>JAJKFI010000001.1:52063889-52259097 GCA_029204185.1 Lerista edwardsae | reverse complement strand
GCAGTTTCACACGGGAAGCCCTGGCTGCAAACACTGCACATTCCCATGAGATCATAGTGTTCTAAGGGTCACCCCATTGGGTAAGATGGGGCACAAGGGGTCTTCAGGTATCCACCTACCAGATATACTCTGGGGGCATCCCTTTGTTCTTGTGTAGAAGGAGTTTTCACTGTGTGTGCATAAGATGTAAAAACTGCACTGAAACGCCGCCTGCGAGCGGCAAAGACTTCGCCGGCTTTCCTAGCCGGCAGACTGAAACTTTTCACCTATCTCACTTTCGCTACAATAAAGAGCCTTTGTTATGGAAATGTGGCGATCGCTTCGTTACTTCGCTCCAGAGCGCTAAAGCAAGCGCTGAAATGGGTCTCCAAGCCCCCAACTCTGCTATTATTCACACAAATACACAACATAAATGGCTCGGAGCGGGAGGGGGAGGGGCTGCTTTATACGGGGGTCAGGCTCCTGCAAAATCTAGTTTTGCCCCTTTCTAGGAATGCCAATGGAGATATGGAGCGACTCTGCCTTTTCTTAAGAAAATCTAGAGTCACCACACAACTCTCAAATTTTCAGGTGGACTCTGGGATTGCAGTGAGTTCCATTGGAATCAACAGGACACTCCAGTGTCCCAGGGAGTAATCTCTTTTTGCTGCTGGATCTGTTGGTCTCCCCAGAAACCATTATGGCCAGTATCAGTTGGCATGATCCCAGGCAGGAGCATCTTCACGTGGGAGCATTCCAAGGGGGAAAGGGGAGGAGCTGGTAGGGGAGTAGGCTATGGGACAGGCTGAGAGATGAGAAGGGGCATGACAAGCTGGGAACAGAGTGGGGAGCATACCTGGCACAAAAGCTACCCCAAATCAGGTCACCTCCAGGCCTTGATTGGAAAGCATGAATTTTGCCCTCCTGTTAAATTTAAGGAAGCCTAAACCTAAGGAAGCCTGTTTTAAATGAAGCATTAACTAAAATAACTTGGAGCACAATCCTCTGCCTATTTACTCAGAAATGAGTCCCGTTGTCTTCAATGGGGCTTACTCTCAGGAAATTGTGCATAGAGCTGCAGCCTTAATCAGAGCTTTAACAACAATACCGCTTAGTATTTGTGTAGTGCTTTCTGGAGGCACATGATCATATGCGTGCATTATCAAATACAATTTCACATTCATTATCTTGATATTTGCCTTACAACAACCATTTAAGTCTGTATGACCTGTCCATATTGCAGCTGGTGAGCTGAGGCTGAAAGTGAATGGCTTGGCCTAAGGCCACTTCGTGAGTTCATGGCAGAGGCAAGATTCAAACAAGGCTTTGGATTCACAGCTCTCACAACACACGCCTATGCGTGTCTACTCAAGGGAAGTTCCTCTGAGTACAATAGAGCTTAGTCCCTGGTGAGGATTGCAATCTTAGTCTTAGCCACTGCCTTTATCAGCTTTCACCTTATTCTTCTCTCATTTAAAGTGAATGGACTGTGCATACATTTGATAAATATGGGAAGAATATGAATATGCCATATTCTTCCTTCAAGGAAGGCCATGGGTCTCCACATATTGTTTTCACAGATGACTTGCCAAAGACCAGCCTAACTATTCTTGGCTGTGCAGGATTTGGAATCTTCTCTCTCCACTCACTATTAATATCAATCAATCAATATTATTTTTATACCGCTTTTCAACACAAGTTCACAAAGCGGTTTACAGGCAAATAATAATAATGAAGTTAAATGGCTTCACTAGCTACTACAATATGCTGGCTTCTGCTGGTTAGGCTATTATATTGCTTACAAACAGTACAATATGCCAGTGGTTTCTAAAACTGGCAGAGTTTTCAGTGTTGCTGCAGTTTCACCTGGCTAAAATTTGCACATTGCTCTGAAGAGGAGAAACAATAAAGCTTATATCAATATAGGTAAAACTAAGTAAGTGTGCTAGGAGAGCAGACAGGAAATATCAACGACACAAAAGGAAGAAACAATAAAAAATGACACAGAAGGTGACTCAGCACACAGGAGGAAAAACCTGGTGACACAGAAAGAAGGCACAACCAAAGGTGACTCAGCACAACAAGTAAGCAAGAAATGTGGGTACAAATACAGAGTTCAGTAGGCTTATTTAATTAAAAATAGTTTGTTTTTCTATAATTGCATCCTGGCTGACTCATTACTGATAGCAAGCACATCTTGCAACAAAGCCTATTCCGATATGTCATGTCCCACTGGCAACTATGTTTAACTTCAAGAGAAGTCCAGTCTTGTAGGAACAGTCTGTATATGAAAGTTTTACATAGTCTTTGTGAACAATAACCATTAATAGGTCAATCCTCTATTTAAAGCCATTTAAGCTGGTAGTGGCCGTTAACACATCCTGCAGCAGGTTTTTCAACCACTCCTACTCCTGATCTTCCTTTACCATGATACTGGCTTAGTTTGCATTTTTTGTTTTGCTTTGCTTTAATCATTCTGCTTTTTTGTAATAAATGATTGCAATAGTTTGCCCTCAGATTTCCTAATGAGTTCAATAACAAACTGTGGATAAGTAGAAGTCTAGAAAACAGCTGCTGCTTTCATAGCGCTACAATCCAGTCAATCCCCTCCCTGCTAGCCACTGCCTGGTCTGTAACCAAAGTACATTCCTGCTATTGACAGCTCAAGGCCACACGTACTCCTATGACTTTACTGGGTTATCTCTGTAATCCTTTTATACCAGTGGATTATGCAGAGAACAGCTGCCCCGCAACACAAATCTCCCATTGTCTCCTTATGTTAAAGAGGTTAAGCAGTGTGGGAGGAAAACTCATTGTCATTGGTTTTGTGTATTTAACAGAGCCGCCCCAGGACACATTTTTTTATTAATTAAATTCAGTTTTGTCATGGGGGGCTACAAAGTGATAGTCATTAAAGGACATTTGAATTTGATGGTTAGATATCAAGTTTTAGAGCCAGTTCCAGATGTCAGTGGATACCTGGGCAAGGCACCCACTTCTTTCTCCTCCCTCCCACCCCCCACTCAGTTGCACCACCACAGAGAGGGAGAGGGCAAGGTGAGTGGAATCTCAAGCTGCTTTGACTCACTCTTGCCACAACTCACACAAGTGAACAAGAAGGTAGAGCAGAAGGTTTGCATGCAAAGCCCCCAATCCCCTGAAATTGTCTTGTTGTCCCTACTAGAACCTCTTTGACCCTATTACTGCAGTTGGTGGGATGAAACCTGCCAAATGCAGCAATACAGGTGTGCCCTGGAATGCAGGGGTTCTATTACAGGCACGTGCGCACACACACCCCTGTGGATATGGTGAATCTGTGGATACCAGAGATTCAGAAGGTATACCACCCTTTCAGAAGGTAGCAAAAGTGAAGGAAAAAGCTAAAAATAGCTGCGCCTATTACACTGCTACATATTCAGGGCTGCAGGCACTCTTCCAAGTGGCCTGCAGCCTCTTCTTCCAGGTTGCACCGAAGCACCTCCTTTCACTCAATGTTGCCACAGAACGCATCATAATCCAGCTCCATTTTCCTTCACTTTCGCTACTTTTTTAAAGGGTGTCCCTAGTATCCGCCGGATCTACAGATAATTGAAATTGTGGATATCAGGGTCCACCCGCAATGACTTCTAATTTTATTATAAAAGTTTGTTTTATGATTTTTTTTTCCATCTTGAATCATGCAAGTTATTCCTAGTTGCAGAAATCAAAGATAAAGAATTCCCTATTTTGAAGATCATTCTTTTAGGACCTAGGAAAGAACCATGTAATGAAAAAAGGAGCATAAATGCATGAGAAACAGACGAAGGGCTAAAAGAATACTTGCCAAGCTTCAAGCAACTCCAGAAGTTTACTTGGACATTAAATTCAAGTGACTCTCTCTTCAGGGACACTTCCTACCCATGATCAAATTCTGGACTTGCCCAGAAGGTCTGTGATCACTGACCTGAGAAGTTTCATTTGCAAAAAAGAACTTGGCAAGTCAGTGTCAATACCTTGAGTTTTGGCTTCCTTAGATTCAATCTGCATCTGTCATCCTTGAAGTCAGAATGACATAAATTGCTTCTGTTTTGGGGACACACATTTCAATAGAAAGGGCCGGCTGAAACATGTCAACAAACTTTGCTTGGATGAAAGGCCCCAAGATGGCTGCTAGGTGGCACCAAATGAATCAGAATGGGAAAGTTTTCAAAAAACAATGACTTCTTTATATTATGTGTGGCCTTACCAACAGAAAGAACAACAAATACTGTATTTTTTGTTTGACCTCACAGATTGCTTGTCACTGCCAAACCTCTGCAGGTTTCAGAAAGAAGTTAAATCAGTGGTTTTATTTGAATGAGCAGTGTTTGAAGAGAACAGTACAGAGCACTCTGTACTGAATACAAAGACGTGCAGGGTAATCGCATTTCCAGAGAAACATAAATAATCAAGAGTACCTTATCCACAATGTTGAGGTCACAGCCTGACCTTAGCAGCATTTCAGTTACTTCCACATTTCCAAGGTCTGCTGCCAGGTGCAGAGGCGTTTGATTTCTCTTGTAGAAACAAACACAACAAAGCAAAAAGAAAATATAGGAATGTTCTCCCATGACAAAGTTCAACATTCAAATCAAGTTGTATAACAAGAATCCATCGGAAAAGAGAAGGAAGTTGGTAATTGCTTATTATTTCTTAAATTCCCTTCATTTTTTTAATGTAGACAAAACATCAAATCACTGCATCAAATACACCTGGATCAGTTTCTAAAGTATATTATTGTCAGGGAAAGGGGAGAATGAGTCCTTGGAGAAGACAGGCTGATCACAGGGAGTAATGCCTCGTGGTTAGTGCATCCACACATCTTTCTGCTCCCTGCTTTTCCTTTACAGGACTAGCAGCTGAATAGGGGGAAAACCCTTGGTGGTTTGTATCAGCTTCTACCATTTCAGGCTACAGAGACCACACAGAAGAGGGCTGACAGAGAAGAACACTGAACCCCAGGGGTTCTTATTAAAAATTAAACCCACAGTAGTGTCTGTAGGACAAAGAGATATGACAATCCCCTGAGGGTAGAATCCTAACCTGGTGTTATGCTGGCTGTGTGCCTGGTGTTAGGAAGTCTTATGCCAGCCTTATGCCAGTCTTAAGTGGCTTATGCCAGCCTAACTACAGTTTAGGATTTTGCCCTGAAATACGAACTAGGCAGAGAAATAGACTAGGCAGAGAAGGGATCAAAATGTCACTGGTTTATTAAAAGTCTAATGAAAGGGGAATTAAGATGAAGAAACAAAAGCGGGTAGTAAAAGTACAATCAGGCTGACAGCACATGCCTGAGCTTGGCTACAATGCACAAAGGAAGTTTTCAACAAATGAACGCAGTAGCCAGTAATGCCCAGCAGATAAAACTGCAATGTTACCTGCATTAAACCTGGGGACATTTACAGGCTGGCTGGAATCAATTAGCAACTAGGAAAAATAAAGTAATTCTTTAACATGATCAAGCTGGATGTTCCCTAGCTTAAGCTACTTACATTGCTCAAGGAAGCCCCAGACCTTGCGCTTACTGGGGAGCAGGTTTACCTAACTGGAGGAGTGGAAGCCACCTGGGTCACTCCACCCCACCCTTGAACCCAGACAGAGAGGTTTGCTACACAATGGCCAAGGCAACTCTGTTGCTAAGTAGAATAGTTGCCCCAGACAGGAAGATGAACATTGAATCTACATCCAGCACATGGACAGGGAATAATGAAGCTTCCAGAGAACAAAAATGCTGCAGGAGGATTTTCAGCAATTTGCCCCAGTCCTACTTTGATGCTGTGCTGACACTGCATGGATGCTTGCAAGACACAGCCTATGCCAGTGATGGCGAACCTCTGACACACGTGTCAAGGCTGACACGCCAATGCATTTTTGCTGAAACGTGGCCCCGCTGGAGCTGCCGGCACTTAAAGACTGCTTCCCCGAGCCTATGCCGATCAGAAGCAGCCCTGCCCCCAAGCGAGCTCTTGCAAGTAGCTGGGAGGCCGGCAGGGGATCTGCTAAAGCAGTGTGGGAGGTTACACAATCCCAGGGGGAAACAGGTTGCATCTGAGGAGGAGGGGGGGGGGGCTGGCTGGTTTTGCTCTCTTTCCACTTACTTGGGAGCGCTCTGAATCCTGGGGCGCATGCGCAGAGTCAGGGAGAGAGGCGGGAAGCAAGCACACAAGGCAGAACTGCTGCTGCTGGCCTCTGTGTGCGTGTAGGAGAGCGCGGCACGTGCGCATGGGGGATGAGAGATAGCCAGCCAGACAGCAAGTGAGAGAAGAGAGTGCGACAGCCAGAGAGAGAGAGAGACAGCCAGAGAGCGAGTGAGAAAGACTGCAACAGCCAGAGAGAGAGACAGCCAGAGAGTGAGTGAGTGAGTGAGTGAGTGAGTGAGTGAGAGAGAGAGAGAGAGAGAGAGAGAGAGAGAGAGAGAGAGAGAACAATGTGTTTCAATATGTAATTTTTTTTGTCTTTTGTTCTGGCGGGGGTGTGTGTGTGTGACACACTAGCAGAGGTGAGTTACGAATTTTCTGAATTTCTGACACACCAAGCCCAAAAGGTTCGCCATCACTGTCCTGTGCCCATCAAGGCATCACCATACCAGTGTAGCCACCCCAGTAATGCTGAAGCACTGGTAAGGAATGTGCTCTAACTAGCAGGGCAGTCACTGGCCAGAAACATCCATGTTTGGGACTAAAGAAGAGAGGGAACAGATCTAGAAGAACTCACAGTGGCTACTGCAGAAAGCTGCTCTCTAGCCATCCAGCCAAAGCAGACGGCAAGCAACAAATAAACAGCATTTATTTCCAGCATCACTCTGAAGTTTCCCCTCCCTACTTTGGTACCTTGTTTTTATAGAGAGAAACCGTTCACACCTGCAGAAAAAAATAAAAACACAATCTTTCAACTCTGAAGCCTAAAGCCATACTCACCTCATTGAGAGAGTTTATGTCATGGTTGGCATCTAGTAAATTTTTTACCACAGACAGATTATTCTTTATGACAGCTAAATGGAGAGGAGAATTCTTTTGCTGTAGATGGAGGAAAATATCGTTACCATCAAACAATGAAACTATCATCCCAGTATTAGTCGTTCAGTGGAGATTTTTCATGACTTTCGTCTACATTCCTACATGACTTTTATGTCTACATTCCTATGGACATAAGAAAACCAAATTCTTTCTGCCAAAGAACTGTATTTTCTAGGTGTGCTAGCTGTAATCATGTGGCAAATTATTATACATGATGAATTGTAAGAAGATGATAAATCTGTTATTGTCAAAAGGAAGGCCTCAAAATGGATCTCTTTAAATGCCGTACACAAGGTGCCCCTACCTAGGCAAGCTCTCTATCATCCCATTCATTGCAATGGTAGAACCCTTTCCACCCTCCACCACTGCAACTGTTGGCATCCAGCAGCAATGACATCCTAGCCAGTAACCATTGGATGCAAACCATCCTACTTTTCTCCAAAGTGGCTGAAAGTGAGTTACCCGGGGATTGGAAAATTTGGATTCTATGTTATTTGTCTGAAATTTGTCATTGGTTATTTTTTTAAAAACCCAATATAAAACTGAGAACAAAAAAACTTAAATCCTTCCCCCCCATCCCCAAGTTGCTATTAGCATCCGAGAGGGGAACATATAGGTATAACATGACTCCATGGTCAATATAGCACCTTCCAAGGAGAAGCATTTAAGTCGGAGAAATAGTATGGGTGGAATGGATTAACCCCCATATACTGTACACATATCCAACTGGATCATCTTGCTTTTACAGACACTACAAGAGCAATGTGACAAGCAGGCCGGCAGCTTGCATGCTAACAGTCAGCATGCTAACAGTCAGAATGTTAACAGGAAGCAAGAACTCTTCAGCTTCCTGTTAATGTTCTGTGTCCCCTAGCATGCTGGCTATCTGCCTGCTTGTCGCATTGCTCTATAAAAGCAAGAAACATACCTGATTGTTATAGAAGAAAACGGAAGGTAATGGGTTGGGGGGGGTTGCAGAGCAGAGCATTGTACAGTACATATAGGGTCGCCTTTTATCTGCACTTTCCATATTTGCAGGGCTTGGAATGGATCTCCCATAGATACGGGAGGGGGGCGCCTGTATTACAAAAATTTTGAGCATTATTATCAGCACTACTGTGTGAAGCTACTAATAGCCTTAGAGATTAGGCAGGAATTAAAATCCACATAAGAAATTAAGTAAAAGAAAAACCCTAAAATGTTTGGTGGCGCTGCGGGTTAAACCACTGCTGCTGGGCTTTCTGACTGGAAGGTTGGGAGTTCGAGACCACATGACAGAGTGAGCTCCCATCGCTTGCCCCAGCTCCTGCCAACCTAGCAGTTCAAAAGCACGTAAAAATGCAAATAGATAAATAGGTACCACTTCGGTGGGAAGGTAACAGTGTTCTGTGCGCCTCGGCGTATAGTCATGCCGGCCACATGACCACGGAAGCTTGTCCTCGGACAAACGCCGGCTCTTCAGCTTAGAAACGGAGATGAGCACCGCCCCCTACAGTCGGTCACGACTAGACCATTCGGTCGTGGGGAAACCTTTACCTTATAAAGGAGGTGCCTACAGTACATCTCCAGGATAGTCCTTTGTTCTTCAAACCATAACATCTTTTGGAACATATTTTTTTCTGTTAGAAGTGCCTCTTATCCACTCTGCCTTGTCTCAATCTGTTAAGGAGATTTGCTGCCAAGTATAAATTCTCACAGCGGGTGTGAACTGCAAATACCACTTTACAAGTTACACAAAGGTGTGTGTTATTTAAGGGGGGGAGAAGCATGACTCACTTGTGCTTCTGATGCCTATGCAACATTTTATCAAATAGGTCAGAAAAATGAGCCTCCTAAAGATGTGTATATCATAACTTTGTAGTACTGGAGTTTATGGAGCACTGTTCATTACACAACAGAGAGTCAGCTGAAGACCTGATTTCAAATCACCACGCAGACTGGAAATGTATAGTTCTTGGCCAGTTCTGAACTGAAAAGATTTTTGTGAGGATACAATGATACTAATACCATAGATATCAGCTCTTTGCTAGTTAGAAGCAGATCAGAGCAAAAGGGTGATGAATAACCAGATAAACAGGCAGAAAACTTGTGCATTTTAATGCTTTTATATCCTGAATCTTAAAAGTAAAAATAGCAGGTTAAACATTAAGCAGATATACGAACTAATTTATCTTCTCAGCCTCCACCTTTTCACTACACATTTTCATATGTGTAGCTTTCCACAAATGTGTAGCTTTCCACAAATGAATCAAAAAAATTTTTTTTCCCATTTCAGCAATATACACAACATGATGATGGGTTGTTTTAGAAGCCTTATTAAATTTTGCCTCTAGCAATAAATGCTGTATTAGCCAAACATACCATTAACAGCTGGTGGAAAACTGAGTAAACAAAATTGTACTGCAGCATTATCCTAGATTTTAAAATGTGAGGAAAATCCTTTACTAACAAACAGAATACAGGCATGCCCTGGTATCCGCTGATTTGGTATCCATGGTCTCAATTTTCTGCGGATACCATGGATATTGGGACACCTATTAAAAAGATAGGGGAACATTAAACAAATGCTTCCCCAGTATCTATGGTTTCAGATAATCTATGGTGGGGTATAGATCAGAACCCCAGAGGATACAGGGGCATGTATGCTACTTAGATGCTACTTAGATCAGTGGTTTCCAAAGTCCTCCTTGGATGTAGGGGCTGCTTTAAGTAGATGGTGAATCAGGGATTGGGGTTGGGGAGGGTGTCCTGATGGCGCCACAGCGAACCCACTCCTGCCAGGATTCAAGTCCTTTTTTACTGTGTTAGTTTACTTTGCCAGCATGTATGGAGCACCGGCAGGGAGCAAACCGCCAGCCACTCCTTTTGACTTTCAAGCAAGTGGGCACAGGAGTGTGCCCTAAAGCAGGCACATGGGGATGGTCACCCAAGCAGTCACGCTTCACACCCAGACAAACAGACAGAGATCCAAGTCCAAACATAATTATTTGTATATTCACACCTCTACCTTTTTTTTTTTTTTTTAACACAATGCAACTTATTTCTTTGCAGGCATGCATATGTAAATGGTAGCACTAATGGCACTTTCCACCCCTTCTCCCTCCAGTAGGTAGAGGATTGAAGTACGGATGAGAGCGTTGGCCCACTGGCTATCCCAAAGGAAGGGATTGGAGCATTCCCTCCCTTTTGTCCCTCCCCCTGAGATTCCAACCAGTATCATGAAGCCAAAGATCAAGCAAAATTCACTTTTGCTTGACAAATGACAAATTTTGCTCATTTGCAAACAAGTGAGAAGAGGCAGGAGGATGAAGAATGTCTGGAGGAGAAATGCTCCATTGGGAGCCAGCCAAGGGTGTTGTCTCAGCTCTTCCAAGGACACAAAACTCACAGACATCAACATGAGCTTTCTCACAATACATTCAAAACTCACATGGAAGTTTCAGAACTCTAAGAAGGAAAAAATGAAAAAGGCACTTGGATATTATATGGGGAAAACACACAGATTTTTTTATGGATAAGGAAACCCACATAGATTTTGCATCCAAACATGCATGCTAATCGTCATGTAAGCCTCTGCACATTGGGTCTGGGCCTCAGGCTTAGTTGCAGTACAAGGTAGGGACAAGGATGTGGTGCCAAAGTCCTATTCATTCCCATGAATAACCATTCATTTTCATTATTTAATATAGATTTGGGCATTCATCCTTTTATAACTATGCATAACTAATTACCATCGTTTTCAACAAACGGGCATAAGACATAGAAGAAAATCCTTACCCGACTGTTAGGTTCAAGATCTATATTTCTACTGATAAGAAATGTGACCAAAGGTGTATGTCCGTTCTGGGTGGCAATATGCAAGGCATTGTTATTGTGCTGAAAGAAACACAACGCAGAAAAAAATAAAATGCTTGTTTTTATTCTGGTTATTTTGAATTAGTATTCAGTGTAATTAGAAAAAGAATGCTGTTTGAATATACCAAAAGAAATTGTTTTGTAACTTTGTGCCATTGTCAAAAATGATGTAATAAAGTAAGCCAGCTGGATGGAGGCCACGTGGTGATCCATTGATCACCTGATTAATTGAACACCGGAAGCGAGTTCCAATTGCAAACTGGAGCTCACTTCTGCAGAGGGGAGGCTCGCGGAGGGGGCTGCAAGCCTCTAGGACCCTCCTGGAGGATTCACAACCCCCCAGTACCTTTACGTGTCTCTGGGTCTCCGTAGCGCCATGATTGCTACAGCACTGTCAGGACACCCATTTCTGGGCCACTCTCCTTAAAAGAAAATGGTCCTTTTTTGCTCTCTGTGGTGGATTGTGACCCCCACCCTTTAAAGAACACTGGTCTACAGATTTGAGACCATTATGACTCAAAGGACACATTACAGTGGCGCTGTGGGTTAAACTGCTGTTGCTGAGCTTGCTGACTGGAAGATTGGCAGTTCAAGACCACGCGACAGAGTGAGCTCCCGTGGCTTGTCCCAGCTCCTGCCAACCTAGCAGTTCGAAAGTACATGAAAATGTGAGTACATAAATAGGTACCACTTTGGTGGGAAGGTAACGGCGTTCTGTGCGCCTTGGTGTATAGTCATGCCGGCCACATGACCATGGAAACTTGTCCTCAGGACAAACCCCAGCTCTTCGGCTTAGAAACGGAGATGAGCACCGCCCCCTACAGTCGGTCACGACTAGACCGTTCAATCATGGGGAAACCTTTACACATTACAGAATAGTTGAATTCTCAGAAGTTCCACTTCAGACTAGTGGGGGGAGTAATATTTTTGAATTCTCCCCCATGCAAAAAGCCATCCTGCATGTAGTAAACTCATAAAATCAAGAACAGATCTGACATAAACCAGGGTAGCGTGCCGGCACAGGTGGCTAACTTCTTGCAGACGTGAGCAGCACAATGGAGAAACCATTTCTTTAAAATTTGTATGTAGGGCAGGAGATGCACTTGTACAGAACCACTCGAACTTGATAGTTTTCTCTGTTACCAAATGTGGAGATTTTCATAAACTGCATCTTTGGATATTAAATTGTTCATCTGCTGTGCTGTTTGCTTTTTAATTGTTTGTATTCCTGCTATTTTAAAGTTATTGATTATTTTACATTTGAATTGTTAGGCACCTAGGGTGTGTATTTGCACGTGTGTTTTAATGGGCAGACAGTAGAAAAATATTTCTATAAAACAAATAAACAAATAATGACAATAGAAGATAGAACAACCAGGAAAGACAATCTGATATAACTCCTACCCACTTTATGCACAAGAGATGAGCCACTGTACAGAATTACACAATTGCAATTGTATGGCGGATGGATTATTGCTTTGTTAATTTGAACTGTTTCAGACCCACAAATGTTTTGTCAGTAAACTGACACAAAAGGACACCAAGAAAATCTACATACTTTGTTTGATATATTGATGTCACTTCCTGCTTCCAGCAGTAGATCAGCGCATTTTTCATGGCCTCCTTCAATGGCTAGATAAAATGGAGTTTCACCATTCTAAAAGAAAATTATTGACATTCGAACAATGTTACCACCAGGCATGTAGGCACCCACTTGCCCGTAATATATGCAGTAAGGGTTTTCTTCAGATGATCAGGCAAAGAACTATAAACCTTTTCCTCCAGGATGCTCATGTGGTACAAAACACATGGAACGTGTGAGCCTGCAAGCTACTAAGAGCCTGAGCCAAAGGCGCTTATCACCAGTGGTATATACCATACTACCTGCTAGAAGTGTCGCAAACGTGCTGTAAAGCATATTCGTGACACCAGAGGAAGAGGGAGCACTCAGCGCCAAAATGTGTATACTGTCATATACTGCCATTCATCTTCCTTATGCTTTTTACCTGATTGAACTCATTTATTTCTTTCCACTCCTGAAGAAGAACTTCCACTACATCACTGTGACCATTTTTAGCAGCTAGATGCAATGCGGTATTTCCTTCCTTTAAAAAACACATGCAGAAATATAATGCATATTAGTATTAGCACTAAAAACAAACAACTTTGGAGCCCATAATAACCCTAGAGCTCTATAAGGACTTGCTTCACATGCTCAGGTTTGACCTGGAAACCTAAATCTGGCAAGGGATATGCAATACTGGTTATGCATTAATATAGCAGTTTAGTCTGTATGTTTGTGGGCACTATTCCTTGTATTGTGAAAATACACTTGCACAGTATGTAGTTAGTCTGGCACATAATGATGAAAATAAATAGTCTGGTGTTTACATTTGCAACATTTAGGGAAAAAAATTTATTTTTAATTGTAATGCTGCTGCTTTTATGAGACTTTTCTCTCTTATATTTGCTGTTAACCCTCTTGCATACAATTTAGCAGAATATAACTATAGGTAGCATCCAGTTTTCATTCCTTCAGAAAAAGAACTCTTCTCTGAACTAAGGAATCTTTGCCCCAAGGAATGTTACCCATTTTAGATAAACAAAGCATCCTTATTATTAATAATAGTAATAATAATGAACGTCTATTCTATTTATCTTTTGAAAAGCAAATTGGACAGCATTCACTTTCTGCATAGCTTTCTTTTCTTTTCCTAAACACTTCCCTTTCCAACACTACAGACCTTTTAATCTCATTCTTTTTGGCTTCTTTCCATTTACTGTGTTAAACCAGACTGAGTAGACAGAAATAACTACATGATGCAGGAGTCAAACACCTTGATATGTGGGGGGAAAGTGCTAAAGTAAAGGAAACACAGTTTGAAACCACCACGTGATGGTACTATAGTGCTATAGTACGATACACTATAATGTGCATATTTGTTAATATTCGTTGCATGAATTCAGCACCATTATCTGTCTTCCATGAAGTAGGAACTAAGCTACATTGATTCAATATTTATCAAAATGAAGCACCAATTCTAAGCAGGATAATTTGGACCGTTGGGATACAGATTTTCTTATAAAAGCATTGTTATTTATAAGCAGCCTTAAAGTTTCCTAGGTGTCCTTGGGCCAATCACGATCTCTCAGCCTGACCTACCTCATAGGGTCATTGTGAAGACAAATGGAGGGAAGGAGCTATATGTACTGTCCTGAGCTCCTTGGAGGAAAGGCAGTATAAAAACATGAAGAATAAGTAAAATAAAAATAAATATCAATTGTTCTCCATTTTTCTAATTGGTTTTATCACTGAAATTAACTCCATATTTCATACAGTGTTTGACATCTTAAATTAGAATCCTTAGTTGCAGAAGTCACTTTTTACAAAAGACACGGAGAAAAGTAAATAACTATAAGATTTTTAAAATAATAGACTTACATTGTCCTTTTCTGTGGTAAATAAGTTAAGTGACATCAACTCATTTATCATTTCTACATGGCCCATTTCAGCTGCCAGAAGAAACGGCTTTCTACCTTTCTAAGAAGTAGCGATGATAAAAATGTTAGCATGGAAGAAAAAACAACAAACACTCATGTGCACTCAGGTAACAATTAGTGTGCCAATATACATACACACGCACATTCCCATCCAGGTGGCTTTATAGCCCAGTCCAGAACTGCCTGGCCACCCATGCGAGCAGCGATAGCCAAGCTGCTACTGCAGGAGGCTCCCTTTTCCCTGCGGTAAGGGTGCAGGCAGGTGAGCGGTCTACTCATCTCTGCGCCAGCTATTTAGCAGGCACAGAGGCGAGGCCCACACCCTGCTCCGCCCCTCCCCTTGCCCAGGAACTTCCTCCTGCCCTAAGGTCTGGGGCTGCCGTATCCTGTGTGGCTGGACCAGCCGCCGAGGCCTCATCTGGAAAAGGGAACATTTGTTCCCTTACCCCAGGTAAGGCAATGGTAACCAGGTAACCCCAGGTAAGGCAATTTGTTCCCCTACCCCGAGGTTGGCAATGAGCCTGCTCGGAGCTGTGCCTGCTATTTAGCGGGTGCAGAACCAAGGCAGTCCATATTATATCGAGTGAAGTGACTCAGGAGGAGCACAAGCTCTCCTGGGCCCACTCCTCCTTCTGCACCTCTCCACCCTCCTTCCCCTGCCCCGCAAAATCTCACCACCAGCCAGCAGGAGCACTTCCGGCCACTGCAGTTCAGTGTCTTCCTGACACTGAAGTTCAGCACCAACTGGAGTGCCCCCTGCCGGCAGGAGAGTGCCTTGCGACACTTTTACGACACCCAGTACTGGCAGTATGAGCATACCGCCAGCACTGAGCTCAATAGGATTGGGCCCTTAATGGCATTGTTTTACAAACAATGGCACTGTATCTTGCTCTGAGCCTCTGTGGAAAGTATTACAAATACAATTGGGATCAGATCCTGCATGGCAATATTTCTGCCCTTTGTGTCATTGTGTCTGCCAAACGTGCCACTTGAGAGGATAAGAGTATTCAGAAAGACAATTGCAGCAAAGGTCTATCCTCCCAATATTCAGAAAAAGAGGAGAAAATTTTAAACTGTGACTTACATTCACACTCATCTCAAGTATTTCAGAAGTAGTCACAAAAATATTACTAATAATGGTAAGAAGTACCCATTGATAAATATCCCACAGTATATCATACACACACGCGCACATGCACGCACATGCACGCACACGCACACACACACACACAATACCTCATCAGGTTTGTTAAGATCCAATAGATGAAGATCTTGGATGAAATAATCAACTATTCTAACATTATTGTTCTGAGCTGCAAAGTGCAGGACATTCCTTCCTTCCTAAGGACAAGACAGAAAAGTTCTGTAAAATGGACTTAAACATTCTTCAGCTGCCCAAGTACTTAATGTATGCGTGTGCTTGTCAGTAACAAACCTGGTTCTTAGCTTTTTGATCGGCACCTGCTTTGATTAACAGCAGCATTATGTCCAAGTTTCCAGACCAAGCAGCAAGATGAATTGCAGTAAGTCCATGCTTCAAATGAAAAAATAAAAACAAAAATGGTAACTACTGCTAGTAGTCACAATGAAATTCCAAATGGTTCTGTTTTATTAAATTCATGTGGTATTGTATAATTAACAAACACAAGTAGGAATAAAATGACTCAGTTCTACAAAGGGCATTTCCACTTAGGCCTTTCAATCTGGAAGTGACAACACCCCAGCTGATGTGTTGATACCCTGATGCCATGTACTGTATGCGTGCACATTTAAAGTGCTTCATATGTGTCATTTCTGTAATTGTGAGAACAATGTTGTATAGCGGTGATTTTTCAACCTTTTTCTTGTCATGGCACACCTAGAAGGTGCTAACGTTGTCAAGGCACACCATCAGTGGACAATGCACACTGCACTGCCGGCTGGGGGCTCACACCCTCCAATGGTCTTACAAATATACTAACCTCCCCCAATACACCGGCAGACCATTTGTTACACACCAGTGTACTGTGGCAGAGTGGTTGAAAATCACTGTAGTAAAGTGTGTGAGTTGGTACTATCACCTCCATAGCATATATGCAGACATGTCATGTAGCGGGTACGCAGGGGTACGCGAGCACCCATTCCTAGGATTAGGGCTGGCCCTGCCCATTTGCCCGCCCACTCGTCGACTCTGTCGGCGCTCCACTCCGCCCCCTGCAACGTTTGAATTGCCTGCACGTTTGAGTTGCCTGCACGTTCTCAGAGCCAGGCAGGCAGGCAGCGGAGCGAGGGAGACAGACGGTAGCAGCAGCGTGAGCAGGTAGGCTACCTGGGGCTCCCTCCCGAGGAGGCGAGGCGGTTCCTGGGGGAGGGAATCGGTAGCCTGCATGGCAGCCTACCGAGGAGGCGCGGCGGCTCCTGGGGACGGTTCCTGGGTTCCGGCTATGACCTCACTTTCGGTGGGCGGGTCCCGACACAAGTGCCAATCAAAAGTGAGTACCTGTTGCTAAATCATTTAGATGCCATTTCTGCATATATGGGAAACTAATATAAAGAGTGTGGTTTGCAGTAGTTAATAGTTAAAAAGTAGTAGAGGTGAGGTTTTCATACTGCATTCTCAGGAAAGCAGCAGGCTCTTGCATCACGGCACTTCTGGCCATGACATCACTTCTGGTGGGTCTCAGACAGATTGCCATTCTAAAAAGTGGGTTCTGGTGCTAACAAGTTTGAGAACAACTACCCTTATCAAATGTTTACTGTAACTCCCATTGCATTCAGTGGTGCTTACTCTTAGGTAAGTGTGTATAGGATTACAGCCAGTCATTATTACACATATTAAATAAGCACTTCATCTTTGTATTATGTAGATTTACCTTCAAAGGACACTGGGGGCACAATCCTAACCTGGTGTTGCACTGCACAGCGCTCTTGCGCTGGACCAGCGGTTTCGCAAGCGTGCCATACGGTGCATCTGCACTGCAGAAACAGTCACTGGGCCAGTGCAAGCAGCAGTGCTGGCGCGAGCAGCACCACTAACACACAAATGCCACCAGTCAGCTGCACCAGTCGCACACCAGCATAGCTCTGCCAGTGCAGGACTGTGCCCAGGGTGTGCCAGAGGCATAATAGGGTGGTGCCATGGGCGGAGATGGGACACTGTCATTGAGTCGTATCCCATCCCAGGCTGGGCAATCCCGATTCAGGCTGTTCCTGGTGACATAGACTTGCACCTGCTCTTTTGCTGGCACAGATCCTAGCAGCCCCATAGGGCTGGCTGGGGCTTACCCCGGGGCAAAGGGAAAACATCCCCTTGCCCCATGCTGAGCCGCTTCTGCCTCCTTAACAGGAAGCAGCCCAGCTGTGCCGGCCTGGCTATTCCAGTGCAGGTTAGGACTGGGCTGTAAATCAAATTATAGTCTGTTTTACTTAATTTAGGGTGCAATCCTAACCTGGAGTTAGGTTGGCAGAAGTCCCTTGTGCCGGGCCAGGAGTGTCAAAAATGTGCGCTGTAAAGCACATTTGCACCAGTCTTGGAGTCAGGGAGACAGCACACTAATGTGTGTCATCCTCCCTGACTGCAAGAGTGGTCCAAACACACATTTTGGTGTGTTTGTGATAGTCCTGGGTGGGCACAAGGGACATGTGCCAGCCTAACTCCAGGTTAGGATTGCACCCTAAATTCTATAGGCTAGGACTGAGTCCTTAATGACAGACAATAGCTGATATTGATGTAGCAAAGAATACATTTTCTTTATTCCCTTGAGAATGCTGATAAAAAAAAAGGTTAAAAACAGTTGTTTCTGAATATTGCTTAAAAAAGTAAGAATAATCCATAGTGTATGGGATGTAAAATATGCTTTAATCTGAGCAGAGAGAGCCTTAACTTCCATGTTATTCAACACAATTACAGCATTCCTTGTCCACTAATGCAGAATGCCAATACACTAACTGATAATAAAGATAATAAAATGCACTTACAATCCAACAGCTCAGTCCTAAGTAAATCCTCACACAGCAATTCTGGGTACAGAATCCAGTCAAAAACACTATGACTGTGTGAAAATGTAATAATACTAATACTAATAATAATAATGAAGCTTTTTTGCTTACCATATCTGCTCTATCTACTCTAGCTTTATGATGGAGCAGAAAGTCCACTGCAGATATATGATTTCCTGCAACAGCAAAATGGAGTGCCGTGCGCTTCTGCTACAATACAAAATAAAACAAGATAAACAATAAGCACAGAATATCATTAAGGAGTTCAAAATTAGTACCATAAACCAGTGGTTCCCAAAATGTGAATTGTGTGCCGATTTCAGGTGAGTCATAAAGCATCTAGAGCAGCCATATTGAAAATATGGAATGATAGGCTACTGAAGAGTGGAGGGCTGTGTGGTTGTTTTGCTTGTGTCAAGGTTGTAAATAGGCTTTTTTTTCTTTCTGATTCACTTTACTATTGGAAAATGACAGAACAATAACTCAACTGATTGCTGCATTGCTCAACTGATTGCTCAGGAAAGCAGTAGGTTCTGGTGTCACAATGATAGCACTTCTGGCCATGACATCACTTCCGGTGGATCCCAGATAGATTGTAATTCTAAAATGTGGGTCCTGGTGCTAAAACGATTGAGAACCACTGCCATAAGCCATTTAACACATACATGCCTTCACAAACATAGGGCCCAATCCTATCCAACTTTCTAGCACTGATACTGCTGCAATGCATCCCCAAGGTAAAGGAACAAATGTTACCTTGAGAAGGCCTCTGTGACTACCCCCCCCTTTGCAGGATGCAGAGCATGTACCATTGGCACAGCTGCATCAGTACTGGAAAACTGGAAAGGATTGGGCCTTTATCAGCCTTTGTACAACTTAATCCTAACTGATGCCACCTTATGCCACCTTATGCATTCTGGTGGTGTAATGTGCTTCCTGGCTATTGCATCATGACAACATTGTAGAGAGTGGCCACACTGCTGCTGGAACTGGCGAGCAGCTGGGTCCATGTGGCAATGGACCAGGGACATCCGCTGCCTCTGATAAGGCCATGCAGGGACCAAGAGGCAGGGAGGGTGGGAGGTGGGCAGAACAGGGAGGAGATGGGGAGGGGAGCTAGGCTGATCGGGTCCACAAAGGGTACCAGCTCCCACCAAATCCTAACTCCCTTACTGGGCCTGATTCACCTTCATGGGTCAATGCAGACTTGTACCAGCAATATTGCTGGCATAGTTGACCCACAGAGGAGGCTTTCTGAGGCTGAAACTTCCCTGCAGGATTCAGCGGACGCTGTGATGGTGCTGCTGCATTTCCTGAATGCGGATTTAGGTAGGATTGGGCTGTACATTTATAATTGTTCCCAAATACAAGTCCATGATCTTAGGTAAGAATGATCTTACCTAAGTAAATCACTTTAATAAATTCAATAGGCAGTAGAAGCCCTCAAGGAGAGCGGGGTGCTATGTTTTGCAAGTCACTTTACCGTTCTGTGTAACCAGTCCTCTCCCTCTCTGTTATAGCCAGTCCTCACCACGAAAGCAATGCCTCTGCGTTGCTTACTGGCTGAGATAGCAAGGGAGAGGAGAAGTTTACACAGAACGGTAAGGTGACCTGCAAAACTTAGCACCCTGCCCCCTACAGAGATGCTATTAGGTTTAAGGCACAATCCTAGAACATCCCCTTGCCCTGCGGTGAGCTCCCACTTCTGCCTACTCTGCGTAGGATGCATCGCAGGCTAGCTCGCTTGTCTGCTCCAACATAGGTTAGGACTGGGCTGCTAGACAAGTAGGTAAATATTAGGTAAGAACCTATAAGTGCAATATTTGTTCATAAGGAGGCTGAAAAGTATATGCAAATAAATGTGTTCTATTGCATGTCAAACTCTATGATCTGATGCACTGGTTAGAACAATATTTGTATTCCTATTCTTACCTATTGGTACAACTGCTGACATTGCACCATGTGGTATATGGTATTTGACAAGTTTGTGGAGTTGAAATAAGATCTTCCTAGATATCGAGTTCTTACTAGTCAAAGAACCTGTAAGGTAGCAATCCGGTTGAAAGTTTTACATGTTTTTGCTGTGCTTTTGACCAGAACTGAGGGAACCTTTGTGTAGCCATGACAAGTAACATGTTTTTATTGTGGCATACTGTTTTCTGGACTAGAATGCACTTCATCAGATGCATAAACTAAATTCTCAGTTGGTAGACAGGTATAAAGAGAAAAAACGAAGTCAAACAGTAGGCCAAAAGAACATCAAATGAGAAGTACAGAATATAATGTTTCTGTGCAAAGTTTAAAGAGTGTGTGTGTGTGTGTGTGTGTGTGTGTGTGTGTGTGAGTGAGTGAGTGAGTGAGTGAGTGAGTGAGTGAGTGAGTGAGAGTCTTGTGTATGAATAAAATGATTATTCATAGCAGCAGTATTTGGCAGTAAAAGAATATCTCTATCTTTCTCATGCTATGAATGTGTTACAAGGAAACAAATATCTGTTCTTGATTAAGCCTTAAATGAATACGTAGAACCAAACTTGCTGAAAAATTCTAGATCAGCAATCACTTTTGAAGTGGCTTTACCCTGAATAGTTTTCAAGACTGTATTAGAGTGTTAGAAATGTTCTCCCTCTGCTTTGCAAACATTGCAAATTTTTATATCAGAGTCATATCTGTTTATTCTTTTTGATTGAAACCAACTTGTTTGTTGGCATGTGATGGCATACAGCACATTTGAGCAGGTTAATGTGTGCTTGATGCTATAGCTCATCAAAGGATGGAATGGTTAGTTTATCAGAAACACTGGTAGGATAAAAGAAATGAATTTCTGCACACAACATTGGAAGTCTAAAAATATATAGTCTGTCTCTATACTCACATCTTGGCTTTTTATCCTACGCATTAACAGCTGTGACAGAACAAAAGCTTTTCAGAACTTCAAAACCATCACCACTCTTGCTCAATTCAGTGGAAATAGGATGGAAGAAACAGGATTTGTGTGCTTAGAGATTATTTACAGGAACTGTCTTATCTTTATTCAAAAGTTCAGCAAACTGAGGGCCTAATCCTATCCACGTTTCCAGCACTGATGCAGCTGTGCCAACATGGTGCGCTTTGCGTCCTTCGGTGGGGAGCTGTCACAGAGGCCTTCTCAAGAAAAGGGAGCACCTTAACCTTGGTGCATGGGACCACGGAAGCTTGTCCTCGGACAAACACCGGCTCTACAGGCTTAGAAGCGGAGATAAATACTGCCCCCTACAGTTGGTCACGACTAGACCATTTGGTCGTGGGGAAACCTTTATCTTTTATAAGCATATTATACTGTCACAAGGTACTTCACACTTACAACATTTGCAGCATTTATATTCACATGTTTCCTGAACAGTCTTTCCATAATGTCCAGATTATTAATTTTAGCAGCATGCTGAAATTCTTTTTCATCTGGTAACACTGCAAAACAAAACACATGGACAGTTGCAATATTAAAGAAAATTTGTTCCTGAGGATTGGAGAACCCAAATCCAATTTGGAAAGGGGGGGGTGAAGTACAAGAAGCGGCAGAGGGAAGGGGAAAACTAGCAAAAATTGCCCTCCACACCCCAGCACAAACAGATCTTTTTCTGTGAATAGAAACTGTCCTTACAATACAATCCTATATGCTTTTTTTCACTGAGAGACATAGAGAGAGCTTTTCCTATTCCATTGATATGAAAGGAGGGCTGTCTTCTCCCTTACATTACACCCTGTGTTTTACATTTAATACAAGAAGCCCTTGTCAGGTTGCCAAGTGAGCAGCAGTCCATGCTCTGTCAGGAGAAGGGTTTTTGCAGCAGTTGCACCATGTCCTGAGATGAGAGAATTTGTCAAGCCAACTGCTCCGCACTCCTTCAGATATCAGACATCAAACCAGGATCTGGCTTTTCCAGAAAGCTTTTTGCCTAAACTGATATACTGTATGCTAGTTTTGATTGCTGGTTATAACTTATGAGATGTTGTTCTGCTCTACTGTTATGCTTTTTCCTGCTGCTGTTTCTTTACCACTGTTTTTGCTTTGTTGTTGCTTTACTGCATTTGGTTTTGGCTTGCCCTGAACCCCAAACAGCTATTGTTATTAGCTTGGAAAAACAGCTGAGGGCCCAATCCTATCCAACTTTCAAGCACTGATGCAGGCATGACAATGGGGTATGCACCGCATCTTGCAGTGGACGGACAGTCATGGAGGTCTCTTCAAGGTAAGGGAACATTTGTTTCCTTAACTCGGGGCTATATTGTGGCTGCATCAGTGCTTGAAAATTGGATAGGATTGGGCCCTAAGGCTGCAATCCTACCCACACTTACCTAGGCGTAAGCTCTATTGACTAAAATAGGACTCAGGACATGCATAGGATTTGGGCTCTAAATAAAGCTCTAAGGCCCAAATCCTAACCAACTTTCCAGCACTGACATAGCTGTGCTGACAGATGTGCGCTGTATCCTGCGGTGGGGGGACAGTCATGGAGGCCTTCCCTTCCCTTCCCTTCCCTTGCAGCGGCATTGTCCTTACCCCAGTGCTGGAAAGTTGGTTAGGATTGCACTGTAAATTACAATGGAAATAGCCAAAAGGGAAGGGTAGTTTGTACTTTCTGTTTCTTGACTGGAACCAACCCAAGGAAACAGACAAGACAGACTGGTACTTCAACATTCTTTTCTTCAGGTATTTTGAGCTTGATGGTGAGCTTTGGCTTACATTCCTTACTTTGTTTTTCGTCTTCAAAAAGGAATTAGAACAGTGGTTCCCAAACTGGTGGGTCGTGACCCAATAATCAGGGAAGCACTTCTCCCTGCCCCTTTAAGGAGTGGGAAAAGCAGCAATGCAGTCCTAAAGATTGCACTGCTGCCAGGGATGGGAGTGGTGTTTGCACTTACCAGCATCCAGAGCTGGGGTCCTGGCTGTCCTGGGGGAGGGGGTGTCTGGGAGCCCTCTGTGGGGCTCCCCATGCTGCCAAACATGTGCAAAAAGCAAAAAAAAAAAGTCATTTCTAGTTTCATGATGAAAACAGGAAGTGCCCTTTTTTGCTTTCACATTTTTAAAAAAATGTAACTTCCTTTCTTTGGAGTCGTATGTCCTGGAGCATACATTGCTAAAAGATCCTTACGAGAAAAAGAGATGGTTGGCTGTTAAATGAATTACAGTATTAACATTATTTTATCAGGGGAGGAAATAGCAGAGTTGTGGTTCTTTTGAGTGAATGGTAAAGTAGTGGGAAGTAAAGGGGAAATATTGGGAATGTTTTAAAACTGTTCAGGGAAGGACAGAATAGATCATGATTGACTATAATGTAATCTTTGAGGAACAATGAGTGCCAAAAGATAGTGGATTATTTATTTTGCATATGGATAATATTTGCCACTACTATTAACTATAGGAATATTTGCCACTTTTATGTGGCTACCACATCATTTTCTTCCATTTCTTTAGTTGAAGTAACAAATAGAAAAAAAAAATCCAGTTGTACAGTGGGAGGAAGTATATAATCCATGCTAAGTTATCTTGACCATGTGCCAGAGCTTAATGTTTTTCAAAGGTGTTGAAGCTTAAGCTTACTTGAGTTACACCTGCAAAGAGTAACCAAACTTAACATACACATGACTCTTTCCTGACCTTTCCTTCCTTTCCTTCCTTGTATGTTTTAGACTGAAAGGACAGGGACTTGTCTATTTTTGCCTATGTTGCTCTGTGAAGCATCTCATGCCTTCACAAGCATCTTGTGCTGTATATACCTGTATAAGAAATAATCATGAAGCCACTGTCTCTTAGCAATGCTTCCTCACCACCCCTTTCTATAGTAAGGGATACCGTTCAACCTACATTGTAGGATTATTATAATGTTAGTGAAAGACTTTAAACTCCATGAATGCACAGTATTGTTATCAATGTGGAAGAAAAAGCTGTCTGCACATATTCAAATAAGTTCTACTACTCTGTATTACTTCACATTTTTAAGCAGTGAACCAGGGCAGCCCATTCATTATGATAGTAAGTAATATAAGTTGCATCAGTGGTAGATTTCAGGGGGACAAGATGGCTGAGGATTCAGAACATCCTCTTGAAATTGATGACTGATAAGGTTAAAATACACAGCACACAGTGGTCCAGGCTAGAGCAGTGTTCTCAGACTGTGGGTCAGGACCTACTTGATGGGTCCCGAACTGATGTCAGGTGGGTCATGGAAAGCTGGGAGCCACCATTTTGAAGCTGCAGACATTACTTTTTCTATATTCCTTTTGTGAGTGTTGTTTGAATGTTGTTTGAATTTTCAAGTGAGGTTAAAGTTCAATGCTTTTACATAATATTTCGTCCTCATCTTGCGTTCTGTCAAGGATGTTTCATGGTTGTGCACAGAGCCATAACGTCCTACCCCAGCGCCCTGTGATGTCACAACTCTGCCATTTGTGCCCCCAGAAGTGATGTCATGGGTTCTCCCCAGAACCCACACTGTAGCACAAAGTGGCCACAAACGCAAAGGAAGTTTCCCCCAGCACTGCCTCCGCTGGGGAGAGTATAATATGATTACATCACTTCCTGCTTGATGATGTCACTTCTGGCCATGACATCACTTCTGGTTAGAAGTGGACACAGCCAAGGCTCTGCCCCAGCCAGGTCAATGCTCGCAGGCTCCCCATCCCCTGCATAACCCCCACCATGCTGCACTCCATTTTGCAGCACTCTCAGCACAGGGGTAGGCAGGAGGGCCAAATGCAGCTCGCCTTTGCACCTGCAGTGGCTCGTGCAGGTGAGTGAGCAACAGTGGCAGCTCTGCTGCCACTCTGACCCCTATGACCCCCTGGATCCCCCACGAGGTCCACCACTGCTTCTGGTGGGTTCCAACACGAGTGTCATTCTAAAAAGTGGGAGAACCACTGGGCTAGACATACAGAGTACTGCTTGTCCAGAAGGCAAAACAATGTGGCAGCCTTGACGAATAGCTATTATTCATTCTTATACCCTTTTCACACAGCCCTCCTCTGTGAGGCGGGTGGTGCTGGGGGGTGGGCTGGGGAAATCTCAAGTGAGAAAAACTGTGCAGATGTTCCAGTGAGAGGGGCGCACCACAAAAAAAACCGATGTAGCTACGCCGCACGCGCTGAAGCTCGACACATTCCCGCCATCCGCAGAGACCCTCCTACTCCTCCCTAGCGCTGCCGCGGGACCACCCGCCCATTCGCGCCATTGGCTGCCGGAGTGCCAGTAAAAAGGGCGCGCGAGGAGCCCTCCCTTCCCCGAGGTCCTGAGCGTGCCTCGCAACACTCACACGTGTCTGCGTTGGCCGCCTCTGCCGCCGCCGTCGCCTGCGGGCTGCTGTTTTCTTTG
This sequence comes from Lerista edwardsae, assembly GCA_029204185.1. Taxonomy (NCBI): domain Eukaryota; kingdom Metazoa; phylum Chordata; class Lepidosauria; order Squamata; family Scincidae; genus Lerista; species Lerista edwardsae. The sequence continues at coordinate 52,233,405 of JAJKFI010000001.1, read as the reverse complement.
GGGCTGAGCTTCAGGAAACCCATCAATTCGCTCAGCCCGTTCACTGCCCGGCTCCAGGGCTCCTCCATTCCGCTGCCGGCGCCCAAGCAGCCCCTTCGGAGGCAGCCCAGCAGGCGCCAGCGCGACCTGGGAGGGTGACGCTTTCCGGAGGTAACTCCCTGTTTGTAAGCAGCACCAGCGCGCAGAGCCTTCAGGTGTGTGCAGGTTTCTCATCGCCAGGCGACTTGTCGGCGCAGAAGTAACGGGGGTGGGTGGAAGTCGCACGGGGAGGAAGGAAAGAAGGAAGAATATGTGAGCGGCGGCTCCTGTTCCAGAATGCAATTGGCCAAAAAGCGCCTTGTGCAGAATGAGGACCGCTGCAAGTGGAATGGTGCCTAGAAGCTCGCAGCCACGTCGAAGCTCATTGAAATCGATGGGAGTGGGCGGTTACCTGATGCTGCATCATGCCTCTGTGTGCAAAAGTAAAAAACCAGATATAATAAAAATGGAGAAAACGTAGGAATTCCTTACCTGGGAATGTCCTATTCTGGGATTAGGAAAAGGGGGGCATTCTAGACCAATGGGGGCAATTATTGGCACTAACTTTACCCTGGCAAAAACAAGGCTGCGCTGAATCCGTTAAGACGATTCCTGCACAGAAACAGGATTCCAGTTGTGCATCCCGACTAGAGAGAGCAGTGCTTCTCAAACTTTTTAGCACTGAGGCCTACCTAAAAGAAGTTTCATTTTAACAGAAAGTCTCTGTGGCTACAACGATGGCAATTGGGCAGCAATGCTCCCCCCTTCCAAGTAGCAGGTTGTTTAACCCTTGATGCACATAGCCTAATCTGCCATGTCAGTTTCATGACCCAACAAAAATTGGGTTGTGACCCACTGGCGGGCCACAGACTCACTGTGAACTGTTCGGATAGAGAGCCACACACTCAAAGAAGCACCACAAGTTCCCTCCGCATGGTTGGATTCAAGAGCTGAGGGCTATTCCTGACATTTGATTGGGGTAAAGCTGTGAGCCAGAGCCAAATTATCCATTAGGCTGACTAGGCTGAAGCCTAGGGGCCCTGCAGAGACTTGGGCCTGTCAATTTGGCACTGTTACCTGTGCCCTAACCCACCCTGATGTTGGAACACAAGACCCAAGCTGGGCCAGGTCACTCATTGCAGATGGCCATGAGCAATCTGTCCCAGCTGAAGGGAGCCAAGCCATGGCAGTGCAGAGCTTACAAAGGTGATCAAGCAGGCATTTACACAGATGAGTGTATCCTTGAAAGCACATCTCCATGGATAGTGAAGCTATCTCAGTGTCCTGCCCCCTGTAACTTTCATATTGGAGACTTTCTCTTCTGGGTGCTGTCATGTTGCTGTAATTATACAGTATTCCTTGCATTCTATTCTGACTCAAAGAATTCAGGGGCTCAGCCATAAGATTGCATTACATTGTTCACAAGAATTAAGATAATATTTCTGCTTTTGACACCTTTGTTTTTACACCCTCTAGCTAAACACCAAGATACCATGCGAAAGTATGGTAAATAAAAGTGAGACTAAACAACAAAGGAAAGAAAAGAAAAAGGTAAAATTGCATGACAGTTAGGCCCCCGACTGGTGAGAGATAGTATGTTCAGCTTTTTTTATATTTTAAAAATTGGTCACCTCTATTTAATAAAGTCTGGTATCTTCATGGGGTGTGTGTGTGTTTGAGGATAAATAGGCTACCTCAGAATGCCATGTGCAGGGGAGGGGCAACGAGATGCAAGTATTTGGTTCCTATGTGCTCCCTGAGGCATCTGGTGGGCCACTGTGAGAAACAGGAAGCTGGACAAGATGGGCCTTTGGCCTGATCCAGTGGGGCTCCTTATGTTGCAATTGTTCTGTCAGTTTGAAAGCCTGCTCCAGGATTGGTAAATTTTGGAAAGACCTGTGGTTCCCAGGTCTCAGGGCCAGTCTATGCAGCTGTATGCCCCTTTCTATAATTTTTTAAAAATAAAGAACAGCAACAGTGCTGTTTATGCTTGTACACCCAAGTCCATTTTTTCCAGCATGCTGCAAGTTATTCCCCTTGCATAGGGAACATATTTTACATAATTTTCTCTGCCCACATGCCTTGCCAACAGACCCTGCATGTGTGCAGGCTGGTGCAGGGGGGAAGAATGGCTGGACCACCTATATACAAGGTACTAGAGGAAGGGAGTCTCAATACAAATGGTAATGGTTGTGATAGATATAATAAAGTGAAAAAGAGAAAAAAAACTTAGGTAAGAGGTGGGTGGGTATGTTTTTGTGGAAGGTAGTTTTGCTTACAGCATCTGTTTTATGAGGCCCAGCATTAGGTTTCAGGGTAATGGAAAGAACCTCAGTCAACAAAATTCTTGAAGAAAGGTTTAGTAATCTGTCCTAGCAGCAGATTGTCACAGATATTAACCTCTGTCCAAAACACTGCAATTGGTGGGCATTACATACAGTACCTGACTATCTTGTTCTTTAATCAGTTCTTGCATCAGATAGCTCTCCACTTAACCAGCAATAACACTACCACTTAGCATTTCTATAACATTTTTTTAGAGTGTGCAAAGCATCGTACATGTACTATTGATATAATCTTTACAACCAGCCTGGAATGCAAGCACATATTAACTTTAAGGGAAGCTGAAGCTGAAAGGGTATGACTGGAATTAATAGAATTCAGGAAGCTGATTCACAATATCTCAGGGCCAAATTATGTGAATTTATAAACATGTGCTCTCAAATACAAGCACCTCCTTTTTTCCTATAAAACAGCTATGTGGGCTACTCAGAACCAGAGTACACAGGTTGATTCAACTGGTATGAAACTAGATGTTTCCTTAACTGTTCATCTGAGTCATATGCAGATGCAGGAGATAGACTTTCTACCACTGTGGTAGTAGGTGGTGATACCTACTTTGGGGGACACTGCCTTGCAGACATACATCTGGCAGCTATTTCTCAGGCATAGGTCTAGCAAGTCATTGGAGAACTTTACCGGTTGCATTCCTGCCTAGATGTCTGGATAAGTGGTATTGATTTCATGAACAAAAGCTAATCCTGGCACCTTTCAGCTTGACAGATAGGGGCTATGCTTGGTAAGAGGGATGTGCATCACATTATAAACACAAGTAAAAAAACCCATTTAACGTAACAAGACTTTAAAGGCCAATTACTCAGTATGCATTTGACGAATTATCTTCAAAGAACATAGCTCCAGATTAACAATTTTTGAAGTGAGTTTCAGGGACATAAACACAAAGGACACTGACCCTTCTATGGAAAAACGTTCAAACATTTTAGTGTCTTCAGGATTTAATATTTTAAACCAGTTTCTCAAACTGTGGGTCAGGACCCACCAGTCCAGTTTGTTGTGTGTGGGTTGTGAAACAAACTGGTAGCTGACAAGGAGACTGCATTGGGCCCAATAGAAAGTGAAACTGACCTGCTCATGAATGCAGGTGAAATGCAGTCCATTTTGAAGGGCAGGCCAAGAGGACCACAATGCCACCAAGTCATTCTGTGTCAAATCATTATACTGTTTCCAAAGGACCTTAGTTATTCATGAAATTTGGGGTACTTATTTGTCCTATAGTATAATGCAATTTTAGTGTCCTATGTTTATTATGTAAAACTTTATAGCTATGTAAATTTTCAAAATGGGACGTGGTGGCGCAGTGGGTTAAATCGCTGCTGCTGAACTTTCTGACCAGGTTGGGAGTTCAAGACTGTGCGACGGAGCGAACTCCCATTGCTTGTCCCAGCTCCTGCCAACCTAGCAGTTCGAAAGCACCTAAAAATGCAGATAGATAAATAGGGACCACTTTGGTGGCATTCCGTGCACTATGGCGTATAGTCATGCCGGCCACATGACCATGGAAGCTTGTCCTCAGACAAACGCCGGCTCTGCAGGCTTAGAAACGGAGATGAGCACCGCCCCCTACAGTTGGTCATGACTAGACCATTCGCTCTTTTAAATTTACCTTTAAATTTTCAAAATTTTATCAAGAATGGCATACTTGTGATACTGTAGCTAGTTGTATATCAGACACCAGTTGAAATATAGAGTTGGAAGTGGTCTTTTTATAAGCTCGTTTCATGAGCTTTAAAACGTGTATTTCATGTTGTCAACTGTGTTGTCTTCTACATCCCATTGTGTTGTACATCATATGAAAGCTCATGAAAAGAGCTTTAAAATGAGCAACTCTATTGTCTCAACTGGTGTCCGATATACAACTAGTTAAAGTATCACTAGCATGCCATTTTTTGTTAAAATTTTGAAAATTTAGACTTAACATGTTTTCTCAGTTTAAAAATGTAAAAAAACCACATTTTTTTCAATATCTGTATAGGATCTTTAGGAATGACAAGTTTCATCAAAATCTAAGAACGTGAGGTAGAAATATATTAAGTGTTATGATCTGACACGGAATGGCCTCAACAGAATGATCCCAATCCAATGAACATAACCCCCCAAAAGCACTTAAGAAGCCCCCCCCCAAAAAGCTGGCAAGTGTATTGAGCCCTATGGAATGCAAAACCAAGCCACGTTTACCATGCATGTCCTGGTCCCTTTCGAAGGCTAGGTGAAGGGGAAGGCAAGGCCACCAGAATGGTCCTGTTCCCATAAATATGGAGCTCAACAAGTGCTTCTGAAGGCTCCCCCGCCCTCCAAATAGTAAACAGGATAAAAATAAAGGCTTGAATTGATAAGCTCTTGTAAATTAGGTGGGTCCCAGTAGAATCATTTTTTAAAAAGTGGGTTCTGGTACTAAAGTTTGGGAACCACTATTTTAAACCGTATTTCTTTTGTATTAGACAATATTTTAAACCGTTGTATTACTTTCTCAGTAGATCTGCACTAAATTTGAGTGTGATGGAGACTGACTTACTTAGTTGTATCAGATTTCAGAAAGACTGGACTGACGGCTCAGATTTTATATGTGACAAAATGTTCAGGGCTTATAATGGTAGAACCTTGCTTGATAGATACTCCCATGTCTGTATACCACCACTTTCAATTTGAAAAGTATTTCAAGGTACTTCATAGTATGTCACAGATATCTCACAATTTGAAATTAAAAATCCTGATCAATGACCTTTAAGCGGTAAACTGTGGCTCAGAGAATCAGACATTTGTTGAGACCCCGGGGTGGGGGGGAAGGCAGGCAGGCAGCTCTTGGCAACACTCGGACTTCACATGCCAAGCACTGGTGCAGCCATCAACCCTGAGCTGCATTTGCCTCAGTAACATAGCTTATAACATGGGAAATCTCAGAGTGGAGCTGTTTGATTGTTATGAACATTTACTAGAATGGTTCACTGATTATTATTTTTAATGGCAGTTATTACCCAGCAGTCAAATAATGGACAATTATTCAAAAAAAAATATTCAGCACTTATTTTTCCACATTTTTATACTACCCTTCCTCCAAGTAGTTCAGGCTGGTGTACACATCCATCCTTTTGTCCTCACAACGATCCTGTTGACGTGGGCAAGGCTGACAATGACTGCTCCAAGGTCACTCAGGAAGCTCCATGGCTGAGTGGGCATTTGAACCTGGGTCTTCTGGGTTCAGGTCCAACTCCTGAACCACTATAGAATCCTGGCTCTCTCAGAATTATATCTGTTTCATGAGACTGGGCTGTTAAGACCCAGACTGACAATGTAGACCTAGAGAAGCTAAAATGCTACTACAGGGAAGCTGAAGTCTTGTTTTAATACTGTACATGTATCCAACATAAGTAGAAGCTTTTAATATTGCAATGAGGTTTTTGTTTTAAACAATTTCAGACTTGAGGCTGCGATCTTAGTAAGTACACTGACTAAGAATAAGACCCACTGAATTTTGTGGACCTTGCGTCTGAATAAATGTGCTTAGGATAATGCCGCAAGTCTGATTACATTATTTTAGAAAACATATTACATATTTTAAAATACATAATTCCTTTAAAATATATTACTGTTTAGAAAATAAAAAGTGCAAAAAAAACATTTTTTTCCACATCCTTTAAATATGGTTGATAAAATACGTTCATTTAAAAACTGGACATCACTTACTCCTTGGTATTTCACACATTACTTGAAAATAAGCACACAGGCAGGATTTCACGTCAATTTTTTTGCCCTGTTTTGTTGTACTGGACCTATTTCACTTGTGCAGTCTTAGGAAAGTTTACTAGATTTAGGGCCCAATCCTATGAGCCTTATTGCCAGTAGTACATTTGAACCACTGGCTCTGGGGGTTGCAAACATGCCATAATGCATGTTTACGGCACCTGGACAGTAAGTATTGTCCACACTGGGCCGTGCCAGACGATGCTGCGACTCAGCATCGGTGGTACAGCTAGTTGGCACTCCAGCAGCATCAGCCAGCGGTAAGGCACATAGGGGCAGGGGTGGGACTGGGATGGGGAGGGGAGAAGCGAGCCCAGCCAGGGGGTGGGGCTGGTGGTGGCTTCACCACTGGATCCTGAATCCCCATGTCAGGATGGCTGCCCAACTCAGGACTGCTCCAGTCTCTGTCGGCAAAATAGCTTGGGCTGGGGCTTTCCTTGGGGTTAGGGAGATTCCTGAGGAGATTCCTGCAGATGCCATAGTATGTAGCAGGAGCCATTTTGGAACCGCTGCTCCTACAGGACCCAGCCAGCTCAGGATTGGACTGTACTATTTCCCATTGTTCCCATTCCAATGGTAATAATAATAATAATAAAAATAATACTTGTATTTATATACCACCTTTCTTAGGTCACCAGATTTCTCTAATGACTATAACTCAAGGCGGTTTACATAGGCAGACTTTATTCAGAAACCCGAAGGTTTTTACAATTTTTACAGAAACGTTCTATCTTTCAAGAACTACACACATACAGATGGATCTTTCTGGATTTAGTCCTTCTTTCTGGCCACCCGTTTGTCTTCTTGCTGGCTGATCAGGAAACTTACTCTCAGGAAACTGTATATTAGAGTGATGCCTAAGTGAATTGTCCTCTTAAAAGTGAAGTCGATCAAAAACAGTGCATGATTTAGACAACTGCATTAAAAACATTTTCCAAAAACCCAAACAGAAAAGACACGAGCAATCTAATTCAAGCATGTCCAAGGGTTCACAGAAATTCACATGTTCTTAAAGAGTGATTCAGACACTTCAATATTTGTATCAATTCAGTACAATTGAAACAACAATATTGGCTGATCTATGATCAACATGCGTGAAATTCTAGCCATCAATGAGCAAAATGCAAATTTCCTATTAATTTAACCAGAAGTTAAGATTTTATCTCCTAATAATTTGTGTTTATACATGTGCATGTACAGAATACCTAAAGTGCTTGAATTCAGGGTACTAAAATATACTGTGTTTACATGAAGTGCTTTCTCATTTCCTATATTTTTGTATAATGAAGTAAAAATGACTAAATCTTAAATCTTGACATTTCTACCTAGATGAACAATAAGAACCCAAATTTAGTTACAGTGGGCCCTTGGTACCTGCAGGGAATCAGAGGGCTCCACAGCCCCCTGTGGATTCTGAAATTGGTGCGGGGCCAGGGTTGCGTCGCTGCAGTAACTCCAGAGGCCCTCCAGAGGTTGTGCTGGCCTCCCAGCCTCCTCAGAAGGCTTCCCGGATCCAGGAGCATCCAGGAGGTGTTTTGAGGCATGGGTAAGTAGAGCCCACGGTATATCTGATTTATGGTTTTGTTCAGCAGAAACAAAGAGCCCAGTACCAGTCAAATGCTATGAAATGAAAGCCATCAAGCCATGATGAGAACTACTGACTAATAAGGAAAGGCTTGGTACTCCTAAATTTTAGATGGTTGAGCAGCCTGAACAAAACCAAATCAACGTTCAGTTCACTGTCATCTTCAGATTTTGAAACGTTATTGTAAAAAAATTATTTGAGTGCAGAATAGGAATTAGTATCTAGTAAGTGATGGAAAATCATTTCTAACATTTACAAATATATTAAGTCTGAACATTATTTAAATAGAAATTATAATAGCATTAAGAGTTATCAAAATGTCCTTTAAATAGAATATATTCATTTGAAAAACATTTCTATAGTACACTTAGAATTGTTTGTCTTGGCTTTTTTGAATGGGGACTGAGGAGCCATTGTTCCAGATCTGAAATGGAAGAAAAGTACATATCATTAAAATATTAATCAAACTTAGTAGCAGCATGGTTGATAATTATGAATTTGAAACACTCAAGTCAAATTCACTTATAACACACAGAGCTCACCGTTTTATTCCCACTATGGAGTTTGTACTATGTTGTCCTCTGTCCAAAATGTCTGAAAAAAGGTAGAAATTTCAGTGCTTTGAATTGAAAACTAGTAGAATGCATGCTGTGTCGATTATGTAGAAAAAGCATGAACAAAAAATTGAGGAGAGAGAAAGTGGGAATCAAAGTGAGAAAGAAATTCTCCACCTTTCTTTCCTACTCTACTTCTTCTCTGCTCACCTTTCCTTCGGCTTCTCACCTTTCCATATTTACTTTGTCCCTCTGCCCACCCTTAATGTTCTACTCATTTTATATCATTCTTTGCTATTTGGCTTTTCAAATGGAGGGAAGGATCTAGAACAAAGTATTAGAAGAGGGTTATGATAGGGGCAGCAACAGCTCCTTAGTAATCTTCTTCAGTACATTGCTGTCTCCAGGTAAAATCAGCCAGGCTGCCCTCTAATGTGCTGCTAGGGACTCATAGTCTCACTGCTGCTCATTTAGAAGACTGGCTCTGGGGGGCTTCTATTCTCCCAGGCTGAAGCAACACAATCAAGAAGACAGATGGCTTCCTATTACATCCCTGAAGTTGATTTGGAGTCAGGAGGGGAGCCAAAGTCGCCCAGTACAGCCAACTTTCACACTCCAAACCAGTCAGGCTTCTGGGAATCAACCAAACCTATGCCCAAACCAGTCCCTAAAGAACTAGTGCTACGCTGAGAGAAAGCAACCACCAAGAGAGCTACCTCCCCTGGTAGGGCCAGGAATTCAATAAGCCCCTGGAATCAGTTCATGGTCAAAGCCAGAAGCAGGAGGGGATTGGCTTAGAAAATGCTGATGCAGTTCTTCTGAGACATAACCAAACCCTGAATTACTGGGTCAGGAAACAAGGCTAATTCAGACCACCGAGGCTCCAAACTGATTAACAGGAGATTATAGAAAAACTGTAATAGGCACAAGGCCAGCTAATTTTCACTCTCACACACACTGTTTGGAAAAGAGCACCACTCCGTTTTGCCTAGACCTCCAGTTTGCCACTTGCCATGTCTGCTCTCAGACAACAGGGATAGCAAAGAACTTCCCCATTTAAAAATCCTTTAGGACAAGTTTTATCCATAATATTTATTTCCCACTTTTTAAATTAACCACTGAAATAGCTCCCTTTCAAGTACAAATGAAGTGCTTCTGGTAGGTATGCTGTATAATTACCAATGATGATGCAATAAAAACTATTCTGAAATTTTGGAAATGTTTAAGCCACAATTCTAAAATGCTTACCTAACAGTAATTCTCTTTAAAATGCAACAGTGTTAGTTTTGAGAGTCTAGCTATTTTTGTCAGGAAGTCCCTTTTCAAAATATTTCAGAAGTGTTTGAAAAATACTGAATAATATAGGATTAATCTATACTGAATATTCAGAGTTTTGCAAAGAAGTTAAATTCATAAGCATATTTCTTATCTTTGTTCCCCATGTATTTACTTGACTTACAGAACAAGCTTATGTAGGCTTACCCAGAACTAGGCCTCATGGGCATCAATGGGCCTGAATACCAGAAAAAGAATACAAGACTGAAGCCTTAGAACACTATTTTCCGAAGGAAGTCAACTACAGCCATGGCCCAGTATCTGCTGGGGTTCTGTTCCAGACATACGCACCCCAGTGGATACCTGAAACCATGGATACATGGGACACCTTTTTAAAGCTAGTGGAAAAAAGGTAAAAAAATATTTGTTTACTATTCCCTATCTTTTTAATAGGCGTCCTAGTATCCATGGTTATTGGTAGATAACTGAAACCGTGGATACCAGATCAGTGGGGTACTGGGGCTCACCTGTGGTTGCATATATTGTTGCTGTTAGTAATGTGTTTACTGTTATATTTATACATAGTTTGTTTTTAAATGAAGTTTTTCAGTTGCAAGATGGATATTATAACACTACAGAGTTGTTGTAAATATTACAGTACATTAAGAAATAGTACACCGAATCCAAACCCTCTTCCCAGGCCAGGCAGCCCTACATGGGGCCATTTGGACATCTGCCAGCTAAGTAGCCCCACAGGGGTGGCTGGGGCATTATTTGAGGTAAGATATTCTCTTACCCCAAGGAGACCTCCAGATGCCTCCCAACTAGCGCTGGATATAGCCAGCAGCCAGGTGGACTGGCTATGCCAAGCGCTAGTTAGGATAGGACTGTCATAAAACTAACCTATTTTAGAGGGTTGTTCTAAGGATTACCCAGAAACACAAGTGAAGCATGATTTGACAGTCTGTTTCCAACTAGTGAGAATTCAACCTATAGATGCCACATCAGCAAAACCCAAGAATACGTCTTATTCTTATATCCTGCTTATTATATCCTGTTCATTAAGTACTGGTAGCTTTTTTTTCTGAAGAAAAATTAAGCCTGTTTGTTCACAAAATGGGAAAGAGCCAAATCTTTTTACTGAGACCTTATACAAATGCAATTGTTGAATGATCTTCAAAGTTATATTTGGCCCAGGAACATTCAAAACATGCCTTGAACAATGCTGATGACTGACCCAATGCTGAGGTACTCACCCACACTTTTTGAATGTTCTGTCAACTGCTTGATAATGCCTTTGTTTAAACAAACATCCACATGCCTGTTGAAGAGCACAAGGTCCTTTGTTTTTTGTTCTGAATTGCAGACTGGACAAACCAAAATCTTGCTTTCAGTCATGTCAGAAAAACACGGCAAGTTATTTTCTTCAAAATGCTCTTCTTTTTCCACAATATCCTCCTCCTTTGTATGCATTCCACATATCAGGTCAGCAGGAATGTTGTGTTCACTTTCACTACTGTGCTCATCATCTTGCAGCTCAGGATATGCATCTCTGCTACTATTGCGCATGTTGTCAACATCTGTTGGCATTGCTTCAACCTGTACCTCACTTGTTTCATCTTTTTGACATTCCTTCTTGCTGTCCACAGTCACCCTCTCCCATATTTTTCTGCTATTTGCGATTTCCACATTACCTTTTCCTAGTGTGCCACTGAGGCAATTATCAATATGTCTGTTAAATGCCTCCAGAGTGCTATCTCGAGTCTCTTCAAAGCAAACAGGACAAGTTAAGATTGTGTGTTCATGATCTTTTGCTTGTTCATCTGATGTCATAGATGAGCATGCATCTTGAAGATGTGTTTTTGAAGATTCACATACAGAAGTTTGACTAATTTGCTGTCTTGTGGCTCGTTTTTTATTGAAAAAACTCTCTCCCTCAGGCGCTTTGGAAAAAATTTCCTCCCCACATTTCCTAGGAGAGATACTAAAAACAGGGACCTGTTTTCCCGGCTTTAGGAAATTGATTATGCTCTTTTGTTGGTATTTCTTTTCCTCTTCATTTAGAAAACCAGATACGCGTACACCTGTATACAAAACAAGCCAAGAAACATTGAATAACAATTAAAGTCCCATTAAAAAATTAACTAAAAACAGCTACAAAATTACAGCCGTAGATTATACAGTGGGCCTGGAATACCCACAGATTCGGGACCCACAGATTTAAGAATCCATAGGTTCAGGGAAGTGGGCGGGGATTCGAGACATGGCGATCGCTCATTGCCGTGAGGCGAGAGCAATTGAAGCTTTTGTTCTTTTCCACAAATTCGGAGTAATTCGGGCCTAACTCAGCCGGAGAGCTGAGATAGGGGTGGCGATTGGCACCTAGCCTCCGATAATGGCCAGTTCGGAGGTGAATGGTGCCTTGCCTGTACCAGAGTGCAGAAGAATTCCTGCTTAGTGCATGTCATGTTGTCGATCTTCACTTGAGAGTGATAGCATCTCAAAAGAGTCTGATGGATTACATCTTCTGAAAGGTCTTCGTGGGCTCCACACGGAGACAAACGTCTGGGAAGAAGTGGCAAATAGACGTAAATGATTTTATGAGGATAATAGCCTGGCGTGGATTGCACATGAAGTTTGGCAGCGGGCCAATGAGGTCAGTGGGATTAAATCTACTCAGTTTACGACACAAGACACCCACTGAAGTGCATTATTATTTTCTTTTCTTCTTTCCTCTTTAAATTTCTTTTTTAATGAGGCATGGGAAGTCTGGAATATGGAGTATTCTGTTTTGTGCGTCTAAAGATGAAGTCTGAATTTTTGCTGCGTAGCGGATTTAAGATGGCGACAAGCAACATGATAAGGAAAGGAGAAAGATTTACAACCAGAGTTTAAGAACGTTTGAAGTATTTTCAAGGACTCGGATGGAAGAGACTTTCTGGGAAGGACTGGAGGAATGTCTAATAAATCAGGAGACTGGAACTTGACGGTTTAATAAGGGAAGCTGAATTTTCTCCCATTTCAAGATGGATAGTTGTGCTTGTGGGTGAAGAAGAAGAAAGAAGTGGATTATGAAGGAGACATTTTAATGCCAGCTCGCAGATACAGTGGCAGTGTAATCTGCTAGCTGGCCATTCCTTTCTGGTGGCAGCAAAGGAACCAAAATTTGACCAGATGTTTGTTTTTAATAATTGGTAGTAGTTTTGGCTTTTTGTAATAAAAAGGTTGGGGAAATTTGATAAATGAGAAATTTTTGATTTAAAAGATTGAATAGATGGTAATAATGGAAATAATAAACTAAGGATGTAGTGAGGCTCATTCCTTCCTATGGGATTTGTGGTAGAGAGAAGCAGTTACCATTGGGTTTTGATTTTAGATGCGATAATTGCAAGCTTGTATTTTTGCGCCAAGGTTATATAAAGTGGATTTCTTTTGATTATTTTTTTAAGTACGTGATAATTCAAGCTTATACTTAAAGATATGATTTTAGAGAAAAATAATATTAAGACCTAATGGAATGTTTCAGAAGTGATGGTTTATGTCCTGTTATTTTTTATTTCTGTGCCTTTTCCTGAATTATGCTGTCTTAATTTTAATAAGTAAGGTTTTTGTAACAGAGATTAATGTTGAAGTATGGATGTTGAAGTATGGAATACAGACAAGTGAACAGAGTACTCCTACCTATTTTTGATAATATCAGAAATTAAAATTTAATTAAAAGTGTTAAGATAGTACAAGACAGAATAATTTTTAAATAATAATATAGCTTAAGCTTTACTTCCCAGATTCTTTTCTGTCCTTTTCTTTTTGCATTTTATATATTATGGTCTTCCCTTTTTGCTTTTTATTCTATTTGCTTTTTATTATAAACTAGAGATAGGCCATTTTATGCACAATGGATTTTTTGATTTTTGATTTTGCTAGCTTATTGTGAAATTACTGAAATTACTGAAGATTTGAATCAATAATGAAAATAGACATAATTCTATGAGATTACAGTGATTATGTCCTTTCAGATGGAATATATTATAGATGGGATTATTGATTGTTCATGCTGATGTAACTCTCGAACTGCCTCAAATTTTCCTATTGTTTAATCCTTTGTTTCCCCATCCTATGTAACTGACTATCCTTACCTATATCTTTATAGTTATAAAATCAATAAAATCATCTTAAAAAAAAAAAAAAGAATCCATAGGTTCCAAACCCACAGGGGAAGGTCCCACTTGGCCCCTATGAAGCCCAGCTCCCCTTGCCTCTGAAGGTGTTAAGGGGGCCCTGAAACCTAGTGTCAGGAAAGCAACCACAGTATTATTTCTAATTGGAAAAGTAACCTATTTTAATTTCTGGAAAATATATTGAACACAAAATGCTGTGTTTTTAAACACACACACACACACACACCCTAGCAACAGCATTCGAGCACACTTCTCCACTCCTTCCTCTACACTGCATCTCTGAGCCTCTCCAAAAATTGCTCCTGAGGGTAGAGTGGCGTGAGGCTGCAGGGTAAAGACTGGGAATCCTTGAAAACCAGGTGAAGGAACCAAAACGAAGAGTCCCTTCACTCTCAAAAGCAGCTGGGGAGGAGAGATCAGAGGGATGCTGTTGGGGAGATGGTGGAGAAGATGCCATATACAAGTACTGTTGCTGAAGTTAGATGGAGATAAAGTAAAGCTATAATCCATACACCTAAAACAGATTATTTCAATGAAACTTGCTATGCAAGCCTAAATTTTGTATTATTCTGACCTTATTATGAATCAGCAGAGCTTATAAATCATTCTAGTTCAGCCATCTGTGACATCACAAATTCCATATACAAAAGGTCAGTTCTCAGATTGAGCGTTCCTTGTAACACTCATTTATTTGAACAATTATGTCTTCGGACTGCTGAACTTAAAATATTAAATATTTAAATGTCAAAATGCAGAGTTTCTGTTGGTGCCAAGAACAAAAGGCTTTGGAGCAAAAAAAATTATGCAGGTTTATATTATCATTTGTTATGTTAACATGGCTTATCTTGAATCCATATTTACATTTTTGTAGTACTACACTAATAATTCTTGCCAACTGGGTAAGTATGGCTGAAGACCAAGAACAATTGAAAGATAGCTATATAACTGCATCGTTTTGTGAAAGCTGAAGCAGTATGAAGGCACTGCCTGAAGGTGTTAGGTGGATCTTCAAACATGACAGTCTGCCTTCTTTTTTTTCAAGTGAATGTTGAGATTCTGATACATCTAACTGCTTCATTAATTTCCTTCATAAATACTGGAAAATAAATCTGCACGTATCTAATGCAACACTGAATCGGCACTTTAGAAAATCGGTCAACTGCAAACCAAGAGAAGGGCCAAGGAATCTTATTTTTAAGACTTATTTTAAGACACGGCCACAGAGTGGGCAATATTTACTATTTTTAAGAACATTTTCTAACAATTCATATTACAACACTATTGATTCTGAACAATCCTAACAATCTCAACCATTTTAAAGAGATATTTACCCATCAGTCTTAGGCGCAAAGGTTGTGGGGCCAAACTCTCCAGTTCTGATTTAAGCAAGTCTTTAGCAACAGCAAATATCTCCTCTTCAGTAGAAACTGCAGACAGTACTGTTGTAGCTTTTGTTTTCACTTCAAAGTTTACATTCTTCAATTTTAAAGTGACTGTTCTAGCCTGTTAAAAACAATAAGCCTCCTTAAATCAAGCTTTAGTACCTTCTTCTATGAAGCTGAAGTAAGCTGAAGATTTACTTTCTGAAATAAGGAATGTAGCTTAAGGCACACCACCCACTTTGAACTTTTCATATATATTACAATATTCACTCACATTTTACTTATATTGCTTTTTAAATTCAGATTACCAACCAGTTATTCCTTCAACTGTGTCACTTTTGTCCAATCAAATAGATAAAAGCCATTACATCTGTTTTGCAGACTCCTGTGTAACTAAGAAGCAGAAGCCAGGGCAGTACGTAGAGCATGTTAGATTTTTTTAAAAATAATTCCAGGGGAGTTCCATAGATGAAAATGAAAGGAATGAAAATTAGCAAGGCTGCTAGATGAGAGATAAAAAGCCTACTCCTCTGAACAAACAGGACAAGGCACTGGCTGCCATTTACTCCCATGGGAGCAAGTAAAGTACAGTACTGCTCTTAGAGTACACAATTACTTGTTGGAAAAGGCAGAATCCTAAGTAGCAGAATAATCAGCAGAAGGACCCTTTTCTTACAATATATTCCACTATCATGCTAATCTGTATCATTCAATGCATATTTTCATGCAGAATGTAATGAAAATCAGGTTATCTGTATTCTATTGAAAGTTATGGCCAAAAAACCAGAAAACAAAATCACAAATGTCCTATGTAATAAAAAGTAGATTCCTTTAATTCTCAGGGGCAACACACTTACTTATTTTTCGGAGTGCCTTACCCAGAGGACATTTCCTCCTCAGAAGGCATCAGTAAAACTTACCTATCACCTAACCACTCATGTGCCTGGTGCAAAAGGCTTCCGCTTTTCTCTGCTGCAGCGCCTCCTTCGCTGTAGGACTATATAAAAACGGCAGCCTTCTGAGTGGTAGTGCCTGCTTCTAACCACCTTGGATCAACTGCTAGGAATGTCGTGAAAGCACAAGGGAGGTCTGAGATCTCCAGTATACACAGACACAGACAAGCAATACCCTCCTGGGCACAGCATGAAGTCAGTGATAGTGATGCTAAGCAAACGTCGCTTACTTCCATTGCTTCTTCCTATAGGCTAGGGTGTTGAGACCAGCAATTAGTGACCTTTACCTACTCTATCACCTCCCCTGCCACCCAGTGGTGTCATCTAAATGATTTAAGAACAGGTACTCACTTTTGATTGGCACGTGTTGGGACCCACCCACCGGAAGTGACGTCATAAGCCGGAAGTGATGTCGTGGCAGGAAGGGACATGAAAAAAGCCCTGTTTGAGGCCTCAGATGATTTTAAACTGACCCAACAGTTGTAACAGTATTCCACAGCACCCCCAGAACATGTTAAGGAGGCCTGGCATCATGTTAAAACCCCAGAGCAACTCATTTTTCAGTGGCAAGGAAAGGAAAGGCAACGCTTGCTGCCTGCCTGCCTGCCTGGCTCTGAGAACATGCAGGCAACTCAAACATGCAGGAAATTCAAACGTTGCAGAGGGCGGAGTCGACGAGTGGGCGGGCGAATGGGCGGGGCCAGCTGTAATCCTAGAAACCGGTACTCGCGTACCCCCGCGTACCCCCTGCATGACATCACTGCTGCCACCAGCACGGAGGAGTGACAATGGCTGCGCTCCATCTCCTCTGCAAAGGATCAGCTTTCTCCAAAGAAGGCAAGAGCCTGGAGGAGGCCAACAAATGATCCTGACTAGCCAAAAAAATAAGAAATTAACTCTAAAAATATTGTTGTAGGCTGAGAGCCCTTCAGCTGACGTCCTAACTTTTTTTGAGGTAGGGCAGAACTGGACAAACAGCCCTGCACAGAGACACCATTAAACAATTGACCTTACTTTGTGCTGGCGCAGGGGCATTCCCAGTCAGTGTGGAATGCCCTTCCTCTGCCGGGGAAAGCAGATTTCCTTAACTCAAAAATGGACCAGAGACTAAGAGTGCAATCCTAACCTGGAGTTAGGCCAGCAAGGTTTGGCTGGCACAAGGGACACCATAAAGTATGTTTGGAGCACTCTTAGTCAGAGAAGTCAGCACATAGATGTGCCCATCCTTCGTAACTCTGAGAGTGGTCCAAACATGCTTTATGGTTGCCCTTGTGCCAGCCAAAGTTTGCTGGCCTAATTGTGCTGGCTTAACTCCAGGTTTGGATTGCGCTCTGATTGTTCAAAGTGTTATGACACAGCATAGAAGGTGACATCCTCAGGCGGGCGTGTGTGACAACACTGGGGGGGGGGCTATCAAAAAGTTATGGGCCCTGGGTGTCAAATGACTTAGTTATAAAATTGCAATGAACGCAGGTGGCAAAATAATTGTACACCGCTGAAAGAAACAGGCAGTGTAGGAGGCCTGGGAGATGGAGGTTTAAAGGAAAGCAAATTAAAAACCCTTTCCAAGGCTCACGTGGCCAGCAAGCCACTGCTTGTCCTGATAGAACATTGAGGCTATGTTCAGTTTCTTCTATGCATTACCCAAGCACTGTGATAGAAGGAAAGAATCTAATACATATGTGTAGGGTTGTTTGAAAATGGTATTGTTATTTTGAAATTTGTTGAACTGGGTGCAAAGTATGTGTGTGTTTAACAAAAATAGCTTTATTCTGCAATTTAAATTTGTGCCCAAAGGGTCCTAAGTATGCAAAGATATTACAAAAAAGTATGAAATGTGACTATTGTTTTTATTACTTATCAACAAAAACACATACCACTAATTATGCATTATCACCACACACATAAGCCACTTAAAATGTTCGAAACAATTTAAAAGGCAGTTCTTTTCACCCTCACAGAAGGGAAAAACGTCAAAAGGAAACTCCAGCATTTGTGCTATTAGGACTTCTGCAGACCCAAAAAGTCTGCCAAGGGATGACTGGCAGCATAGGAGGAAGGAACAGTGTAGTTTTTGCCATGAAGAAAGCCCTGGATTGCAGTGCTTGTGTGGTTGCAAATCCAATGAGAGTTGAAACCCACATATGCAACTCATGGATGTATTTTCTCATTGATTGGGTGCATGTTTTGCTTGGGCCTGAGATGAAAATAATCCATTACTGTTCATTCTTCTGCTAATTAACACTTTCTACTCCACTGTGCAAAATGACTTGGTAAATTAATTTTGTGAGGCACACAATAACTTAAGGCTAAACAAATTTCTACCTAAATAAATTAACAAAGAACAAGCACACTCACACACTTCCCACCAAACACTCCAGACATTTCACAAATGCAGATGAAAAGGGAGCGGGAGTAAACAAAGCAAAAGCAGCACTATACCAATGCTACAGAAGACACAAGGGCAAATACATATGAGCAATTGTCTTTTTTTATGATGTTACCTACTTTAAGTCCTTCCTTTTTCAAATCCTGAGCAAGGTCACTGCAAAGTTCTTGACACAACTTGTATTGTTCTGCTGTACTTATTTCATTAAATGTCCTATATACCACAAAAAAAAGTCACACAGAATTATATTTTGTCTTGGATAACCTCAGCTAAGATTAATAACCTTAAACACCACAGGCCAACTTAATACTTTTTACCTGACCAAAGTAATGTATAAATAAAACCAACTTTTTAAAGAGCAATATCAAAGCTGAGCAGGAGGTATGTCCAAAACTATTCCCCCACCCCACCCCCAAAAAAGACTTCATGCCTATTTCATGGGTATATTTCAAAATGAGATAATTAATCTCAATATATAATGGAGAATAAACATCAATTAAAATCAAGGAAACAGCCAAAATATGGTTTGCATAGTGCTATATAAAATCAGAATGAAGCGATGCTTGAAACTAATGCAGCAGCCAAACATCAGACGTACGTATTACAGCCTAACATCATAAAAAATAGTTTCATTTTACATATAGTTATTTTTAAAAACCTAGCTATATAAAGAATAATTTGCTATCTTTATTAAGCTTTCTTGGAACTTAATGAGTATTTTCTCTTACAATTCTTGGAGAATGGACTTTTAGTATAATACCTAGAAATCTGATTTATGTAGAAATTGTATTACAACTGCATAATTTTAATCTCCAGAGCACCAATGTCTATATTGTTCCTAAAGCTGTTTAAGCATTTTAAAAACAGAGTCCTTATGGGAATAAGGACCCAATCCTTTCCCTGCCAGTCCACAGCAGATAGCCGTGCCAACTGAGAGTGCACTGCATACTATGGTGGGGGTGGGACATGATCAGACAGCAAGCAAGAGGAAGGTAAATATATCTTTTACTTATCTCCTGGTAGGCAGCCAGTAGGTCTCCTTGGACCTATACTAGTTATTTGCTGGCATAAGCAGAGATCAGTTGAGAGGCAGGGCTGGAAAAACAGGACAGGATCCTGGCACACACTTTTGCTACCAAGATCCACTCCCTTCAGCCCTTACAGGCTTTACAATAGCAGATTGCAAGATCCACTGTCATAAAGGCCCCATAGGAATGGGCTGTAAATTGTGAGTGTGGGCTAGTGGTGGAAAACTGTCTCTTCCCTCAAAGAGAGATGTCAGATGGACAGGGGATTAATGCATTAGAAAAGCCCTGCTGGATCAGCCCCAAAGTCCATTTAATCAATACCCAATGCTCACATTAATCCATCAGTTGCCTCTAAGATAGTAGTTCCCAAACTTTTTAGTATTGGAACCCACCTAAAAAAGGTTTCACTTTACCAGCTGCTTAAGCCTCTGTGGCTGTAATAGTGATTTGGTAGCAGTGCTCCCACAAATCGCAGCTTGTTTAACCCTGGATGCACATAACCTAATCTTGCTTATCAGGTTCTCAACCCACCAAAAATTGTGTTGCAATCCACTTGTGGGTCCCAACATACAGTTTGGGAACTCCTGCTCTAGGAAGTTCACAAGCAGGAAAAAAGGCATACTTCTCTCCTTACATTGCTCCCTTGCAAATAAATGGTATTCACAAGCATATAGCCACTGAGGGAAGCATATAGTACTACCAGGAAAGACCAGTAGCCGTTGGTAGGTATCATCTATGTCTGTGGTTCCCAAATATTTTAGCACCGGAATGCATTTTTTAAAATGATACTTTGCCAGGACCAATGGTGGGATTCAAATAAATTAACAACCGGTTCTATGTCCTTCAGGGCGGCCGCTGCCTTTCTTCCCTCTCCCAACCTAAAATTAGCAACCAGTTCTGCAGAATAGGTGAGAACTGGCTGAATTCCACCACTAGTCAGGACCCACCTAGCTTTAAGAGACTCATTTTACCCCACAATGTGGGGACCTGCTGAAGCCTTTTTACTATGGGGGCAGAAACTGGAGCAGCCCTAAAGGCTGCAGCAGCCATTAGGCTGCTGCCTGATTTTGAATGCCAAAGGGTATGGCTATAATCGTGATTGGCAGCAGTGCTTCCCCCACACAAGTAGTACCTTGTTTAACCCCTGAATCCATTTGGCTGCTGCAGCCATTAGAGTGCTGCCTGATTTATGAATACCAAAGGGTGTGGTGTGGTTATAATGTTGATTGGGCAGCAATGCCCCTCCAAGTAGCAGCCTGTTTAGCAGCCTCCCTTAATGCACATAGCCTAATCTGCCTTGTAAGTTTCATAACCCACCAAAATTTGGGTCACAACCCACTGGTGGGTCCTGACCCAGTTTGGGAACCAGTGATCTATGTAAACGAGCTGACAATATAAAAACCACAGAGCAGTACAGATAGTTTTCATTTTATTTGACAAAATGCATTTCCTGCAAGGAGAACAGTTAAAAACCCAGAAAACTGTACAGAAGGTTTTAGTTTCTCTGTTTTAGTGGTGAGGTCATTCACTTGTCAAATACATACCTTTCAGTACTCATACTTTTTCTCTCCCCCTCCCTTTAAAAAAGGGAAAAAAACAAATGTAAATGTCCAAATACTGAATTAAGAAAGCATGTTTCAATAGTGCTTTTGTTCTCAATAAGTTATTGCAAAATTTATAAGAACTTTTACCCTCCAAAACGAACAGAATAATAAAGACATTTTAACTTCTATAACAAATGATTAAAATTATCAATATTTGTATTCTACCTTTCCATAATAAATACTGGGTTAGAGAAACCACTGTTTTGACAGTGTTAGATAGCTTTATATGTTCGTTATATGTAAAATGTGGAACATATACTGTATATATTCTATATATATTAAATGTAAAAAGTGGAACATGTTTTCTATATATTTCATTGACACCTAAAATAAAAATAACCAACACCACACAAGATACCTTTCCAAATGCGTGGAACCCAAACCAAGTGAGATTTCTAGAAAATTATGCCAAGACGTTTCAGAGAAGAGAAGAGAAATTAGTGCCCTCTGCTGGTAAAGTTCGGTACATGTTACAACTCCCAGAGCTTTCAGCATTTTCTCTGTTACTTTTCCTATGCCAGGCACCTAAAGGAGATAAGCATGCACAAAGAAACAGAGAATTATCATTAAGGGAGCAATCCTAACCTACGCTGGAATAGGCAGGCTGGCTCACCTGTGCTGCATCCTAATGACATTAGGAGGCAGCAGCGGCTCAGTGCGGGACAAGGGGATATTTTCCCCTTGCCCCGGTGTAAGCCCCAGCCAACCCTATGGGGCTGCTCAGTTCTGTGCCCGAAAAATAGCAGGTGCAAGTCCATGTGGCCAGGAGCGGCCCTAATTGGGGCCGTCCATCCCAGGGACGGGAATTAGGATGTGGCTCAATGGCCGTCTCCACCCACGGCAGAATCCCATTACACCTCCAACCTGCCTCTGACACGCCCTCAGTGTGGCCCTGCGCTGGCAGAGTTAACCAAGCGCTCGACTGGTGCAGCTGATGAGTACAACTGTATCCATGCTGCTACGTGAGCTAGCCCAGAGAAAGAATCCATAGCACAGATGTACCTTATGGGACGTTTGCAACAACACTGATCCTGTGCAAGAGCACTGCGCCAGCGCAATGCCAGGTTAGGATTGCGCTGCCCAACACACTTTAAACATTTTCTCTGGAAGTGAGAAGATGTACGGGTCCCACTTCCTCTCAGTTGAGAACAAGGTTCTGTGGGATTGTATTTTAAAAGCACAGGATATATTAAATTAGGTCAACATACAATTTATGTACAACTTGCATGGGAATTTTTTAAAAAGTAATTTCATAGCCAGCTACATGGCCTGACTGGCTTTTGTTGGTGGGCCAATTGCATTTACACTGATGTTTGGGGCAATTACACTTCAAAAGTTTGAGAGCTGGTGTAGCACAGTGATTAAGATTGAACTAAGAACCAGAGATTGCTTGGTTTGAATCTTGCCTCTACAGGAACTCCTAACAGGTTGCCTTAAGTAAACTGTCCCCTTTTAACTTCTCAGCTGCAATGTGGGGGTAAGAAGTCCTTTACAAGGCTGTTGTAAGAACCATTCCTAGACAGTGCATGGAAAAGGCTTTGGACACTTGGAATTAAATTAATTAAAAAGATTCTGTTGAGCTATAAGTAGAGCTGTGCTTTTTTGGTGATAACAAAATAAAAACACATAACATTGCTTTCGGCACTTCTCATTTTTGCTAAAAAATGAAATCTGAAAAAAACCCCACATCTCTAGCTACATGCAAATAAAGTTATACCATATCAAATTCATGTATTTCACTTCATTCCAACCACAAGAAGAATTTTGGCGACAGAAATCTCTCACTTATTAACCAAAGTCACTCAATTAATAAAAAAGTAAGATATGTTATGACTTCTACGTATACTGGAAGCTACGTCTTCTATAGATCTCTTAAACGTCATACCTCATATACCCATGAACTTCATACTTCATATACTCATGCTGGGAGACCCAGAAGTGTGTTATTTGAGCTATTTTTAGGGAACCGCACTATTTGACCACACAAAGATAAATGCAATTTTGGCACTTTTTATTTTTTAAGGGCATTTAAATGGCAACCCCAGTATCCGTGTGGGGGGGGGGGGTTCTGGAATGCCCATCCCCTACAGTTCCATCCCTTCCTTCCAGGCTGTTGCGCATGAAGCTAATTTGATGACTGGAGGTAAAAGGCAGCAAGCATAGGTGCAGAGAGCGGGGCATCCACACCAATCTGCCACTTCCACCAATCCACTGCTGGAGCAACTGATCAAGACCCGTACACAAATACATTCCAGATTACACACCATACTAACGAAATTGGTGGAACTGGATAGGGAGGAGGAAGGAATTGCATTTTTCCAGCAGCAGGTGCACTACACTGCATGCACAGCAATATACCCGTTATAAGGCAGCCCTTGCCCAAAAAGTTCCTAGCACACAGAGACTGAGAGGTACTGTATGTTAGCCCAAGATTTTTGCTCCTTTTTTGAAGACTGAAGGAAAAGGAAGTGGATAGGAAAAAGAAGCCCAATGTTAATTATGGACTGAAGTGTCATATTACCAATGCATTTTTGGAGTATACATTTTTTTAATAGGCACATTTAAAAACAAAACATGTAATTCATTGTTAGCAATTCAGATACTATAGGATTTGGAGGAGAGAAAGCGGATGGAAAATAGGAATAGGAAGGTTTGGAAAGAATAGATAACAGCCTGTTTAACAGCACCGGTAATAAGGTTAACAATCATATAATAAATTGCACAGTGCTTCTCACCTTTCTAATGGGTAAATCTTTGATGAAGTTCATCACAGCTTCTTTTTCTGGGGGAATTCTGCACTGACCATTTGGTTTATTTTGATCACTGCACATTTTAGCCAACATGGTATTTGGAGCAATGCCTAAACAAAAATAAACAAGCAAACAAAACAAAAACACACTTAAACTTGTTATTCATTGTATCAGTGATACTGAATTGGTTGTTATATTTGGTAAACAAAAATATTTGTTTTATCTGAATTTCTGATGACAGAGATATTTAAAAGCTGAATATAAAAGAACCTATAGCACTTTTTATAAAAATGAAACACATACATTTATAAGTTAACAATTCAAAAGAGAACACTGAATACAGGCATGCCCCTGTATCCTCTGATTCAGTATCCACTGTTTCAGTTATTCACAAATACCATGAATACTAGGATGCCTATTAAAAAGATAGGGGAACATTAAATAAATCTCTTTTTTATCTTGTTGCAGCAAATGTTCCCCGATCTTTAAAAAGGCATCCTCAGTATCCACGCTTTCAGGGATCCACGGTAGGTCCGGAACAGAACCCGAGTGGATACTGGGACATGCCTGTACTTGATAACACATGCAAATACGGACATAAAAATGACTTCAAACATTTCAAACACAGGATTCTCTTCAACTTCATCTACCCAAACAATTTTATAACAGCAATGCAAAGAGGCAAAAGAATATATTTGTGTGGAAACAACTTTGACAGCAGTTGCACTAGGGCAATCTGATCCTGAGCCTGGTCACTCCCGTGCTGCCTAGGTTACAGCTGTCATGACAGTGCCGTAAGGCACTTTGCCATCGGCGGTGAGCCCACAGCTCAGGCAGAGAGTCCAGTTGACCAACTGAACCAAGGAGACTTTGTTCTCCAAGCTGTGAATGGCTTTTGACAGTGAGCGGGATGGGCTGATGTACAGAGCACCTTTCGTCAGTGTCAGTTCATGCAGCCCAACATGGGCGACCTCTTGTCTGCACCGGCAAAACAGCCAGCACAGATGCAAGGAGACCCATTGGTGAGTCTATGAGCTTACCCAAGGGATGGGGATGAACATCCTCTTCTCCCAAAGTACCTCTGGCAGCTGCCTGGCTGCCACAGGATACAGCAGTAGCTACTGCTGTGCCCACAGCAGCCAGGCAGCGCAGGATTGAGTTGTTAACCAGTGCAGGCACACATTGGAGCTTGTAACCTTTGAGTACTCTTAAGTAGCTACAGAGCTCACTCTATCTATTGGGCTTTTCTATTTACTGCATCTGATTTGGTGAAGTCATTTCTTTGTGCCCATCCAACCAAATATAGGCATTCCCCATCAGCCTGCTTATTTCACTTTTATACCTCCTCTTTCTCTTTTGTTTTGTTTCTTTCGGATTTTTTTTAAACTGACTGCATTTTGACTCCTTGCCTACCTAGTCTATGTTTACAGGTAATTCACCTGTACATCTGCTCGATTGAGAGTACCATTGCAATTAAACAAGAACTCTCATGTTCTGTGCTCTCTCTTGAGAGTATTTTCCCCACCATCAATGGCCCTCATCTGTCTGGTTTTAATTTGGGATGGTGGCGGCAACAGAGAGATCTATCAGTTTTCTGCCCAGTCAGTGGCTGACACTGTAAATCTGGGAAAGGAGACCAGGAAGGGGTGCATGAATACTAATTACTAGGCACTACTCCCCACAGTAGGGACGTGGTGGTACAGCGGGTTAAACTGCTGATGTGAGCTTGTTGACCAGAAGGTTGGCAGTTCAAGACTGTGCGATGGAGTGAGCTCCTGTTGCTTGTCCCGGCTCCTGCCAACCTAGCAGTTTGAAAGCACGGAAAAATTTGAGCAGATAAATAGGTACCACTTTGGTTCTGTGCACTACAGCGTATAGTCATGCTGGCCACATGATCACAGAAGCTTGTCCTTGGACAAACGCAGGCTCTTTGGCTTAGAAACGGTGATGAGTACCGCTCCCCTACAGTCAGTCACGACTAGACCATTTGGTTGTGGGGAAACCTTTACTTTTACCATTTTTTACTCCCCACAGTACAACCTCCAGTTACTTCCATGTTAGCATCACATCAGTTAATTTTGGTGTAAATGAATCTGTCCATTTCATCATACATTAGGAATGTTTTGACTGCTTTTAAATTCTGAGATGTACAACAGAGATATTCTAAACCTATAAATGTTGCTAAAATATAAATGTATTTACCAGCACTAGCAGTTAGATTTGTTTTTTGTTCTATCCTATAACGAATTTCTTCCACAACTTGCTCAGCTGATGTCCCAAAGACAACCGAGTTTATACAACTTGTTGATGGCTGATGTTTCTGTTCTTCTACATGCAGCAAAGAAGGATCATCAGTCTTCCTATCTATCAGTGTATCATCAAACAGTATAGGTGAACAGGAGTGTGCATCTTTGTTCAGCTTAGATTCAACTATACTTTGTTTGCCTGTTTAAAAAAGTGATATATAAAAGTGTAACTCTTTAATATATAATAGTTAAACACAACTCTCATTTGCAAATTTAAGCCCACCTACTCACTCTATTCGCTAAGCTTTGGTAAAAACCTTTTGTTGTTAGGAATGGCATTAGGAATTGTCACTGTTATTGCTGCTGAGCCATTCCTTCCAAGGCAGGGGAAATTGTAATATAAGGCCAGTTTATCAATAACTCAATGCTTCTAAAATGCATACTCCATTTTGGTGAGTTGCATTTTACAAGAAAAAATTGGCAGTGAATGAAACTGCACACGTTTATAGATATATTTCTTTACAATAAAAGGCTTACTTTGAGAGAACGAGCCAGAGCTTCAATTAAGCCCACAATTCAAACAAGACAACTCATCAGCTATTTTGACGAGTGTACTATTTGGGAGAAGACTGTATAAGCAGCAGTTCCAAAATTGTGCATCCATGGCCCACCAGTGGGTCACAACCAAATTTGTGGTGGCTTGTGAAACTGCCAGGGTAAGTTAGGCTATATGAATCAAAAACAACCTACTACTTGGGCGGGGGGGGGGGAGCAACAGCCCATTCACCATTATAGCCACAGAGGTTTGAGCGGCTGGTAAAGTGAAAAAAATTTAAACAGATGGGTCCCAATGCTAAAATGTTTGGGAACCACAACTGTATAAGATTGATTAGGCTCCTGCTTATCAGCTGTTTAGTGGCAATAACTGAGCCAAGCACTTAAGCAACTTGATATGCTGATAAACATGACCGGCTTGGTTAATGCTCAACAGTATGATAAATCAGCTATTCTCATGAGCGTCTTTCAAAGTGAGTTGCCCACTTCACAGGAACAAGGTCATGACCTTCCCCTATGGAAATTAATAGGGATCCTCAAGTGCTGAGAAGCAACGGCCTATCTAGGGTATGATACCTATTAGTGGTTCTTATCATTAACGGCTTCATGGACCCCTTCATTTATCACTGCCTTGTTGTGGCAAAGGGGCTTGAGTAGCTCAATGAAGCTGTGAGCTATGCCATGTAGGGTTACCCAAGATGGACAGGTCATAGGAGAGAGTTCTGACTAAAAGTGGTCCGCTGGAGAAGGAAATGGCAACCCACTCCAGTACCCTTGCCAAGAAAACCGCATGAACTACAGTATTAAAAGGCTAAACGATATGATGCTGGAAGATGAGCCCCTCAGGTCGGAAAGCATCCTTCATGCTACTGGGGAAGAGCAGAAGATGAGTACTAGTAGCTCCAGAAAGAATGAAGTAGCTGGGCCAAAACCAGAAGGAAACTCAGCTGTGGATGTGTCTGGAAGGAAAGTGTGATGCTGCAAAGAACAATACTGCATAGGAACCTGGAACATCAGATCTATGAATCAAGGTAAGCTAGACGTGATCAAACGCAAGATGTCAAGAATGAACATTGACATGGGAATTAGTGAACTAAAATGGACAGGAATGGGAGAATTTAATTCAGATGACCATTATATCAGCTACTGTGGGCAAAAATCCCTTAGAAGATGGAGTAGCCTTCATAGTGAACAAAAGAATGGGAACAGCTGTATTGGGGTATAACCTCAAAAATGATAGAATGATTTCAATTCGAATCCAAGGCAAACCTTTCAACCTCACAGTAGTCCAGGTCTACACCCCAACCACTGATGCTGAAGAGGAAGACATTGACCGCTT
The DNA here is from genome assembly GCA_029204185.1 of Lerista edwardsae. Taxonomy (NCBI): domain Eukaryota; kingdom Metazoa; phylum Chordata; class Lepidosauria; order Squamata; family Scincidae; genus Lerista; species Lerista edwardsae. Next base: position 52,205,450 of record JAJKFI010000001.1, on the reverse strand, counting down.
CTATGAAGACCTAGAACAGCTTCTAGAATTAACACCAAAAAAATATGTACTTCTCATCATAGGGGGTTGGAATGCTAAAGTAGGAAGTAAAGAGGTAATAGGAATAACAGGCAAGTTTGGTCTTGGAGTACAAAATGAAGCAGGGCAAAGACTAATAGAGTTTTGTCAGAACACATTAGTCATAGTAAACACCCTTTTCCAGCAACACAAACGGCGACTGTACACATGAACTTCACCAGATGGTCTACACCGAAATCAGATTGATTACATTCTTCGCAGCCAAAGATGGAGAAGTTCTATACAGGCAGTAAAAACAAGACCTGGAGCTGATTGTGGCTCAGATCATGAGCTTCTTATTGCAAAATTTAGGCTTAAACTTAAAAAAGTAGGGAAAACTACTAGGCCCTCCACGTATGACCTAAATCAGATCCCATACAAATATACAGTGGAGGTGACAAATAGATTTAGGGGCTTAGATTTGGTAGAGTGCCTGAAGAACTTTGGACAGAGGTCTGTAACATTGTACAGGAGGCAGCAACTAGAACCATCCCAAGGAGAAAGAAATGCAAGAAGGCAAAGTGGCTGTCTGACGAGGCTTTACAAATAGCTGAGGCTTTACAAAAGAAGGGAAGCAAAAAGCAAAGGAGAAAGGGAAAGATATACCCAACTGAATGCAGATTTCCAGAGAACAGCAAGGAGAGATAGGAAGGCTTTCCTAAATGAGCAATGCAAAGAAATAGAGGAAAACAATAGAATGGGAAAGACTAGCGATCTTTTCAAGAAAATAAAAGTTATCAAAGGACAATTTCGTGCTAAGGTAGGCATGATAGGACAAGAACGGCAAGGACCTAACAGAAGCAGATGAGATCAAGAAGAGGTGCCAAGAATACACAGAGGAACTATATAAAGCCGAACTAAATGTTCCTGATAACCGCAATGGTGCTGTCACTGAGCTTGAACCTGACATCCTGGAGTGTGAAGTCAAGTGGGCCTTAGAAAGCATCACTAACAACAAAGCTAGTGGAGGTGACAGCATTCCAGCGGAATTACTCAAAATCTTAAAAGATGATGCTGTCAAAGTGCTGCACTCCATATGCCAGCAAATTTGGAAAACCCAGCAGTGGCCACAAGACTGGAAAAGATCCGTTTGCATTCCAATCCCAAAGAAGGGCAACGCCAAAGATTGTTCAAACTACCGCACCATTGCACTCATTTCACATGCTAGCAAGGTCATGCTCAAAATCCTATAAGCTAGGCTTCAGCAGTATGTGAATCGAGAACTACCAGATGTACAAGCTGGTTTCCAAAGAGGCAGAAGAACTAGAGATCAAATTGTCAACATTTGCTGGATCATGGAGAAAGCAAGAGAGTTCCAGAAAAACATCTACTTCTGCTTCATTGACTACGCTAAAGCCTTTGATTGTGTGGATCACAACAAACTGTGGCAAGTTCTGGAAGAGATGGGAGTACCAGACCACCTTATCTGTCTTCTGAGAAACCTGTATGTGGGCCAGGAAACAACAGTTAGAACTGGACATGGAACAACCAACTGGTTTCAAATTGGGAAAGGAGTACGACAAGGCTGTATACTGTCACCCTGCTTATTTAACTTATATGCAGAGTACATCATGAGGAAGGCTGGGCTGGATGATTCACAAGCTGGAATCAAGATTGCTGGGAGAAATATCAACAACCTCAGATATGCAGATGATACCACTCTAATGGCAGAAAGTGAGGAAGACCTAAAGAACCTTCTGATGAGGGTGAAAGAGGAAAGTGCCAAAATTGGCTTGAAGCTCAGCATTAAAAAAAAATAAGATCATGGCTACCACTCCCATCACTTCCTGGCAAATAGAAGGGGAAGAAATGGAAGTAGTGACAGACTTTATTTTCCTGGGCTCCAAGATCACAGCTGATGGTGACTGCAGCCATGAAATTAAAAGACGTTTACTTCTTGGGAGGAAAGCTATGGCGAACCTAGACAACTTAATAAAAAGCCAAGACATCACCCTGCCAACAAAGGTTTGCATAGTCAAAGCTATGGTTTTTCCAGTAGCAATGTATGGCTGTGAGAGCTGGACCATAAGAAAGGCAGAGCGCCAAAGAATAGATGCTTTCGAATTATGGTGTTGGAGGAGACTCTTGAGAGTCCCTAGACTGGAAGGAGACCTAATCGGGCAATCTTAGAGGAAGTCAAGACTGATTGCTCGCTGGAAGGACAAATACTGAAGCTCAAATACTTTGGCCACCTCATGAGAAGAGAGGACTCTTTAGAACAGACCCTCATGCCGGGGAAGATTGAAGGCAAAAGGAGAAGGGGGTGGCAGAGGATGAGATGGTTAGATAGTTTCACCGAAGCAATGAACATGAAATTGGGCGAACTGTGGAAGCTAGTGGAGGATGGGGAGGCATAGCATGCTGTGGTCCATGGGGTCGCGAAGAGTCGGACATGACTTAGCAACTAAACAACAAGTTACAAGTTACTAAACAAGTTACTAAACAACAAGTTTAGTTAGTGACTAAATCACTAGCAGCTATACAATGTTCCTTAGACTACTGACATGGTTTTAAAAAGCAGCACATTTAAAACTAATCACCAACCGTCTTGTTGGCTACTTTACTAAAGATAGCTGAAAGACTCCACCCCTTTTGAAAACATTAATTCAATTAGATTTCAGTAGATTTACAATATTAAAAACTGAACTAAACTGGGCTGGTGATTTCCAAGAGTGTTTCACATAACCTGCTCTGAAATACTGTAAGTAGTGCAATATTTTATATTGAATAAAATAGTATTCAAAGGTATACTTTAAAATCCTCCTGTATAATTTCATAGCTGAGCAAATTACAATGTAAAAGCAAGGCAAAAAAAATTTTCTGGCAATACCCAATGACATTTTAGAGTAATTTTATATGCTTTGATGAAATGCCTTTTTTACCTTCATGCCAGTTCTTTCTTTGTTCCAAGTACTCTGTAATGTTCAAGTAGGCTTCATCAAGGCCCATGGGCATAAAGTGAGGATCATATTCAGCTAGTATTTTCCTAACCTTGATAAATATAAATACAAGTGTGGTGCTATTATAGCAAGAAAATAGATATCCTTTGAAGTATGATCAATATGATCATCAGTCAATACTTACACTGTATCATTCATTCTTTTAAAATTCCATTAAGATATAAATAATTTATTGACATTCCAAAATTGTATTGCTTCTGGTTCATGTTTAAAACAGTGAAGTGCCCAAGTAACAAAGGTTATCTATTCAATGAGGAAACTAAATTATATTATGCTGTATAAACACACTCATGCGACATCGGAGGGAAGACATGAGGTTTATACAGTGTAATATTATGTTCAGATGATATCTGAAAAAATCTCTAGGACTAATATAATAGGCAAAGTGTTATGGCATAGATCAGCATTTCTCAAAGTGTGTGCCTAACTGTGTCGCTCTGCGCATGCGTAGGCACTCTGAGGCTCCCCAAGACTCCATGTATATACCAGCAGGAATCCCTGAGACTTTGTTTAGTAATGTAAAGGGCTCCAAAGACTAAACAGTTTGAGGACACCAGCTTGGATAAATGTTGTTTTTAACTGAAAGGATAGGGCTCAGATGCATTTTACTAAATTTTAGAAGTTATTCTTTGTCATTAATTAGCAATGAGCATTAACATTACGTCTGATTATCTTTGTGACAGTAGTACTATTTTTGCAGTCTTTCAAGAACATTCTTTAATATACAGTATAATTAGATGGACAGAATCCGAAAATGTATAGGTACTAGCTGATTATCAAGATGATTCCAAGAAGCAGCCAAGATTAAAGGCTGAATCCTACACCAATAATATATACCAGTGTTTCTCAAACTATGGGCTGGAACCCACTAGGTGAGCCAATTTCAGGTAGGTCATGTAGCATCACTAAAAGTAAGGAAAGATGGGACACCAGAAAGGAAGATAGCTTTGTGGTTATTTTGCTTGTGTCAATGTTGTAGATAGGCTTTTTTTCCTTGCTGATTCATTTTTCTATTAGAAAATGGTTGAGAAATAATCCATCTTATTGCTGCATTTTTAGGCTCTGACATCACAACAGCACTTCTAGACATGACATCACTTCTGGTGGGTTCTGAACAGATTGTCAGTCTAAAACGTGGGTGACAAAACGTTTGAGAACTACTGATATATACAAACTACACAGGTAATATACACCCATTATTAAGGCAATTCATTTAATATTAAACAGGAAGGCTGCTTGCCTCTAAAATGTGGAGTTATTTCAATTACATCTCTGCATTGGGGCTCAGGGAGCCAGTTTAATTCCTGGGCCTGTCACACAGATTGAACAAGTTGCAGGACAATCCTATGAATGTTTACACAAAAGTCCCATTGAATTTAATGAGGCATAATCCAAAGTATATAGGCTTAGGATCTCAGTTTTCATCAATTTTATTCTGCTTATTAACCTCTCTTATCTATTATCATATACCTCCAATTAAAATGAATTTCACTATTCTTGTTACAAATATCATTATAAACACTCACACAAACTTTGACCTCTACAAGCTGTTTTTATAAATCTTTACAAACACACCATATCTGTTTTCAGTACATATACAAATATGTATAGTTTGTATATACAAACTATATACAAATCTTCAGTGTTGGCTGGGCAGGCAAAATAAAAAGTTTGTTTCTGATGACTGAAAAGAATGCTCAGCACAACTGACTGTTTAATTCAATTAATTATTAGGAAGTGCTAATAAACAATAGTTGATTGTCTTAATGTAGTTCTGTTAGAACAGTGACTTCTTGGTCCTCCACCTTGAGCTCACTGACTGACCTGTTGGGAGATGGGCAATGGAAAGGTGGGTGAATTGGGACCTGGGAGGGAGGGAAGGTTGGCAGTGGGTCCGGTACTTTATTGCGGCTGTGGCACAAAAAAGGTTGAATACTATGGTGTTAGAAGAAACCAATCCATTCCTACTAACCCATACATATACTTACACACACACACACACATATTCTTAACATTAAACCTTGCTCAGAATGAAAGCAAATTCACAAAAACATGAAATTCATAAAATAATGAAAATATGAAGTTTTGGAACAATATGCTCGATTTAAGAAGTAAGAGGTTACTTACCTCTTTACTTACTTCTTTATATTTCTTAAAGTTTAATGGTACTATAGTAAGATGTGGGCAGAGTTTCTTAGCAATAAATCCAGGCATCGCAGCACGTACTCCAAATCTCCTAGCATGATAATTCGAAGTAGACTTAAGAAAACAAAAGTAGACATTTAAAATCATACCCAATACTTGTTTGTCCTTTAAAAAAATCAAAAGGGTTATTTATTATGGCTAGAATACAAACATAATGAGGCATGCTTGTACTATTACAGTAAGATTTCAAATATCCTATTCTGCCTATTATAATACTTTGCATTCATATAATAATTCCTGAGTGTGCAATGTACTTCATATTTCTTGTCTTTATGTAATTCTTATAACAACCCTGTAAGACAGCAGTTTTCTAACTCTCACAGAGAGCTTGCACCACTGTAAGTGTTTGCAGGGGCGGGGTGAAGGCAGCAATGCGATCCCCAGGATTGGGGCCACAGACAGAGCAAACCTAATGGGCCGAAAGGCTGGCACAAGTCCTTGTACCAGCCTTTGGCTGGTACAAATGTGTCAAAAAGGGCATTAGCACAACTATAGAAAGAACTGCTGCCCCATTACCCAGGCCTGGAGATAAAGATGGCCTTCTTAAGGCTGGCACAGGGATGCCCAGGAGAGCAGGGGGAGGCAAGGATAAGATAAAGATAACCTTTATTGTCATTTTACAGTGATACCCAGGCCAAGGCCCACAAGTATACACTCAAATGAAATTACGTTGCTTACTTACACCCAGGAGTTAAACCTTACACTCACAAATAACCACCGCTGTACCCTGTTTCATCCCATTAATAACTAACCCTGCTGAAGTACACAGCGGAAAGAAGCAGCGTAGGAGTTTACTAGATTGATACAGTATGGAACAAAACTGTGACTGAACCTAGATGTTCTACACCAAAGACTCCGAAGACTCCTCCCCAAAGGCAACAAAGAGAATAGGTCATGAAGAGGGTAAGTAGCATCCTCCACAATTCTTTGAGCTCTGCTCAAGCATCGCTTTTATGAAGCATCGCTTTTATGCAATGTCCCAGATGGAAAGGAGCGGTCTGCCGATCTTTTCCACCTTCCTCACCACTCTCTGCACCACTTTCCAGTCTGAAACAGTAATACTCCCAATCCAAACTGTGATGCAACATGATAAAATGCTCTCAATCGTCCCTTTGTAGAAGGAGATCTGGACAGGGATAGGAAGGTGCACTTTCCTGATGCAACGAAGGAAATGCAGGCGCTGCTGAGCCCGTTTTACCAGTGAACTACTGTTAAGCGACCAGTCCAGCCTACTCGTTAGTTGCACTACTCATTAGTTGGAATGTGCATTACGCGGGGAAAGGGGAATATTTTCCCAGGTAGCGGGGCAGCACTTCTGGGCTGGATATGGGGCAGGCGTGTCAGCCTGCCTATTTCAGCCCGGGGTTAGGACTGCGTCCTGAGAGGTCCAGAGAGACCAAAAGGGAAGCAATCCCCCAGTCAATCCCCAGCAATCCCCCAGGTGTATATCATCCACAAAGGCAACCAGAGCAATTTCAGTCCCAAAGCCTGGTCTGAAGCCAGATTGAATGATCCATTAAGATCCAGAAACAGTAATCTGTTTCATCCAGGACCCTCTGGAGGCAAGATACTACCACCCACTCAAACACCTTGCCCACAAAGAGAAGATGGGAGACTGGCCTATAATTTCCTAACACAGGAGGATCCAGGGAGGGTTTTTTCAAAAAGAAATGCATCACAGTTTATTAATGCCATTGGCAATGCCCTCTCCATCAGTGATGCATTAACAACCCTCCCTGCCCTCTCTGCCAGTTCTCCCAGGCAGATTTGATAAGACAAGCTGGACAAATGTCAAGCAAGTAGGCAAACGGCCTTAACTCTTGAGGATTCTGTCCACAGCCATGGGCTGTCCAAGCTCAAAAGAATCCCCAATAACAGAACAATGTGTAATCTAAATCATGGCAGATGCAAGGGATTATACTACTTAGTTAGCAAACTAATCACAATGGGCAACTGAGTTGTCCTTCTGTCCCCCTGATTCCAGATAACTCAGAACACCTCTGCAGGATTATTTTCTGTAGACGTTATGGTGCAAGGAGAAAAGGTTGCTGTCACTGCCGTGGAATGTAAAGGAAACATTGTGGTTACCTAACTGTCTTTTGTAGCAAACAAACAATCTTTCATCTTCTTACCAACATACTCAATGATCCCACAGCTATGGGCTTGTCCCTCAGCTCAGGATTGTCTCTCATTTCTACAGCTGCATAAAAGGCATCCATATCAATGTGTACTATAGTACAGCTCAGATCACGGTTTTGATCCAATTCTGTTGCAAGCTTATCCACCTGTGCATAGATAAATGTATAATGCAGAACAATTAACCAGATGGTACAATGTCATTTGTTACCAATATAACTCCCGAAGGGAAATTACTATCATAGAGAGATAAATAGAAACAGCACAGTTGGTTGGGTCAAAATAGGATCTTGTATGTTTAAAAAAAACTGGCTTGGTTTGGACATAATGATATACTATGAATCCTGGGCCTATCCTCAGCCACCTCCATGCAAAGAGACAACAGAAAGTGTCCTCCAGCATGTTGCACCTTCCGTTTATGTTTAAAACAAACCACAATATGTTGTATTCAAACCTAAAAAATTACAGTTCTAACCACAGTTTGCAAACGAAGTATATCAAGCCAGCAAATGATCCAGGTATTATTTCCAAAGAGCATCAAAAACAAAGCACTGCACAAATTTAAAGAACATGAATTTTATTCTGTATTTTCTGTCACTGAATCATAGACAGACAACATCTTAATCAACCAAGTTGCACAAGATTTCTGGAAAGGTATGTGCCAACACGTTCCACCTCCCCCACCCTATCAGAACAAGGACTGCAACAAGACAGTGTCAATAGCTTCTAAGCCTGAAGGTCAAAAGAGCCAGAAAAACCAGTTGAGGCACTCCAGAAAATATGCTCACAAAGTTTAAGTAAGAAATTGATGAACTTGAGGCAGAAAAGGCAAAGTAACTTTTGCTATCTGGTAAAAACCTTTCTCTGCACATTTCTATGAAACCAATACCATGGTTGCCTGAAGGTGCAACTAAGAGTCTTATCTTTAATAGGCTTTATAAATATTAATCTAAATTAACGAAGTCCAGAGAAAATTGAATTAAGTAGCCTAGATGGAATGTTTTTGCCCTTGTTTCTAGATGGCTTATCCTCTCAAGGCAAAGTAGATGTTACCTGTAATTGGGCTTTCATGATTTGTTGTTCTGTGATTTTATTTTTTAGCTTCAGCATTTTTTCAATTCGTTCATTAACTTGTTTATCTTTCTTAAGCTCATTTTCATAAAATTTAGAACCCTGCCAAGAGATTAAAATTGCTTAATATGCATTATCTTATCCAGTCTACTTCAGTTTTTTCCAAGTTATCAAGAACATTACAAACTTTACCCACCAGTTTGGGTGGTGAATATAAGGACATACAAATAGCAGCAAATATAATGGCAGTACAATCACTGGACAAATGAAAATAGGGTGATACACCAAGCCTCAATAGAACATTAGGCCATAAAATTACTTTTAAAAAATTCACTTTTGTAAGAAAGGCTGGGTAAATGGCAATAAATATTAAGAATATTCATGTATCCCTTTAAATAAACATAATCATATGCTACCCTAAAGCAACAAGATGACAAACAAGATTACAACTGTCTTTCAGCTCAATATGCATCAATATTTAGGATATGAATGCATCTTCATTACCATCTAACAAGGAAGGGCATACAATTTTACCAGAAAGGTTAACGTAGTTGCACTGAACAGGTTACTGCTGTCAGGTTTTTGGCAGATGCTCCTTGAATAAAGTCCAAGTTACTGCCAAGTCATTCAGCCCTCAGGGTTGTTATACTCAAGACATTTTTCTTTCTGTAGATTATTATTTGTAAGGAAGTCATGTGATTAGCACCCTGTCTGCACATTTTCAACTTTTTGAACTTGGTAGATTAGGTAACTATTTGGCAATAGGAGGCATGTAGGTTGCAATCTTTTACAAATTTATCCGAGAGCAAATCCCACTGACCCCAACATAATAAATAAATACATGTAGGATTGCAGTGTAAGAATGGAACCAAGACACGATTTTTTTTTATTAAAAAAGAACTCCTACTCACAAATCCTTGTACCTTCAGGAATGCAGCTTAATGGCCCTTTCACTTAGCCACTGCATCCCTCCTATCAACTGCTGCCAACAAATCTGTAGAAACACTAGGCTTTTGGTTCCCATCAGTGGGGAACCAAAAAAGATAACAAGAATTCATAGCACAATGGTTCTCAAACTTTGTAGAAGCCCTAGAGTCTGCTGCCTGATTTATAAATGCCAAGGGGCATGGCTATAATGGCGATTGGGCAATAGTGTTCGCCCCCCAAGTAGCAGCTTGTTTAACCCTTGATGTAATGCATAATGTCTAATCTTCCCTGTCAGTTCTGCAAACCACCAAAAATTGTGTTATGACTCACTGGTGGGTCCTGGACCCAAAGTTTGAGAACCACTGGCATAGAAGAATTCCAATCCAACTCCTCCATCATCAGGAACACTTGTGATGACAGTGGAGTGGCAGCAACATCAACGCAGGGCAGAAGCATATTTTAGTTTCAGTACTAGTACTATTCAGCCTAAAACAATGAACCTCAAGCCAAAATTATCCTATTAATCAAGTACATAGTCAGCAGATAGAAAAGCCTAGGATAAGAATATTTTCTAAGCCCCAAGTTTTGTTGTCAGTGTGTGTGCTTTTGCCCTTGGTTTGAAACCTCATTGTAATGACTAAACTATCTTGCATTTACACTGAACAATGAAGTCATGCAGTTAAATCTGTGTATCCTTAACTGAGTACAATCAATATCTGTGAAAAGCTAAGGCATTGTGAAAGCTATACAAACAAACCTTGGAGGCTTCCATTATGATTTTGTTGATCTTCTCTTTATCCAGTCCCTGCATTCCAGCTTTGTTATCATTGAGGCCCATTCTAAGCAGAAGCCCCTCTCTGGAAGAGGCTTTGCTTTTATTTGTATTTTCCATTGCAAAAGCAACCAAGGGGTTACTCAGGTTTTGCCCTGAAAAAGACCAAAATGCATCATTTTAATCAGTTTACTGTGGAGGTGATTAACCATCACAATTATATAACTGGAGGTGTGAATTTGGGGGGGGGGGCGGTATTAACAAAATAAACACATGTATACCATATATACTCATGTATTAGTAAAAAAAATGCCTTAAAATTATACCAGAAAACCTGAAGTCAACTTATACACGGGTTAATATGGTAAATGCATAGGGGCACATGGTAGGCAGAGCAAGGCCCTAGACCTCTGACGGAGCAAGGCAGGCTGTAGGTCAGGCCTGAACCACCCCCACACAAGTTGCTTTCAGGGTGCTTCTTTGCCTTTTACTGCCAGGAACGACTTCTCCAAGCAGCTCTCCAGGGGGAGGCTACAAATGGGGGCTGCTGAACACATCCAAAGGCCCTCCATTGCCAGAGCTGGTAATGCCTCCTCAGCTTTAAACAGGAGCTACTTGGATTGGGGGGAGAGAGATTGGGCTAAGAAGCAGGTGGAGGGAGAACAGGACACTGCCCATAAAGGGGGGGAAACTGGCATTGTTTACTTGCTAGTGAGAAGGCTGGCTTAGTGCAGGCAGCAGGCACAGGAGATCAAGCAGGGAGGGAATGGTTAGCCTCCTATCCCAGCACCTCATATTCTCCTGCCCATCCCAGGGAGCACTTTGAAAAAATTTGAGTTAGTTTCGTATATAAATTCATCTTCTTCTGCCCACCATTTATGGGAATCATTGATACAGAATCAGAATCTGAAGAATTTCCAGAAGACGTTTAGAGCCACTTTAAACATCATTTATACTATACAGGTAGATGATCCCTTATCCAAACATCTGAAATCCAAACTATTCTGAAATCCAGCCATCTTTGTCCAAGACTTTTAAAAAACTTTCTATGGAAAGAAAATCTTGTGATCACTCCAACGAACAGACTTAAGTTCTATTCACTGCCCTGTGGTGTGTGCCATTGTTGAAAAATGTCAGAGACCAGCAACACCCAAATGGGTAACAGTGAAAAGAGCAAGAGGAAGCAATTCTCATTATATTTATGCAATTATTCCAAAATCCAGAAAAATCCAAAATCCGGACCCCTTCCAAGCAGCCCGGATAAGGGATAGTCAGCCTATAGCAAAAAGAAAGAAGGCACTTTGATTTTGGCTCGCAGACTTGTTTTAGTATTCTGTGTTAAATGAAAATGTATCTTATAATTTTACTTTTTTACTTCTCTTAAGCAAATTAGACTGTACAGTTTTTAAGTAACAATTACTGCTAAGGCAAGATCCTGAAAAATGACCTGAGTAAAATCAGACACAATTATCTAATTCAAAGAATTTTATTTACCCCCAAGTGTTACCCTCTACTTATCTATGGATTATAGCAAATTCCATGATTTTTTGGCTTAAACCCTGCCCTCAATTTATCCATGAGATCAGCTTATATGCAAGTATATACGGTTACACTGCTTTCTGCACTTCTAATTTTTGTTTAAAAAAAATGTGACAAAAACAGAACATCTCTACATCATGGCTACTGTAGGCTGGTGTGGCTGGAGGGGTGGGGTACCTGCATAATGTAATCACATCTGCTGACACCATATACCTATATCGCCTACCTAGTATACTTTTAAGGCAATTATGATTCAGAAAAATGCACCCTTGGGAATGAAAACACATAATACCACTTTCTGCACTTTTCCTCCTCAAGAAAAAACAAAATCTGTGAACAAACAAAACATTTTTATGAACTTTACATACCACTTAAGCACTGACTGCACATATGAAGAGCCCTGGTGGATCAGGCCAAAGGCCCATCTAGCCCAGCTACCTGTATCTCACAGTGGCCCACCAGATACCTCAGGGAGCACACAAGACAACAAGATTCCTGCATCCCATTGCCACTCCCCACATACCACTTTGTATTATTTTATTTGAATACAATTCAGGCATACCTCAAATAAAATCAGAAGTGTTAATATCAGATTGAACCCAAAGAACTGTCAGCAGAAGACAAATTGGCACTACCAGTGTACTACAAACACTGAAGTACTATAGTAAGATAGTTACCACAACAATCTTAAGCTTCTGTAAGAGGTTGCACAAACACATTTGGACTTATTTTCACTTTTCTTTCACAATGATCTGATACGAATCCCAGTTTTTTTAAAACAATAAAAGCAAATTAATAATAAGGAATTTGTAGTTGGCATTTTGCTCTGTACAAAACTTGGATTTGCATTCAAGTTGTTTTGGCTCTTCCAACATTTAATAGGCACTCCCTGTGCAAGCTTTACGCAATCTAACAAAAAGAAACGGAAGCAGTGTTTTTTTTAAATTGAAATAAATTGTAATATTTTCAAGTAAAAACTAATTCACAATGTTGCTTTTCCAGCAAAAGCTGGCTGAACTCCAACAAAAATAAATGATAACTATGTTTGGATTGCAAATAGCAAGAGTTCTCTGAACCAAATTCAAATACCACAGATACAGTAAGATTTTTGCCTTACTGTTTATATTACATTGGGAAGGTGATTCGGAAGGAGCTGGTTTGCACTGGGGAGGAGGTGACATTTATGAACAATAATCTTCCTTTGTTTTTCTGCAAGACAATGAACAATCCAGCAATCTTCAAGATGTACGGCTAAAGCTTTCCTTTTAATAACAAAAATATCAGTGCTTCATAAAACTATAGCTTCTCTTTATTTTTAATGTATGCTTATCAATTTCTCAAAACTATATCCCAGATTATTTTATGCATTAGATGATCACAACAAATAAAATTAGGAAGGATAATCCCATTGGGCTGAATGTGCATTTGGATGATTTGCTGTGGGAATTTAACAGCAGTTACAACAGCATATTTGCTACATTTGCAACATTGGGAAAGTCCAAAAGTGAAAGTCCACTTTCACTATCCACAAAAGAAGAACTTTTTAAATGCTTTTGTATTGAATGGCACTTAGATCACATTTTCATTTTGCTGAATTCAAATTTAATTTATTCTTAATGTTTTATCAGACCTGGCACTATGATATTCTGGTATCTAAATTTCTTTTCTGAAGATAAATCCTGGAGATTAACCAAATTGGATTTTCAATCAATATTTTGGATTTTCAATCAATATTTAAAACCTACTCATGTCAACAAAAAAGTATTCACCCTGATGCTTTGAGGAGGTTCAGATTTCCCCCGCGCGCCACCCCAAAATGTTACTGAACACTACAAGAATCCAAGAGAGGCACGTGTCTGCATGCACATCACATAATCCTTCTGGACTATCAGGAGCATTCTTTCCAGCCACTGGAGCTTTGCAGTTTAGAAGAGCTCTGGTGGAACATAGGATTCTTGTCAGTTTCGATCTCCTGCTGGTTTGCAAGCATTGTAATACTGACAAGGAGAATGGTGTGATTAGCCTGCATGTACTCAAAAGCTTAGAAAGCTTGATTTGGCATTGGCTGTTTGAGATGACTGGTTAAAGAGTATGGCGTTGTTGCCCCTTTTGTTTTGAAGGGCGGGAAATGACAGCATGTGTAGACATCTTACTACATTGATAATGCACATCTGAATATATGAATAACCACTAGACCACCAATTTTCAGCCTTTTCTATCTGATGGCACACTGGCAAGGCACTGAAATTTTCAGGGCACACTATCAGTTTTTTTGTCAATTGACAAGGCACACAGTGCGACAGGCAGGGGGTTCACGTCTCTAAAGACCCTACTAATAAATTACTCTCCTGTCTCCTCCAAACTCCAGTGTTGCACCAGTGTGACACAGGACAGTGGTTGAAATCACAGCACTGGACCCATGACCTAGGTAATTATTAGGAATTGATACTATTTGCCTAAATAAAACAAATTGCAAAACTATGAATTTCAAGAAACTGTGACTGAGCTTAGTATTTGGTGACAATCAGGAATCTATGCTATAATTTTTCATGAATTACTGCCACAGCTGACATTGACTTTATGTGAATCGTACAGACTCACAGAAAAACAGCTTAAGATATTGTTGAGTTTAAAAAATATAAGAAAATGCTTAACTGGCAGCTATGCAGAAAGATCAGATTTAAGATGATTTAGGAATAAGAGGGTTATGTGAAACCATCATTGAGTAGAACAACTATAATTTATGAAGCTGCCATGTAACTGACAAGCAGACTGCAATAAAGTATAGCCTCTTCATTTGTTTTTCTAAACAATAGCAGTACCTTTACAGCCCTTCTCCTTACCAAATCTAATAAAAGCATCTAAAAAATCTGTCTGTCACTCATGAGGTGAAAGCTCCTCACCAGTGTGGCATGGCTGCTCCAACCTAGTCAGTACTTTCATTCACTAAAGTGAATGCTGCCATTTGTCTGGTCCCAATTAATTTAATGGTAAAGAATTATTGTTATGTGAATAAAACCTGTTCTCAAGGACCCTGGATGATGGCAGGGACCAAGAAAGGAAAGCAATATAAAAGATGTTTTCACCCTGCCAATGTATCTGTCCTTACTGACATTTAAAGGCAATGCACTGGCATACATGATGCCAAAACTCAGAGCAGCATATCACTAAGAACAAAGAAACAAGATAAACAAGTATGCATTTTGCTCAGTAACACATGGGTTTCGAGAGTAAAATGAAGGTGTACTGTATAATTAACCTCTCAGGGCAGTTCCACATATTACAATGTTGGGGAACACTACCATATTTTGTGCAGCAAACGTGTCTGTCACAAAAGCAAAACATATGCGTACATATATTTGGGAAGACTGATCAAACACTAAAAAATTACTTTCTCAGAAATAGCCTATCGTTCCATAGTGTCTTGTTAAGTTCTCTTAGGAGTGAAACTAAATCTGATGGAGTGGTGAAACCAGTCTATTATTTGTACTGTAAAACTTCTGCAATTAGCAACAGAGTGAAATACCTTTCCTCCTCCAAACAAACTGCAAGGATTGTGCCTGTTCCCTGTATGGCTGTACAGTCATCAAGTTACCAAAGCTGAATCCAGATGAATGCCACAATAGCACTAAAAGAGAAATTATGCCCAATGCCCTACACAAATATTTATTTAAAATCTTATAAATAAATAAGTACACAATTAGCAAAGGCACAATCCAAAACATATCCAAGCAATAAACGATTATGGAACACTTTGCCAGAACTATCACTTTCCAAAACAGAAATTCCACAATATTTCTAAACAATATTATCATTTTTGTTCAGTCTGAAAAGAGTCCAAATAGTCAGAAGAATTCAAGGAACAATGATAAAGGCGAAGAAATTTTCTATATAATATTGAGTCTATAGAAGAAAAGTGGTATATAAATACTGTTATAAATCAAATCCATTCCCCTTAATGTTTTCATTAGTCAGTGAAACCGCTTAAATAAGAAATGGGTTAACATTTGGATCTCATAATCACCTGTTTAAATCTGAAGTATTGCCAGTTTGTCTAAATCCTCCTTAGGTGTGGCCACCAAAACCAAAGTAATCCCAGCAAAAGTACAGTATAACCAAAACCAAGCAGAGGAAGATTGCTATTCCCCAAGTTGTTGATACTGTTTCTGTTAATGCAAGATTTAAAAAAATCAGTGTCTGCTGTTTAAAACAGTAAATCAGACTGTCATTGAGATTATTTTCTCCTCTCTTTAAAAATAGGGTGGCATATAAAATACAAGACTTGTATACAATTCTCCAATCTACCATTTATAAGGTTTCTGCCAACATAACAGCCAACATTTAAGTTTTCTAACAACAATATTTATCCATATGCTTATATGAGCAAATATTGCTTCCCATTGCTGGGAAAATACTGATCAAAATCTCAAAATTACTCCCAGTTTTAGGATTATAAAAAAACCTTATTGCAAATTCACATCAGTAATACTGAAAACATTCCAATGCAAGTGCTGTAATAAACCAGTGGTTCCTAAGCTTTTTCAACTGGTGGCTCTCCATGGAGAATTGGCCGCTCCATTGACAGTGACTCCCTGTTAGGGCTCAATCCTGTACATTGTATAAAGGCAGTGGGTTTTACATGCGGATTCTACAGCTTCCCTGGATAGCTTCCACAGCTTCCTGGGGAGCCATGGCTCAGTTTGGGAACCATTGTGATAAACTATTAAGAACAGCCTTGTACACCCACATTTAAGGAGTGTTATAAAAGGATACTTTTTAAGAAATCTAAAATCCTTCCCCAGACTTACTTAGAAATTCACTGAAGAAAAAACATGTTAAACAATGGTCTGGATTTCAGGGAGACATTTCCTCTCTCCTCTTAAACATGTAGGGATGCATATTTCCCCATTGCTACATGAAGCATAACGATACCAAATTTCATCTTCCTACTACTATTTGAGACTACTGAAAATGAAGGAGAAATGGGGATTGATCAATCAATCAATCAACAGGTACTTATATACCGCTTTTCAACACGAAGTTCACAAAGCGGTTTACAGGCAAATAGTAATAATAAAGTTGATTGATGGGATGAAATGTGTTACAAAGCTAAAGGGGCATAAGCAACAGAAGACGGCTCTGTAGGGACTAATAGTACCATCGATAACTCCCCTAAACAATTGCTGGATGGGGGTGGGGGGGCTCTCAATGTTTGCAGGTTATCATAGGTTGCTATGCCTTGACCCACAAATGGTCACTCCAACCATCTAAAGCAGATCTAGATTTTCAGATCAGTCATCTAGGAGCCCACAGTCCAAGCAAAAAAATTATGTTCCTCCTCAAATGCACATTATTATTAACAGAAAGTGCTTTTCAAATACTGCTAAGAATATTCACTTTCTTTGGGTTTGATCCACCATGTCAAGGCCACAGCTACACTCAAACACGTGTGGCATTCCATAACATTCTTACCTACCAGATGTTGCTGACCACCCATGACAGTGATGGCGAACCTATGAGACAAGTGTCAAAGCTGACACACCACAATGTTTGGGGTGACACTCCTGTGTTCACTAACACCTGACAAAAATTAAGTTTATTTTACTTATTTTTCATTTTTTGCAATGATTTGATGTTTCTTTATAGAATACATAGCACCACACATGATTGGACTGTTTTTTGTTTAAATAAATGATTATAAAGAACTGTTTCTCTTTTGTTTGGGAGGGGGGTTGACACACCAGCAGAGTCAAGTTAAACATTTTCCAAAGTTTTGACACACTGAGCCCAAACGGTTTGCCATCACTGACCTATGAAGGGGTGAACTTGTGCAACATGCATTTCCAACTCTAGCTGGAGAAAAAAAAAAAGTGCCCCTTCCTCCTCATATGGAAATTGGTTATCTCAAATTCCCAGCTAAGTCTACAAGAGTCTTCCAGAACAATCCTACATATGTGAAACTCAAGAAAGCCCCGTTGGTTCAAAGAGGGAAAGTTACAACCTTTTTGACACGGCTTCTAACAGCCATTCAACGAGCAGAACCGCAAAATGTCAAGATCAAAACAAGTTCCACCTTTTCATCTTCTCGTGAACCACAGCAATGCTGACATCGCTTCGAGTCTTTTACAAAGGACTCCTACACGTGTTTGCTCGAACTAAGCGCCACTGGGTTCAGTGATCCTTACTCCCAGGTAAGGACACGAAGCAGTACAACTTTTCTGCCCAAACCTATGCATGGTCACTCGAAAATAAGCCCCACTGAGACCAACGGGGACTAAGCCCAATTCTCAAGTAAGCATGCAAAGGATTTGAAGCCGTAGTTCTTCAGCCAGGTTTCCGCAGCTACTGTTTCCCTTCCCCCCCGGTCCATGGCATTGTCCACTAAAGCGCACACAGGGATACAGGAAAGGAACATAAACAGGCAGTTAAGTAGCAAAACTGAGCTCTCCTGGTAAAGACTCTCTTTCGCTTTCCTTCCCCGCCTTTTGTGCGAGAAGGACGTCCCAATAGGTAAGCCAGCAAGGAAGATAAGAACTTTCCTTCAGAAAGAAGCGTTGGAGAATGACGTTTAAAAAATACGAGCCGCAAAAGCAGCTTCCCAACAAGCAACAGAGCAGCCACAAGTTACACACACCTCAGTCCCAAACTACCTCACTACCAGCTCCCGTTTCCGCACAAATCAAGCCGCACCAAGATGGCGGCCGAGCGAGTTTTGAGAAGCAGGGACAACGCGGGACTTTGCGAAACTCGCGCTCAGAACTACAACATCCAAAACCGCCTGGATTCGACTCTTACCCAGCCTCATTCCCAGCAGGCCGTGCGCGGCGAGAACGCCCTCAACGGACTACATCTCCCAACATGCCGCTGCATTGCCCCCCACCTACTCCGAATGGGTGGGGACATGGGGTGGGGAGTGTGAGGATCGGTTGGCAAACAGTGGCACAGCTTGAGGTCCGCGAGTAAGATGGCGGCGGCGAGAGTAGTGCTAGTGTTGCTCTGAGAGAGGGGAAAGGGAGCCAGCTAGCGAGTTGCACTTACACGCGCGCGCGTTCCCGCGCGCTGTAGATGGTTGGGGCTGCGAGAGTGCACTGAGGGAGGGAAACGTTCGGGGGCTGCGGTCCCGGCGGTGGCCAGAAGGGGCTGAGAAGGTGGCTCGGGCAGGGGCGGCAGCAGCGGCGGCGGCGGCGACGACGACGAAGGAACCCCGAGGAGCGGTGTCAGGCAGGCAGGTAGAGCTGCTCCTGTGGTCTCGGGGTTTCCCTGCTGGGTGGCACTGGCGGCGGCTCAGGGGCTCGCCTCCATGTCGGACAACCAAAGCTGCAATTCCTCCGGCTCCGAAGAGGATCCTGAGACCGAGTCCGGGCCGCCTGTTGAGCTCTGTGGAGTCCTCAGCAAGGTAAGAAGCCGCTTCTCTCCCCACCCCGACCCCGACCCCGCTAGCCTCCTCTCGCTGAGGCGACGGTGGTGGGACCCAGCCGTTCGGCGGCGGCTGAGCCGTCGTGCCGGGGCTACTGCGGCGGTGAGGCGCCTTCCCTTTCCCTCCTCCTCATCGCTGCTGTTGGGGTTCTGGTGGGCACCTGGAGCTGACGGCAGGCACCGACTGACGCGCTCGGTTCGCGAAAGAGGCGCTGAGCGGCGGCGGGAGCCTGGGAGCGACTGGCTGCCTCATCTGCCCACCGCGCTGGTGGCGGCCTACGATCCTGACTTCCTTCCCAGTTAGCGGGAGACCCGCTTCCCCGCCGCCCACTCGCAGAACGGGCGCTTTTGAGAACGCACACGCAGGGCAGCGCCTTCGCGGTCGTTTCTCACCGCCGCAGTCTGGGAGGGACTGGCAGGCAGTGCTCGCATCCTGGTGGGAGACTCGACTCGCGGTCGGAACGAACCCTGCCCGAGTGGAAAGAGCTCGTCGTCTTGCGAATGTGACTTTCGCTATTCCCCCGCGTCTATCCAGCCTCCCCCCACCGCCCACTGGTTGTTGGTGTGAGGCAGGGCGACTTATTCAAATAACCTTCGTGCTTGTTGGGGGTGAATTTTCCTTCTTTTTTTTTCCGTTCTGTGATGCAGTGAAAAGGAACGATCGATCTCATTCATCAGGTTCTTAGTAAGAACCTGGCTGCACTTGTAGACACAGCTTGGGTGAGTGAGGATACTGAGACAGCCTATATATGAGCGCTCAGAAGCTACATCCACTCCTTGAACCTGCAGCAAAGAAAAACCCGACTTCATCACGGGGCCTCCGAAGCTAAAGCTTCCAAAGGGCTTTTCCTCCTGTTTCTAAAAGGAAATTGAATCACGTGGTGTGCACAGGGTAGTAGCCTCAAAGAGGAGTGGCTTGGTCTTTGCTCTAAACATGAAAACAATATGATAAAATTGGGGGCCTGCAAGAGGCAGGGCCTGCTCAAAGTGAAGTGATAGTCAAAGGGGCACCCCAGTTTTCCTCCCTTCTTTTTTGTAGGCATGCACACCCCATCCACTGCCTCTGCCTTGCCCTCCCAGCCACTTCTTTAAAGGACAGGGTGGAGCATAGTGGGCATGCTCCGCCTTGCTTATTTTGAAGGACTGGTGGGCAAGGAGGCAACAGAACGATCCCAGAGCACCCTTCTCCCATCTCTGCTGCCTTCTTCCTAGCTGCTTCTTCAGAACAGGCTGGGCTAACTGCTGGGAGCATAAGAGGGCCAGTCCTGCAAAGGGAGAAATCAAAATATCCCCTGCTATTTTCTGCAGCCCTGCTGCTGTGATTGCTTTCTCATTGCAGTTGACACTGGAGAAAAAGATGGGTGACTGCTGCTCTGATCTTTTTGTTGCTTGCTCCTCACCCCAGGGTGAAGTTGCTGGCTGGCTGGGTGTCAGGCAGGTGCGGAATGTAGGACACCCCTACTAGTTAGCTACTTCCCTCAGGCTACTACTCAGTTTCACCGGCCTCATGAGTTGTCTCCCTGGCAGGAGGTAGTAAAGACAGAAGCTATGAATGTAAATTTTTCTGTAAAATTTCAGTTGCCCTATGTTTTGTAATATGAACATTTTTCTTGCTTGTTGGCTATTTTAAATTTGTAGTCTTGTTAGTCACATTTGGAAGTTTCATTTATAAGCAAGGCATCAAGCTTCGAACGATACTTCTAATTAGTATCGTTAGATGACAATTGTCATCTAACAATTAGATGACAATTGTCTGTTCAACCTAATCTTTTTACTGTATGCATGTAACTCTGTCACTCTTAGGTTTTGACTCTGTGTGCTGATGTAAGCAGTGAAAGCACAAGTCATGGGATGCTCAGCTAATAAAACATGTTCTTATTGAGCAACTCCCATAGTAAAGTCACTTAGCCCAGCCCAGGAGTGTTGCAAATGTACCGTAAAGTGCATTTGGACCACTCTCAGAGTTGGGGAAGATTGGGTATGCTGGGGGCCGGCCTCTTCGACTCTCAAGAGTGGTGTAAACATGCTTTTTGTGACACTCCTGAGCTCGCTCAAAGGGCTTGTGCTGGCCTAACTCCAGATTAGGATTGTGCTCTTAGGCGTATTAAGGTGCTGCCTTATGCAGCCTGTTTCATCGAGCTCAGTATTGTCAGCATTGAGTTACAGCACCTTCTTAGGGTTTGTATAGGAATCTTTTCCTTCTCAACCTGAGATCTTTTGCATTTGAAGCATGTGCTCTACCGCAGAGCTACAGCCCCTCATCAGGAAAGGTGAATATTGTCTGCAAATTTCCAGTCATTCTACAGGAATTAGATGATAGGCAAATGACTGCAAATGAGGATTTTGGATTAAAGAAAGGAAATGTTGTGCATGACATACAGTATAAACCTTAGAGATTGAAAACAAATGTAAGACTTTGGCACAGTATTACTTTCCAGATGAATGTTAGCTGCCAAAGAGAGTTAGGAGTCACTCCTGCAGCACAGATTTGTGGTAACTCACTGGCATATTAAACAGAAATGGGGGCTGATAGTAAATCTGTGTCTGCTGCAGTTTGCCTCTAGCATCCTCACCACCCATTGTTCCTTCTGACCTGCAGCCTAGCCTGCTAGCCCTAATCAAGCCTCTAATTTTTGCTGTTAAGAGTTCTAAGTGAGATAAAATATTACACTCAAGCAAAAGGTGCTCACCTGCACTGATCTTTGAACTATCTAATCTGGTTGTTGTGCTGGCTGCCAGTGAGAATGAGACTCTTGCCAGCAGCAGAGGCAGAAAGCAGTGTGCATATGGCTTGTAATGTAACAGTTGCTATGTCTCTGTAACTGTCTTGCTAGGCACTTGGAATGTTTTTTAACTTCTATTTACAGCATACTGTGGTCAATGCACATTTAATATGAACATTTTTTCAGTTTTTTGTCACTGTAGCTACAAAACATTAAAATCCAAAAGTACATCTGGAATGCCTGTGTCTTATTATTCTTCTGGTGTGTGTGTATGTGGGGGGGGTGCTTTTTCCATTGCACGAGCCAGTCTGACACAGGTTACCTTGCCCATTTTCATCCATTTAGAAATTTGGAAGTATATTCAATCAGCTTCATATTTTAATAAGAAATTATCATTCTAATAGAATAGACATTTGAATGAAATAACCATGTCAGTACAAATCATATATGCATATATTATCAATATAGAACTTTTATATATATTTTTTAATTACCATCATTAGTTGGTTACTTAATCTGCAGGGTTTGCTTCAACTTTAGGACAATCTTTTTCTTGTAGAAGGATAATTAAGGTTTTTAAAGCCTTTTTTAAACCATGTTATCTTCTCAGAAATGTTTGCATACCTGATGCACAATCCTATTTCCAAAATAGTTGGAATGCAAAAAATCATTGGCGGTGAAAACTCAACAATAAGTGCATCTAACATGGATTATCTATGATCTAGTATTAATCAAAATGCAGAATCAATCTCTAACCCTCTAGGAACATGATTGCTATTCATATCAAGAGCAAGAAACTTTTAAGTAATTAGTACTTGGTTTACTTCCAGTTTTTGGAATAAATTTCAATGAAGGTTTCCTATCCTAAGCATCTTGATAGTCTGATGAGTTTTGAATTAGATTTTTTGTGTCCTATGTCTAAAATACACTGAAATCTGATTTAGTAAATTTATGTGATTGTATGTACTTCATGTATGAATATACGTGCTTCATATGATTGCATGTATGAATATATGTGCTTTATAGAGATAGTGACCAGGAACCGTTGATTACAGCCTTGAAATTATTCACTTTGGCATTGTATTAATTCATTATAAAATGAATACATTTTAAGAACTTGAAATATTTCCATAAAAAATAGTGTTTTCCCCCTCATAATAAGTAGTCTGGACATTTTTTTTCTTAACCTAGTTCAGAGGTAGCCCGCCACAGCACATGTGCCACTTTCTGAATGGCACACTCAAAGTCGCCACATATTTTTGAAAAACCAACATTTAAATAACAAAGTCAGCACCAAAATAGTTTATGCTTTTCTTTTCTTTTGTACTTCTTACAAAGCATGCCTCTAAATTTCTAATGTTGGATTAGGCTTACTCAGAGTAGCCAAATCTGCTGTGCTTGATTTGCATTGATTGGAAGATGGGGAGAAAGGTGAGAAAAGAATGATTGACAAGAGAGAAAGCCAACAGGGCAGCTGCTTGAGAGCTTCATTCAACTAACTGATTTCTGCAGTGCTGAAGAGGTGAGGGGGATCTATGTAAGGCAGCAGGGGCTGAGCGAGGCAGCACAGAAATGGCCAATTAAATGAAATCAGCAAAGTCCAGTTGAGTGGCAGTACCATCTTTGGGAAAATCATTCGCTAAGAGATCCCAGCTAAAATCATTGAGGATGAGAAAGTGGGCAGGTAGAGGGGGGCTGAATTGTGCAGAAGGGCAATGCACACACCTTATATGGACTTTGGAACAGGTCCTCCTGGGCCATACTGAAGATCCATGCAGACTGCCTTTCTGACCAGCATCAGCAGTCTTATCGGCACTCCCATGCTTCTTGCTCTGTACTTTCCGGCACTTGGAGATATGCTGCCCTTGAACTTGGAGGAACTATTTAATTATCATGGTAATTGCAAAAAGCAATGTTAAGGTGGAGAGGCACATTCAAGATTCTGTACATTAAAAGTGGTACATGACGTGCTGCTCCTAAATTCCCAGATGGTGGCGGGGAGTGGGGTGGGGGAAAACCTTTGCTCAGTTTTGGCTGATCCAACAGCTGCAACCATATTTAAACAGTGTGGTTGCTCTATGGCAGTGGTCTCCAAACTGGAGAACACTGCAGCTGTGAAAATGCTCCATGGTTCTGCCAGGGAGCAAAGTGACCGTCACGCTTACAGGTTCCAAGTGTCACCGCAGCCACCTGATTCCTGGTTGTGTTACCCCAGCAGGCTGAGTGCCTGCTGTTCTGGGCAGGTGCAGCTGGCCATGGTGACACTTGGGAACTGTAGGCGTGATTGTTGCTTCGCTCCCTGATGGAACAATAAGCACAGGTCACCCCAGGGGAAGGAAAAAGGGGGCACAGGGTCTGGCCCACGGGCTAGAGTTTGGAGCCCCTTGCTCTATGGAGTTCCATGCCCTAGTGATTGCTAGATTAGATTAGTGAAAGTGCTCTAGGTGGGGCTCACTTTGAAGACTGTTTGGAAACTGCTAGTAGTGCAGACTGTGGCCACCCTGTAATTGCAGCGGCTCATTGGTTCAACATAGTCAGGTCCCGCTTTGACTTCTACACTGGCTGTTGGCATGTCTTCAGGCGCAATTCAAGATGCTAGTTTTGACGTTTAGGGCTCAGGACCAGAGTATATGAGACACTGCCTCCTTCCATTTAATCTAACCCATCCACATAGGTAATCAGAGGGGCCCTTTTTAACTGTGTTGCCATTAATGAAAATGAGAAAGACAATGGCAAGGAACAGGGCCTTCTCATTGGTGGCCCTTTGATTGTGGAATTCCCTCCCCTTCCCATTAAGAATAATTTCCTCCTTGGAGATCTTTTGATGGGGCCTCAAGACCTCTTTATTTGGGATGGAATTTGATAGTTGATATAATTAAAATCTATCAACTTTCTGTGCATGTTTTATGATCCATTGAGATCTGTCTTGTTTTAATTGTTTTTAATGTTTTATTAAATTTTAATATTTTAAATTCTGTAAGATATCTTGATTGCCCTTGCCAGGAGAATGATGGGGTATAAATTCTTTTAATAATCTTGGTTACTTCTCTTTATACTTTCTATGGTTTGACTGCATTGCTAAAAATGAATGACAAGAATTATACTGTATTCCACAAACTTCGCTTTTGCGTTTGGCTATTCATGTTGGTAATCGTTATTAGTTCTGTTTGCCTTTTGAGTAATGAAGTATATGGAGCGGATTGAATTATTAGAAATGAATCTCAGCATGTACACTCTGTTATAATTAATTTAAAATGGGCAGTAAACCACTGTCAGTTACTAACAGTTAAGGCAATGTATTTTAATTAAAAAAAAAATTCACTACACAGATGCTTCTGTATGGGGTGCCACTTCTGCCTTACAATTTTCCTTGATTGGGATGGTCTTATGGAGATGCGAATTACACCCACCTTGACTGAAGAGATTGGCTTGTGGTAACATTCATATTAGTAAAAATCAGGATGATAGTGGGACTTCTGGAAAGTTGTTTAACTGCTTAGCCCAGATTTTTCCCAAACTGTGGGTCACGAGCTTGTGTGCGGTTGTGAATACATGTGCACTGGGCTTGATGTGATGCTACCTGTAGAGCAACAATGCCTTACTGGGAGGTCCCGGAGGCTGCTTCCTGTGGCCCACAACCCACTCTCTTGGCCTCTGTGGGCCCCAGTATGCTCCTTGTAAGTGACATCTGATCAGTGGTTACTAGTCTTGATGGCAGTACACTACCTTCAGGTTCAACAGCAGCTGCTGTATACCAGTTGCAGGGGAGCAGTGGTGCCAGAGCAATATGCCTCTTTCTCCTGCTTGTAGGTCACTGTTGGAAACAGAATGCTAGCCTACATAGGCCTTTGGCTTGATCCAGCAGAACTTTTCTTATGTAGAAAGGTTTTAAAAAGAAAAGTCTCTAGCCCAGTAATAATTCTAATCAGCATTAGAATAACATGTGGAATTTTGTCACTGAAAACAATTCTAAAGTCACATGCGTAAATATAAATTATTTGGACCTTCTTTCATGAAATTTAAATATATTTTGTAGTTGATTGCTTGGGAAAGACTTTGAAAGAACACCTAGAAATGCAGTTCTTATTTGATTAATCTTGGTTTATAGCTTGCAGTAAAACAAATAAGAAAGTCAGGAAACTTTTACTTCTCATTGAAACGTAATAAGTCTCCTTCAGCATATACTTAATCATGACTAACGAAATGAGATATCTATTAGAGAATGAATGGATAAAGAATTACTAACCCTGTATTTCTATGCACATTTGATAATGGTCTCATTGAACACAGCAGTTCTTGATCTTGTTTCTGAGTAGCCATGCATAAGTTTGGGCTGCAAATACTGTTCTATGAACATCAGGAAAAATGCTAGTGGAAATTTTCTTTCAGTGCAGACCACAGTGTATCAAGGATCATGTTACAAATGAGAAACATTGTGAATAAGGAAGACACAAATGTATAAACTTAAGAGGGCCATAAAGGGGCAGTTTGTGCAGAAGGAGGTAAAAATTGTACAGTCTTGTGCAACAGTAAGCACAAATGGAGATTTTGGGTCACTTTTCTCACATGGCATTCTTCCACTGGCCCATTAATGTAAAAGGCTTTCTGCTTGTGACAAGCACTTCTGGATTTTTGCCAGCATCCTTCATTCTGGACTGCTCAGTGATATCTCCCATGTATAAGCTTAATATTCAGTCTAATCACTCTACTGTTTTCATCACTTGTTGTACATTTCACCAGTCATATAAGTCATTTGTTACCACAACACTGCTGGTGTTCTCTGTTTAGAAACATATCATAAAGAAGTCTTTGATATGCAAGTTCATCTTACATTTCAGATGAAGTCTTCTAATACTTGCATGTATGGCTTTAGTTATTAGCAGAACCATGTCTTGTTTATGGCAAATTTGGGTGAATGATCCATGCCCTATACTTTGATACCACTGGACAAGAAGAGTATCTGGCTGACAGCAGTCCCCCATCTAGAGCTGCAAAACAGGATCAGACACCCACATCCCCTCCTTTCTCTACCACTTCTTAAACCAGGCCAAGAAGGAGGATGCTATGAGAACCTTTTACTCACAGCATCCTCTCACACTGGGAAAAGAAGGAAGAGTTGGAAATGTGGGTACTGGTTCAGGCACTGGTCTGGCTTCATCTGGGCCTGAGTAAAAAGAAATGTTACAGGGAGCTCATGTCACACACCCCTCTGGAGGGCCCTTGTAGGAATCCTGGTCAACCATTGCAGTTGAAAGCATTCATTTCTTCTTATCTTACACTGATTTTTCATTTCATTCACAGTGATATTTAATTTAGCTGATGGACAGCCCAAGCTAACCTCTGTGGGAGCAAGCAGGCCAGCTGGCACATGCTTCATCTTACACAGGATAGAGGCAGCTGGAGCTCACCACAGGGCAAGGGGACATTTGGGTAAGCCCCAGGCAGCCCTGTGGGGCTGCTCAGGTCTGCACCAGTGATCTGAGCATTTTGCTGGCACAAGTCCAGGTGACCCAGGGATGGAGGTTAGGATCCAGCCAAATGGGCAGATCCAGACTCCTTCCCCTTCCCCAGCCAGTCTGCCCACAGGGCCTCCTTTCGTCCACCTCCCCACCCCCACCCCATTCTGTGGCTCCTGATCACTGTTACTCTGAAGCTAGGGAAGCCCTGCAGAGGTGTTCACAGGCCTCTGCGCATTCCCAGAGGTCAGCTCTGTCTCTTATCGGTAGAAAAAGACCATTCCCCCACAGTGGTGTGATCCTGGGAATCTCATTGCTGCCTTAGCCCACCCCCTACAACAACTTATGTGGTTCCCAACTCCCTTGTAAGAGTTTGGGAACCACTGGCATATTGTATAAGATGCTGAACAAACTCAAGAAGTTACACACAAACTTTTATTACACAAGTATAAAGCCATAGAAGAATGCACTCATTTTTTCAGAGCTTGTTTCATTGTGTTGAAATGTATTTATTTTTTCCTAGTGGACCAACTATATCCATGGCTGGCAGGACCGTTGGGTGGTCTTGAAAGAAAACACTCTTAGTTACTACAAGTCTGAAGATGAAACAGAATATGGCTGCAGGGGCTCAATCTGTTTGAGTAAGGCTGTCATTACAGTAAGTGCTGTCTTAGTTGCTTTCTCTATCTGTAATATTACTGCCTTCAAAAATATTTCTAGACAGTGGTAAATGTAAGCAAATCTGAATAACTTCATGTATGATCTTGTCTCATAAATATGATAGAAAAGACTTGTTTAAGAATTTGTGAACCAGAGTGTCAAACTTACAGCAATTTGTTAGTCTATTTAAGGGGTTCCCAATCTTTAAAAAAAAAACCCATTTTTAAAAATGACACTATCAGGACTCACCTAGCTTTTCAAGACTAATCAACCAGCCCATCAAGGCTCTGTTTTTTATCCTTTTTACTAAAGGGGGGGGGGTTGACAACTTTCTGAAGCATTTGTTGTCCTCCACATTCATAAGATTGGGAACATTCCATAGTGCTCAATACATTATTCTTGTCAGTGTTACGGCCATGACAAGGGTAGTGTGTTTTTCGTGACTGACTAAAAATCCAGTTGCTATCCATTGTTTGGGAACTGCTGGACTATTTTATTAACTAGTGAGCTTCTTTAGGACTGATGAAAACTCAATATCTAAGGGTGCAATCCTAATCTGGAGTTAGGCCGGAACAGTTAGGCCAGCAAAATTTGGCTGGCACAAGGGACACCGTAAAGTATGTTTGGACCACTCTTGGAGTCAGAGAGGCCAGCACACAGACGTGAGCCATCCTCTCTGACTCCAAGGGTGGTCCAAACACACTTTACTATGATCCTTGTGCCAGCCAAACTGTGCTGGTCTACTCCAGGTTAGGATTGTGCCCTAAATCTATACACTTCTTAAAAATTACAAATATAAAAATATCTCCTTACATCTCTTCATAATATGTAAAGGAATATCTGCATGGCGAATACGTAAGTTTTAAATAGGGTGTCACTCAAAGACATTGAGTTGATGAATCATTGTCACTGATTCAAATCCTACCTTTGCCAAGATGTCCTGAGGCAAGCCGTTCCCTCTTAATTCTCAGCTGTTCTCAGCTGTAGAATGGAGATAATACTTTACAGAATTGTTGTAAGATGGATTATACAGGTGAAGTGCTTTGCACACCGAGCACTATACAAATGCTCATTACTATTAAATCTATGTACATTTATTTGTAAATAAAACAGTAGTCCTGAAGGGTTTGAATTGTAGGTGTTCTGATGTTTTTAGATGAAGTACCCATGTCACAACAGGCACAATCTTAGATTATTCCTGGTTATGAGAACCAGGTTTTGTGAACCAGGAATGGAATACCTCTGCTAAGAAGGTACTTTTCCATGAATTCTAATGTACTTGCAATAAAAAATAATTAAATGTACTGCCTGTGTTTTTTTGGCCATCATAGTTTTTTTAGTTTATTTAAAATGTCTCAATTAAATGCAATACTCCTATGTTAAAGCAGTTAGGAGTCATTGCTTTCCTCACAGAATCCTGGGAATTGTAGTTTACTGGAGATGCTGAAAATTGTTAGCAGTTTAGTCTCCTTACATAACTATGATTCCCTGAAGAAAAGGAAACTCTACAATTTGAGGATGGAGTACAGGCGTCCCCCTACCCATACCCGCAGTTATCCACTGACCTGGAGCCCTCCCACACCCATTGCAATGCCTTTATTTTCCTTTAGAAGTACTTGGAGCAGGGGTGTTCCTTGTTAACAAAGATACACTTTTGCTGAAAGATACACTGAATAACCTGAAATGCAAGCAATGCCTGCACGCTAGAGGGACACTAACAGAAGGTTAAAAGGAAGCAGGACAGCTCCTGCTTCCTGTTAACATTGGGTTAGGGTGCAATCCTAACCTGGAGTTAGGCCAGCACAAGTCTCTTGTAACAGCCCAGGATTGTTGCAAATTTACCATAAAGTGTGTTTGGACTACTATTAGAATCAGGGAAGCTGGCCCATGGATGTGTGCTGGCCTTCCTGACTCCGAGAGTATTGCAAACAAGCTTTACAGTGTGTTATCAACACTTCTGGGCTGGCACAAGGGACTTGTGCTGGCTTAACTCCAGGTTAGGATTGCACCCTGTGTCTCCTCCCTGTAATGTACAGGCTGGTTACCTGCGCATCACATTCTTCAGTAAAGCAAGAATGTACCTCTGATAACAAGAAACACCCCTGCTCCATGTACCTCAAAAGTAATGGTCGTGCAGGGGTGCTATATTTACATAGGGTTCCCCCATATCCATGGTTTCTGTATCCACACCGGGGGGGGGCAGAACAGAACTACCATGAATATGCGGGGTAGATGATGATGGGAGAAATCACATGGTGATCTTCCCTGCTAGTTATGTTTTCTGGAAATTGGGCCATTTCATCTTGTTAACTGCCTCTAATGCTAATTAATAATAAGGTTTAGTTGTCTCTCCGTTGTTGCCATAAACATTTAATACGACATCAAGTAACCTGATCAGTTCAA
Source organism: Lerista edwardsae (assembly GCA_029204185.1). Taxonomy (NCBI): domain Eukaryota; kingdom Metazoa; phylum Chordata; class Lepidosauria; order Squamata; family Scincidae; genus Lerista; species Lerista edwardsae. The sequence goes on along the minus strand of JAJKFI010000001.1, from coordinate 52,175,125 downwards.
TTCAGAACGTTGGATGATAAACCTGTGAATTGTAACACAAGGTCTGGAAATGAAAAAAAAATGGAAGTATTGCTGCATTGTATATAAATGTATACTGGCTCCCTGTGTTATGGACATCTGAGTTACAGACATCTGCATTTGCAGTTTCACACACAGTGGCATTACATACTTTGTTCTTTTGTGCAAGCGCAATAGCATGGGTTGGCAAGAGGTATTGACCTCTGAAGCTGTACAGATATGGGATTTAGTATATAGGATTGTGTTTTTTACAACTTTGTAGGTTAAGGCTTTATGTTAAAATGAATGAGCTCAGATTGATAAACTTGGTCATCCTTATTTCTAATAGTAATAGGCAATTTAGCTTAATCTAGCGGTTCTCAACTGAGTGCCACCATTGTGGACTGTGCAATATTTCACACAATTCTTATAAGATCCAAGGTGGGGGGGGGTGCCCAAGAGAGCCTGAAAGAAGAGGCCACCATGGACATCCCACGGCACCCCTATGACTGGCACCCTCAGGCACCACAGTGCACAGTTTGGAACCACTGTTTTAATCTTTGGGTTTTTTTTTTTTACAACTTCTCTGGATGATGTCTTTGTTTTATAGATTGGTTAGCAGTATTAAACAGTAGCATAATGAAATAGGAGTTTCTGCTTTTATTATTGTTGAAGTAGATTTGTTGAGTGTATGCTTCTAAATTTAATATCTTGACAAGACCATGTATATAGTTCCTGTTCTGCACACTTTTAGGCTTGAGCACAAACCAGTCCAGTAAGCTTTAAAAGGTTTAAAAAGCCCTTGTGAAATTATCTCACTGATGGACCTTTGTAAACTAGCACATAAAATGTAAGTTATGGTAATAATAGTTCGACTATAAATATTAGCAGAGAAATCTGACATTAAAAAAATGACACATGCAAAAGGTGATGTTAAAAGTATCTGACAGTGTCAAAAAAATTGCTAAAATTACCTCTTCAGAGACATGTAAATGTTTAGCTGTGAACAAAGGTGGGATTCCTGACCTCATTTCCGTGATCTGCTGTATTTTTGGATTATTTAGAGAAGTCTTGGCAACTATTGTTTAGGCGTAGTAGAGAGGAAATGTAGGGGGAAGCAGTAAAACCTCTGTGTAAACACGCTTGATATTGTATTACAGAGGATATCGCTCTTCTGTACAATAAAGACAAAGGTTTGCTTCCTTTGTAGAATTTTTTCCATTCTACAAACTTTAGCTGTGAAGGAATTATTCTGAAAATATTTAAAGGAACAATATTATCTGACAATAATAATTCTAAACTCATTAACACCTTATTTTTACAGTTAGTACCACCGTCTACATTTAGCAGTTCTGCCAAAATCTTCAGTATGACAAATACCAACTAAATCTCTAAAGATACTGTTAGCATTTCTGTAATCGCCAACATTTCACAGTGAAAATAGGAATGTTCCTGTGCATGAGTGAGTGCTGCAAAGGGCAGAACCTGATAGCCTCTGTAATCTTCTGGACAATGGTGGGTCAACACAATTGCTATTAAGATGTGTGGGTAACAGGAACTAAATGTGCAGGCAAGCATATGGTGCCACATAGCAATAGTAGTGTGGTGGGACACAGATTGCAAGGTAAATTGAATGTATGTGTTACATTTATAATATTTAGGGCCCAATCCTATCCAGCGCAGGAGCAGTGCCACTAAACGCCCACCGCTGTATGCTGTGCTGGATACAAGCAGGCTGGAGGTCTCAGGGGAAGGAGGCGTTATCCCCTTACCCCAGGAAGCCCTTGTCAGACTTTTATGCCTGACATGGGAGATAGAATCCTGGAGAGGACACCTGTGCTGATTCCATCCTCCTTCCAAGGCCAGTCCCTCCCTCCTCCCTGCCCTCCCACCACTCTCCACACTGCTTGGTACTTACTTTCTCTCTGCAGGGCTCCGGCAGTGGCGTCAATGGGTTGGCGCAAGCCTCCCCATTGGCACTGCTTACTCGTTGGTTAGTGTGAACATGAATTAAGACACATTTTTTATACCCACCACAGACACTGCAGTCACAGTGCTGGCAGTAGGGCAGCACAAGATTGGTCTTACTTTGTGGATGAGGAACACAGAGGCACAGATAATGTGACGGCTGAATATCAGTCATTAAATCCATAGTAGAGAATTCCTAAACTGTAGTACTTCAATTAGTAAAAGTGTGCCTCTGAACATACACAGAATGTTTCCCTTTAAGCCACTACATCATCTTCCCTTCCCCAACCACTTAAAGTTAGAAAACCATGCCTATAGGGTTGTTCCGTGTCTTCCTCAAAGATAAAAGCCTCAGCTTTCTTTCTATAAATTAAGCACCAACTCCACCTCTGCTAGCGTACAGCAACCAGAAAAGCACACATTCCATTTTCCACTACATAATCTGCTCCTAGCTTTCCCTTTTAACTTTCCATCAAGCAGTTCTTTACAAACAGATTTTTTCACAACCTTCATGGTCTTGTTAAAAGTAAGCCATCCTTCTGGACATGTTAGTACAAAAGCATCAAGATTTAATAATTACTGTATTTACAGTATTTAGGAGAGCGTTTCAGTGTTAGTGCTGAAATGTAACGAAAGGTATATTTCACCCCACAGCACAGCTGCAATCTCTTTCTCCTCCTCTTGCACCCCTTATTTTTTTTAATGGTGGCAGGAGCATAGTAGAATACATTCACATTAATGTGAATCTGTAACTGTTGTAGCTTATTAGTAAATTAGGAGAGGACTGAACCAGTTAGATTCTGCTCTAATGCAAAATGCAGCCATTCCTAATTATCCGCAAGGGTTAGGTTCCTGGAAATGCTCACAAATAGTGAATCTCAGATAACGAACCATTGATCCTATAGAATCAATGGGGTTAGGTGCAAGGGACACCTTATCTGCCATCAGAAGAATCCAGCAGAGTGCAGCAGGAAGTGCCAAAACATCTCTGAATGGTGCAGAGACCTTTCAGAAGCTGTGACCAGCATGGACCCCTTAAACATGGCTGGTGCTTCTGCTGGTGCTTCAAAAGATCTCTGCATAGTGGATAACGAGGTGCAGATGAGGTAAGTAGCAATTCTGTCCTTCTCAGGTAATCGAATTCTCAGATAGTGAGTTCAAATATTAAGAGGACTGACTGAATCCTTGTCTGAAAACCTGTTGATTAAAACTTATTTTGAGTCTTTTTGGAAAGTTAATAAAACTGCTAATACAGAGTAAGTATTATAAATGTAAAGGGAATTTGGCTGCAAATTTAATAATGCATAATCTAGGATGGGGCTTCCAAAAATTGGCCCGTGATGTGCCAGCATAATCAACTTGGGCACAGCTGTGACCGAAGCCTTACTTATACTGTTCCTCCCCGCAGCCCCCTTTCTTTGCATACTGCAGAACCTCGCACCAGGTAGCTGCTTCCACTGCACATCACCCCAGAAGGTTCTGTGTCCCAACTTCCTGGAATAGTCAAATATAAAGGTTGAGCATTGGATGGAGTAGAGTAGCAGCATGCTCCTGCAGTACGTTACATCCCCAACTGGCAGCTCTGCATTCCAAAAAGTATCTTGACCCTAGTCTGGCAGTCTCCTGTAGCTTCCATTCCAGCCCTTTTCTTACAGATCAAATCCAACTCTCTGATTTCCTCTGCTAGCCTATTGATGTTTCTTTTTTCAATTCCTACACAAACCAGCTGATACAAACCACCTGTTGGACCTCTGTCCCTCTTTTTAGGTAGAGGTTACTTGAGGTCATACCAAACTCTGTCGGGCTTCTCATTCAGAGAGACAGCCTTGTGCTTATTGGATGATCAGCCAGTGATCTGTTGAACAAAAGTATGAGTCCTTGGTATTCATTAAGATAGCTAAGAAACATAAACTAACATCTTAAATTCTTAGCTTTGATACACAGAGCTGCAAGAGATCTGTCCAGTTGGCATACTAGCCTGTAATAGAAGTTACAGCAAAACTATTAATCCATGTCTAAATTCCATAACAATTTTTCAAATATTCATTGCTATTAGTCTTTCACAGAATTAACGGAAACTGATTTACATTTTGTGTTAAACAACTCAGTGACTGAAATATCTTTTAGCACTGCAATTTTAAATGAGGCATTGATGCATTTTTAGTTGGCTGTGGTTCCTTTTTGGGCTGTCAACCTAATTTCAGTTTTTTCAGAGTGTTACCAAATAAATGGGTAAAGCTGCCTCTGTTTCATTTTAAACTAATGATGTGTATGTTGCAAGTGGAAAAATTTAACCTGAAACATATGTAACAGTTTATCACATCTTGTAGAAATGAGAACTGCTGTCATGAATTTTCCTTATTTTCATAGTTCAACTATTTTTACAAGGACAAGATCACACTACAAGATGGATTTCCAGAATATTTTCGAAAGTCAGTTTGCCATGCAAGGCTTAATTTGCATTAGTCTAGATGTTAGAGACAGGACTGTGACATGAAATAGTTGCCTTTGAGCATATGTAGAAATGCTCAATCCTTGCTATTTTCACATATTTAGTTTTATTAGGCAGGACTTCTGTGCTGCCAACTGTGACTTCAAAGCAAGTGTAATCTCTGGCACATTTTGCTGAGGTTAATAACTGTTGTCAGAATATAAATTGTGTTTCAGAAAAGCTGTATTTACAAGTAAAGCATGCTTTCTATCGTCTACTGCAGATACACAAATAACCAGTGTTTTAGAGCAGCAGTTGCCAAACTTGCAACCGCTGCGTTCCCAAAACCCCTTCCCTGTTGTGAGCGGCGTTTACTCTTCAGTGCAAGCAGCACTCCATTTTGAAGCAGAGTTGGGGGCAGGGATGCTCTGGGCAATCTCATCTATACCCAGCATCTTGCTGCAAAGCCATTTGGGATGCCCGGGCATAGATGTGACTGCCCAAAGCGTTCCTGCCACCAATTCTGCTTCAAAGTGGAGTGACACTTGCATGGGACAGTAAGTGCTGTTCACAGTGGGAGGGTTTTTTCCCCATGGGCTGGGGTTTGGAGATAGTCAAAACTATGGTTTTCCCAGTAGTAATCTATGGCTGTGAGAGCTGGACCATAAGGAAGGCGGAGTGCCAACAAATAGATGCCTTCGGATTATGGTGTTGGAGAAGACTCTTGAGAGTCCCCTGGATGGCAAGGAAATCAAATTGGGCAATCCTACAGGAAATCACGCCTCATTGCTCCTTGGAAGGACAAATGCTGAAGCTCAAATATTTTGGCCACCTCATGGGAAGAGAGGACTCTTTAGGAAAGACCCTCATGTTGGGAAAAATTGAAGGCAAAAGGAGAAGGGGACGGCAGGGGATGAGATGGTTAGAAAGTTTCACCAAAGCAATGAGCATGAAATTGGGCAAACTCCGGAAGCTAGTGGAGGACAGGGAGGCCTGGTGTGCTGTGGTCCATGGGGTTGTGAAGAGTTGGACATGACTTAGCAGCTGAACAACAACAACAACATTTTAGAGTAGAAACAGGCTACAAAATCACCTATAATCTGCTCCTCTCCTGTTATGCCCCCAGTGTGTAGACATTAGAAGCAACAAACTGCTTGAACAGGCTTCCAGGATGGCTATTCAACATGCAAAAATCCCATTTAGGCTGCAAGCCTATCCTCACTAACTTGGGAGTAAGCCCTATTGATCAGAATGGGACCTCCTTCTGCGCAGAGATGCATAGGCCTCTTAGTAGCTCTCTTTGGTCTAAACTGCTGACAGTGGCAGGAGCTATGGGATGACCAGAACAACAATCTCTTTAAATTCAAACAATATATCTTTTATTGTCAAATGCATCCCTTCAGAACTGCAGGCAGAAAATTATCCTGACTTGGCAAAGAATGGACATGAGAGTCATACTCATCAGCACCTGATGAGTGAGAGGTCATGATAGTGTGTGTGTGTGTGTGTGTGTGTGCGCGCGCGCGCGTGTGTGTGTGTGTTTTGTAGCATACCCTTATTTTGGTATAGGTTGCTCAAGTGTCTTTTAAATGCTCATCAAATTTATTTGTGAATCAGTCATGTGATGTGCATCATGTGTGTCTGGCTTTGTTTCTGGGTTTTCATAAAGAAATTAAGCTGATTATCCTCTTTTAAAGGAAAACTGATGTTTCCTAGTTGCTTCAAGAAGGAAGTATTTTGTGCATGTCAACTTAAAAGTGGCTGCTTAAACTACCATCTGATTCGCAATGCAATATGGTCTAATTGTCACTGTGCTATAAACTACCTCCTCTCTCCCACAGGTTGAATATCACATGTGACTATTGCTGAACTAAGCAGCATTCTTAAACTTTACAAGCCTGATTAAAACTCTGTTAATCTGTTAAGATTGTGTTGCAGTCTATACTGCTACATTTCCTAAACTTTATTGTGTTCATATATTATACCAGAACTGTGTACATGAGACCCAGTTGCCTTAGCAGGTTCTTTTGGAGCCCAGCTGTGGCCAAGTGCACAATTGACTGAACAATCTAAAGCTTAGAAGCTATTCCCTTAGTAAAACAAAGAGGTTGACTTTCAAATTGGCGCTGGTGCATATTTCTCCAACATTCTATTTAAATTAGCAACACAGGTATCAAGAAGTGTGGAATTTGCATTTGGCTGCAGATGCTGGCAAGTGGGGGGAGGGTGTGGAATGCATCGAGGTGGCCTGGGGTCATTGGAAAAGGAGATTTGGATTACAAGATCGTTTAGTCTGGTGGCATGGTGGGAACTATTTTGGCATGAGAGAATTTTGGAGGCTAAGGTGCAGCATGTAAAACAGGTAAAATTAAGGGTGTGACAAAATTAAGGTTGTGACATGGTTGGAATTATTGATTTGTAGTAAAAAAATCAACAAATTTAATAATTGTGCAGGGAGCGTGTGTGTAAAATACTGTATATATACTGTATGTAAAAAAATAATTCTACCTCTCAAAAGCAGTTTACTTTAATTACTGTATATAATAATTGAATCATGAAAGTCTAAATAAAAACTAAAGAAAGTAGTCTGAATCCTATGCCTTCTTACCCAGAAATTAGCCAAGAATTGGGACAGTGAAGGAGAGGAACTAGAACATGGGGACTGTTCCTGGTAAATAGCAACAGTTAGATTTACTGTATGCTATGGCACTACTGTAAACCAATAACATTACCACCACTAAGTTACTAAATCAACAAAATTCCTCTACCTACTTCTAGGACGTAAATATTTATTCTTTCTCATACAATTGTACTTAGCGTGTTGGGATTTGATTGGAGGTAGTGAGAAGGTGTGGGTTTAGGATTAGGTTCATGGTAGTATGAAGATTTGCTGTTAGAAGGAGGGAGTTTGGATTTTATATCCAGAGGCTTACTTTTGGCAACTGAGCAATCCTATACATGCCTACCCATGAATAAGTCCCATTGAATTTAATGGACTTCCTTTTGAATATGCATAGATAGGATTGCACTGTGAGACACAAGAAGACATATGATAGGTTGCATTATAATTACTTTGTTTTTGAAGGTATTCGAGTCTTCAAGGCAGTACAAGTTAGCACAATGGTCCTCAAATGTTTTAGCACTGGGACCAACTTTTTAGATTTGCAATCATGTCAGGACCCACAGGAAGTGATGTCATGGCCAGAAATGGCATCATCAAGCAGGAACTACTGTCATTGTGATGTAATTAAATAACAATCCTAGAATGTAACTGGTTTTCTTGGACTGCAACAATTGTACAACCATGAAATATCCCTGACAGCAAGATAGGACAAAATATTATGTAAAAACAAAGTTTAAAAAACTCACTTGAAAATTCAAACTCTTAAGATTCACAGAAGGAATGTAGGTCTTCAGCTCTCAGCTCTCAGCAACCTACTGACATCAGCTCACCAAGAAGGTCCTGACCCACAGTTTGAGAAACACTGAATTAGCACAAACACTGCTTTTGCTGCTTCCCCTTAGCTAAGGTCTTCAGGAGAGCCAAAAACCACCTCTGGTGAGTAAGAAGGCAGGTCCTTATTGATCACACCATAGACAAACCAAGGGTTTGTAATCACTAGATTAACAGACACTGTTAACAGACACACCCCTGCCCCCAACATAGAAGCAAGGAAGGGGAAGTTCTTGATGCTATTTTTTTAAATCCTGCATCAAATGTAAAAGCTGCCCAGACTGTAGTTGAGAAATCTTGAGTTTTAGTGTTGGTGTGAAAGACAATAATTCCCCCGTAGTAGCAAAAACTGCATACTGTTTCAGAATTGCTCTTGCAGTGCCAAAACACTCTATTTTACTGGTTAGGTAAGATATAGTTAAGAGTTGGTGGCTTATGATAGCCCTGCAATATGTTACACTGGTAATATGGTAGGGTAGAGGCACAACTGAGACTGATTAGATCTAAATTTCCAGTCAGAAATCACATGCTTCATCAAAAATAATTCTACCTGCATTGGCCCCTCACCCATCTTCCCTGGCCAAATCCAGCATTCACTTGCATTCAGCTGTATCACTCTAAACGCTTTTAGGTGTTAAAAAAATAAAATAAAATTATGCTTTAAAAGCATGAAACAGGACCTAAATTGGAGCGCTTTTTGCGGGGAGGCAGACTAACACGACCATAATAAAATCAGAAGGTCAATCTAAAAAGAAACATTTTAGCTCCAGCTGAAAGCTTCCAAGGAGGGAGTAGTTTGTAAACTAAAACACATTTCTCCTTTGTAGTTCTATTGTCAGGTGGCAACAGGATTCAGGCATCTTGTTGTCTCTTGCGCTCCCTGAGGCATCTAGTGGGCCACTGAGATACAGGAAGCTGGACTAGATGGGTCTTTGGCCTGATCCAGCAGGGCTCTTCTTATCTGTTTAGCATGCCTCTCCTACTGGAGTTGGCATGCATCCAGAGGAAACACCACTGCCCACTTGACCCATGTCCAGCTATATAATAGGTAAAGATGACAAATGGCCATGATCATTATACGACACATTCCTAAGACAATACAGATTCAACCTTTTAATACACTGATTTGACTCAACACTGATGGCCACTGCCGATAAGAAGGATTCTGCTGATCTCTGGAGAAGGGGAAAAACACATCCCCATTCTAAACTGCATTTCTAGGGAGTCAGTCAGGAAGGCAGACTAATAGAATACGTCTAGAACCCACTGAAAGTGATGTAACGGCCAGTAATGCTGCCATTGTTTTGCCAGAGCCTGCTGCTTTCCTGAGAATGCAGCCATCAGGGATTTTTTGTCAGCCATTTTCCAATAGCAAAGTGGCCATTGTTTTGCCAGAGCCTGCTGCTTTCCTGAGAATGCAGCCATCAGGGATGTTTTGTCAGCCATTTTCCAATAGCAAAGTGAGTCAGAAATGAGGGGAAAAAAGCCTATTTACAACCTCAACACAAGCAAAATACCCAAATAGCCCTCCCCCATCTTCCTATATTTCCAATGACGGCTGCCCTGGGTGCTATGAGACCCACTTGAAATTTGCTTTCAGCCCACTTACTGGGTCCCAACTCACAGTCTGAGAAACACTGCCCTAGTCTGTATTACCACTAATATAGTCCTAGTTTTAGAAAGGAGGAAAGTTGACATATTTCAAGCCAAGATATGCAGCGGGTTTCTAAATTTACTCAGGTGTATTGTAATTATATTGGAACTTGGCCCAAGCAAGACAAGAAATTGTGAAAATGTTTAAGTGAGGTAGGAAGTTGACATACCTCTTGGTCTGGTTTCAAGTACAGTACCTTCTTGCCAATTTTTTTTTTGGGGGGGGTGAAGAAAAAACTCGAAAGTTGGAACTTCAGGCATTAGGGTTAATTTATAATTAACTTTTTAACTGACTGGGGTTCCTGAAATCTCACAACAAAGATACAAAGCATCAGAATGCCATGGAAGCATTACGCTTGTCCACCCTTTCAGCTTCACATTTTATATGTTCCTTATCATGGTAAAGATTAGTGCTCTACAGTAGCTGCCATTTTGTTGCCCTCTGTATGTGAATTTAGGATTTGAGTAGTACTTGAATTTTTGCTCATGGTAAAGTTTAGTGCTCTACAGTAGCTGCCATTTTGTTGCCCTCTGTATGTGAATTTAGGATTTGAGTAGTACTTGAATTTTTGCTCATATGTTGCAAGTTGATTGGAGGTTTTCGCATCTGTATTAACGATTCTAGACTTTCTCTTTAATACATTGAAAAGGTGTGCTGCACTCGGCTCTTTCATTTGCCTCAGATTGATGGTTACCTGTTGTATCTTTTTGTACTATCCTCTGCTAACCTACCCAGAATCCATGTGTCTTGCTATATGCAGAATCACTCCTGTGAAATCTTATGATTTTTTTCCCAAATATATGCAGTTTTCTCCTGTATTCTGTCCAGTTTTTTTTTAATATAAATCCTTAAATTCTTTCTCCATCGACCCTTTCTTGTGTATCTAAACAAAGTGAAGTGTGGTGGTAAGTTACTTTGGAAAGGGCATGAATCTGTTCAGAACGGAAGCAAACTTTTCTACCCTAAAACCTCACTCCTTTTAAAATTATACTGTATAGATTGAATTGTACTTTGTAAAATCCAGTGATACATATATCTCCCTTCTGTTTTATTTTTAGCTTAATACTCTTCTAGTGTTTCCTAATCTGGTACCCTTCCTAATTAATTTAGTCACACAAGCTTTATATAGTAATCTCTCATGCTTAGGGGTTTCCAGTTTGTAAAAGTGATCTGTCTAAATAAAAAAAGATGTGTCTCTAGGCTTACTAGTCTGTCTGCAAGATGGTTCCTAAACAATGCACATGTAGGCAAAGCCTTGTAAAATACTATTTCACCAATCTAAATAAACCATGACTGTGTTGTAAAAGTTAAGATTTGTGTTGGACACACGTTCTGCTTTTACTCATCTGAATAAATGCATATCTAGGAAGGCATAGAGTACTGTACTGCAGAAGGCCAACCTATGCATAATTAGATTTGCATAATAAAGTGACAAAGTTACCAAGCTACTTTTTGCTCCCCTTTAAGACACTGAAACTAAAGGAAGAAGGAAGTTATTAAATATTCTGTTTTTGCAGTTCTCCCTCCACCCTTACAGTCCACTCTCTCACTAGTGTGCTGCCCGGGCAACAATCTTCATAAATGTGCCATGAAGCATGTTGTGGAGGCTGAGAGGCGGGAGGTGCTGGTTGGGATCCCAGTGGCAATCACTCCTGGGCCTCCATGCTGGCAGGAGGACGCCGAACACCCACAAGTGGTCTGTGTCCCGCCACTTGGCAGGAAGGCATTTCTGAGTGGGAGGAAGGCAGGGAGGGGGCAAAACTGAGCAGAGGAAGGACAGAGCTGTCAGCAGAGGATGCTGCCAGATCCTATCCCCCCTCCTGTGTCTGAAAGCCCAATGCAAGCAACTCAAATCTGCCCCAGATTCTGCAGGCTGCACATCGGTGCAGATCTGAATAGCCCCAAAGGAGCTATGCGGGCGTTAAACAGGATAAGGGTATGTTTTCTTACCCTGAGGATACCTCTGGCTGCTTCTCTTACGGTACCCCACCAAATACAGTAGCGGCCATTTTGACAGGCAAGCAGCACTGGGCCCTTAGTCATTCACCCAGTTTGCTGACACGGTATTTTTTGGAGCACAGTCTGCAAATTCAGAATCTTGAGAGAAAATAGATTTTGTTCACTTAACATGTTGGCACAAAAAGTGCTCTAAATTTTGCTATTGGCATTCTTAATTCCAAAGTTCAGTTCTCAACTGAAGGGAGAGAGAATCACTCAGATGCTGTTCCTGATTTTATTTATGCTCTGGAAAAGATCTGTATAATGTTGAAATTTTAAATAAGTACTGTACTTCTTACTGTACCAATTGAACATAGATGCGACTGGTTTACTAGTTTCATGAATTAAAACTGAGATTTGTTCTGAAACATTGGAGCAACAAGTACTTGCCTTTTTTAAAAACGGGCAATTACCTTGGATGAGTTCCTAGATACCACAGTGCTCATGCAAATAGACTACTTGTTTTTGATAGTCTGCTTCCAGTGAAAGAACTGACTCAATCTAGGCATTTTACAAAAGCAATATTTTCCATGTATGTGTTAAAATTTGTGTTTTTCCAGATAAATATGACAAAAAAGCTAGTAGTTATAGCCTAACCTTTGGTGGAATTGTTCAATTGTTAGAAATTCCTTCTACTCATGGAAGCAGTGTTATGCTCACAGGAGGGATCCTTGTAAGCTTGTTAGTCTTTCAGCATTGGAGGAGCTTCCAGGGATGGAGTTGAACTGTGCCAAAGTTGGGCTCCAGCCCCTAGGGGTGGGGTGGGTTTTTTTGGGGGGGGGGGGTTAACTGCCATTGGTTGGTATTCTTTCCATTCCTGCTGATCACTTTTTGTGGTATATTTTGGATCCAGCCATTGACCAATTTGTATGTAGGAGTCAGTTGTTCTTCTCTTGCTTTGTGATTCTCTCATTATCTTGTCCAAAACCAGTATGCCTTTGCTCCAGGAGTAACTGTCAGCTCACAACTTATTTGACATTCTGAGGTCACCTATTACCCTTGCACCACCCACAAGGAAGACACCAGTCTGTGTTTGGGGTTTAGCTTTATTAAATGCAAGTGACCAATTTTCAAGTCATGAAACCTACTGAATACACTATTCCTCCTCAAAAGTCTGGGGTGGGCTAAAAAAACTTCCATCCATAGCCAGTTCGGATAACAGAAAAACCCTACCCACACTCATGATGAGCGACCAGCTAATATCAGACTGGACATAACTATCATAGATTGTAACCTGTGATGGAGTTTTCCTCCATAAATTTGTCCAACCCTCTTTTAAAGGAATCTAGGCCAGACACCATCACCACATGCTGTGTCAAGGAGTTCCTAATTACACACTAATTACACACGGGAATATTTTAAATATAAAAAATAACTCTGACACTCAACTTTAGTGGATGTCCCCCTGTTCCACCAAGTGAATTCTCTCTGTAGCCTGCCTGCAATAACCTCAACCTCTCCTCCAAAAAGATCGGTAAGATTTTCAGCCCTACCCAGTGCCCAGTTCAATTTCTTATGTTTAAATCAGTTCAGTGTGATTTGAGATGAAATCAGTTTTTAATCCCACATGTTTTTTGTCTGCGTTGGATTGCGATTCAAAGCTTCCCTCTAAACAGCATTAAACCCCAAGAATGATGAGGTGAGGAAATGAGGCTCCCGAGCAGGGTGGTGGGAAGAAGAGGAGTTTGGAAATGACAACAACCATTTTCCTATAAACCAGTGGTTTCCAAAAATTTTGGCACCAGAATCCACTGTAAACCGTCAGGACGCACTAGCTTTACAAGATGAGAAAAGAAATAAGTTTTAGTTTACCAGTTCAAACCTCTATGTTTATCATTGTTATGGTGTTGGGGGCTGCCTTCTGGAGCATTTGTTGAGCTCTGTGTTCATCAGATCAGGATGACTGGTGGCTTTGTCTGACCTTCAATATGCCACAAGGCATGTCTGCTTACTTGTGAATAAACATGCATGTGTAGCTTAATTTTGCTTTCCATATAATAGGGCTCAATACATTTGCCAGCTTGGAGAAAGGGATTTCCTTCTTGAGTGTTTTTAGGAGGCTGGGTTAATCAGATCAAAACCATTTTAGTAGTGTTGCATTCCTCTTGGCACATCCTTTGCCATGGACCAAGGCGTGTTTGCCTATTCATGAGTAAAATATGTGCTATGACTCAGTTTCACTTTCTATAGTGCTCCATGCATTTTCCTTCTGGCCATCAGCTTGCAAGTTTCAGCTTCATAACCGCCCAACAATCAGGTTGCCACCCACAGTTTCAGAAACTGAATTACAACAACCAAATGAAAGTGTTCTCTTTCAAGAAACTATGAGTTTGCTTGTATAAGATATTCCTCCATGAGCTTCTCTAGCCTTGCAACATTTTCTCAGGTTTTCAGAAAAAGTCAATCTTTTGCCAATCTGCAACTCGCCCTGCTGCATGTTTCCCAAACTGTGGATCAGGACCTAATTGTTGATGGGCCATGAAACTGGAAAGCTGAAAAGGACACTGTATTGAGCCATATGGAAGGTGAAACTCATGTGCATATCAAGTAGGCGAACCTGCCTCAGTCAACTTCAAATGGCAGGCTGAGAAGAATTAATTCTGTAAGAATGCCCCCATCCAATGGCTGCAGGCCCTTAAAAAAACTCTGGAAGAAAGTCCTGCCTCCAAGCTCAAAAGGAAAATGTATGGAAAGTGAATCTGAGCTATATGTGCATTTTTATTCATGAGTAGGCAAGCATGTCTCTTCTCTTACTGAGTAGGTAAAGGCTGGGAGAAGGGTAACTTCGTAGAGGAACTACTACTGATAGTGATGTTTTCTTGGGCCACAACCTGTTTCAAGTGGCATGTGATGCAAACTGGCATGTCAAAACGTAGGTGAATAAAGGCAAGAAGAAGGGAATGGGAGCAGCAACACCTTATCAGTGTACCTTTCACTTTGGGTGGTGTCACTTACAGTACACGGCAGTGTTGTGTTTAGAACTAGAGATACAACAACAAGGTGCTACTGATGGTATTACAGGCTTCTTAAAGAAATTGAACATATGCTTTCCACAAAAACCTGAGAATAGTTTCAATATAGAGAGCTACTGTGGAGGTAGGAATAGTCTGCTCTGTGGAATTGAGTGTATTTCTGGTTAGACACATGTAGTAGTCCAGATTTACCACTTTAGAGGGAGGTCTCTGTGTTGTGTATTAGAGCGGGCAGGAGGAAAGTGAGACTTATAATAAGATCAACTTCCAGAGAGAGAGACAGCCATGTTTTTTTTGGTTTGCAGCTATGGACTATGAGTACGGCGGCACCTTCAAGACTAAAATGATGTTAAGAATCTTGAATAACCACTCTGGGAAGCACTGGCCTATATAATATGCCTTTAAGGGGTGGGGAGAGGGGGAAGGCAGCAATGCAATCCTGGGGATCATGTTGCTACCTTTGCCCTGCCCCCATCACTACTGGTTCCAAACTCTTGTTTGGGAACCACTGCTACTGAGAATTTAACTTCATGCTTTGGATGAAGTGGGCTGTGGCTTATTTTAGCACAAACACAAAGCTTTGTGCTAAAATAAATGTTTTAAGGTGCTGAAAGACTTCATGGTAGTGGTGGTTTTGTTTTTAACAATGGGATCTTGTCACAACTCCACAGCAGATTTGGCATCATGGATTTAAAAGAAAACGTTTCAGTTGGAATTGATATATTCTGATCTACAATGGTATTATATTGAATTTTGTTGGTTTTGTTTTTCTTATTCTGCTGCTTTTATTGGGTTGGTGTTTTCAAATGTGGATTTTTAATTTTTTATAGAATTATTAGCCTTGGGAATTTTGAATCTTAATTAGAATGTGGAACAGAGGTTTTTCTGTTCAACACTTTTTTCTAAATACAGTTTTTCTGCATCTTCAGGGGTTGGCCAAAATAAACTTTCTACTTCTGATGTGGATTGCTTATTTTATAGATGTGAATATATGCCTGTAATTGATCCATGTTTATATAATGGTTCCAAGTTTTATCATTTTTAAAGGCCTCATATTCTATATCTTCTGTTGATTTATGAATGTTGATGGATGATGATAGTCGTTATCTCCTCTGTTTGAATAGCTCCTTACGTATAAGCTGAGATGAAGCAGGCATTTCTAGCATTTTTTCCCCCAAAGCCTTGTCTGTGAAACAGATCTTGTGGCAGTCTCTAGATACTTTCAACAACTTTTCAAGGTACTAGGAATGGTATTCTGACTCCTTTGGCTTGATTAGGACTGTAATTAGAGGTTAGACCTCTCCTAGTCAGGCCTAGAACTAAGTTTAGGAAAAAATGAACTCTCCCCCTCCCACTAGATTGCGCATTTTCTTCCATGAACCCTTTTGAAGCCTGCTTCAAATTTTGTCATGCCCTAGTTCAGTGTTTCTCAAATTATGGGTCGGGTGGGTTGCCTTTCATTTCAATTTGCATTTTATTTTTAATATATTAGACGTAATGCTGTATTTGGGGAAATGTTACAGATCTGTACTTTTAACAGGCTACTATGTACAGTGGGCCTGCATTATCTGCAGGGTTCGAAAGACCCCTGCAGATAATGAAATGCACTTTGCGGAACCTGCTTAAAGATCTCTATTCTGTTCTTATTTGCCCTGTTTTTTTGTTTTGTTTTTTTTGTTGCCCTAATGACCATTATGAAGCCTGCAGAGGGTCTCCAGGAAACTCTCTGGATTCAACTGGAGCCCAGCCCCAGTTGGGTTTGGCGGTCCACGTAGGACCCTCCTCTGTGGGCTCAGAACCCATGGATACTTAAATCTGCAAGTTCTGAATTCACAGATATCATGGACCCACTGTATATGCTTTTAACAATGATAGTCAGTGGGGCATACTCCTGGATAAGTGTGGCTAGAATGGTAGCCTTTGGGATGTTTGGGGAATTTTTAAAAAAGAAATTAGCTATTGCATAGGAGGGTTCTTCTTTATTTTAAACAAATTCTAAAACTTGTACATATTGTAAACTTTTAATTGACTTGATTGATTTTTGACTTTTTTTGTCATGGGGGTGTCAAAAAATTTCTTGCTTGATTATGTCACTTCCAGGTTATTGACACCACTTTTGGTGGGTCCCTACAGATCGTCATTCTAAAAAGTGTTCCTGATGCTAAAAGGTTTGAGAACCATGGCCCTAGTTGATGTAACTGGGAGTGCAATAGGATCATTCCCTCTTGTAACTTCTCATATGTCATAGGATTTTCCTTCTTGTCCACCCCCACCCCTTTCTTGTTCGAGTAGAATCAGCAAGAGAATGGAGGGACACTTCCAACTTTGTGACCTGTCATACTGGTGCAGCTGCATTTCAGATGCCGAGAACAGTGGGAACTTTAGTTTTTCAGCACTACTGATCCATGTCAGTGGCATGGATCAGTAAAATAACCCTTGAGTGCTGGAAAAATAACTCTTAAGTGCTGTTTGTGAAAGCAGAACAAGCTGGGGGGTGGTGGATGGCAGCGGCTGAGCACAAGTGCCCAGATTGATGGGAGGGTCTGTTGATAAGTAGAAGAGCACCTGCTTTGCATGCAGAAGGTTCCCTGTTCATTCCAAGGCAGGACAAAGCACACTTTCTATCTGAAACCCTGAGAAGACTTATAGTCCGATCACAATCCTAACCTGGAATTAGGCCGACACAGTTAGGTCAGCAAAGTTTGGCCGTATGTGTGTTTGTACCAGCACACAGCAACATGTGCGCCATCCCCTCTGACTTGGAGAGTGATCCAAATGCGCTTTACGGTGGCCCTTGTACTGGCCAAACTTTGCTGGCATAACTGTGCCAGCCTAACTCCAGGTTAGGATTGCGCCCTCAGTGTTGGCAGGACTGAGCTTAGATAGACCAATGATTTCATTTGGTATAAGGCAGCTTCCTAATCATGCTATTCCTCAGGTTTGGCAAACCCTGAAGAAGGAGCCTTGGCGGTAGGTGAACAACAGGAAAGGGGGGGAAAGAGAGTGAGAGTGTGCTTAAGGTTCTCTCCAGGCCAGATAAAAATCCCAAGGTGAATGACTTATGGGGTATAATGCTTTCCCCACATTCAAGGTGAGCATTGCTCTCCTTATCCCCCAAGATTCAATTTCTAAGCTTTGCTCAGATGTTTGATAGCATCACTAATTGTAACCATGAATCTGCCCTGAACTTTCTATATAACCTTAGGCAACCCACTCCCTCTCAATGTCAGCAGCTACATATGGGTAATAATACTTGCCTTACAGGGTTAAGGATAACTTCAAGATGATAATGTGAAATTCTTTGCAATCTGCAAAAGCTTTATAGAAATGCTATTTATTTTGTTTTTAAAACATTTAGCATTATTTGCAGTATCTTGAAGTTGTCACTATTCATCTCTTCACATTTAACTCTATCCTAATTACATTACTTTTTTTTAATTTCCACAGCCCCATGATTTTGATGAGTGCAGATTTGACATTAGCGTAAATGATAGCGTTTGGTACCTACGGGCTCAAGATCCAGATCACAGACAACAGTGGATAGATGCAATTGAGCAGCACAAGGTATGGCTTCTGTTCCCTAGCAATTAATAATGGTACATAGTTGAAATGTGCCTCCAAGGGATTGCTTAACAACATGAATTATATTTTTTCACTTTAAATTTAGTGCTAGTATGCCAAGGCATTAGAAATTATGCTACGTATTCCTGTATTATATATTGTATGAATGAAATAATTAAATAATGACTGGATGGGATTTCTAAAAGACCTTGTACCTTTATAATGCTGTAGAAATTCTAAGCCATAATGAGAGACCAGAGGATGTCGGGAATCAGTGTGTGGCAGTGCAGAAAATAACAGCCATTATCTCTAGCAAGTGGAGCTTAAACACGCGAGAGACAAACATCATATGCTTGATGTACAGCTCCAAACTAGATTTTTACAGTGGGTAATACTAGTATGAAGTACTGGAATTGTGCTATGTTCATAAAGACTGTCAAATTTAAAAGGTGCTGTTGGGTTGACTTTGGATACTGTAGGTAAAGATGGCTCATTTGACTTAATGAAAGGTCAGGTGTCCAAATCCCTCTTAAGCAAAATTCAGCTATGAGCTAGGTTTTTTGTAAGGTTTATTTGCTCTTTCTTCTTGTGTGGTGATTAAGTGTAAAAACAAAAAATAAAGGTTCATAACCAGCTTTAAGCCACTTTTGATTTTTTGGTTTGTATTTGAATCAGTCATCCCACTTGGATATTATAATATCAGAGACAAACAGTAGTCTTCTAGATACTTTTCTGTAGTTACAGAAAACTAACATGGCATTAAACATCTTCTTGCTATGTTTATATGGAAATTCTTTGAAATTTTTATTTTATCAGATTTTTATATTGTATTTTATATATGTAGTATATATGCTCTATATACACACAATTTGTCACAATGAATATATTCATCATTTTCCTAAAGGACAATAATGATTCTCCTGCGGGAGAATAGTCTCTGAAAGAGGGTACCACTGTCAAATTCCTGCTCTGCTTCCTTGCTAATCAAACATAAATGAAAGGCATAAAATGGAACAGGGCATTAGCTGCTGATCTCAGGGATGGGGAGGAGCACACGAGAGTAGAGGTAAAGCCTCAAATGGGTAGTTCAGAATAAGAGGTATTAGTTGATATTTTACATATGTCCAAAATATTTAAGTCTCAGCCTTTCAGGTGAGCAAGGAGACTCTTTGGAATACTTAGTATTGATTCCACTATTGCGGAATTCTGGAAAGGCACCACTTCTGTAAAGTAGAGTTGGTATTAAGTTTCTAGTAAGCATTTTAGAGTTACACACTAGAATGTTAATCTTAAGAAGCTTCTCCTTGTGTTCCTGAGGCAGACTAAGGCCAAATCTTCTGTTCTGAGAGCTAATTTGAGGCTTTGCTGCTATCTGCAAGTCCACTTGTCCATCCCTCTTTTCTGCCTTCTTTCCACCCCAGAACATCTCCTCTGTGCCTTCCCTCCACCCTCCCCAAGCCCCTGCGCCACTTGGAACTTACCTCCTCACCACTGGTGGCAGAGATTCTGCAACAGCATCAACAGGGTGGCACATGCCTCCCCCCACGCTGCTTATGGCCCATTTGTGACACTGGACTGGAATTACAGTCTGGTGGTAAGGCAGCAGAGGATTAGGTTGTTGGTTGGCCATCCTATGATGGTAAAAGTTGTTCTTGCCATGGCTCTTACCCCCACTTCCACCCAAACCCGCCTCTGAGACTCTGTAAGAAATCAGAATGGAGATTACAAGCCTACTCCTTGCAGGAGTGTGACCTTGTCATGTATATATAAAAAATAAAATACACTTTGAAGTGACTGAGCACCCATGTGAAATTGTCTCACAACCCAGTTTGAGAAACACTGATGTAGAAGGAAATAAATTCTCCCATCATGTCTTGGTTGGCCTCCCATCAACACCTCACTTGTTAGACGAGTTTTCATTTTTTAGCCTGCATTTCGTCTGCATGCATATTCTGACAGGCATTCAGGCATAGCTTTTTCATGGAGAAAAAGAAAATAATTGAATATCAGAAATCAATAAGGACAATGCTAAATAGAAAGTTATGTTAATTTGCTACTTAAGTCACTGCAAAGCACTGAAATGTTACTATACACTTGAGAATGACTTGCTGAACACAGTGGGTTTTACTTCTGAATAAACATGCATAAGACCAACTATATAACTATAAAAATTTTACTTTTTTCATTGCATCAACTTATTTGCGAAAAGTATGTTTATAATACACTAGTTCTCATATACATAGTCAAATAAGGAAAGTTCTTGACATGAAATGACAACATTTTGCTAGTGTGCCTGCACATTAGATACTTGTTTGTTGATCAGTTTCACAGTGTCCTTCTCTTCCTTGTGTGAAAAGTGGAAACTTTGAAAATTCTGCCATTAGTGTTTATGGAATCTCATGAAGCATACAATGTTGCAACTGTGTCTAGTATTGTAATTTTTGCATTGTAACTGTCAGTGTGGTCAATTTTTATTGGAATGGTGTTAGATAAATACTGTTTTTTTACATGCCTGATATATAGGATTTGTTTTTGAACAATTGCTCAGTCTTGTGCTCAAATCATTTTAAGGGATTTAAGAAGCAGATTGGACTATGACATGGATATGCAGTTAAGGAAAAGTTAAAAAAAATCCACCAGCATACTTAAAGCCTTGGATATGCCTAGAGAAGCTTTTTGGCTCTTGACCTAGGTTCCAGTGAACGACAGCCATCGGTATTGCTGTTGCATGAATAACTAGCAGCATTCAACAGTCTCCTTAATGACATCTGGAACAAGTGTCACCCAGTGCTGGCCTCCTAGATCATGGAGTGTAAAATATAATCTGCAAAGGCAGAATGACTTTCGAAAGTCCAAAGGTTCTTGAGGCAATGCTGGCAACTATATCATTCTCAAGGTTCGTAATTGTGTGGAAATTCTGTTCGTCTAGAGTTGAGTACTGTACACTGTTTTCTATGAAAGCAGCTGACAGGTCAGGCAGCTACATACTGTTGACAGTAAGGGGAGCAGGGCTTTGCAATAGCTATTGTTGAAGAGTTTCCTGCTAGGTTCGAAATAACCCAGCCAACCTTCCATACATGTGATTTGTGTGGAGAATTTTGAAGAACTATTCCAAATAAAAACATTTTGTACTATAAAACTCTCAGCAATGCGAAGGCATGTTAGCCACCTTGATTCTCCATTTCTTCTATTGTACAGTTTGCTTAATAGCAATACCAGAATGTCATTTTCTCCATGTGGCTGGTATAGCCGGGTGATGAAGCTACATTGCATTGTTGTAGGGCTGGTGGATGCACTCTTGTGATTACTTTTTCCTATAATAAATCACATATGAATAGTCTTGCTGTGTACAGGGATATATCAGTGGTGTTCCTGGCCACTGTGGTGCCAGGAGCACACCTCCAGGGTGCCACCCTCCACCTGGAGGTAATATAACCCTGGGACCCACTGCCTTCCCCGGAGGTGTTCATATGGCCAGAGAGGCCGAACGCTGCCTTTTCTGCCTCCAGAAGGCCATGTAAAGCCTTCTGAGGGCTGGGAAATCTGGACGCAACCTCCCTGGTCCTCAGAACTCCTTTGGGGGGAGGCAATGGAAGCGGGGGGGGGCAAGGTGCCACTACCCACTGAGTTTGCCCTCCTTGACCTCCCCCAAGTATGCCACTGGACTGTATAGCTTATATTGGCCATTTCTAAGATTATAGCAGATGAAAATTGTAGCGGTTTTCCTATTACAGAAGTTTCAACATATGATCTTGTACACAAGAAAAGGCTGCATGGAGAACTAATAGCTGACTCATGAATTGCTCCATATGCTTTCTAGTTTATCAAAAATTGCTTCCTAATGAGAAGAAAAACCATTCTATGAAGTTAAAGATAATAGCACATGAAGGATCTTAGTTTCTCTGACTTTACTTTGTTTGATGGTCAAAGCCCACCCAGCAGGTGCTGCCCCCACCCCCTGCAGCCTCATGCAAATGCAAAAGGCCGCCTGCCCCTCCAAGAAGGAGGGCGGGCAGCCCTTCAGAGCATACCTGGTTGCTCTGAGAGGCGGACACAGAAGCCATTTCTCGGAGCAACTAGGCATGCTTGGAAAGGCTGCCCACTCCTTCTCAGAGGAGCGGGACGGCCCTTTGGAGCTACACTGGCCTGCTCCAGGAAGTGGCTTCTGCAGCTAAAAGCCACAAAAAGCCACTTCCTGGAGCGGCTTTGTGCTCCGTCTCATTGGCGGGGGGGGGGAGAGCAGGGTGGGCAACCAGCATTGCCAGCCCAGTGCCCAGGAATTTTGCACCCACTTCTGGTTCACCACCGGTAGTTGGGACTCCTTGCAATTTAATAATGCAAACACCTCTGGCTTCTTATTTCCAAATGAAATGAACTTGTATTTTTGTCATTTGGAATTTTAGCTGTGCTGAAGGGGTTGGTGCAGTGAAATACTATCCTTGCTTCTCCTTAAACATCCCTAAGATATCCCAAACTTGTGTAAAGGTGAACTCTGCTATCTGAGAATGCAAGCTAGGCATGTATTTTATTAGTTTAATTGGCCACTTTTCTAATAAAAGTGCCCAAACAGCATACCACATAAATTAATAAGATAGCATAAAAGAGCACATCAGTTCAACCACTTGCCGTTCCCATTTCTGCCCTTGTTCATCTTTGTGGCAAAGATCTATGAAGGCGCAGACCCCTGGCATATCTCCTTGGCCTTTGAGACTTCACCAGCCAGTACTCTCTGAAAACTATTATTTTAACTTTAGAAATATTTTTAAACTTAAGGTTAGAAATATTTTAGTTTTAAAATTCTCCCAACGTGAATTTCATATTTGTGGATTGTGATTCTCAAATGTTAGTTAAAGAAAGCTAAGGGGGTTGCACTTAAAGCCAGACATTGGTAATCATTTAAAACTAGGCTGTCTTGAAAACAGTTTAAATGAAGAATAGCTGGCACTTAATGGAAGCAGGATAAAGGTTACTATTGGACTTTGACCAACAGTAACCTCATGCGTCTTAGTTTACTTGCTTCCATCTAGTGGCCATTTGTGTTCATTGCATGCAATTCTTGACAGTTTTTTTCTTTACAATGTTTGTGACCCTACCATCAGCTATTGTGTTACGTATTTTGTAGTCTAAACAACAGACTTTCCATTGTGGGTTTAGGCAGGCACACTAGTGTTGGTACATTAAATAATGTGTGTGTAAAATTTAAGAGTTATCTGTAAAATGCAGTAGCTGAAACAAACTACAGTGCACTTCCTCTGGTATGATGTTTTCTGGAGCCCCAATTGCAAATACAGACTTGTTTAGTTGGCTTGCTTGAGAAACCAACTTCTCTTGGAAATAAGTTATTCTTAATGTCTTCCCAAAGTTAAAAGGAGCCATAGGTTTTTGTAACCTTGGATTTGGAATGTTTAACCTCGTGTAGGGTTGGTGCCTAAAAATCTAGCTCTGATTTCAACACCAGTTTGTCTACCTCTGAGGTCCTCAGCTGGTTTTTATGCTTTTATCTGCAGGCAGTGTAGAAAATAAGCCAAATGGCACTGTGAATGCAAATCCCATTCAATTGGGTGATCTCTGGAAGACGAAAAGGGGGGCATTCTTAATCATGTGAGATTGCCCTCCCACTCTTTGAGTCAGAGCCGGACTTGCTTGGTCTCCTCCTACAGTAGGAGGGCATCCCAATCCCAGTCCAGCTCCAACTTTTAGAGGGTCAGAGAGACTCTCTGGTATCCCAACCCCAGTCTGGCTCTGACTCTTAAAGTCTGTTCTTGCAAACTCCACAGAGCTCAGCATTTTTACTTCAGAATTTTTCAGTGTAGAAAATGACAACCCAATTATGCCACTGTGAATGCAAATTCCATTAAATTGTTTTCCTTGTTTCTGTTTTGGAAAAAAAAACAAGTTTCTAGTTCTCATAGTTGTGAAGAAAGGTTGTGAAGCTTGAAGGTATCTTGGTATAAGTTGTACATTAAATAATTGACCTTATTGGAGCTTATATTGGTTATCATGTTAGGCTTTGCTAAGCTTTCATATATATAAAGTTGTGCTCACAGCCCTTGCACAATGCTTGCACTAACCCAATAATTTTCACCAGTCTCCCTTTTCATTGCCTGCCAAGAAACTTTATAATTGTTTTAATGAGTCAAGAAGTAAGGGGCAACACTGTTATAGAAAGAGAACCACAAAAGCATGTCAAGGTATAGGAGTAGCGTACTGGAAATTTGTGAAAGGCTGAACACACAACTTTAGAGTCTTCATCAGGGCGCTAAAAGATGCATATAAAAAACCCCAAAGTCAACATCTATCATATGCAAACAATAAAAAATTTCTAAGACAAAAATCTGTTCAATATTTTTAAAAAATTAAATTAAAAACTTCCATATCGAGAATATGTAAGTCTCAATAAAAAGTGGTCAGTTTTTCAAAGAAATGAATCTAATTCATTTAGATAGTGAATTTAATATTCACAATTAAAATACACGCTAGTGCTCATATGTGTGCTTGGCATAGGAAAGGGGGTTATAAATCTTTTAAATCAATGTAAATGAGAATTCATGCTAAAAAGCGAACTTGGTGCCTTCTTCCACAACTGTTCGTCTTGTTACTACTCCAGAAGGATGCCTTTGTAGCAGGAAGGACTAACAAAACGCTCAGCACCTAGATGAACTGGAGGGAGGTACACTGAGTCATACTAAAGATTGTATGTCTAAATCCTCAATTAACTCCAGAGGTTCCAAGGAGCCTAGGCTCAAAATCTGGTGGGGTTTTTTAAAAAGTAAAATCTTGTCCCTGTGGGCACTGGCTTGTTCAAAAGGATAAATCTTTAATAGCTTGTTAGTTCCCATTGCACAAATACATATAGTAATAACATAAGACCTGTCTTTGAGGAAGGCCTGTCTTTGGAGATGCATATTCCAACCAGAACACAACTTTTTTTTTTTTTTAAAATCAAAACCTCAAATGTCTGTATTTTTAATGGAAAACTCCCCTCCCTACACCACCTGCAAATCTTTTTTCCTTTAACTTCCTTAGTCTTTACAGTACTATAGTAATGAATGGTTTTCAGCAAACATTCCGAGTTACACGGTGTAAGCTGTACTTTGGTCCTGGCCCTTCCATTGTCAGCCCTTGCCAGCTGAGGTGACTTTCAAAGGTTGTATCAATGGGTTATTGCTCATTCAAAGTTCTTTCTGTATCTGAGCTGCTGCTTTGTCCTCCCCTTTTTGCTCTGGGTCCTTCCTTGTTCTCTGAGATTTCTCTGAAGTCTATCTCCCTTCCTAGTCATCTTCTGCTAGTTTTCAGCATTGTGGCACCTATGCATGCTCTGCAAGTCTCATCCTCATTTGCTCCTTCTCCCAGAAAGTGATCATATCCACAGTCTTTCCCTTTTACTATACCCACATTGCAGTCACCAAACTTGTCCTGTCAATAAGCCTATTTTGTGGCATCATCATTGGCAACTGATCCAACCCCTGCTAACTGGGCAAGAGGCACTTTTCCAAGTGGTGTTCCTCTTATATTTAGCAGGGGGAGAGCAATTGTCCCTCTTCACCCCAGCACTGTGTCTTTTCTAGTGGCTGTTGCTAGTGGTGTTCTACATTTTTTTTTTTAAGATTGTGAGCCCTTTTGGGACAGGGAACCTTTTAACTTTATTATTATTTGCCTGTAAACTGCTTTGTGGACTTTGTGTTGAAAAGCGGTATATAAATGCTGCTGGTTGATTGATCTGTTTGGAATTCTAGACTGTTCTTGCTGCTTTTTCCATTTTCTTGATCTTTTTATCTTTAAGTACTGCTTAATCTTTATCTGTTTGCCCTAGATTTCTTCTTCCTCTGGTCATCATTTTATCACTTAAACACTGCACACTTTCTACCCTTGCCCCTCCATTCTGATATACTTATTTCATGACCTATAAACTGTGTGGATTTTTCAGTAACATTGCCCCTTATTTCCTCAATCACTTCTGCTTATTCCTTGTAAGGTGCCAGGAGACTTGCATAGGAGAATATGTCAGCAGGACCTAGGCAGTTTACCACCTCCTTTCCAGTTTTCATTTGATGCTCTGGACCTTTTCAACCTGATTTGAAGTATATACAGTACTCTCCTCTGTGCCTTCCATTTGCAGGCCTAGTCCCACAGGGCCCTGACATTCCCTGAAATAGCATTTTGCACTTTTAGCTATCCCATATCCTTGACTTAGGACTTGTTTTTCCTCACTCTTCCACCAGGCTGTTTATTCAACAAATCTCCAGGCCTGATCTTTGTTACCTACATTAGTGCACTCGGGCTGTTGTGTGCTTTGGAAGAAATCAAAAGACTTGACTGACCTTGCTCGCTTTAAATGCATGCTCTCTTCTTGTTTCTACCTTGTCTGCTTTTTTGACATGAATTCTCTACTGAGGTCATTTGCCTCGCCTACTTGCTTGCACCCAAGGCTTCCCCTCTTTCACCGATGAAATTGAATAGCACTCACTCAACCTTCCTTGATCCTTTGTTCCTTCATCCTGAAATATCTCTTAATGAGATGCCACTTTGTCTCCCTTTTTTCCAGCTCTGCTTTTGATTCTTCTAATCTGTTTTACCTTATGCAAGCCACTAAAACTGCCCTTGCTAAAATAAATGCTCCTCATTATCAACTTTAAAGATCTCTACTTGTTTGCCCTGAACTCTGCTCCTTTTGATATAACTGTGTTTTCCTGCTTGAATTCCATTTTGCTTGTTTAGATTAGTGGTTCTCAAACGTTTTACTGCCACAACCCACTTCATTAGCCACAGTGGTTGATCACATCCCAGAATGCCTTTCAGCTCCAGGTTGAGCCCCAGAATGTAAGGCCACATGCCAGCACTATGGTCCAAAATGCCTTGCAACTTCCGGGTAGTGCTGGCCATGTGACCCACAGAAAACGTGCTTCGCTGCGGGTTCCAAACCCCCAAATTGGGCCCTGCCCCCAGCCCTCTAAACTGAGCTTCTGAGGCTTTCTGTCCCCAGGCCTCGTAATACTTACAAGGCATTAAAAACATCACTTCCAGTTTTTGCTGAAAATGGGGAAGTAGCTTCTTCTTCTTCTTCTTCTTCTTTTTTTTTTTAGCCTAAATAACCATTCTGAGCATCTCCAAGGTCTCAGGCAGACATACGGGGCCTTGGCATGCCTCAGAAAGCCCTCCAGACCTTATCAGAGCATCGCTCCGGGCAAGATCAGAGGGTGGGGGGGTGAGTAAAATCCGTGGATTTGATTGCCTATGGATTTTTTTATCCACTGGAGTTCCGGGAACTGAACCGCCAAGAATAAAAAGCCCCAACTGTAATGTGAATCCAACAATGCTTTTGGGGGGGGGGCTAATTCCTTCTAAGAGAAGTTTGTTTCTGCCACAATTAAACTAAACTATTGCACTCTTTATGGGGGATGGTTATCAGTTTACACAACACAAATCACATTGTTGTATCCCTCCCTTACACTCACAGCTATGATGTTAAAAATGCTGCTACCAGTTGAGAACTATTTAGAAGGGTTTTGTTTGCATCAACATTTGCCTCTGCTTTCTCCTTCCCTCCATATGCACAGCCATGATGGTTAAAATGCTGCTATTGGTTGAGATGCTACCAAACACTTGCATTCATGTCGCTGATTGGATTATCTCTAGTACACCTGAGGTTGTGTTAATGGTGATCTTGAGCCTTGTAAAGTGAATAATTTATCATATAGTGAACCTTATTTTACAATGGAGAGTCCATTGTAAAGTGATTTGATTATAAAGTGAATCCATTGTAAAATGGAGGTCCACTGTGCAATGACACAAGCTGTACCACTTGACCCCAGATCCAAATGCCCTCACCCAATCCTACATCTTACTTTGCCCATTTGCTGTCCACTTGGTTGTCTCCTCACTGTCTCAGATTCAACATAATCAAGACTGAATTACCTAAGCCTTCCTTTCCTTGATTTGTCTCCTCTCTGTTGAAAATGTTGTCTTTCATCCCTTTTGTCAGGCATGCAATCTGTCCTTCCTTCTTGACCAGCTTGGTGAAAACTTGGGTTCTTGCCCTGGGTAAACTCTCCACTTAGCTATTACAATATTCATTTCTCCAGCCTTTCTCTTCCACACCTCAGTTGCTTTGTCTCTGTTGCCAAAATAATTTCTCTGTCACATCACTCAGTTATAGGTCCCCTGCAAAACCCCTTTACTAAGTTTTTTACCCCATTTTTCTCCCCATAAGAGGGCCCATGCTGTCACCTCTCTCCCTTCAAATCTCTCCTGTTTTCTGTGTGTCCTGTAACGTATCCCCTTAACTCTCTTCAGTTTGTAACCAAGTTTTGTATGTGTACCTGTACTTGTCTATAGTTATTTCTCCCTCTGTTATTTTTGTCAGCTCCTTGGAGGAGGGGACCTGTCTATTGTTGCGTACTACATTTTGTAAGACATCATATACGCCACAGCTTCAGTAATAATAACTTTGACAGAGTAGAGAATAATACTTTTGAATAATTTATTTGGAAAGAGAAACCCAGGAGCTGAACCCAGCAATGCATTTAAAGTTCTGTCAGACAGGTGGTTCCCTTTATTTCTGGTCTTTGAAAATGTCCCTTGAGAAATGTGGTAATCTATCCTCCTGTGTGGTACATGTGAAGCATAGGCGCCACCTAGTGGGCATTTTATAGTTTGCTAAGACAACTAGCAACTTTGCTAAGACAACTAGGGACGTGATGGCGCAGCGGGTTAAACCGCTGGTGCTGGGCTTTCTGACCAGAAAGTTGGGAGTTCAAGACTGCGCGACGGAATGAGCTCCCATTGCTTGTCCCAGCTCCTGCCAACCTAGCAGTTCGAAAGCACCTAAAAATGCAAGTAGATAAATAGGGACCACTTCGGTGGGAAGGTAACGGTGTTAGGTGTGCTACGGCGTCTAGTCATGCCGGCCCCATGACCACGGAAGCTTGTCCTTGGACAAATGCCGGCTCTACAGGCTTAGAAACGGAGATGAGCATCGCCCCCTACAGTTGGTCACGACTAGACCATTCAGTTGTGGGGAAACCTTTACCTTTAAGACAACTAGAAGTTCACTAGAAGAGTCTTGAAGCTTTTGCTGTTCAAAAGCTTGATCTCAAATCAAGTAGCTGCTTGATCACAAATGGTGCTATGTTCCTATTTCCTGTATGGCAACTAAAGCAGCTGTGATGTGAAAAAGGCACAAGACAATTTATTTTCATTATTGTACAGCTCGAAACACTTTCAGGTATCCTCTATCTTAAAGTGTTTTGAGATGTTAGTTTTCATGAAATAATTTAACGCCCTTTCCCTTTAAATTATTTAGCAGCAACTCTAGGAAGATACTGAATGTGTATGCTGAGTTCAGTCACACTTTTTAAAAACAACAACATAGTTTTTCCACCCTTATACTGTTCCCTGTTTTCTGGGAGTTTTTACATTATTTTCCCATACTACTTCAACATATCCTTACATTGTTCTGCTTAGTTTTGTCTCTTATTTTGAACCCAGTAATAGTCAATTATGGATCAACTAAAGCAGTATTTCACATGTACAAGCTTTCCATGGAACTCATGGCTAGAATTGGTAATTTATTATCCTTCCTAGCATTACTTTTTAATTCTGAGGCGTGGCTTTAATATCAGAAAAGTGTGGCTGTTACGTTATACCAGCTGAGAGAAATGTCTGCTTTTGTGTTAAGCTTTGTGGCTGTTAATCTAAATATGGGAAACCAGGAAGGTAGGATGTGTGTAGCCAGTGATTTCCCATGAGCCCGTGCTTTCGCTGAAGCATTAGTGACCCACTTAAGGAAATTCCTGTCGAACGGTGGAGTCTGTGAACACACTTAGCTGCTGTGATGCTGAATGCTGTTTCTCTGAGAATGTGTCCTGCTGCTGATACCATCGCCTGCGCCAACAAAATTGTACTACACAAGGATTAGGATTATGTGCCTTTTTTCCCCCTTCTGTAATCAACCTATGAGAGAGCTTTCTGAAAGGAATAATGGAACGTGTTCAGAGATGCAAAAATCTGGTGAAGATGTTGCAGTGTGTTTATAATGTCAGTTCTGAGTGTGGCTTTGAGGCTACACCCCATGCATGGATATCTGGTGAAATGGCTTCTGGATGTTCGGCATGGTAATGGGCATTAGTGTTTTATGTGTTGATTGCTACAACAACAGTAAGCAAATCCTTTCATTTCAGATCAGTGACTATTGGCTTTTCTGTTGAGTAGCCTTTGGCTGCCTATTTATATTTTTTAACAGCTTCAAGTATTCATACTTTGAGTGGAAGACGCTTATACATCATCAGCATTCTTCATCTTGATTATAACGGAGTTATTTCTGCAGTGAATTGCTAATGATCTGCTCTGCGAGACATAAAAAGTGCGGCACTGATCTGCTCTGGCTTAGATGTTGCAGTAATAGAATGGTGGGGCTTGGAATGATGCTTGCTTTCATTGTGTTTTCTGTCTGCATGTTTAATCTGTCAATGGTACATTTTTCTACGCACTATTTAAAAAGGCATTGCTTTCCTCCTTTTTGAAGCCACAGTACCAGGCCTTAAAAAAAACCTTTCTTTTAGTTTAGTGGTAACTAAAACATGATTCTGTGTCTGATTGTCACTGATGTCTCCAAATATGGAGGTCTAAACACTATAAGTGTAGTTTGCTGTGCTTGCTGCCTATAGCTGATAATATTGTACAATATACTCTTTTATTGCACCTCTTCAATAGAATTAATATAAGTAGGTTTCTAATATTCCATGTTCTCTTGAAGCTTAGAAATTATATATAAAAGAGCTTTTCAGCCCAAGTGCACCAGGTTGTTAATTGAACATACCCACCTGAGGTGTATGTGTTCCATTTGATAATTCTCTTCTGCAAATTGAATGAATTAGCACAGACATAATGGTACTTCTGGCATAATTATGAAGGCAAAAATATAAGAGGCTTGTGTTTATCCTGTTGCATACTTTGTTAAACAGCTTGGCTTCTCTTTAGTCAGATTTAAATTTTGTTCAAACAGAGAGCCTGCCTAAAAATTTTAGTTCTCATTTAACTAGTGATCTGTATCTGAAGGTACGAACTGCATCCTTAAGGATCACTTGTGCTTACTATTGTATGAAGAAAGTCTTGTTTGACCTGGTTGTCTTAAAATACAAACGTCTGTGAGGTTTTCTACTCCTTTTGGGAGGGGAAAATAATGTATCAGTAGATACACTGACTTTTTGCAAGTCCTAATTATGATGACTATTTAAAATTCTGGGGGACTGACAATGGAAGTAGAGGATAGACATTGTATTGGTACCATACAGGAATATGCAGTTTGTTGAATCCACATACCATCTCAACATCAGATGCTTTATTAAGACTATTTATATATTGCTCTTCAATAAAAAAAAGTTCACAAAGCAGTTTACAAAGTCAAATAATTAAATGGCTCCCTGTCCTGAAAGAGCTCACAGTCTAATGATGCAAAAGAGACACCAGCAGCCGCCACTGTGTTGGGATGTACAGCTATTTCCCCCTGCTAAAGAGGAGCACCACTTCAAAACTGTCTCTTTGTCCAGTTAACAGGGTGTGCTATATGCTGTTGTCATTCTCTTTACTTAGATATTCTTGTGTAGAATCCATGTTTTGATTTTGTGTTCAACCAAAACTTCTCCATTATGCTTAAAAAAAAAATCATCTAATCATATCCGTACTGCCTTGGGATTATTTCCCCCCCCCTGTTTTTCGTTTCCCCAGGTTTAATCAGGTTTTAGCACACAGAACCACTTTGTACAACAGTCCTTGGACCTTAATATTCTTGAATCTTTTCAGAAGATGGTTATCTTATTTCTGACACGTTGAACTTAATTGCTTTCTCCTATACAAGATATACTATAAACGTTTCAAGGCAAAAGTTGTAATTTTATGTGGCTATTGTACATTTTTTATGCTTTGTACATTTTAAGAGTATTCTAAAATATGGAATACAATGTTTTTTGTGAGTTTTCTAAAATATGGTCCCTGTTATAGATGGCTGCTTCATTTCCTAAAGCAGTGGTTCTCAAACGTTTTAGCACCGGGATCCACTTTTAGAATGACAATCTGTCTGGAAGTGATGTCAGGAAGTGATGTCATAGCCAGAAGTGTTGCCATTGTGACGCCAGCACCTGCTGCTTTCCTGAGAATGTAGTAATAAATTGGGTTATTCCTCAGCTATTTTCCAACATCACAGTGAATCAGGAACAAAAAAAGCCTACTTACAACCTTGACACAAGCAAAATAACCACAGTTCTCCTCCTTTCCAGCATCTCATCTTCCCATTTTTTTCCAAAATGGCTGTGCTAAGTGCTATGCAACCCACCTGAAACTGGCTCATGACCCACCTAGTCGGTCCTGACCCACAGTTTGAGACACAGTGTCCTTAAAGATTTTAAACTAGAGAAAGATCACTTGTTTAAACATAAGTGGAAAATTGAATAAGCCAGTTCAAATACCAGTATGGCACATGGTCACAGGAAAACTTCTTTGTAACCAATCTTCACCATCAAGATGTGACCTTTTAGCAGAACTTCTTTCAGTCTGAAATGGATGGTGAATTTATCGTAATCTCAAAAAAGCAAGTTGATGATAGCCACGTAAAATTAAAGATCTGCTCTGCTGCAGAACCTGATTCATTAATAAGTTTGAATCCTTTTCAGCTGTTGTAATGTCAAATATTGCTTGCTTAATAATACTACATTTTATTTAATTGTTGAGTTTCATATAAACATATATACAAATACTATATGTTTGGTGCTTCAACATGCATGCACTCTGGTGATGCACCATAAAGCCACCTCTAATGATTCTTCCTGTGAGCAGCCCCAGGACATCTGTCAGAAAGAACTAGGGAAGCAGATACTTCTCACCCCATTCAGTCAAGCTACCATTTCTGTGAGTGGTGAAGGGAGACAATGTAGAGACCAGAGATGGGGGCAGAAAAAAAGGAAGAGGGAAATGCTGACTGGTTGGTTAGTTTTTGGAGTGCTATATGGTAGAAAAAACCTTTATTATTAGCTTTGCATTTGGTGAACCATAGAAACAAATTTTGGAATTATATAATCTTTTCAGGCATTTAAGAACATAAATACCTTCCTTCCCATTACCAGATACCTTTCAGCTACTACTTTCCGGATTCAATCAGAGCATATATTTGATGCATTTCTCTAGGCTAGTATCCTGTCTTGAAAAGTAAATGGGAGCCAGTTTGGTGAAATTCCTTTAATGCAGATTTGCCGTCTATCATTTCATGTTTAATGCATGTGTTGCTCTTTCTTCAGACGGAATCTGGCTATGGATCAGAATCAAGCTTACGGCGCCATGGTTCTATGGTATCCCTTGTGTCTGGGGCGAGTGGATACTCTGCAACATCCACTTCTTCATTCAAAGTAAGTGACGAACAATGAGGGCATCCTGCACTCAGTTGTATTTTAGAACTATGTATGAAAGAAATCACTGGGGTGCTTTGCCAATACTTTTCTGAAGCATGCTTAGCACAAATCCAAGGCCCGCTGAATGGGTTATATTGTAACTTCTCAGGGCTGCAGTCCAAAGAATTCATGGACTTAAGAACTGTGTGTGAATGGCACTTCGAAGTTTCTGTTGCAGCAGCTCCTGTTTGTAGGTACAGACTTTTGTCTGACTGCTACAAAGACAAACATCTTGTCTATTTGGCTGTGACAGCCAAGGAAACCTCAAAGATCTCCCTAAAGGTCCAATCATCTTGCATTCTTTGGAATTTGCATGATTTTACTTTAGAATAATCCTAGACAAATATGGTGTGTTTGTCTTGTAAAATTGATAATCAAGCCTTCTGAAATAATTCTTACATTGGTATCTCTTCTGAAGAATTGTGCAGTTTTGAATGTGAAATAAATAGAAATAATAAGGAAGTGAGTAATGAGTCAGTCAAATAATATGTAAAATACATAGTTTGCAATCATTCTCTGAATAGCTTTTTGAAATAAGGAACGTTCAGATGGATAATGAACCAATGTGAACATACTTTTTCTACTTCGAGCATACTTTTTTACAGCATGCAGGTGAGCATGCGCACACGCATGCACATGAACTATATGTTAGACATACTGTCTAGTTAATGTGTATCTTATAATACTTGGGTTGTAATTCAAAAGCCAGTGTATTGGTAATTAAGCTGCTTTAGTGTTCCTGATTGATGTACTGAGACTTCAATAGGATGTGAGGGTGCAATCCTAAACTGAGTTAGGTTGGCATAAGCTAAGCCAGCAAAGTTTGGCCAGCACAAGGGACACCATAAAACGTGTTTGGACCACTCTTGGAATCAGAGGGGCCAGCACACAGATGTGCGCCATCCTCCCTGACTCCCAAGAGTGGTCCAAACACGTTTTATGGTGGCCCTTGTGCTGGCCAAACTTAGCTGGCTTAGTTTATGCCGGCCTAACTCCAGTTTAGGATTGCACTCTGAATCTGACTATAGCAATATTTGAGCAACCAACTCAATAGTCAGTCAAGGACCTCAAGTCAGTCAAGTCAGTTAAAATATTTCTGTAAGGGTTTGTATCCCCAAATAACATGTGTTATCCTATGGATCAATGTATACTTTTATTTGTATTGTGTTGGTAATTATATGTTATGTTTTGTCTCTGCATTTTCAGAAGGGCCACAGCTTGCGAGAAAAACTTGCTGAAATGGAAACCTTTAGAGATATCTTATGTAGACAGGTTGATACATTACAGAAATACTTTGATGCTTGTGCAGATGCTGTGTCCAAGGATGAATTTCAGAGAGATAAAGGTATGGAGGAGAGCCTTGGCTCCATGTGTCAAACACATGCTCCAGGTTCAGTTTCTAGCTTCTCAGACAGGGCAGAGAAAAACTTGTCCTAGATGGACAAATATCTGACTTTGTGTAAGGAAGCTTCTTCTGATCTTGTTCTGCTAAAGCCTGCCACTGAAGCAAAAGGCACTACACTAGGATCTAGCTCTGCAGTTCCCAAGGTGTGCATCATGACGCCCTGGGGCATTGCTAGGCACTCCCCAAGGCATGCTGGGTGGCTGGCAGTGTCGCGGTGTGGGATGCTGCAAAGGCCTTGGAGAAGGTTCCGGCTGGCCTTCTGAAGCACAGGTAGATTGCTTCGGCCAGCCTTCTGAAAGGACTTCTGGTTTCTTGCTTAATTGGAAGTGCCTTTTAGAAGGCATGTGTGACCTCCCACACTTCAAACAGGCAGCTGGATCCTTCTCAAAGGCCTTTGCAGCCACCCACCTGTCTCCAAACCCAGAAGTGACAGGCAATTATGTAATCACCAGTCACTTCTGGGAGCCGTGCACTGGGTTTGCAGCGCGTAGAGGTGCCACAGGATGCCAAAGCTTGGAAACTGCTGTCTAGCTGACTCATCGTGCCTTTCACAAGTTTTTTGGATATTATCTAAATTCTGTTATGAATTTACTATGCCCTTGAACATGAAGTCTTAGTGTGGAGTACAGGTTGAACAGCAATGGTAAGACCAGTGTCAAAACCAACCTCATACATTTTAATGAGTTTTGCTATTAAGACAGAAATCCCATGAAGGGCGCAATCCTATGCAGCACCGGAATGGTGAAGCTGACCGGCCAGTGCCATGTCCAACGCTGTGTTGAGGAGGCTGGAGCCTCCCCGGGGCAAGGGCACATTTGCACTTCTTCCGGAGGGGAGGCTCCAGCCTCCCCAGTGCGCTCCTCGGATCTGAGGACACTGCGCGGCCCAAATTGGAGCAGCACGGCCTTGGCATAAGGCCTTGGATTCGGCCTTATGGGCGAATCCAGGGCCTGCCACAGAACCAGGCCAGCACACCTACCAGTCCGCTCACCCACAACCCACCCTCCCCCTGCCTAGAAACGCCCAATTCCCACCCTCCCTTCTCCCAGGACCTTCTTTGCTCCAGCCAAGTTCGGCTGATGCAAGGGAGGCTCCCTGTCGGCGCTCTGAGGCCGACGCTACTTGTAGCATCGGCCTGAGAGCTTTAGCACCTACGTGGGAGTGCCACTCACCGCTCCTGCATCAGCGCTAATAATGTAGTGTCAATGCAACATCATTGTGTTGACGCTATGTCTCAGGCAGGATTGTGCTGCCAGTTACTTGAGCAAGCCCCACTCAGTAGAACTTACTTCCAAGTAAACCTGCAAAAGATCAGGTTGCATTTGGCTTTTTGATGTTTTCTTGCTCAAGTTCATACAGCTTAAGCGGACTTGTGTTAGATTACTACAGGGTCATTTTAGACCAGGTCTGTGTGTCTACATATGCCTGATATACAGAGCAAACTGCACTGGGTTTTCACTACTACTTTTCTTACAAGACTGGGTAATGAATAGAGACTTGCTTATGGTCTCAAGATGTGAAAAGCATAAATGGTGATCTGAAAAGAACAGTAAGTAAGTAGGTTATTTGAAGTCAAATGTAATACTAACAACAGCCAAAGGGTCCTTTTGCTTCTACTGGAATTCAGAAGCACAGCGTTGCTTAGTAAGTGATGTCATGGAGTGACTCATCTGAAACCAGTGCAGCGCTGGAGCATGATTAAAGGTCCTATTAAGTGCTTTGCTGAACTGGCATCTCAGCGTAGTCTTCAGTTAATGGGGGTGTATTGCCTCCTCCTCCCAGCATTTGGGTTCTTGCCAATCAGAGCTTTCTGCCACATGCATATGCAATAAAAATAGAAATGCATGTTTGATGTATGAGAATATGCTTGTTTTTCTACATAAACTATACTAACAATGCAGAAAACTGACTTTTTAAGAATCTCACATTTTTAGTGGTGTAGAAAGGCTGATAGACCCTTCAGATAATACTGTGTTTTCTTTCTACAGTTCTTGGGATTCTCAGTTTATGCATATTAGTGATCTATCTTTTTGTTTGTTGTAGTGGTAGAAGATGATGAAGATGATTTTCCTACAACACGCTCTGATGGGGATTTTTTGCCTAATAGTAATGGTAGTAAAGAAAAATGTGAGTATGTTTAAGTGCATGATATCTTTCAGATTATTTTAGTTACATAGAACAATCTAGGTATTTATCCAAAAATATTCCACCAAAATAAAATAAGTCATTAAATCAAAATTGTAGAGCTTGTTTTTTTAAAAAAAAAATTGAGTCATTTCTACACACAAGACAGCTTAAAAGGCCACTTTTTCAATATTAACACTTCTAGAGAGAATAAAGAGTTAACAAGCTTTTGTAATACATTTTTCTTGTAAGTCTATCTATTTCCTGTGTGAAATAGTTTCTGAGTTCCTGTTGCCTGGATGTTGCACAGAAACAACCAGTGTTCAATTCAACGTTCTAACATCATGATTACAGGTTGAGCCTAATTGTTCACAGATTTTATATCCACTGATTTGGCTCAATATGAGTGCCCTGGACCTGTGTTGAGCCAGATTCAACCCAACCTGAAGGCGACTGGAGCTGTTCTTCTGCAGCCATGCATGTTTGCTTGCAGCCTCAGCAGATCTCAGAATGGCCATTTAGATCCCAAAAAGGCAACTTCCAGTTTTTGCCAAAAACCAGAAGTTGCGTTTTTTGGCCTAAACAGGCGAATGCGCATGGCCTCGGCAGGCTTCAGAAAGCCCTCCAGTGGGAGTGTGGGCATAATCTACAGGCTTGATTACCCATAGATTTTTTTAATCTGCAGGGATTCCGGGAACAGAACCCCAGTGGATAAAAAGACCCAACTGTACTTGCAATTCAACATACAAGAATTGTGGTGTTAAGTTTATTTTAGTGACTTTTTCTTTGTGACAACTTCTTGGTAACTCTAGGATTGGTCTGTGTTAAAACATAAGCGTAAGTTGCATATAGTTGATTGCCTTTTGGTGTTTCTGGACCTGTTGAAACCCTTGTTGATTTCTGGAATAAGGCAGTTGGCATGTTCACTCTAAATGTCCGCTGTCACTACAAAGATACTAAATTTGCTTAGGACAATGACATAATTGAGGTGATGCTCAAAGTACAAGCAAAGGATGAGGGAGTCTAGTTTTATCACTAGTCACATTACTACCACAGTTGCCCAATTTGAGCAGTTTTTGCAGCTTTAGGACATAGAGAGGGTGCCTGAAGATATGAGTCTCTTCATAGTTTATTGCATCCTGCCAGTTCAGTCGATAGGTTCTCAAAGTTGATGCATCTCTGAAGGGAGCAGTTCCAATCACCTTGAAACCATTTTGAAAAAAAACCTTCTTGGACATGGATGATCCATCTCATTTTTATCCAACTCTTTTTCTTAAGAATTCCAATCAACAAACATGGACTATTCCCCCCTCCCTTATCCCAGTAGCCCTGTGACAAAGACTGTGTTTGATTCAAAATTGCCCAATGTGCTTTGTGACTGAGGTGAGATTTGAGCCAAGGTACCCCTTAAGTCCAGGCATCTAATTACAAAAGCCCACTGGCTCTCAAATTACCACTTTGTTCCTTGTTTTCACTCCTGGGCAAGTTGTTCAAGTATGTGGTAATGACCCAGCTCCAATCATTCTAATATTCTAACATTCTAATAAGTGAGAATTTTGAAATACATTCCCAAATTGCGGGTGGGGTGGGACACGAGCTGTATCAGTTGAAAAATACCCTTTTTGGATCTTCGTTTTGGATTATGGCCATCACACACAGTTGACAGTGAATTAGACCTCTACATATCTAGATCCTGAATGTTGGTGTTTATTTTTAGAAGTGGACTGGTATCTTTGCTTTTGGGCTGTACCAGGGGTCTCCAAACTTTTTGGTATTCGTTTATGGGCTCTGGAACAGGGGTCCCAGTGGATACTGAGGTTGCACTGTATTTATCCCCCCTTAGGAGGTTGCTGTGGGCCAGCCCCATCACCTACCAAGTGCTGGATAAAAATCTTCCGGAGGGCTGGTTTGGTCCTTGAGCCGGGTTTGAAGATCTCTGGGGTACACAGAAGTTCCAGAAGGATTTGGCATGGACAGGGCCAGATACAACCTACCTGCCTACTAAACAGTGGAAGAACTGGGATAGAACACACAATTTCTTAGAGATGGAAACTTCCTTCAGTCCCCAGAATCCTCTGGATCCTGGTGCATAGAATGCCTGAGCACAGGATGTCAGGATTGCTGAAAACACGCAACTGACCGCAGCATGTTCTGATGGTTCAGAATGAAATTTGTTGCTGAGGAACACCTGATTTCTGAAAGGGCATATTGTGAGGTGGAAAATCAGGATCATCTTCCTCAGATAAGGCCAAACAATGATTTGAGGCTGATGGGCTGCATTGTTGATTTTAAGGATGATCTCTGTATATACAGATCAGTGTTGATGGACTGTGCTGAGCATAAAGTAGCCCATAGTGTGCCTTTATGTGAATGCACTTTCAGGGGAGTGCAGGGAATGAATGCCAAATTGAAAGGAGGTCAAAAGGAAAGCAAGTTGGTAGACACCATGAGTAACTTCTGTTTTAGAACTTGAAAACAAATAAAAGGGCAG
Source organism: Lerista edwardsae (assembly GCA_029204185.1). Lineage (NCBI taxonomy): Eukaryota > Metazoa > Chordata > Lepidosauria > Squamata > Scincidae > Lerista > Lerista edwardsae. The sequence continues at coordinate 52,135,633 of JAJKFI010000001.1, read as the reverse complement.
AAGGGATACTGAGCAGCAGTTGGAGGAGATGCGTTGAAGAATGGAGCAGGCCTGCTGGGAACTGGCATCGGGGGAGGAGCAAGATGCTTGATTAGCTCCCCCCCCCCCCGCCAGTTTACAAATCCTAAAACAAGTTTTTAATTGACAGTTTTAACTTTGCATGAACAAGTTTGAAGCAAAATGTAAATATTTATCAGAATGGAATAATTTCCTTTCTTTGAGTAATGGCATTACATTCATTTCTTCTAACTCAGGAAAGTCCTCCTTATTTGCTTTGTCGTCTTCTAATAATGCAGGGGCATCCAAGGACTGCCTTTCACTATCTCCCTCATTACTGTGTGATTATCTTGAAACAAAGTCCAGGTGAAATAAACCTGCCTGGCCTTTCCCCCCCTCTCTTTTTCTTTTCTCTTCTGTGCTGTGTGTTTATGTACATGCGCCATGCTGCTGATTTCGCCTTCAAACAATGCCAAAACACATGTAGACTTTAGCCAATGCCATGTGTTCTACACACTCAACTAGAAGAAGGGGTGGAGCCTATTGGGGCCTAGGAATTCTTTGAACGGGACTGGGTAACCTACTCCTGGGGCCTAGGAATTCTGGTCTGAAGATGTAAGTTTCAGTTTCCCATATTTGAATTGTACTAATATAATGCTTATGAAGGCCCTTGCTGCATTGCTGCTACAGATTTAATCAACTTTCAGTGTACTTCTATTCTTCCAATGCATTTTAGGGAGACTGTTAAGGAGTCTGAGAGTTGTTAAAGCTACCCTTAACAAACTACAGTTTCCAGAATGCATTGGGGGAATAAAAGTGCATTAAAGCGGTAGCAGAAACACAACCCTGGGTAGGTTGAGGTACCCACATTTATTTTGTAATTTGTTTTGTACTGTATAGTTTGTCATGACTCTGGGCCCCAGGGGATTTCTCCCCCCGCCTTGGGTGGAGGATGGCTTCTGTGTTTTCTCCCACATCAGAACATGTGCACCAAGTGCTGGAGACCCTCAGAAGCAGCAGTGTCTCCAAAGCCTGCCACATAATGAAAGACCAACCAGCCCTCTTCAAATCCTCTCTGTATGTTAAGGGGCTAGCAAGACTGGCTAAAAATTGTGGAACCCTGGTTAAGCACTATCATGGCATAGTAGGTGAAATAAGTCTCAATCTTATTTTAGCCATGACTCCACCTAGTTGCCTCAACTCTCAGAAGTTACCCTTTGCTTCTTTCTGTAATATGGGAATAATTTTATTGATAGTGTGGCAATTCTGGTAGTAGCTACTGAGGCTGTTTTTGTGAACTGCTTTGAGCACTCTGAAGTGTTGCATTCTTGACAAATGGTAACCACTGAAGGTGGTCTGTTAACTTAGTCTTCATTACAGATAGGCTTCCTTTACTACGTATGATCTCAGTTGGATGGGATATACTCAGAGCCACATTGCCAGGCTTCCTGGGGCAAAGCCCTGGAGTGAATCACCCATAGAACCCCCTGAGAATTTATTGGGTGATTCTACTGTGAAAGTTCAGCGTCACCCTGGCCATATTGGCCCTCTGATGAGCACAAGCCCTTGACAAGTGCCAGTCTAGCTAACCTCTGATGCTGCCCATGAAATTTACTCTTGGAACACATCATACACTGGACTATGACTATTAAATACAACCTCCTAACCAGCAGTCAACCCGATTCTCAATATGTCAACTCCTGGCATAATTTGAGTGTTTAACCATCCCTATAGTGATATATATTTATAAACTTCTATCTCATATGCTTTTAAATAGATCATTTTTTTTTGTTTAAACAAGTTTAACAACAGATGGCTGGTGCAGTATGAGGTATTTGAAACCACTGTAGCCAAGGAGAATTCATCTGGTTAGGCCTGTTACTTTATCTGTGGTCATTATTAAATTGAACACTCCTTATGGACACGTTTTAGTAGTTCATAGTAGATTCAAGTGCATGATAATTTTGAAATGCTGCATCTGTTAGGCTTTTACGGTCGTTCTGTTTTAATTAGGCCCCACTTCAAGCTGTCAAATTGCTATTGTTACAAAACGATTAGCATTCCTGCTGTACCCAAATACCCTATAATTCCTTATTTATAAAAGGGTGGCGCAGTGGGTTAAATCGCTGCTGCTGAGCTTTCTGACTGGAAGGTTGGGAGTTCAAGACTGTGTGACAGAGTGAGTTCCCATTGCTTGTCCCAGCTCCTGCCAACCTAGCAGTTCAAAAGCACCTAAAAATGCAAGTAGATAAATAGGGACCACTTCAGTAGGAAGGTATCGGCGTTCCGTGCGCTACAGCGTAGAGTCATGCCGGCCACATGACCACAGAAGCTTATCCTCGGACAAACGCCGACTCTGCAGGCTTAGAAATGAAGATGAGCACCGCCCCCTACAGTCAGTCACAACTAGACCATTCGGTCGTGGGGAAACCTTTACGTTTTTATGGGCAAGGAGATCTCTAGGTAAGGAGATCTCTGGCTTGTTGGTCTCTGCACAGTATTCTACCTTGCATAACAGGATGCGTAACCTTGCAGGGCAAGGTTTGTTCAACTAGAATATTGATCCGTTATGCCAGCAGGACAGTCTGTTTCTGTTGGATTGAGACTATTTGACTTAGCCTGTTTTACTAAGATGAGTTTGTAAAGGTTCAAGGAAGTCCAGTTAGTTGTTAACGGTCCAGGCTGGCTTGTAACGCAAATTACTTAACCAGAATTTCCTGTCTGAGAAATGCTTACGCAAATACCTAGGGAGCTGTCCCTCTCTCCTGTCCCCCTCCCCTTAGCAAACTGGGATATAAATGTTGCCTGAAAAAGTGTATTCTTTGCATTTCCCTGGTGGTGGGATCTGCCTCTCCTGCAGGAGATTAATAAACAGAGTCCCAAGCCCACCTGCCTGATTTTGATGTTGTCCTGCACCACCATCTTAAACACTGCCACCCACATGTTTTTTCAATGCAGAACTGTATTGCATGGCAAGGGGAATTGAGAGATTATACTGAAGCAGGGGATTTCTCCTGTTGCTTTCTCCTGGCTCCTGCAAATACCTGAACTCCAGTGGGTGTGCCAGTAATTTAACTTTGCCCAGGTCACGCATGTCTATAACGTATTCCTCTGAATAATACCAATTCATACTGATAAGTCTCTAATCTGTTTTAGTGTTTCCACATGTAACGCCCAAAGGAATAAATGGCATAGACTTTAAAGGGGAAGCTATCACTTTCAAGGCAACAACAGCTGGGATTCTTGCTACACTTTCCCATTGCATTGAGCTAATGGTGAAACGTGAAGAGAGCTGGCAGAAAAGACTGGATAAGGTAAGGTCTTGCAGCTGTGTACGTGTATACATTGCTCGTTCTCAGCATCACATGTGTCAAGAACTTGTGTTCACATGAAGTTATATAGCTTAAAACCTATTGTGGGTCTGTACTTCCTCTGTGTGGTTTCACTGTGAAGCAACTATCACATGTTGCATCCAGGTCCTCCATTGAGTCTTCATCCAAGTAATGACTGGATGATGTGTTGCTTTTTTATCATTGAGGCTTGTTTCTTACACAGCTCTGGTTGGGTTCAGAGAGTCCAGGTGGGCCCTCCAAGGGGAGGAGTGTTGAGCATCCACATATTATCAGGTTTGCAGATGTCAAACCTCTAGGTAGTGTGGGGCCCCCTGTATGTCTCTTGTCATTTTCGGATGCGTCTCAAGAATACAATACTTTAGGGAACAGGGAGTACCAATTGATAGAAAATATTCTAAAGCTATGTGTTAGGAGGACTTGAAACAGGTTGCCTGTAAAATGGCCTTTTCTACACCTTTATTTAAACAGTGTAACTGAACTTCAATATTTACCTTTGAGTATACATTCTCTCTCATTTGCTGATATGAGAAATGACCAGCAAAAAACCTTGAGTTCCATGACCCAGAGTTGAATTTGTAGTCATTTGAATTCCCTGTATATCTTTCCTGTGAATCACTTTGAAAAAATACCATTTCATTTAGAAGCTGTATTTCCTTCCAGATGTTAAAAGAAGCCCAGGCCATTGGTTAGTTAGCTATATTTAGGGGGGGGGGGTGTTTTGGTGATTTTTTTCCCAAAATTTCTTGATTAAAATAGCAATGTTGTGTGTTTCTATTCTACATTCTCATTCCAAGTTCTCATTTTTATTAATTTTAAATGCTTTTAAAGTGTGCTAGGTAGATGATATAGGTGATATAATGTCAGCAGATGCAGCCACAGTATTATTTCTAATTGAAAAAGTAATCTCTTTTAATTTCTGGAAAATATCTTAAATATGGTGTGTTGTGTTTTTATTCAAATATTTTAACCTCCACCCCAGCTAGCTATATTACATGTAATATTATACAGTAATAACTCCAATTGTGCTGCTTTCTTTAGTGCTGATTTGTTAACTGTGCTCTTTGTCCTGATGTGATTGACAGCTTTTTTAGCCAATGGAAGCAGTGCTTCTGGAAGGTGGGGGCTCAATCAGCATCACTTTCCTGCTTCAATTATGTTATTGAATTCTAAAGGGGTTTTTGCAGAGTTCTCAACTTTCCAGAATGGATTCCCTGCATTTTGAGAGCTATTGCTACATATTATTATGTAGTAAATCTGATTACCAGGCTCCTTTCTAAAATGTTATTCTGGAGCAGTAAAACAAAAAGGTACTTATTGCAGAAATTTACTTGTTTAATGGTTTTGGGCCACTCCTGCTGTTTCTTAGCCTCTTGGAGACTTCCAGTTTCAGGAAACCAAATGTAAGCAAAACACAAATGCAGTGGTCACCATTCTGTTCCTGGCTTCCTGTGGCAAAACATTCATACCTCTGAATTATGTGTGTAAATCCCTTATAGCAATAGCTTAATCACTAAACCTTAATCGTTCGGGCACTAACCAGGCAAAATTGCTGCATCCAAGATGATGTTGTGGAACCAGTATTTCTTCCTCTTGCTACTTTACAAAATAGTTTTTACAACAAGTTTTTTGTTCTGCTGGATCGTACCATGCAATCTAGTAGTTTAAGGTACTTGTTTAAGGATCATGTTCCAATTTGTGTCTAAAGGTCTAATTAGTAATAAACTTCTTGTCTGTGTCTTAAAGGAAGTTGAAAAAAGGAGGAGAATAGAAGAAGCATACAAAAATGCCATGACAGAGCTGAAAAAAAAGTCCCATTTTGGAGGGCCAGACTATGAGGTATGAATGAAATGTGTGCAGTAGTTCAGCTATGTTAGCACATGAACTAAGTATACATATGTACTTCAAGATATTCCCCAGATCAAGTAGCAAAATATTGGACAAAACAGTAACTTTCTAAATATTTATTCAGTATTTACCCTGGATCATAAGTAAGTGGAAGCTTACTGGAAGTTTCAATCAGACTTCTTGAGATCAAGCAAAGATTGTGGTTTAAATACTTTTTGAGGCACATTTGCTTAACTACACCTTTTGCTGAAACCTTTCCCTTACTCTTTACATTGAATAATAGAACAGGAGTATCGCCAGTGCAATCCATTGGTCTGTTGCATATGCTGAGTCACACTAAATATACAGTAGTAAGAAACTGAAGAATGCAAAATATATGGGATACCACTTCTAGTGGGCTTGTACAAAATAAAATATGCCACTTTGTCACTAGCTAGTTTCATGTTATCTTTGTGCTCCAGCAGCTGTGTACACCGGAGTATAGAGTTATGTATACTCATACTCCCATGAAGGTTTTTTGGGGAGGGTGGCATTTTGAAAAGATGGATGATCCATCTGAATTTAAGCATGTTCAGGTATCATTCTTTTCCATGAAACAGAACATCTCATTGACATTCATGGAACTTAAGTATGCTTAAATTTGTCAAATCATATTGGACTGCAGTGCTATCCATATTTACATGAGAGAGAGAGAGAGAGTTCAGTGAACTCCGTGATACTTACTGCTGAGTAGATGTACATAGGATTGTGCTGTTAGCCATTTTAAATTCTTACACCTCTTACCTTTATAAAGATTTCCACAATAGTATAAACTGATATTGAACAATGCTAACTCTGAGAAGGAGAAGTACCCAGGCCTCACAATTTCTAAATCCACCTAGGTACATAACAGCGAAGTTTGGGCGTGGCAGGTGAGGCCAAATTGCCTTACCATCCTTCTTTGAAAAGTGCTGCCACTGCAGTGGCTGTGATCCTGCAAATACTTACAACCCATAGGCTCTAGCTGTTCAGAGCCAGTGGGTTGTGTTTGTGTGCTCAGAGATGGTAGTACTTTTCAAAGAGTAGTAGTTCTGCCTTAGCTGCCATGCCGGCACCACACATTGCTAGTACATAATGAGTAGCCTCCAGAGCTTCAGCACAGCAGTGTCTTATTGGCAGAAGTGCCATCCATCAATGCAAAGAGGGGGGTCTTGCAAAAGAGGGGACTCTAGGCCTGCAAGATTTGCCTTTCTATAATATCTCAACAACCCTGTGAGGTAGGTGAGGCTGAGAGATGGTGGCTGGCCAAAGATAACCCAGTGATCTTCATGATCAAGTGGAATTTGTTCTTGTATCTCTCTGATCCAACCCTGAAAACTTTACATCAGACTGACTCCCTTATGTGCATCAGTAAATTGCTTTCTGGAGCACAGTGAAATCCTGTACACTCTGTGAGTAAGCCAGTAACACAGTGGAAGTTTCTTCTGAGTAGATGTGCCTAGGATTGTGCAGTAATTCTTCACCTACTACATTACACTGGCTCTCATGTAAGCTGACTTGGTGAAGGAATATGATGGAGCCATTTTAAAATGATGGCAGCTTGCCATTTCTTGCAGGAGTGTTACAGCCAGTTGTTTAAGTGGCCCCTGCTAAGTGGGCAAGAGGCACTTTTTCAAGTGGTGTCCTCTTATATTTAGCAGGGGGAGAGTAATTGTCCCTCTTCACCCCAGCGCAGTGTCTTTCTCGCGGCTGTTGCTGGTGGTGTTCTCCATTCTTTTAGATTGTGAGCCCTTTTGGGACAGGGAACCATTTAACTTTAATGTCGTTATTTGCCTGTAAACCGCTTTGTGAACTTTATGTTGAAAAGCGGTATATTGATTGATTGATTGATTGATTGATTGATTGATTGATTAAGGGCTTCCCAAACCCCCAAATGAAACTTTTGAAGAAGGAAATGTCTAATAAATTCTGTTCTTTATCTTTGCAATAGGAAGGTCCGAATAGTCTGATTAATGAAGAAGAGTTCTTTGATGCTGTTGAAGCGGCTCTCGATAGGCAAGATAAAATAGAGGAACAGGTAATTTTCATTGAGGTATGCAGTTCAAGTTCAGAACATGCGTGTCGCAGTGAAATTGCATTAAGGTGCCTTTAAGAACGCACAGTTACACCATTCAAAGCCTGCATATTTATGTGGGTTAATGCAGTCTACCCAGTATTTATAATAATGCTCTGCTGTGCCTGCCAAAGCACTACAAATGTGAAAGTTTAAGAACTGTGATGCTTTTAAATGAGCATAGTAAGTTTGAGGCTGTTTGAGAGCTCAGTTTCCCTGTGTTGTGATTTTTCTGTTTTAATTTTTTTAAGGGCATGCATTAAAACTACAGACAATTGATGTCTGTGTGCAGCACAGCCTTTATGTGTGCAGCACAGCGTCACATTCTGCCTGCCATAGAGAATTATTTTGTGACATTTCTGTGATATTCATCAATGCTACTCCTCAAATCTGTTGCATGCTAGTGAATGCACTTTGTTCTCTTAGTCCCAGAGTGAAAAGGTCAGATTACACTGGCCATCATCGTTGCCACCTGGTGATGCCTACTCTGGTGTGGGAACTCACAGATTTGTCCAAAAGGTAAGTTGCTTCCTGGGCTGCTATTGAAGAAGAATTTTTTGGTTGTACAATAACATGACTAAACTGTTGTCATCTAATCCATGTGAGTGAATAAGAGCTGTGAATAAGATCATCCAGTTGCTTCTTACTTGCAGGGTAAAGAGGATGTATTTTATGAGAAGAGTTGATCTTGGGGGCCTTCATCTAGTTAAGCATTTATGCTTGCAAATTAATTCTAGGGCAAGTTTGTTTTCCAGATTCCTGCAAGCCTTTATTTTGCACCATGTTTAAGATGCCTTGTGTTGAACTGGTGAACATGAAGCAACAAACAGCTTGTCTTGTGTTATCTCAAACATAACCAACAATTTTTGGCATTTCTGGGAATGTATTCTTTGCAGGTTCATGTTGGGAACATAATACACAATAGGTACATGAAGTCAGCATTTGTGGCTATGCTCACAGCTTATGGTGCTTTTGTTTTCCTTTTCTTCATGATCTTGTGCTTGGAAGTTGGTACTGAATGCTCTGTTGTGCCTTTGTTCTGATTACTTGGTTTTTTCTTTGTCTGTCTCTGTTAGCCCTATAGTCGCTCTTCCTCCATGTCTTCCATTGATCTAGTCAGTGCCTCTGATGATGTTCACAGATTCAGCACCCAGGTACTGTATGACTACACAGAGTAGGTTTACATATCTTTGTGGTGTATTTCATCTTCTTTATTCCTCTTTCTTTATTAACATTTATGCTTGTTTTAAAAACAGAACATACGGAACTATAGAAAGAAGCTGTGTGTTCCAGTCTTTAAATTCTTTTTCATTGTTTGAATGCTTGCCACTCCATGCCAAGGCCCAGTTCCAGAGCAGGATTAACTTCTGCAACAGAAATGTGTTAACTTCTTTAAAAATCAACATTCTGAATAACATATATAATAAAGCAGAAAGACACCTGCTCTGTGTAGGATGAAGATGAATTTGGTTTCAAAATAGTTTCTGTTGTATTATATAGATATCCCAAATGTTCCAAAACTGTATTTTATTTTTCCAAACTACCCCAAATCAGATAGTTCTGCATTAAGCAGCATTCCTTATATTTCTGTGGTACTCTCAACATTTCTGTGTTCAGGAATAAAAATACTCAGTTTTTTATTTACGGTTAAATTTAGACTGCATTTGTCTTGACAAACTTTAGATTGGAAGTTCTCAACTCTGTCTTCTTCCAGTTGAGAATATTCCAATGCACTCAGTATCTGATTACCTTACACTGGGGATACAGTTTGTGAGTGCAAGTGACTTAGAAGTTGATATCAACAAGCTATATTTGTAGCAAGCTCAAGGATACTGGTGGTTTACTCCATATTGTCCAGCCTTCCTGTTCTCTTACAGATAGATTTTTTTAACCTGCTTTGGGAAGGTTATAGTCCCATCAGTAAGTTTTCCTTTCTTGTCAATAACTATAGCAGAAAATTTGCAAAATCTTTGTAAAGAGAGAAGAAAAAAGCCCATCCTAAAATTTGAAATTTACAGACCTCTGTGAATCTATCCTTAAGAGTTTGATCCTTCAGACTTCTGGGAGATTTGCCCTCCCCCCCCCCCCAATACATAATACTGAGATGAAAAGCAAGGAAGAATGTTTTAAAAGCACCTTGTAAATCCAGAATAACAAGCAGGGTACAGATTAGGAAAATTCCAGTTAATCACAATTGCATTTAACTCATTGGTCTTATAGGTAGAATTCTAATATTTGAAAGTGAGAATTTTGAAATACATTCCCAAATTGCAGGTGGGGTGGGACACAAGCTGCATCAGTTAAGTTGAAAAATACCCTTTTTGGCTCTTCGTTTTGGATTATGGCCATCACACACAATTGACAGTGAATTAGATCTCTGCATATCTAGATCCTGAATGTTGGTGTTTATTTTTAGAAGTGGACTGGAATCTTTGCTTTTGGGCTACACCAGGGGTCTCCAAACTTTTTGGTATTCGTTTATGGGCTCTGGAACAGAATCCCAGTGGATACTGAGGTTGCACTGTATTTATCCCCCCTTAGGAGGTTGCTGTGGGCCAGCCCCATCACCTACCAAGTGCCGGATAAAAATCTTCTGGAGGGCTGGTTTGGTCCCTGAGACAAGTTTGAAGACCCCTGGGGTACACAGAAGTTCCAGAAGGATTTGGCATGGACAGGGCCAGATACAACCTGCCTGCCTACTAAACAATGGAAGAACTGGGATGGAATATACAATTTCCTTAATTCCCCAGAATCCTCTGGATCCTGGTGCATAGAATGCCTGAGCACAGGATGTCAGGATTGCTGAAAACATGCAACTGACCGCAACATGTTCTGATTGTTCAGAATGAAATTTGTTGCTAAGGAACACCTGATTTCTGAAAGAGGGCATATTGTGAGGTGGAGAATCAGGATCATCTTCCTCATCTGAGGAAGGCTTATACACAGGCAGGCTGAACAATGATTTGAGGTTGATAGGCTGCATTGTTGATTTTAAGGATGATCTCTGTATGTATGTACAGATCAGTGTTGATTGACTGTGCTGAGCATAAAGTAGCCCATAATGTGTTTGACATGGTGGTATGGCTTTGGATGCATCACTACTTTTAATTGTATCACTAATTCTTCGATTAGCTTTAGTTAATCCTAGGCAAGATGTTTGCAGGGACTCATTACAGGTGACCAGTAACACTGGGATTTTCCTCAGGGCTTGTGGTCTGACTTGGCTTCAACAAGCTGCTGATATGCAAGCCTGCATTACCTTTGCTTCTAATCTACTTATGGAACATTGCATGGATAGGCTTGTGTTAAGAACAGTATTGTGATTTGCAGGAGTTCTTCAAAAAGCACAAAATGAGGAATCTGCGACACAATTCCTTAAACTCCCCTCTCATTGTTTAAAGAAAATAAGTTTCTAGCTCTTGTGGCTGTGAAATGTTCGAAAGCCTTCAGACAATGCCTGATGATGATGTCTGAGAAACTGGAGTAATGCTTGGGAGACTGGGCTGCAAAGCAACTTGCTCCTTTCCTTCTCTATCAAATAGTATAACCGTATGCAAAATTGTTTTAAAAAGTGAGATTAATTATGCAAAAAAATTATGCAGAAATTTTATGAAAAATTTCCATAATTTATACAGGTTGAAGGATTCACCTTCTCTTGGCACAGCATTGTTTTTGCTTGGCCACAACCTTAGTCTGGATGGCTTTTTTAGTGATGGATGTGCAAAGCCTTTCTAGGGACAACCGAAGTTGACTAGTATGTCATACTTCTATCAAGCAGTCCTTTGGTAGTAATAAGTAACTCCTTAAAGCTTTAATAGTAGTAACAATAACCAGTATTTATATTCTGCCTTTCTTTTGTCATTGGATTTCTCCTTCAACTTTCATTCAAGGCATTTTACACAAGCAGGCTTTTTTCTAAACCCTCATAGGGATTTTTACCATACAGTAAGTTCTACTATTTCATAGAACACCTTCATTTCAGATGGATTCCTTCTCAATCTGTTATCTTTTTGGGTGCATTCACCTCCCCTGCTTGACTGACAGTAACTTCTCTCTCTCTCTCTCTCTCTCCCTCTCCCTCTCCCTCTCCCCCCCCCCCCGAGGGTGGTCATCTCTGCTGCTCTCACCAGCTGGGATGACTCAGCTCATCAGCGGCGTTATTAGCAGCTCTCAGATACTTCCGGTCATTTCGAACTGGCAGCCCCAGTTCTTCAGGCTAAAGGCAGCAGCTCTATCACTCAGCCAAACCTCTTGCCTTCAATACAATAATCGCTCACTACTTGTTCTGTTCCCTGCTGCCTGGTCAAGAGAAATATCTCTTAAATTCTGTAGTAATCTTGAAGACTTGAGACACCCTCTGGCAGTTCTTCCTGTCACCAGTTCCTTGCTTGCCAACGGCTTCACTCTCTGCAAGGCCCTGAGAATTAAATAAACTTTCTTCCAGTTACCTGGTGCCACACCAGAACTCTGGGCAATACGCACTGTATACATTGCAGCTCCTCAAACGGAACTAATTTTTTTTTACCACGGACAATTTGATAGTGACCTTTTTCTCAAGTAGTTCATCAGTGCGATCCAGCAGTGATGCAGCTTGGTGATTTTTAGCTCTGTTCTGCAAACTCAACTTCCATACTTAAATGGCAAGGAGCTTACCCTCATATAAGTTTTGAGACTGCTTTTCAGTTGGCCATTTGAGAGGGAGTTTAAAACAAAACTGTTCTTCCTTCACTTTTTAAAACTTTAAAAGTGGAGGAAGGACAGTTTAGTTTTAAACTAAATTTTGGTAGGAAACTATAGATCGAATTTTAACCACCTTCACACAAACAGAAAAGGAAACAGGAAAAGGAAATCTCTATTCATGACCTGTTCAGTTGGTGTTCACATGAAAAATTTGAAATGACAAGGCTAATGGTATAACATTTTTTAGTTATGCAATAAACATAAATCATGTAATTTGAGAGTTAATCACCTCTGAATTACTATAATTCTGTGCTGAATCACTCAAGTGGGTACAGTGGGTACATGCAAGAAGGAAGAGAACATGGCTAGCCATACCCCCTGACATGCTGCATCTGCAAATCCAATAGATGAATATAGGAGGCCAAGAATGTGGCTAGCCAGCACATTCTCATTCCTCTCTATTTAGCACACTGTACCTGCTTGAATCATATCTGCATAGGGAATAGGCTTAGAGAATACCCTGATTCTAAATGAGTTCAACTTATGATGTTGTCCAATACATCTCTAAATAAGGAGTTTATGCATGTTGGAGAAAGGATGCTGGATGATGATAGAAGGCAAGTTGATAGCAACATTGGCTCTTGAAATAGAGGCCACAAGATGTTGGCTTCTTGTACCTGAATAGGCAACATGCCATGATGCACTTGCCCAATCTTTCTCAATATATAACATCTGTATTATTTTTAAAACCTTAAATACTGACAATAAAAAACAAGTATAAGAAATATGCTCAGTACGAATTACTGTATATGTAACGTTGCATTGTGATAATTCTCTTGTGAGTGATCAATTTCTGCACATCCTAGTTTTCAAGCAGTCTCTCTTTTGAGAAGAGCACAGAGAGAAATCTTAACATTGTTACATGTCTGAATCCTTTGTGGCTTGTGCTTGCTCATTTGGCTCCATACGTTCCTTTGTCTCAATCCATTTCTTTCAGGAATTCCGTTGCTACTTTCTTGGTTTGCTCCTCACATACTGAAACAAAGAAAGCTTCTGTCTACAGAAGAGGAGGTGGAGATACTTTCATAAATTTTTTTCTTTGTCTTTGAAAGGTGGAAGAGATGGTGCAGAACCACATGACATACTCATTGCAAGATGTGGGAGGTGATGCCAACTGGCAGCTGGTAGTTGAAGAAGGCGAAATGAAGGTAAATGTAGAGTACAAGGATGGTTCAGTTTGGTATGTACGTTCAAATCTGTGAGCAAATTACACATAAACTGGATGCTTCTCCATGTGACCAAAGTTGCAGAATGTAACCTTACTGCAAGTGTTCTGTTTCCCATGGAGGAGGTAGCTCTTCTTGCCTCCTTTTTGCTTTACAGTCCCCACTGAAATGTCTTCATATGCATTTTTGTGGCAATGGGGAGCAAAGCCCCTCTCAAGTGCAGCAGGCTTCCCCTACAGACCAGAGACCAAGACCAGAGGATAGCAACCTATCCTGATCGATGTGCCTGTCACAACCTAGGATGTGGGGGATCAGTAGCTCACGGCCACCTCAAGTCTTACCTCCAGTCTTGGGTTAGCCAGTTAACTTGGGCCTTGCTTAGGACTGACGCCACTTGCCGGAGGAGTGGAAGGGGTCCCCTTCATCAGGCTGGCCCCACTCACGTCCTGCATGCATGCCCCTGTGCACTTGAAGCAAGTCTGGCAGAGAGCAGGAGGCAATAGCTCATACCTCTTGCTGTGGTGAGACAGACAGGTATTGTCTGCTCTACATGTACATACCTAGGATAAGAAAATAAGAAAAAAATGGTTAAAAGTTAAAAAGAAAAGACAAAGGCACAAGGCAAGCTCAGATACTTCAACTTAGAAACAAAAGAAATCTTAAATCTGACTGAATGATTAGACAGGCTGAAGATTTATGTCTAGCTCTTAGACTGGAGGAAAATGGCAGCTTGAACTGTTAGCTTTGAACTTGCTAGGAACAAAATGTGCCAACTTTCAATCCAACCACCCTCTCTGTTTGGTTACTGGTGCTTGGTGCTTTAGACATCCTCACTGGTCAGTTCCGAGACAAGAAAATCTATCCTAGCTGCTCAGACATCCCCTAAATTATAGTCAAGTGAATGGACTTGCTCACTGGACAAGTGCAAGCAAAATCCAGTGAGGTAACTGATGGTAACTTTTTGCACAGGGAAAAGGTGCCAGCCCTACTGGCACTGCGAATTCTGAAATCTGTGGGTGCCAAATCTGCAGATATTGCGGGCTCACCTGTTCCTGGGTTTCACTCATGCTTGTGAAAGGAAGACACTCTCAAAGCCTTCCTGTAGATCAAAGATCTCAAAACCCTGGCCCATCTGGCCAGATCTGGGGTTTGAAGACATCCTTCTCCTCTGTGAGTGGCACTTACTGTTCCATGGAAGCACTGCTCCATTTTCAAGCAGCATTGGTGGAAAAGACGTTCTGGGCAGTCGCATCTATGCTCAGGCACCCCAGAAGGCTGTGTAGTAGGACACCGGGCATAGACACAACTGCTCAGAGCGTCCCTGCCACCAGTGCAGCTTGAGAATGGAGCAGCACTTCCACAGAATGCTAAGAGCTATTCGAGACAGGCAAGGGTTATTCAGCACACAGTGGGTCACGAGTTTGGCGGCCACGGCTCTAGATGTAGATACCTAGGATTATTTCTCTTGCTGTATGGGTGGAATCCTTTTCAAATGAGTTCTGAGGCATTTCTGGTGAAACTAAGCACACTTTCTCAAACATGTTAATTTTTGTATTTGTTCAAAGGTATATAGGAGGGAGGTGGAAGAGAATGGCATTGTTCTTGATCCTTTGAAGGCCACGCATGCAGTCAAAGGGGTGACAGGACATGAGGTCTGCCACTACTTCTGGAATGTGGATGTTCGTAATGACTGGGAAAGTAAGTAATGTAAGCTGCTGTTCAGAACTCATAGGTGGCCGTCTTGCTTAATTAGGTTAATAAGAAGCCTGAGCAGTGTAGCATCTTTCTATATTATGGCCAACTGAAACATATCAGTCATGCTCAGCTTCTCCCCACATAGTTTCACTTAACATTTGGTCAGTAGAAAAGATGTGTAGTGCACAAAAACCTGCTCACTACTTTGTGACATTTTAATTGGTCGGACACTACTGGGGCTCTCTTTTGTTGTGTGTGTTGGTCTGGTTGTTGTGTGAAAAACTTTAATTACATATTCTGTTGTTTTTCTCTATCTTTTTAGCGACCATTGAAAATTTCCATGTTGTAGAAACCTTAGCTGATAATGCAATCATAGTCTACCAGACACATAAGGTAATGCTTCATTTTTTAAAAAATGGTGCTTTACTTCAGAAGACTTTAAACTGCTGGACATTGTCTCACTTTTTACCATAGGTTTCTTTGGATGGATGTGTTGAGAATTGAGAGAGGGGAGATGAATTTTCTTGCCCATTGTGTTCAAGATTGTGGCACAGGAAGTGTCTCCATAATACATGCGCATGGTATTTGGAGTCTTGACATAATCTTTAAAAATACTGACAACTTACCCATTTGAGTCAATAGTCTCCATACAGTTCAAATTGAGAAAACTGGAATGTTTTTCTGATGGCCATTATATTGTCAGATTGTCTGAGTTTGTGATCTTATTGCCTTTTGGTGATCTTTATTTCATGCTAAAGAGCTCTCAGTAGGCATAATAAATAAGTTTGTAGTTCTATTTACTGTAAACTTGGATTACCTGGTTTCAAAGTTGTCACACTGTTAAAGACATTTTAGCCTGTAGTTCTGTGGACAGCATTTTCTGTTTCTCCCGAGCAGAGTTGTGATTGGTTAACAAGCATCTTCAAAAATGCACATATCAATAATAATGTGAAAGAAAAAGCATACCTGGATGTGTTGTGTCAGGCACTATTTTGGAAGATATATTCATGTGAGAGGGTAGGGGACTGCCTCTTCTAAGATGGTGCAGATGTCTTACAATCTGCCTGATTAATCAAAAGTATCTTTTAAATCTGATTGCTCATCTGAACACTGAAGCCCAAATACTTGTTAGGTTTTCCTGAGGGCTGGTATAGTAGTTCAGAAATTTAACCACAAATCACAAGTTTCTAGTTCAAATCTCACTGCTGCAGGGATTTAGGAAGTTTATCTCTCCTATCTGCATTGTGGGAATAACTCTGGTCTATCTTACAAGGTATAGTTTAAAACGTACATGAAACATTTTGGATACAGCTGCATAAGTAATTACTGTTTGCTTTCCCTATAGAGAGTATGGCCTGCTTCTCAACGTGATGTGCTGTATTTGTCTGCTATTAGAAAAATACCAGCTTTCAGTGAAAATGATGCTGAAACATGGATTGTCTGCAACTTCTCTGTGGAACATGATAGTGCCCCTGTAAGTAGCATCTTCCATTCCTCTGAGAAGATTTATTGTTTTAGTTAACTGTTAAATTTCTCTCCCGACACCATAACCTAAAGCTTTTCACGTATGCAGTGTAAATTGAGCAAAGAGAAAGGATGATTTAAAAAGATAGATGTCAGAGTAAGTTTCTTTAATTGAAAATGGAAGGAAAATACTATGTAGTCTTACTTAGCATTATCAATGAGGCAGCCTCAGTGTTTATATTTCTTGACAGTTGAACAATCGATGTGTTCGTGCCAAAATAAATATTGCGATGATATGTCAGACGTTGGTAAGTCCACCAGAGGGCAACAAGGAAATAAGCAGAGACAACATCCTATGCAAGATTACGTATGTAGCGAATGGTAAGGTGTGCCTCTCTTTACCTGTCTGCATTCAGGATTGGTAATCAGTGTTCTGGCCAGAGGACCCCCCCCCTCCTCCATTTAGCTGTGAAGCACCTTGGCTTAGGCACCATTGCTGGTATTCCAGCCCACCATATGCAGTTAGGAAAGACTTTCATTTTGTGTAGATTACACTTGGGAGCCACCCTTATTGAAATTGGGCATACCATATTTTGAAAGACAGTTGAACATCTGATTCTGCCTAAGTAAAAGAAATGGTACAAAAACTGTTAGTGAGCTTGAAAATGGGCTGAACCTAAGAGCCAGTGGAGTGCTGCTCCGTTGTAGGAAGTTCTTATTAGCTGGTAAGAGAACACCAAGAGCAGTAACTTGTTTGGCCACACTGTGTCGCTCTAGAGATGACGTCTGTGTCTTACAACTCATTTTATGTGTAAATATTGCACAGGGCGTACAGCATGACCAGTGGCAATGTCCATCTATTTTGTCATATATACATAGCATAGGAACTTTTCTGGGAACATGACTGTACATATACTGAGGAAATCAGTGATTAGAATGGTGCATGCGTACTCCTAAAGTGCGTAGGTAATTGCTGGGTGTACATAATTTTGTATAGAGAAGGAACCTTGAAAGTTCTTTCCAGCTGTAATGTTCATTCATGTTGGAAACTTTGCTTTTATGTGGCAGCCTTTAGCTAGAACACTCATTGCATGTACTTACTAATAAAATATTGCACTTAATTTTGATACTTTTATCTTTAGCTTGCTAAAAGGCCCAAAGTACTAGCTCATAACGATACTAGTACTAACCTTCTTTATAGTTTGTCCTTGAGACAACTCTATGACCCTGAGTAACTATCACTATAATACTACAGTTGTACTAAAGTAACTATTACTATAGTTAGTGAGTAACTATTACTATTACTGAGTCTATTACTATTCCCATGTCACAGGTGGGTTTACGAAAATACAACTTGTAAAGACTGTAAAATGAGTTCATTGCATAGGCTGGAGATACTTTTGAGCCTGTAGGGTCGCCTCTAATCGGTGCTGGCCTGCTCATGAAGCAAACAATGCTGTTCAAATTATGGCGGGGGGGGAGGGAAGAGTAGAGACCTGCCACCTCCCCAGTTTTATATACAGGGTTTTCACTTTTTGGAGAACAAGCGTGACTCTGACTTTTGTTTGCAGTGAATCCTGGGGGTTGGGCCCCAGCTTCTGTGTTGCGGGCAGTAGCAAAACGAGAGTACCCCAAATTCTTGAAGCGGTTCACATCATATGTGCAAGAGAAAACAGCAGGGAAGCCTATCTTGTTCTAGTGTTAACAGGTATGTAACAGTTGGGTACAGTTTTCCTAGGTTAACAAATGCTCTCAGAATTAAACTCTAAAACTCTGTGGGTGTCACTTTTTTCTGTTGTGCAATCAAAGCCTGTAATTGCTTTCAGGAAGGAATTTCTGACCTGTCCTATGAAACCCTGAAGTAAGAATTTGCAGAAGAAGCAATCTTCCTTGCCATGTTCATGTTTCATAACACTGTCCTTACTTTTGTCACAGTTGGCAAAAATGACTGACATTCATCTGCATTTTTCTAGTGTTTGGAACAAGGCTGTGTGAACATTCCACATTGGAGAAATGAACCAAAATGAATGCTCCAAGCTGGAACGTAGGATCTACAGTCTTATGGCTCATGTCCCGGATTCTGTACTCAGTTGAAGAAATACTGTAATGCCATGAAGCTGAACGTTCGCTGTCTTCTGCTAGCTCACCTTGCTGAATCAGTGTGTAATTATAAATACATGTGTTGATACATGTATATGGCTCTACTTTATTTGCGTGCTTTAGAGGAGAAAAATACAACTTTGGGTCATCAACTTGGTTTACTGCTTTAACTTCTGAATAATTTGAAAAGCTTTTGTTTACTGTGGAACTTCATGAGACACTTGCACAGCTCCTGTTTTTGTGTACATCTAAAGAGCACAAAGGACAAAATGCACATATAGCATACTGTATGTGCTTTATATGCACAAAAACCTGTTGTGTTCTGACTTTTTTCAGGTTTGCTGTAAAACTCTGTGTGTCCTTCCAGAGGGTTTTGTGCTTGCTTTGTATAATCATAGTTCATTGCTGCTGGTTTTTATGATAAATCATCTTGTTATGTACAACTTTTCCATATGTGAGGGCTGTCGAGATCCTTATGACTTTGCCTTTTCTATAGTCTTCCTCCTATGAAGACCTTCTAGGTTCTGATGGAGGAAGTGTGAAAAGCTTTATTTTTTTCAGATACCTTTATATTTCTATTGTATTTTTCAGTTGTGTAATATGTGCTGCAGAAATTGGGATATAGAACATGATTCAGAAATGTCTAAATAGATACTGTACAAGAGGGCATGACTGCCAGAGAAAAAAGCTACAGCAGTGTTTTGCCCATGTTGTGTTGTGTGGGCTGCTTTCTTGCAATCACATTTAGGGTTTTCCTCAGGCTGCAAGAAGCTGGACTGTAATATTTATTGAAGTAAATCAGTCTAAACAAGATAACATTCCCAGTTTTGAAGAAAGAGTTTTTTTGGCCTGCACATTTGTGTTTTCTGTTGATTAAAGCTGTGCTATATGAAGTTCATGTTAGAACCTTTCACACGTGCTCACGCACACACACACACACACGCATGCACACCCATGACACATATGCCCCCACAATCTGAACTGTAAGAGGTGTAAAAATCCTTAACACTTACATGCCAAGTTCCCCTTAGTTGCTGTGAGAGAACTTTCAAATATCTGCCTGTCTTTCATACCAAGAAATAACATAGTGAGTGAACAGTGAGAAGAGACTGGTAGTCCTTTCAGGAAATGCCTCGCTTGATGGTTGTACTTGGACATGGAGATTATTCAGACATTTTTAATTGTGTGATCAGCTTGTGTATATATAGGCAGACAGACAAGATTTGAATATATTTTTGGAAAGAAAGCAGAAAGTCTTATTTCATAAAGAGTAGGTAGCTGAGCCTCAAAACAAAGACCGTACTTTTTAATGAAGATACAGCTTATGAAAATCTTTAGAGGTTGGAAGCAAATTTGCTTGGTTATGGTGGTTGTGTCTGTGGTACATTAAGGTTGACACAACACATGCACGTGAATTTCATGCTTTTTAATCTCGTTTATTTGCCTTTCTTTCAATGATGTGCATGGAATATGCCTTATTATAGAATAACTCTGTTCATGATTTGAACATGTAGAAAAGTGCCTATGGGGTAATGCTAGTAAGGCAAGTAAGATGAAAAATTAGATGTGTTTACTAATCACCAGTAAGCATTTTATATACAGTTTCTTATACCTCAGATGTGTTTAATCTTTTTACAATCAACTGGAAAAAAATGTTTATTCACCATAGCCACTGATGGGAACTTCCAGCAACAAAAAATGCTTAGACCCTCCCTGATTACAAATTTAACAATTTGCCATTTCTGGTAACTGTTATGGAACACGTGTAAGTAACTTTAATTTAATTGGATAGCTTTATTTTACAAAGAGATGGAAAGTTTACAAAGCGGTATATAAATCTTAATATCATTAGTTGCATTTGCACTAAATGTGATGTATTTTGCAATTATGTAAATAAAAATTACACTAAAGATACTATTTGTAAAGAATACATTTTACTTTTAGACAAGTGGTGTCACTTCACTAGAGCTAGCCCTGCCCAATTGATCATCAGAGGCTTCTTGGAATTCGTGGCAAGAGCGAAAAACTGGCATAAAAGCTCTTTTCACTAGAGAGGCTGACAGAGTTGAGCAGGATGTGCCAAGTACCTCTTGCCCCCCTTCCTTCCAGAACAGAACTTCCTTCTTCCCCACCTTTTGATTGGCTCCTCTAAATTGGACATTCCACCTATCTTGAACTCCTACAAGCTTTCTGCAGTCTGATGTGATGGTTCTCCTTTGTCTTTGGTAAGATCTAATGAGCAGATGCTTCAGTTTATTTTTCATTTACTTTTGTATAAACCTAAAGCATACAGGGGATTCCAGTGAATGCAGAGTCTTCACCAAAGGTGGTTTTATCTTAACAACATCTATTGTTGCCTTGAAAACCTGAATCTGCCACCACATCAAATTCTTTACATCAC
Organism: Lerista edwardsae; assembly: GCA_029204185.1. Taxonomy (NCBI): domain Eukaryota; kingdom Metazoa; phylum Chordata; class Lepidosauria; order Squamata; family Scincidae; genus Lerista; species Lerista edwardsae. The sequence continues at coordinate 52,114,780 of JAJKFI010000001.1, read as the reverse complement.
ATGCTGGACTGCGTTCCCTCTTATTTAGTTGTGAGGAAACAACGTATTCAGTTGTTGGGAAACAAGGGCTGATCTACCTGGTTTTTAAAGCCTTTTAATAATGTGTTTTTTCATTCTGACTAAATCCTATGAATTTCTTGGAATCATGATGCTATTTCACCTTGACAGAAGTTACTTTTTATCTTATTGGGCTGTGCTGGTTCATCAGAAGTTGTACTGGTTCTCCTTAATCAAAGTGTCGAGTCAAATTTTCACCAACCTTTTTGTCAACTGTTGTATAGCTATATTTGAGTTGCCACTGTTCATCTACATACTCAAAACATGAATCAATTTTTACAGTATCTTGAGTGTGTAGAGTGTGACTGTTCTATGATAGCTTTATGATCCTGTAAACTTAAAAAAGAAAAGAAATTAAACAGAGTTGGCTCTTCCATGTTACAATCACAAATTTGAAAACCAGTATTTAAAAGTGAAAAGTATTAAAAGATATTATAAACAAATTTCTGCTTGGTTGTCATTTTTAATACACAGGGCTGCTAAGGTAACATTGTTATGCTTCTAAAAGACTACTATTATACATGGATCTAAAATTTGCTTTAATGCACATTAGTAACAATTGTTCGTGCCAACAAAGGTAATCTAGAATTCAGGTTAATAAATAGAGCTTACAGAACAGACAGCATACGTAGGCACACCCTGTGTTATTCTACATATGGTAGAAGAGAGCATGTGAGAAAATAGTCTGTGATCTGAAATGCGTTGTGGAGATAAGTCATTGAAAAGTAAATTTTAGGATCACTCTGTCACTATTGACTTTCATCCAGACTACACATGTAAATGGGCAGCTTATTTTTGCTACCGTGTACAAAACTGCCCTGCAAAACCTAAGCATGGACTGAGTAGTACATTCACCAGCTGTATTTTACCACAGTGACTTTTTTCTACCTGCCGCAATCATGGGGTGTGATTGCTAGCTGTTGGCTTGTATAGTCTGTTGGAAGAGGTAATTGGGCATGTTGATACACTAAAGGCTGCTTGCTTTAGCCACAGAGGTGGTCTTGTGGGAAAACCAACAGACATCAGAGATGCTGGGTGGTATCCAGAGTTGCTTACTGTGGAGGAAGGCAAGACAGATAGCAGTCAGACCAGTTAATGTGAAACTGAGTGAGCTTTCAGAGGACTCCATTGCAGACGATAAAATAAATATTAGCTGTTTCTTGCAGATGCTGTATCCATGGAACATGTCGCACAAAATTACACATCGGCTTAAGTTGCATAGCCGTTTGCTTCAGAAGGTAATCATTTGTGACAACATCTGTTTAACTGAGATCTGAACAGTTTCAGATCTAGTGAACCAAATCCCTAAGTTCTGAGATCAACAGCAAGGAGTTCTATTACCTTTGCATGTTTATTTTTGAGCACTGAAGACAGGGTTGGGTTGCACTCCTACTTAAGTGTTTGCACAATATTGTCACTGTACAGGTTGTTGGATTCAGTCTTTGTGCGCTCTCTCTCTCTCTCTCTCTCTCTCTCTCTCTCTCTCTGGTGATGTATGTCTTACTCACCATGTTGCTGAAAATATGTGGTTTATTCCTCTCACTGCCAGGTACAGATGAAGTTTATCTATGGAGGAACTTAAGGCTGCTATCGCAAAGCTTAAATAATGGTAAATCTCCAGAGCCTGATGGATATCCGGTTGAATGATATCAAACCTTCCTAGATGTCTTGGCTCCCAAACTGTATTGGCTTTATAAGGAGATTTTTGAAACAGGCTTCTTGTCACCTTCCCTCTACAATGCACATGCTGCGTTGACCCCTAAACCTGATAGGCCATACTATATGTACTATCAGCCCATATCTTTAATGAATGTGGATGCCAAGATAACGATTACAATACAGTATTGACTAGCCTACTCCTTCACGTCATAAAAACACTGGTAAATTCCTATCAAGTGGGATTTATTGAAGGTAGAGAAGGTCCTGATAATGTTATAGATCCGATTGCTTTGGAAGCTCAGAGGTCTAACCAAGCAGCTATGTTCTCATTAGATGCTGAGAAATCCTTTGCTATGGTACCTTGTACATTTATTTTTCTTAGTGTTATGCAGTTTGACTTTCCTAAAGAATCTGTGTTTAATGTGCATCTCTCTCTCTCTCTCTCTCTCTCTCTCTCTCTCTCTCTCTCTCTCTCTCTCTCTCTCTCTCTCACACACACACACACACACACACACACACACACACACACACACACACACACACACACAGATATACTAATAAAATCTATACCTTGTTTAGGACATATTTATGGGGATCCTTGCTGTCTAAGATCTCTTTCAGGTGGATGAAATTACCATTTAATAAAGAAGGGTTTATTAAGCAAGTCCAAAGAAGCAAGTCCAAAGACTTGCTGATCTTAGTTTATACCATCAAACATGTCTATTTCAAACCTGAAAAATGGTGGTTTAGACTAGCCTACCCATGTAAGCCACCTTGGGCATTTGCTGCAGCATGGGAAAGGATGGGTATAAATTCTTCCTAAAAAAATATTAACTTTCAGTAGCTATTGGAATAATTTTCAATTGGAGACTCCATCTTGGACTATTTTAAAAACTTCTGCAGTGGCTCCTCTGTTGAAACGGTCAGTTTTTGCATCTACGTATGTCAAAGCAAAGGAGATCCCATTGGCATTATCTGCATTAAGATATGTGTGGAATATGATGGTGAGGAAATATGGATTTGATCCTTTTTGCAAGCAAAATTAACATTATGAGCCAATCCAATATTGAAGATGGGAAAGGAATCGTTTGTGGAAGCCTTAGACTGACAAGACACTTTTTGACCTGGGTAAATTACTTGATTAGAATCAGGACTTCCTTTCTTTATCAATACAAGGCTGACGCCTAGATATGAATTGCCATTGCCAACCAAATGGCAATACTTGCAATACTTGAGAAGCACATTTTTTCAATAATGCTGTATGTTCAAGGGAAATACTGTATGACAAACTGAAGATGCTAAGCAGCTAAGTTTAAAGGGATGGCTTTGCTCTGCCAATAAAGGAGAGAGTGCCTTTAAAATGCTGGGATTGTTCTTTAAATGACCTGTATGTTACCTATAGAAACATTTGCTTCAATCCGCAAACAAACCCCAGGGCTGAATTTATTGCTTTCTAAAATCAAAGTGAGTATCACAACTAGCATGACTGCATAGGCATGGTTATCTTATATAATTTTGCAGGTATGTTTATGCCCAATTCTATGTGGAATAAGAATGGTGGTAAGACTTATAAGGTTTGTAAAACAGTACAGACATGCCCCAGTATCCGCTGGAGTTCTGTTCCAGACCCCATTATGAATTCCTGAAAGGCATACTGGGGGTGCCTTTTTAAACATAGGGGAACATCAGTGGTTTTGCTGCAACAAGTAAGAAGACAGAAATTTGTTTAATGCTTCCTATCTTTTTAATAGGCATCCCAGTATCTGGATAACTGAAACTGTTGATACTAAATAAGTGGATACCAGGGCATGCCTGTATTAACCAGATTCCTCTGGACTCATTGTCTTTTGACATTTCTGTTGACATATTTTAAATATAAAGATAAAGGTTTCCCCATGACCGAATGGTCTAGTCGTAACTGACTGTAGGGGGCGGTGCTCATCTCTGTTTCAAAGCCTGTAGAGCCAGCGTTTTGTCCGAGGACAAGCTTCCGTGGTCATGTGGCTGGTATGACTCTACGCTGTAGCGCACGGAACGCCGTTACCTTCCCACCGAAGTGGTCCCTATTTATCTACTTGCATTTAGGTGCTTTTGAACTGCTAAGTTGACAGGAGCTGGGACAAGCAACGGGAGCTCACTCCGTCACGCAGTCTTGAACTCCCAACCTTCCGGTCGGAAAGCCCAGCAACAGCGAATTAACCCGCTGCGCCACCGCGTCCCTATTTTTAATATAGGCTGCCGTAATAGGCAGATTTGGGTTAAAGGGTGAATTGGAAATGCAAATATGTATTCTTACTCAGAGGCCCCCTCCCTTCTTCCGTCTGAGACTAGAAAGTCCACATGAATGAATTAAAACAGACCATTCAGATGGATGACTATTTGCACAAGAAAACACTTTGTAGAAATGCTGCAAAACATACAGCTGTTTGCTCTCATCTCAGGCTCTTTGTAGGACATAATTGCATAATATTCTCATAACAATTCACAGGCATTGGGCTAGCTGTTTAATTGCATTGTATTCAATTCACAATAACACAGAGCCAATGGATACAGAGAAGGGATGGTTTACTTCAATTTGATGTGCTTATGCTGTTAAAACAAAATACAAGATGAAGAGTCAAAGGGATGAAATAAAAAACATTTTTTTATGTTTCAGCTGGACCAACTACAAAATATATTCACTATCTGATATGAAATAAACAAGACCAGTTGCTTAACTAAACCCTCTCCTTTAGTTTTAAACCCTCTCCTATCTTCTTTTGAATGAGAAGGGTTTCGTGCTAGCCCCAAATCCCACTCTATGGTAACCATGGAATAGTCTCACCAGTGCCTGGGGGAGCCAATCAGCTTGCTTTTCATCGTATCACACCAGCTCAGGCACAAACTGCTGTTCAGTTGATATCTTTGATGTCAGGCAGGTACCGATTTCTATACCAAATGTTTGTTTTATCCTCTGCTTCAGGACAGCCATTGTAAAATTACACACATTAATGCTAGAAGAAATGCTCTTTTCAAGAGTGGTGGTGAAAACTCACCAGCTCCTCTGCTGTGCCTAGTAGTACAGCACTGTCATGCATCAGACTGAAAGCACTTTATAGACTCTTGTTTCTCATTCACATTGACCATGGGCAGCTTTGAATGAGTCTGATGTCAGGCTTCTGGAATGGAAGTGGGAAGACCTTGTCCTCTATAGTTCAGGATAGCATTCGCAATTGTTTTGCAGCAAGTTAAAATGTGACTGGCTCCTCCTTATTACAAACAAAATAATTTGTCAATGTGAGTTTCATCCCCATCCCCATACACAATAAACAAAAGTCACATTTCCATGAGATCTTTATTATTCTGTCTCTGATGTGCCACTCTTTCCATGAAGATCTCCCAAATTTTGGACCATCGATCATTAACTTGCAGTCAGACTTCCATAGACAGAAATTCAAATTTTATCTTAACTGGTGACTATGGAAGGTGGATTGGTCTTTGCATTTCAACTTCCACATGATTTTTACATCACCTGGCATCTACCTGGGAGCCTGAGCTAGAGGATGCTGTAGTGATTCTGGTGTTGGACTTAACCTGCAAGACCCAGATTCAAATCCCTGCTCAGCCAGGAAGCCTTCAGGGCAGAGGCATAGCTAAGGAAGTGCAGGGGGGTGCAAGTGCACCGGGCAACCAGCTTTAGAGGGGCAATAAGCTAAGTTTGGCACTAGTGGCCAAAAAAGTGAAAACCTTGGTATGTATGAATAATACCATCATGTTATATATCATGGGAACGGTAATACGCCCCTGCTCCAGGGTGACCTTGTATCAATCACTATCCGTGTAGTCTACCTCACAGGCTACATGGATAGTGTGAATTACCTGAACATGGTCTTTTACCCTTCATTTTAATCATAAAAATGTGTCCAAGCTCAACAAATGGCATGTCCCTTCCTGTACATGACAGCCATTATCACGGGAGCATGTCCTGCCAGTGAACTGATGCACTGTAAATATGGAAAAGTGGTAGCTATGCTTTCTGAGATGTATGGGCAATAAAGCTACATTGGAAAATACAGTTGACACTCCCATTGGCATAATGAGATCCAGCCTTAGGCATTTAACATACAGTTTTCAGTCTCATTGGCATAATGAGATCTAGCCTCAGACAGAAGTTGCACCACACACTAGTAGTTAATAAAGAGTGGTGCGTCTGATCTGAGAACTATAGTGTGCGATTAGAGGAGGCGCTGTAATTTCCAAGGGTAGAAGGATCCAAAAGGTAAAGGTTTCCCCACAACTGAATGGTCTAGTCGTGACCGACTGTAGGGGGTGGTGCTCATCTCCGTTTCTAAGTTGAAGAGCCGGTGTTTGTCCTAGGACAAGCTTCAGTGGTCATGTGGCCAGTATGACTATACACCTTATCTTCCCAGCGAAGTGGTATCTATTTATCTACTTGCATTTTTAGGTGTGTTAGAACTGCTAGGTTGGAAGGAGCTGGGACAAGCAACAGGAGCTCACTTCGTTGCGTGGTCTCAAACTGCCATCCTTCTGGTCAACAGCTCGGTGGTTTAACCCAAATTCAAATTGCTAATAACCATGGCAGAGTTGTTTTTTTTACAGTTTTTGGGAAATATCTGTTTAGCCAATACTCGGCAATATGCAGATTGATTAAGCCATCCTTTTTGCAGAATGAAGCAAACATCTGTTCTTAATATGAATTTGTAGTGATCTTTATAGTAGTGTTATAAAAAATTCAACTACTTGAAGCTAAGATTGGCATATAGTAGAGGGACACAGTGAATTAAGTGTGCACTGTCCCTTAAACTCAGGCTTTAGTCTCCTCCTTCCTTCTCATCCCATCGGCTGCCAATTTGTTTAATACTTGGTGCAGAGCTGAATACAGCAAGGATGTGCTCCAGTCACTGAGCCAGACTTATGGGTCGTGTTGCGAGTCAGTGTTGACGTGCAAGTCATAGTGCTCGCCTGTTGAGACTCAAAAGTGAAAAATCTCAACATTTTGCTCACTTAGAGTCAAGAGTTTGAGTCATTTTGAGAAATGAGTCAAGGACATGAGCAAAACTTCCTCTTTCCCTCAAACCCCTGCCCCTGCTTCCTAGAAACAACCTACCCACAACCTACCATGTTGTCATTGGTCTGAAGGCTGGTTTCTGGATCGCCACCAGGTGTTTTGGTACAATGTGGAAATAGCAAAAAAGTAAGCATGAACATACACATGCACTAGGGACTTGAGATCAAGATGTCAAGTCCTAACTCTTTTTTCAAGTCAGTGGCTCCAAGTTGTGAAGTGAGTCCAGGTTAGTGACATCCATGACTCAAGTCATCAAAAACAATGTTTATTGGTAACTTGAATCAAGTGCCCATCCCTGGAGTATTCTGTAATTTCTGTTAATGAACAATGCTGGTGTGTAGAGCCTGAAATTGGTGTTCATCAGACAAATGCAAGACCTATGAAAACATGAGTGGCTAGCAGCCTAAAGATGACTGGTAACTGCGGTTATTAATAGAAAACTGTGCCTTTACACCACAGGATGAAATGCTCATGAAAAAGAATCTTAAAAGATCAACTCAAAAGTGCTACATGGGAAAGGGAACTAATGAAGGACACAAAGGTATCAAGAGCTCCTGAAGCATCCAAAAATGAAATTAAAGTGTTTATTAAAGTGTTAATTATAAAAGAAAAAGACAAAGGTGCAAAAGGACAGCCAAAAAGAAAGATGCATAGCAACATCATGCAACATACAGTGGCATGCTAGGTAAGGGAGTGCCAAAAAGTAAGCATATGCATTCATTTCAGCAACAATGGGAAGGAAAAGGAATGTCCCCCATTCAATTTTCTTTGGTTTGGTTTGACAACAAAAGTGAAATGAATACCCCATGAAATTGAATGGAAAGCTATACATTTTTGTTTTATGTTGCTTTCAATTGTGCAAAATGTCAGAAATTGGCTAAAAGGAAACCATTACACAAGCAATTTAAAGGCCCTTAGTATAAGTTTTCTGTTTGTTTTTGTTTGATATTGAGTTAAATTGATGCTTGTAACATTGGTATTTTCTATCCAACTGGATGACATTTTCAGTTAAGGCATCTGATCATTTTCCTGACCATTTTCTTATGAATTGGATACAAGTACATTTTATAAGAAAATTGAAAAGGCGCACGTTTGTTTACCGTATGCATTAATTTCAGTGACAGAAATCTAGTGACTTTTTGCTGCTTGCAATTTTTGCACATCCAATTAGTATGAAATTTTCCAATATTCTGGTCCTCTTTCAAGGTATCATGTTTCCCTCCTCCCTCCAAATCAGGTGCATAGGGAAAATGTTCCTCATTTTAAAGTGATCTAGTGCACAATTAGCTGATGTTGCTAGCAAGGCATCTAGCAAATGCTCCCTATCAGGCAATGTGGACAATGGGAGAAGTGCAGCATTAGTCAAGAAGCTCCTTCTTCCATGCTTCTCCCTGACCAATGGGTTTTCTCCTTGCATCATTGCAAGGGTCTAGGAGTAATCCCCTTGGCAGTCGGTAGCAGGGAAGATTGATTGCCCAAGATCTAAGATCTTCTTAGCCTCCGTCTTCCAAGATGAGAAGAGCAGCTGCTATCCCCCCACCTGCAAGATAAGCTATGGGAGAAGTGCCAATGTCCTGGAGGTGGGGGAGCAGCCTAGACCCAGCATCTAGTGTAGCCTGACGCCAGTTCTGGACTAATCTGATACAGGCTATTAAATTTAATGTCTGATATGTCATCTCTGGTGGCTCATCTATTCAGGGAGATGGCTCCATGATCAGCAATGGACCTGACACCTCAACACACCCACAACTACATATCAGTTTGATTCCCTCAAGTTGTTCTATCTTTCAGCTGGGACACAATGGCTGCATCAGTGCAATGTCTTCATCCAGCCAAATATGATGGCATTGTACCTTCATCTGGCGCATGGGTTGTGAATGCATGGATTGCCAGTTACTGGTGTCGTTGCCAAATGCCTGGAAACAGCAAAGCTGTTTTTGTGGCACAGAAAGCGGGGGGGGGGGCAGGGATGTCATGCAGGGGGTACGCGGGGGTACGCGAGTACCGGTTTCTAGGATTACAGCTGGCCCTGCCCATTTGCCCGCCCACTCGTCGACTCCGCCCTCTGCAACGCTTGAATTTCCTGCATGTTTGAGTTGCCTGCATGTTCTCAGAGCCAGGCAGGCAGGCAGGCAGCAAGCGGAGCCTTTCCTTTCCTTGCCACTGAAAAATGAGTTGCTCTGGGGTTTTAACGTGATGCCAGGCCTCCTTAACATGTTCTGGGGGTGCTGTGGAATACTGTTGCAACTGTTGGGTCATATCAGTTTAAAATCATCTGAGGCCTCAAAAAGGGCTTTTTTCATGTCACTTCCTGCCACGACATCACTTCTGGCTTATGACATAACTTCCGGTGGGCGGGTCCCGACACGTGCCAATCAAAAGTGAGTACCTGTTCTTAAATCATTTAGATGACACCACTGGGGGGGGGTGTTTCCTGTGGGAACAAGGAGGCATTTTGAACACTGTTGTCTAATTTTTGGAGCAGGATTCACCCGTGTGAATCTGCAGTCGGCAGCGTAGCAGTAACAGTTCAGAACATGTATCTTGCTCTAGATGCAAACTTCCTGGAGAAATGCTTGGCAATACAACCCACTCTGCTTTAGCAGAACACCTTTCGCTTTTGCAATGAGGGTGTATATCCACTTGAATAAAACACTTTTATCCACCATTAGATTGGTATGTTATCATTAGTGGGCGTATTCTAAGTCTCTGATGCAATGAAAAGAGATAATCAGACTCTCCCTACAGAACACTCCTATAGAACACTCATGTCCCTAGAGTGCCACCAAGAAGACATTCTGCTTAATTCTGATGTCAGCCACCTACTGGTTTGTGGCTTGCTATTTGGCAATGATAAGGGGAAAATTTAAAAAAATGACGCACTCGCTTTCTCTCTCACTCTAAGAGATTTATTTTCTTTCACATCCCTTGCCTGAATTGATCTTTTCACTTAGTTACATTCTTGGCACCTTTGCACACTGGGAATTGCAACCTGGGAATGTATACAACTGCTCCACATAGAACAAATATCCTGATCATCTTAATAACACAATGCCATCATTACAGCACAGCCAAACTTCTGGGTCACTGAGCTCCACACTCCTAGTGATGCCACAGCATACTCCTATTAAAGTGTGCGTTGGACTACAACTTTAAACTCTACATCCAAATCTGTTACCAGAAATTCCAACCCTCTCTGGGTGTGCCAAGGATGGAAGCCAGGAGTCTCTTTACTAAACTTCCTTAAGATGTAGTGTCTTTCTGGGTGGTATGAACAAATATATCACTATATTGTGGTTTTTTGTGGTTCTTTCTTCCGGCTTCCCTGTCCAAACCATGTCTAATTTCATAAACCGACATCTTCTCTCTGCCACTGTCCCCGGCCCAAACTAAAAAGGCGCTTATCATTTTGGCAGCCCTTTTTTGCACCTCTGTGTATCTAAGGTACGGGGCTCTTTGTGCCTTTTCCCTTTTGGAGTTGGGGCAAACAGAAGTGCACTTCTCTCTGCATAGCCCCCATGTCTGCATCACTTCTATCAGGGATCTGCGCTCATGTCTGCCTTCCCTCCAGTATTAGAGGGCAATAAAAAGAAATAAGGGCCAGCAACTTTTTTCAGCCATTCCTATTCCTATTATAACTTTACCGCTCATCAGCTGAGAGCAGATCATGACCTGAGAGCCCAATTATCACACAGGTAAAATAAGGCCTGTGTGGTAAGTCTTGGTAAGTCTTGCCTCACAAACCTTTTGGAATTCTTTGAAAAGGTCAACAGACACGTGGATGTGGGTGAACCTGTGGATATCATATACCTGGATTTTCAGAAAGCGTTTGACACAGTCCCCCACCAAAGGCTGCTGAAGAAACTTCACAGTCAGGGAATAAGAGGGCAGGTCCTCTTATGGATTCAGAATTGGTTGAGGGCCAGGAACAGAGAGTGGGGGTCAATGGGCAATTTTCACAATGGAGAGAGGTGAAAAGCGGAGTGCCCCAGGGATCTGTCAATAGAGGGATATTCTTTTCCCTCTCTCAAAACACCAGAACCAGGGGACATTCGTTAAAACTGAGGGTTGGGAGAGTTAAAACAGATAAAAGGAAATACTTTTTTACCCAGAGGGTAGTTAATCTGTGGAACTCTTTGCCACAGGAGGTGGTGATGGCATCTGGTCTGGATGCCTTTAAGAGGGGATTGGACGGATTTCTGGAGGAAAGGTCCATCGTGGGCTCAGTGGTGGTATCTAAATGATCAAAGAACCGGAACACTGACCGAAGAACCAGAACGCTGACCAGGACTCACCTTTGATTGGCAGCCCGTCCCTTCAGTTCCACCGCCTTCCTGCCCGCCACATGGGCTGCCCTCGGTGGATGTGCCCTACCACCGCTCGCTCAGGCACCCAGCGCCCGTCCCCCCCATGAGCAGGTGCCCCCTCTGAGGCCAAGAGCCCTTCGCAGCGCCGCATCCATCACGGAGCCGGTGACGAATGGCAGCGAGTAGGTGGAGCTAGGCCAGATCAGGTTCAGGAACGGCCAGTCCGGCACGTTCCCCCTGCATGACATCACTGCGTGGGCGATAAGCAATAATGGACTGTGCAACCTCCTTACATCAGTAGTAGGCTACTTCAGAGTACCGGGTGCAAGGGAGTGGCAACAGGATGCAAGCATCTTGTTGTCTCATGCCTCCCTGGGGCACCTGGTGGGCCGCTGTGAGATACAGGAAGCTGGACTAGATGGGCCTTTGGCCTGATCCAGCAGGGCTCTTCTTATGTTCTTAAGGCGCTTTCTAAGGCCTGATCAGATCTGTGGGCTGTATGTTTCACAGCCGCGCCCTGGGCAAACCCCACATACAGTAAATAATTCCACAGGCTAACAGCAGTTAATAATACAGGAACCCATTAAAAGATTTCAGTGCTCACAAAGTCACGTACACATGACGCAAAAACCTTAATCCCCTCTGTTCCAATCAGGGTGAGGCTTGTACATTTCAAACTGCCAAAAGATTCCTCCCTTAGGGAAACCCAAGACTAATGCAAAGCCTTAAAAATTGTCTTATTTGTCAGGTTTTAAACCCAAGATCAAAGAATTGACCTAAATATGAACCAAAAAATGAATCTTGAAACAGTCCAACAGCTTCTTGGATTGAAGGCTACAGGACTGGTCCAATTGCCTTGGGCGAGGAAAATGGTTAATCCGCCCAAGAAACACAATGTTCTGTGCAGAAAAACACAATTTACGTCAACTTCGTTACTTTTGTTTCATAATCCAAACTGTCCTATATATGATGTAATTACATTGGAAGATGTAGAACTTTGTGGGCAAAGCATGGAGGAATTACATAACCGCTCTTGCTTCCAGTTGTTGCACAGTCCTTTGGTAGCATGGTTTGTTGAGGTCACAGTCACCTTGAGGAAGCTGAGGAGCTCTACGAGCCGAATCCAAAGGGCTCTAGTGCCAGCAGTAAGCTTGTACCGCTGCCAAAAGTTGTCATAGCTATAAAGCACTTTATTTTTGGTGCTACCATTGCAGCAACAGTCAGCGCTGGGCCTCAGCGCCAAGAAGAGATGCCGTGGGATCCGCTAGGTGGTAAGGTACACCACCAGGGGCGGTAACTTGCTCGGAACATTGGGGGTGCTGAGTAGCCACGCCCCCTGATGTAACCACTTCTGACGTAGCCACGCCCCCTGATGTAGCCACGTCCCTGACGTAGCGGCACCAACTGTCATCACGGCTTGGAAGAGGCTGCTTTGCATCGCGACACCCCAATGTTCGGCGCTGGGCCGGGCAGGCCCTTGCAGAGCACACCTGACCGCTCCGACGAACAGGGTGCGCTCCCGGCCCAGCGGTGAAAAGGTCGAGCTGAGGGCAGCGCGAGCATGCGCACTGGTCGCATTGCGATCCAGCCAATGAGCTCCTTCCCAAGGCGCCAGTGACTCTGGCCTATGATCGGCCTGACCACTCCAAGGAACAGGCGCGCTCCCAGCCCTGAACATGGGGTGCCACACTGTGTGGGGGTGCTTAAAATTGGGGGTGCGGAGCACTCCTCCAAAATTATTGTGGGTGCTGACAGCATACCAGCACCCATGGACACTAGATAGGTGGTATGGTGATATAGTGTCAGCAGATGCAGCTGGCCTGCAGGCATTACCCAGTGCATCATTAGTCTGTGGAATTCATTGCTAATGGTGAAGGCCATTAGCTTGGATAGCTTTAAAAGGTGGTTTGGACATATTCATGGAGGGCAGGTCTATCAACACCTACAAGTCATGAAGGCTGTGCATTACTTCCAGATCCAGTGGCAGTATGCCTCTGAGTACAGCTGCAGGGGAGCAATGTCAGGCGAGAAGGACATCTTTCTTTCCTGCTGATTACCAGAGGCAGCTGGTGAGCCATTGTGGGAAGCAGAGAGGTTTCATGGTTGTACAACTACTGCAGTCCAAGAATGCCAATTTGCATCTCAGGAGTGTCATTTGATTGCTACAATTACAGCACTTCCTGCTTGATGATGTCACTTCCTGCCACAACATCACTTCCCCGTTAATAACATCACTTCTGGTGGGTCCCATCATGAGTAACATTCTAAAAAGTGGATCCCAGTCTAAAAGGTTTGAATACCACTGATTTAAATGGGTTTTTTTCCCAACATTTCAAAATTGATGGCAATTTTGTACATCAATCAACAATCAATCAACAGACATCTAGGTTGGACTATTGCAACTTGCTATATGTGAGGCTGCCTTTGAAAAGTTGCCATTGGAAACTTGACCCAAAATCAAGTAAGATTTGACTTGACCCAAAAGCAGTAAGAACCTCGTGCATGGGGCATGCAATTCTAGTGCTTTATCAGCTTCCTCGGCTTCCAGTTTGAGTTGAAGCTGCAATCCTGGTACTGGCCTTTAAAACCTGCAGCAGCTTTGGCCTGGGGTACTCAAAAGACTGCCTCTTCCAGTTATCAACTTGCCTGAGTGCAGAGGCCCTGCTCTAAGTTCTCCTGTCCTCTGTTGTGGGGCTACCTGGAGCTCTGCAGCTCTTAAGGCTGGCCTTGCTTGGATTTCTACAGCAGTCAGAAGCTCTGTAGTAGCCAGAGGTGAGTGGTGAGCTGGGAGTCAAGGGGGCAGCCCGTGTAGTTGGCATGTAGAGTACAGCACAGCTCTTGCAAGGCCAGTGGGAAGTGGCCTGCCGGGTAAGCATCTCTGCTCTTAGGAAGAGAGAGTCTGCAGAATTGCAAAACCAGCAAGAGTGGGTTTTATCTGCCAAGAGTGGGTTTTATCTGCCAAGAGTGGGTTTTATCTGCCAAGAGTGGGTTTTATCTGCCATGTGTTGGGGCAAACATCTTTTGTCGACTCTCTTGCAGGTATGCAGCCCTACATCCTTGATTGTTATTGTAATCTCGTGGCTCTTTATTTGTAACCCATATGAAAAGAATTACATTGATTGCAGAAGCTGTAACTCAGCAACAAACCTATTCTGCTGAGATAATCTGTGCCAGGGTGATTTTATCAAGTTCTGTTATGCTTTCATATTTGTGTATTTTTTTTAAAAAAATTAGGTCCCGTTTGTATGCCACAGGCCCCACCCTAGCTTAATCTGGCCCTGGCCAAACCAGATGCCTTCAGGGAGCCCCAAGCGGGGGACATTGTCCCTCAACCCTGTATCCACTGAGGTATTGATTCTATATAGACAGTCCTAGCCCTATTTTCATGAAGGTCTAATCCCTTTTTAAGGGCCTGTGAGCTAGTAGCTGTTACCATTGACTGCGGAAAAGAACCCTATCAGTTAATAATGCGTAGTGTGAAATGCTTTCTCTCTCCAGACTCACAGTTTCACTGGGTAGACTTTCACAAGTCTAGTTTGAAGGAAGAAAAATGACTATCCACTTTCTTGACACTCTCTGTAATGTTATAAACCTTCATTTTCTTTGTCCAAGGTTTAAAGCTATAAGCTATGACGTAGGGCTGCCACGTCAACGACTAAGCATAGTGCAAGGACGTCTGTTAAACCAGCAACAGCAAGTTCAGAATCTTGATAAAACTGAAACAGCAATTGCAGTGGCGCGCCCAGCACACACTCTGCCTAGGGGCCAGGTCTACACTCTCCACCCCGTCCCACCCAGTGACACACCCTCCCAGCATGCCAGGCTCCATTTTGATGCCATACAGCAAAGGAGAGTGGGTGGGCTGAAACTGTGCACCTCTTGGAGAAGCAAGGCTCCTTTTCTCCACCTTTGACTGTCCAGGGTTTCTTGTGTGCGCCCCCCCCCATTCAATTCTTTTTATAGAAAATTGACTTCTGCTCGCCCACTCCCTGATTCTTTTAGCTTGGCTAATTGTGTACAATGAAGACTTGGACTCAGTGGTGGAATCTACCTGCACGAACAACCGGAATGCAGGAAGTAGCTACCGGGACACACGATTGATTGGCAGTTCCTCCGCGCGTCCTTGCTTCCCCCACAGTCCGCTGCCTGCCCCCTCCGGCTGCGGCCGTGCAGGACGCACGGTTGATGGGCAGTTCCTCCGCGCGTCCTTGCTTCCCCCACGGTCCGCTGCCTGCCACCTCCGGCTGCGGGCGTGGAGGGCGCAGGCGCGGCCAGCCTCATTCGCGTATTGCAGGGGCGTGCAGCAGCGACGACTGCAGTGGGCGGAGCCAGCCCTACACGGAACAACCGGAACAGCGTTCCGGTGCGTCCTAGCTACATGACATCACTGCTTGGACTTCCCTGCTATTTATTGGTTCAACTTGGCTCAGGGATGGGCTTTGGAGGATTTAAAGTGCTCCACAGAATGAAGTCTACTTTTCTCTCTGGGTGGGTCTATCAGGTGCCTTGTGGCCTCTGTGCACATGGGCCTAGTAAGCTACCTCCACTTTACTGTTGCTAGTGCCTGGAAGGCTGCTCAGGATGCTGGGGCAGTGAGTTTGCTAGTAATTTCCTGTTCAAGGTAGAAAAAAGCTTTCCAGCTGCCTTGAGGAACACTGTTGTCCATATCTCTCCAGACACTGGAAGCCTTGGCTAAGCTTTCTCCAGCAGAAGCGTCTCACCCATTGCCCTCATTCTGCAAGATAAAGTTTGTGCGCTACAGAATTTGCCATTTGAGACTCTGGATCACACAAAATGCAGTGCTTTATTCTCAGAACACTTTCTTGTGAAAGCCTTTGGAGGTCAAAATGAAAAACAGGCGATGGGAATAAACAAGAGTATTTGTAATTACAGTTAAAGAGTAATACAAATTAGCCAAGTTGCTTTTGCATTGTTTTACTGAAACTGAAAAAAGTATCTGTACCAAAATGTACACAATTTTGTAATAGTACAAAATGGTATTTTTTTGAAAGACAGAACGTCAGGTACATTCACTGAAATGAACACTGAACAAACCATTTATTGCTAGCTCAGTGTTACATTAAATAAAACCAAGCAGTTTGAACGCTGCATAAATAAGAAAAAGGTAACTGTTGAACAAATACTGCAGGGAGATGGACATTCATGATGCTATTTACAAGTAGCTACAACACATTCCTATCAAGTAGTAAGTGTTGACTTGCATTAGCGTTATGAGCCGAATACATACAAATTAGAGACCTTGTGTTCTACAAAACAAACGAGTACCACAAGTTATACTGAAGGGGACACTCATGAGTTCCAATAAGTACAGCAGCCCTCAAACCATCTTTTTAGCCGATCTGGAACAGTGAGTCGTCATTGCATCCGACTACAGCCGAAGAGTGCATCTGTACTCTTGCTCCCCTTCTCTTGACTTGTTAGAAGAAAACTGGTTGTCCTGCGTAGCACTACTGTGCATGGTGGTATACGTCACCAAGTTGCAGCCATCTTTTTGGCATTCACTCCTCTTCCAACATCATTTTGAACAACTTTGTAATTGGTTTAAATTTTTTTTAAAAGGATAACCAAATGCTCCCAAATAAATTACAGTTTCTTTAGGAAAAGAAATATTAAATAAGGTGTCAGTAATAAAGAAGCAAACGTTGACCAGCTCTCTCATTTCAAGACATACACATATTCCTGCAGAAGTGCACACCGTACTCAAAGTGATAATTAAGAAATAGTGTAAACATGTTTTTTACTTGCTTATTTGAAACCATTTCCATTCAACAACCCAACCTCTTTAAGCTTGACCAAGGCTACAATCCACCAGGAACATTGCTGAATTTAACAGGAGCTACTGTGCTTCTTAGGAATTGTCACTCATTTCAATGACAATGGGGCTTGCTCAGAATGTCCTGGTGGATTGCCCCCAAAACATTTTCTCCCTAAATGCAAGGTAAGTAAGGTCCAACAAAAATGCCAGATGATTTTAAACAGTGGTTTCTGATGATCAAACAGTTCTATATTGCTGCACTGCATATTAAAAGATGGGAGTGTAACCACATTTACATTTAAAAGTCATATATATGCATTACAATAGCAAGTGAATGCTCCATAATGAGAGTCCTTACCACTACTGTGGCTTAGATTAATTATCCCATTGCCCAAATCCTTGGCTTAAAATCTGAACACAACTGAAATAAGGAGTTTGCAAGAAGCAGTTAGACCAGATTTAAAGACAAATACAAAACATGAAGACACTATTAAGCCACTCCCCACCTGCATGGCAAATTTGTGACCCTGCTCAAATTAGGTGGACTTGGTTGAGGCAATGCCCCTGCCCTAAAGAAATTTTAACTTGCTCCAGGTTGGTAACTGCTTTATATGCACAAAATTTATATGCAAACCGTACCACTAAGGCCTGTAAACAGTGATCATAATGAACATTGGAAAGCTACTAATTTGAGTAGGTTGGTTTTAAAAGACCAAAATCAAGTAAGCTGCAGATCTTGTATTTCTTTTCAGTGGCGTATGAACCAGAATATTTTTATTCAAAGGACAGAGACTGGCCCTTTGAATAACTTGGGTAGACTAGGTAAAATCCCACTCTATAAAATATCTTGACTCAGGAACACGAAGTCCTATGTTAAAATTAAAATCATCTGACGTATTTCCCAGAGAGAAGCATCCTTTTATGGCAGACAAAAGAAAAAAAGCCATGTACGATCCATATGTCCACTGATCCTCTCAAGGATTTTACCAACACTTCATTGTGTTGAAGATTATCTTCTTCCTAAAATTCACAGATCGTGTATTTCCACTTGTCAGTTTGCCATAGATATGCTCTGCTTCAATTTGTCAATTTTCAAACAGCCTTTTTCATACACGTTCCTTGAAGATCCTGTAGGTTTATTTTTGATCTGTTAAAAATACAAGAGAAAATCTCAATTATGTTTTCTAGCTGATTTCAGGTTTGGTTGGAAGGTGGGCTAATGGATTGGAACAAGGTGTTAAAGACTGCATTGGAATGCCCCGCCTTACCTATTGTGGATCATGTGACTTCTGACCAATTGTCCTGCAGCGAGAGCAGCCATTAGAGACAGCTCCCCTGCCAGTACAGTAGCACATACAATTTTAGCAAGCTGACGGGCATTTTCCCCAGGGTTGTCTGGACTTGCTCCCTGGACCCCAAGCATCTGGTAAACAATAAAATACAACATTATGGGACAGAAGCAAGCAGAAACTTTTATTCAAGAATGATGACATTCTACTTCTCAAGGATATTTTCCATACTAAGTGTAATGTGGGCTGGTTCCATAGCTCAGAGGCAGAACACTGACAAGAGTTAATCCCTGGCTTCTTCAGAGATTAACAGAAGGCAGCAGGCTTGGGAAATACCTCTCCAGAAGACAGTAGAGAACTACCTTCAGAGTAGAGAATACTGGCCTAGTCACACACACACAATTCTTTATTGTTTAACTCATAAGTCATTACAACATACCTAAGAAATTATAGCTTACAAACATTAATCATAACAATGAGCTCGGCCTGTCAACATAACAGCGTACTGGCCTAGTCAGAACTACATCTCCATTGACTATATACGGTAGTGCCCAAAACCATTTGGGGGGTGCGGGAAGACTATTATGCCTTATATGCTCTGTGGTACAAAAATTCCAACACTTCCCTGATATCATTGCTCGAAAGTTAAAAGTATTCTGCTCACGCAGAAACATGACTTCATTGTTTTAATGCAGTCATGCTAGAATCAGGAAGACAGCTATCACTTTCTATTAGCACACACAAGAATTTACCCTATTCTGGAATTTACTCCAGATAAAAAGCATCAGAAAGAAAGTCTCTTAAATGGTGGTGGAAAAGTTCAGGGATCCCAGATGGCCAGACAACATGGGTCACAAACATGCAACTTAGATGCACACTATAACACAGAAGTGGGAAAGGTTACATATTAGCAAGTGTATGTCTTGTCATGCTTCATACCTGCAAACAAGCCTGTTGTGGTAACAGGTTGGTTCCTCCACCCACAGTCCCAATTTCTATCGAGGGCATTGTACAACTGATGTACAGATCTTCATTGGTAGGACCAGTTAGTTCCATCAATGTGATACAGTTGGAGCTGCCAACATTTTGTGCTGCATCCTGGAGTCGGAACAAGAACAGATTTTAGCATAACGTTTTTTCAAGAAAATGTGTTAGCTGCATGCCTGTGTGCAAGGTCAAAAACAACATACCTGCCCACATGCAATATAAATAGCAGTAACGATGTTGGCTGCATGGGCATTATAGCCACCTATGCTACCAGCCATTGCAGAGCCAACCAAATTCTTGTTTATATTAACTTCAATCATGGCTTCTGTAGTAGTCTTCAGTACCTAGACAAAGACACAAGATACTGTTATGATTGCTCATAAAGTAGCAATTCTATGCTATTCCAAAGGAAGTTGTCTGGTTCTGTAAGTTGTCTGGGTAAGACACTGCCCTGAAATACTAGGAAGGTTGTACGGTCCTCCTCCCAAGTCACAGCCACCACCCCTTTCCCTAACACACTTCTTGAAATCAGAGGCAGATCTAAGGGAGGGCAAAGTTCTAAGTGTTGCAAGGAGCCTTACCCTGTCATGTCAATCCCGCCTCTCCCTTGCTGCTGTAGCCAGTAAGCAACGCCAAGATGTTGCTTTTCCCTGTGAGGATTGGCTAGAACAGTGCAGGAGAGGAGTGATTTCCACTGCAAGGTAAGGCTTCTTGCAAAAGTTAGATTTGCCCTCCCTTAGATCTGCCTCTGCTTGAAATGCCCCATCTCCCGTTTGAAAGGCCCTCCAGAATAGAAAGATCACATGCTACCATAAGGTACAATACATCTCCCCTGCCTCAGCTCATGGAAGTGCTTTCTACATGCATGGGGTAGAGTTGCCAGCATTGCTGACCCCCTCAGAAGGGTGGGAAATAAGCGTAACAAAGACACACTGTGACATATAAAAAAATCTGACACAGCTCTTTACAAAATGCATTGTAAGCATCTGTGTTTGCTCACAGAGCAAATACTCACTTCTTTAACCACCTTTGCTGGAATGACTGCTTCACACACAACAGACTTCCCTCTCCCCTCTATCCAATTTATGGCAGCTGGTTTTTTGTCTGTACAGTAGTTACCACTGACAGCTAAGATGTGGAGTTCTGGAAACTCTTCTTGCAGTCTTGCGAGCGCCTTCTCAGTCCCCTGTTGGGAAAGGAAGGGAATATATTTATAGAGCACCAATGTAAAGTCCTGTACAAACACTTCACAATTATCCCAAGCAAGGTCTGCTGTATTAAGCAAAAAGGAAAAAAAAGACCTTTATTTAACCTCCATCTTGACTGTACCATGTGCACCCCATTTCTTAGTGTGCAAAATGTAAACTCTGAAAATTGTTCAATGGAAATCATTTCAAAAACTATACATTTAATTTCAGTTAAATGAATGCTTAATTTTTACTAGCTCTTGCAATTATGGGGTGGGCGGGCCCCACCAGCAATATTTTCCTTCTAAAAAGGACCCTAAGAACTCTTCCATTTATAAATTAGCATGGCTCTCAAACTATTTTAGAGGTCGTAGAGGTTGCTGCTTGATTTATAAATGTCAGGAGGTGTCGCTATGATGGTGATTGGGCAGCAATGCTTCCCCTCTTGTAGCAGCTTGCTTAACACTTGGTGCACAGAGCCAAATCTGCCCTGTCAGTTTCACAAACTATCAAAAATGGGATCAATACCCACTAATGGGATCCTGACCGACAGTTTGAGAAGCACTGAACTAACACTTGATGAGAACAAAATATTGATTCTGTGTACAATACTAGAATTCCAGAGCAGAGATATCCAATTACAGCCAAGGTAACAGAGTGACTGAGCTGAAAATGAGGTCTTCCTGGTTTCAAATCTCGCCTCCGCCATGAACTCACTAGGTGGCCTAGGGTAAGCCACTCCCTCTCAGCCTCAACTCCCCAGCTGCAACATGGGGACAATACCTACCTGACAGGGTCATTGTAAAGTTTATGTCAAGATAATACATGCGGAGCACTTTGCACACTCAGAAAGCTTTATACAAATTATTATCATCATCATAATCACCACCACCAAATTGGGTCACAATACCATTTTCTTGCAACACTAACATGTAATTTAAGTACCTATTCATGAAGAAGAATTAAGGAAGAGGAACGTTCCTTTTCCTCGGGGTATTTTGTTAAGAGAGAACTCAATCTTGCAGGTATATTTTGAAATCGGCATTTAAAAAGTGCAAAGGAAAACCTGGGGCTTACTTTTGAAATCATGTTCATTCCCATTGCATCACCTGTTCTGGATTGGAAGCGAATATAAAGGTTGCGGCCAGCCAAACTAATATGAAGTCTTTGCAGACGTGCAAACCTAGAAAGATGAATTTTGAATTAATATATACTGTATCAGAATTTATCTTTGGTACCTTGCTTGCTTTCGGTTGCTTTTCAGCAAACATCTCCTGCCTCCCACCTGCCTCTAGTGACATAAAAATACCAACCTGCTTGTGCTATCAAATGCATCTTTGACTATCTTAAACCCCTCTGGTGTTTCAAGCCAAGCCTTCACTTCTGCAGACTGGCAGGCAGTGGGTAGCCTCACAACAGGGCCTCGAGTCATTCCATCTGCTAAAATGCGGCTACTGGCACCTCCACCAAGCTAACATCAAAAGAAAGATTTTGGTGAATGACAGGTAAACATTAGGGTGCATAAACCAAGTAGCTTGTTTGAGTGAAGCAGCTTACATAGATCACATGACCAATACTCACACATATTGCTCGGCACCCTCTATTTGTGCTTGCAACTAGACAGCCTTCTGTGGTTGCCATTGGAACTTGAAACTCCTTCTTGTCCAAAAGAAGGGGGCCAGCTACTCCAACAGGGATTGGCATGTACCCAATCACATTTTCACAGCAGGCACCCATTACCTTAACAAAAAAAAAACAAAAGTCAGTATGTATTAGTGTGTGCCAAGATTTAATTTTCTGAACAGCATCTTAAAGCAAAAAAGCAAAACTACTTAAGTTGACCATTAGGAAATAGAATCCAATGTTTAGAATAACTGAATGCAAGGTGTACATTTTGTTCCCTTCCTCCTGCCAATTTATGATTGCCAATTACAGCTAATTAGGCTACTGCAGAACATGTTACATATTTTAAGAAGTGTTGCATAAGACCTAAAATAGTTTCATAATTGTATAGCAGAAATCAGCAAGTTTCTCCTTATTTAAGGAAAACACTGTATATTGCCTCTAGCCCAGTTTGTTAAAATCTTTACAACAGGATCCGATTATAAAATCAAATATCAGAGGAGGAGGAGCTCCAAAATAAGCAAAGAGAGGGAGAAAAGGTAGTTCTGTCTACAGAGGCTGCCTTTTGACCTACATTGTGTTTCTACTATTGTGCTGACTGCCTGTGCTAAATCATAAAACGTGAAGCAAATCTTGCCTCAAATGTTCTCTCATTCTCTTAATGAAGTGAATAGGACAGGCTCAGGCTGTCAATCGAAATGTCTTCCGCTAAATAAAACTGACACATGCTTCATATTAAGACTGGAGTGGATGCTTGGTTTTACGAACATGAAATGTTCGTAAACATGAAATGGTTTTGCTCTATGCTTGCAGCAATTGATAGGTAATTTTATGTGTTCTAGCTTCTTTTTTATGTTGGATAAGTAGTAAAAGGTAAAGATTTCCCCACGACTGAATGGTCTAGTCATGACCGACTGTAGGGGACGGTGCTCATCTCCGTTTCTTTAGAGCCAGCATTTCGTCCGAGGACAAGCTTCCGTGGTCATGTGGCCGGCATGACTCTACGCCATGGCGCATGGAACACTGTTACCTTCCCACTAAAGTGGTCCCTATTTATCTACTTGCATTTAGGTGCTTTCGAACTGCTAAGTTGGCAGGAGCTGGGACAAGCAATGGGAGCTCACTCCGTCACGCAGTCTTGAACTCCCAACCTTGAGGTCGGAAAGCCCAGCAACAGCGGATTAACTTGCTGCGCCATCACGTCCCATGGATAAGTAGTACTTAAAAATATATATAGAAAAAATAAAACTGACAAATGCTTCTTTTAGCCTACAGGAATACTTACCAAAGAATAATTGTAGTCCTTGTAAGGAAGATCCTGTAAGGAAGAAGGCTCAAGAAGCTTCTGAGCCAACATCTGTCTGCGAATGAACACACCACGTTCCTGAGTTTCCATCAACGTTTCCAATTTGTAGGCTGGAATATGCTTTGCATTGACTAAACTAATAACCTCAGCATCAGTAAGAAATTTTGCTCCCATCTAGGGGGGAAAACATTTGGTTAATTTACAGTATTTGGGGGTCCTTCATCAAAGTCTCTTCAGAAAACTTTGCAATCATGGAATAAGAAAACAGATGTTATCAGTAGTAGCTGGTTAAATGACAGGAAGGAAAAGGTAGGGCAGTGGTCATAGTGAAGACAAGTAAGAAGTGGAACCTTCCCAGGATCCATCTAGGGACCAGTGCTTTCTATCTTGTTCATAAATTATCTGGAGTGAGGTGTGAACAGAAAGATGGCCACGTTTTCAGATGACACCAAACTATTCAGGGTGATAAAAACCAAAGCAGACTGTAAAGGGCTCAGAGCTCACCATTTAAGTGAATTGGCAACCAAATGGCAGGTGCAGTTCAATGGAAATAAGCTGGGGGGAGGCCTGCAGAGGGGATCGCAGGCTCCCCAGAGAGCCATAGCGACCCCCAGGTAAATTTAAAACCCCTTCCCTTCCTGGCAGCAGTACAATCGTTGTGATCACATTGCTGTCAATTTCATGGATGCTCCTATTAAGGGGAAATGGCCATCTTCCTGTTCCCCCTGGTAGGTCGCAACCCAACAGTTTGAGAACCACTACTCTGTACAAATCTATAGCGCAGTCACATTTAGAATACTGAACAGTTCTGGTTGTCACACTTCCAGAAGGATAGCATCCGAGAAAGCTGGTAACCAAAGTGATCAGAGAACTGGCTCATCTTTCTTAAGACAGGCTGCAATGTTTATGGCTACTGATCCAATTAAAGGGAGATGAATGACATGACTGAGATAAAATTATGTATCATATGGAGAGAAAAGGTTTTCTACTGCTCTAACACTAGCAACAAGGCTCATGTAATGCAAGTGATTGGCAGAATATTTAGGATAGACAAAAGAAGGCACTTCTTCGTACAGTGCATAATTAACTTCACAGACCCTGTTTTCTATTAATCTGAAGTCCTATTTTTGATATAGGACCCAATCCTGTGGGACTTAGCACAGGTAATATAAGCATACCGCCCATGCTTTTGTTGCAAAAGGTGCTAGAAAGCACCTCCAGCACCGGTGGTAGGCCATTACCATGGGTGCTGGGCAACCAATGGGCCAATGTTCGCCCTGCACTGCCTGGAGGCAGCACCGCAAACTACCGAGTGGTGAATCCACCAGTTGCCAGCATTGCAGCCTTTTCAGGCAGGGCAGGACAGCGAGCCTGCAGGGCCGCATGGCAGAGCAGCAGAGGCAAGTAAACCACTCGCCCACCCTTACTGCCTTGGCTGCTGTGGGATGCAGTGGTAGCCGCTTAGCTACCACTGCTCAATCCGGCAGCTGGGCAGCTGAGGAGTGGTCTGATAACCTGCAGTTTAAATTTTCTACTTTACTACTACTATTTGCGTTCACAGCTCTACACTGCAAAAAGTCTTCCAACAGTGCTTACATGAGGGTTCACAACAAAGCATTAAGTCTATAATCCTATACTTACTTACCTGCAAGCAAGTTCCCCTGGGACTTATTTTTGAGTGGACGTGAGCAACAAGTCATTTCCACCTCAGCCTTTTTTTAATCCAATCCATATAATTTCATTTTGGACGATCATTATACGAAATAACTTTTTAAACCTATTCTTGAGACTCCATTGAGCTAAAAAGAATGAAACTAGGCAGTCCCTGAAATTATTTTTGAATGGGCTAGATGTTATGTTCATGAAGAGAACATGTGTAATTGCACTATAGTCCACTGAAGAAGTTTCTAGCAAGTAATACATGCTCACGTTTTGAAACGACTCTTTGCACACAGTCCTGAAAAACTTGAAATACTGGAAATCTTTACAGCTTTCTGTTCATACCTTGTCATTCCGAAGTATACAGAGACATTCTTCGACAGAGCGTGGTTCTTTAGGTAGTTCAATTTCAGACTCTCTTCTATTACTAACGGAGGAGGTTTCTGCAAGGGTACAACTACCAACTACAAACATGGCCTTGGCTGGAGACTCTGACAGCAGAGGCTTTATTGCTTCATCTGCATAAAAATAAATCAAAATTGGAATTTTAGGGAAAAACCCATCAAGAACCTAAAGTACTAATTCTCTTGTATTCAAAGCGAAGAGGTTCACCTTTGGCAGCAGGTGCTTCATCGACTTTCCTGGGGTTGGGATTATTTGGTAAAGGTTTTCTGCAGCAGTTTTCAGGATTTTTTTTCTGCATTATCACTTGAGAGGTTATCGGGTTCTTTAGTGAGAGTGTGGATTCCATCTCTGTCTGCTCAAAGAAGATGTATTTGACAGCAAGGAGAAGAGCCAAGCCAAGGGTAATTACCTGCTCAATGTCCATACTGGCCATTCTAAAGAGAATTCAAGAAAGGAAGAAATCATTTAATATAGTTCTTTCAATTATATTCTTCTAACGAGGATCTGCATAACAAAAATATTTTATAGAGTACCATAGTAAAAATATTTTAAACCAAGGAACTTCTACAAGCTAGTTACTTAATAAACGTCTCCCTTCACTGCAAATATTTGCTATTCCTGAATTCTTGACAAGATCATGCTATTTCCACAAATGAGTGCACACTAGAGATAACTCAGTGGTTCCCAAACCACTGAGTTAAGCCATAGAGGCCCAGTAGGTCAAGGGAGCTGCCAGACAAAAAAAGTTTGGGAACCACTGACTTAAATGATTGGTTATGTGTTGTCCTGACTGTGCGCTCTTGCTTTATAAATGTGACACACACTATGGAGATTCTGGGGAAGGGGGGAGATATTGTGCAGAACTAAAATCAGCCCATCACTTAACTACAGGACACTAAAGATAGATTCATGCAGAGTAGATATTTCTGCGTAATCAAGTCCTATGCTGCTCTGATAACATCCAGGGGCTGATACTGAATGTTCCATCACCCTCTGGTAAGTCCTGGTCTTTCCCAACCTTGGAGCTGAAGAAGCTGAAGACCTGGTTATGCTGCATTTTGGAAGTACACAAAGCATCTCCAAAACAAAGCGAGACTGAGACAATCCACCAGGAGTACCATTAGGTATAGCACCAAAACAACATGTTGAAATTCCTTACAAAAATCAAGCACAGCTTAATCCACTAGAAATCCAAAACAAACACAATAAAATATTGAGAAATATTATGGTTTAATGTACCTGGAAAGATAGAACTGCCATAGCGAAACATTAGGCTCAATTCTCTTTGGTGTACTTTCATCCAGTTCCAAGGACATTTCTGCTGTACTGTTCTGAGCAGATGGTTCTGCTATCCAACGACTGTGTGCATGGACAAGAACCAAACCTAGAGACTTAAATTTAAGAAGTTCATTGTACCTGGGTAGCTCACTCAGGCTGCAATCCTATACATACTTTCCTGGAGTAAGCCCCATTGAATACAATGGTACTTACTTCTGAGTAGACCTGCATGGATTGTGCTGTCAGTAACATGCATCAGTGTCAGAAACATTGCACATCAGCATTTTGTTTAGCATTGTACAAATAAGAAATGTAATTTCATAGTTTAAAGGAATGCCATACGTTGAAACTGAAAAATAACAGTATGAAGCTTAACAAAACTGTTGTCAGTACTAAGCTCCTGTATCCTGAAGTTAACATTTTTTATTTGTGTAAAGATGCTGTATTAATAGTGTGGTTTGTGTCTTTCTCAGGAACAAGTGTCAACTGCTGCCAGATAAGGCATGAGCTTTGTGTTGAATTTCCCCATTCAGTGTCTTACTAGATCACTGCTCAACTACACTATTAGCGAGCACAATCAAAAGCTCTTGGTAATGATCTCATGTGCCAACAGCAGAAAGGAAGGGAAAAGTGACAAAAATTACTAGTGCTTATTCTTATACCAGGTTTTGATCCCCAGGGGTCCTGCTCCTTTTCTTCCTTTGACCAACTTGGGTCAAGCTGAAACCCAAGCTAAGACACCCGGCATCCAATCAATTACATTTGTCAGAAGCTAGGCCATTGGCTTACTTGACAGGGTTGCTCCCAGTAAGACCCCATGGGCTAAGAAAACAAAAACATACCATTATCATTTTGACCCTCTGAGTGACAGGATTAGGTTTGTTTTCTTCTTCCTCCAAGACACGTGCAAAGTGACTAAGCTGCCAGATGGGATGGCCTTCGCGACTTTCCCGTGAAAGCTGCAAGAAAACCACAAAATAGCTTTATTCAGCATGTATATTCCGAGAACATGTTTTCTGTGCACAATCATACGGCATCTCTGCTACAAAGACACAAGTCTAAGAACTGTAGAAATAAATCATTTTAACAATAACAATGTTAGGCACTTAGGAATACCTAAGGCTATACTTTATTCTTTGTAGGCCGTACAAAGCTCAAAATAAAGCATTTATATTAACTAAGGAAGTAATTTGTCCCACTAAAACAATGAGGAGCTGCATGGTACAGTAGAATTCTTGAGCAGCTGTAAATAATTTCAGTGGACTTGCTTAGGGAAAAAATCTGGAGTATGTGCACATCAATGATCGGTTGTAGTGTTCTTACCTCCAGTACCAAGGATACACAGGCAGGAAAGAAGGTCATGAATACAAAGTAGTTGGCAAGAACAGACATGCAGCCAAAACAGCACATGATTTCGAGCTGTCTCACACCTGTTAGGGAAACAAACACCAAATCATAATTTATTTGATTTATATCCTGTTTTTTCTCCCTGAAGGGCACCCAAGGCAGCTTAAAACATTAACATATACATAAAACTATAAAACACATATGTATTTTATGTAACACAATAGTTAAGAAAACCAACCAGCGGCATCAGCAACTATAAAAACCATTGGTCTTAAAATATTTTTTTAAAAGTTATGATTATTTTCCCACTAGAAAACCTATATAAATAACAGCACATACACCCTTTTAGAGACATAGCTTCACCCCTACTCCCTGCAGGTTCATAAACACACCATGGAACAATGAAATAAAATGATTCAATAAGGATAGAAATAGGTAGAATCCATGCCTTGGCAGGCTCCCCATAATCTCTTTTCCTACATAGCTAAAAGAAACCCACAAGTTTGTTCTGCATGGCTGGTCAATTTTTAAACATGCTGGCACCAATCAACAACAAACTGATTTTGGACATTATAGAAAAGCTTACAGAGCAATTTTGTATTGCTTAGAAGAATAATCCCATTGCAGCTTTGTTTCTTCATGTTTTACCATGTTAATATGTATTCTGTGTATGTTGAAAGGACTAAGGAATTTGAATCCTGTAAAATTCTGGGTCAGTCTTACATGGACTTGCAGCCAATGTTTTGCATCATGAGTGCAATTTTCAAAATAACTGCTTTTCTCTAGAATCTTCACAGGTGCCCAAGATGGGAAACTTTGGTAAATTAAATAAAGCTGGTTTATTTTTCTTTTCTAGCAAACCATTTGCTGTAAACAACTAATATGAGAGGAGGTGTTTGAAACTTTGTGGGCTTATTCATAAGACAGCATACCAATTCTTAAACACTCATGGATACTATTTTTAAAAAAAAAAACACCAAAATTAGTATGCAAGAAAATATTTTTCTATATTTGAATTTAAAAATTCTTTATAACAAATCCATCAATCTTCAGCTCCTGAAATGCAAAGAGATTGGATCTAAATTCTGAAACATAGTTAACTTCCCACTGAGCTTTTTAAAAATGAAAGCTTACCAGACATTGTACCAACACCAATGACCAGACATTCAACAAGGGCATCAAGTGTAAACGTTGGCCCCAGGATTGCCATGCCACGTGAAATATTTTCTCTTACTTCATCCTACAAAAAATACAGATGTTTTCCATGAGTTACAAAAGAAGCTGAACAAATGGTATTTGTCAGCCTATACTGATAAAAAGAGTAAATGATTAAAATCAAGCCAAATAAAATAGGAACGTTTTGTATCCAGGTTCTCTTAATACCAAAATCTAGGTAGTTAAGTAGCAAGAAAAACGCTAGAATTAAGGACAAACGTATACCTCCCCCCTCCTTTTAGAGTGCAATCCTAACACGCTTGTGAAATGCCACAAGGTACACTTACACCAACTTGGGAGTCAGCTTGGCAGGAACAAGGATGCCGGTCTGCAGAGGCTGAATCCAACCTCCACGCCGCCCCAAGTAGGTGAGGTAGTGCCAGCCAAGTTCAGCTTGGAGGGTGGATCAGGTGGGGAAAGGTGGGTGGGATGGGCCTGGAAGGGGGATGAGACTAGCCTCTGGCAGGTAGGCTGTATCCTAACCCCTCTCCTGAGCAGGTCGGCCTTACGATGGCCTGCTAGGATCTGCACCAGTGGGATTATGGTGGCTGTCTTTACTCAGAGTAAGGGGACATACGTCCTCTTAGTCAGAATTGCACCACAGCGGTCTCCTAACTGGGGCTGGATAGGCCACAGGGCAGCTGGCCTGCCTATTCCAGCCCAGGTTAGGACTGGGCTGTCAGTCAGGTGCTTCAAGAACTCTTAAGTAAAAATATATGAATTTTATGTAATAATTGAAAAGCCTACAACACAGACACCATGAATTGCTTCTTATTAATTGTTCCTAAGGCTTCAATCATTTTATACACTCCCTTATCCCTTCTTTGTTCTATTTTTAATCCAGGATACATGCTTTCAATCCTCTGGTATGGAGGCAGATTTAGGGACCAATCCTAACCAACTTTCCAGCACCGGGGTTAGGGCAATGCAGCTCCAAGGTAAAGAAACAAGCATTTCTTTACCTTGAGGAGGCCTCCGTGACTATTACTACACTGTCGGATGCAGCACATGCCCCATTGGAACATCTATGTCAGTACTGGAAAGTTGGTTAGGATTGTGCCCTTAATAATGTTGCATATATTTTATTAGAAGCTCAAAAATTTCACATTTGAGTGTTTATTAATTCTCAGGTGAATGCCAGTCAAACCATGTGACTTATGAATTTTAATTTGTCGCTTGTCTAGTACTTAATCTTTTGTCACTCCTGTTTGCCTTACGTCTTCCGATGCCCTCCCCCAAAACGGGTCACACACTGCATAAGTGTCTGACCAACATCATTCACACTAAAGATTGATGCAAATTATTTGTTCAGCTTTTCTTCAACTTCTCTGCCCTCCTTCTATCCTATCCCATCACACCTTTGACAGTCCAGAATCTTCCTAATTTCCTGTTTATTTTTTCAAGTACATAAAAAATTTTTTGCCTGCCTTTTCCAATTACATTTGTTTTCTAGTCTTTGTACCCTTTTTAGCATTTTACAGCTAAGAGGCTAAGAGACTGGCCCATAAATCAGAAAGCCTCTTATTTCAATCTCACTTCTACCACCAAGTGTCCTTGACAAGCCATTCCTGCTGATCGTCAGCACACATATGTGCAATAAGGGGATAATTCCAACCTAAATCAGAGGACTGTTCGCAAGGATAACAAGATGTTTGTTAACTACTTGGGATACGCAAAAGCTCTACAGAAATGCTTATTATCATAATCGTTTTCTTAATCATTGGGATAAAATCTACTTCCTACAGGAAGCATCCTCATCTTTTATGGTTCGATTCTGCTGGTTAGCCTTGCCGACATCCTCTTGGATTTGTTTGTACATTTTGTAAGGAGACGTACAAATTTCATTTGACTTTCTACTACAGTGGTTTTAAATAAACTTCGTCTTGGAAAAAACATGAATTGGGATTTACCCGAAATAAAACAATGCACATTTGCCAGCTAATTCTGAAACAACTTTATCTGTAACTTAAAATTTCTAAAATACTCTTTGCAAGCTCTAATTTGTGCTATTATATGAAAATTTGCATTAATGCTATGAAAATGAAGAAGTAGCTGACCTGTGAATTGGAACTGAGTGCAAACTTGGCCAATGCACTGGCTCTGGAGAGGTCAATCAGAAGCAAGAAGAATGGCAGAGCTTCACTGAAAAGGTTAAGCACACATATTGACTATTTAAAGTACATTACAATATGAAAAGCAGGAGATAGACATCTTGAATGTTATTTCTCAACCTAATTATCATGTGGGCCCAAATAACTTACAGCAAGGTACACTATAATTATTAAGCTACCAAATGCATTTTAAACATAGACTATACTCATTAAGCACATTAGTCTTCAAGACTAATGAGAATGTGGGGAAAAGAAGTCACAACCTAAACCCAGGTAAGTCCCAGCACCTACCTGAAGTCAACAACCTGACTGAAGCCAAACAAGTTTGGGTATGGTCAGCACGAATTTTTTCCGTGCAAAAATTACAGGGACTGTGCACAGCCTGCTTGGAGCTGCATCAGAACACAGCACCAGAGCACTTGGTGATGACATCATCATCATCACTGAGCTCCAGAGTACCCAGGCAGGAGATGTGTTGTGCTCCAGTTTCAACTGCGCGGTTTATAAGCTAGCCATTAAGAAGCCCACCTGGGAACTCCAAGAATGGAAGAGGAGCTCCAGCATGGAAGAGACAATATGTGTAATCCATTAGTGATAGCACACTATGACCCACAAATTGTGGACACAGGACACAGTGCAGCAAAAAAAAACTATTTCTGGATTACAGAAGATGCAGGCTTTTAATGCCTCTTGTTCAGCACCAAAGTGCTGAACTAGAAACATAAGAAACTACCATGCAGGGCCAATAACAGGTACTTGGAGGAATGGGACAAAGGAAGCAAAAGCACATTCCAGAGGCTTCTCGGGGTGTGATGTTCCATATGCAGTATGTGCACAGCCAGATCATGAGAGGCACAAAGTAGAATAGCTGTCCTGGTCTGCAATGCACGGGTTTTCCCGAGACTTTTAATATGTGCTCCCACTTTGTCCCACCCACTCACCCTGAGCTTTTAGATCAGCATAGAAGGTTCTGTTATCAGCAAACGTTGACTTATAAACACTTATTTTCAATAACATGGGAATGGTCAATACATACTTCAAGCCTGTCAATTCCTTATCGAGGAAATGAATCACCACAGTACTGAAAACAAAACTTGAAAAGATTGTGAAGAGGCCAGCAATACCTACAAAAACACAAACATATAATAGCATTAAGCAAACACAAAACACAGACATGAGCTTCATTTCAAAGTCTTGTCAGACATCTACAGATCTAAATCCTCCCCTCTGCAGCGCAGACCCCAATATATAAAAAATATATACAGTAACAAAGAACTGTTCCATCTATCATGCTAGCTTTTATCATTTTTATCCAGTGTTCAAAGTACATATTTATTGTAAATATAGAATATTTTAATATAAGTAATCTACTATTTTTTCCTTCTACAGTTTTAACTTCAAATAAGTCGATAGCCCAGACTTTAGGGCAAATTGTCCAGGAAATTAATAAAATGACTCAGCTGGCTAGGAAGGCATTGCACTGAAATTGTCTTAGCAATTCAAGCCCAGCTCTTTATACTGGTGAATAATTCAATCCTGAGAGAGAAAAGCTGACAGGAGAGGAAGAGAGAGAGAGAGAGAGAGAGAGAGAGAGAGAGAGAGAGAGAGAGATATGAATATAAGTGAGTGTGTGAGAGAGATCTGAGCATGCAAACCTCAAAAGTGGGCAGTCTTGGGCAACCTGGTGCTAACGGGTATGGAAATCAGTTATTCTCCTCTATCTGTTCTTACTGACATACCACAACCATCATATACAACCAATATCTTTACCTAGAATATATTTTGAGCCAAGCTGCCTCAGATTTTGGAACTGAAAGTATATATAAAGGATTGCAATACAGCGTGTGATTGTCAGGATTATGATATCACTGCTCAAAACATCCTGTAAAAAAAGAAAAAAGTTTGTTTTAAAAAGAGATTAAATCACAAGAGCTAACATTTCTGAAGCAAACTGAAGAAAAGCCTTTGGATTTTTTTTTACTTGTACTTTCTGAAATTAAAAAACGCAGGTCCAGCCATATTTTCCAACAACTGAAAGATTACTACTAATTTTCCAAACCTTTTGACTGTGACTCTCAATACAGTTTCTCTCTTAGTTCAGTGACCCAGGGAATTGGCACACATTAATAAAAATCCACAATTTGGATAATTAACACGAAAATTACCAGTTTTTTTCCAGCACTATCATGCTGTTGCCCAATTCTGTGGGTGAGCTCATAAAAATATCCCAACACCAGTTACTGCATAAGCCTAGGTTTTTGAGGTATGCCTCAAAAAACCCAGGCTTATGCAGTAATTTGTGTGGGGATATTTTCCCATTTAAATTAAAATTTCAGTGGGCCTTCTCCATTTCCTTGCTGTTTTCTAGCTTAGTCGCCTGACAGCCCATTCAACCGTCCTTTTTTTCCTCCTATCTTGGCCCCCAGTCTGCTTGCCCAGATTCTTCTCTACAGCCCTCCTTCTTCCACTGTCCAGGCTTCTTGCAGATTCCACTGTCCAGAGCAGTCCTCGCAAACCACAACAGATTACCCCACTGTCTAGAGATACTTCTGCACCTTAATGGTACTTTTGATCCTGGTGTGCTCTCTCTCTCTCTATCCTAGTCTATCCTGTCTATGGCACAGGTTCCTTGTCTCATGTCTTCTTCTCCCCTCTCTTCCAGACTCTTCCAATGTCTCTGTTTCCTTGCCTACCTCTTCTCTCGACAGGCTGCTAGACCAGCCTTTTGAGAAGGAATGTTCTGGAGGCTGCAAGGTACATGGTCACACAAATCAAAAGATACATACTATACACACAATGAAGAAGGTGAAGGCATAGCGGGCAGTTTGCAAACACTAGGAGCAAGCCAGAACAACTGCCCAGCCAAGTTAGCAAGCAGACAGGGGTGGGTGGGAGGGCAAGCAGGCACTCTTCTTCCTCCTGACAAGGGTCACAGGAAGGGCCAAATTACCAATTTTCCAGCCAGCGGTGTAACAGAGATAGACATGTGTCCCTCCTCCTCTAGAAATGCCTAAGCAGGCAGAAGCCTTGCAAAAATGGAACCTCTCTCCTGAGATCTCAGCAAATTGCAAGGCTTCCCTGAAATCAATTGCAGTGCCCAGGTGGGATCCCTTAAACAGGTTCCTGGGTGAGAGAGAGCAAGCAGGTGAGCGATCACTCTATGCTTTAATCACCACAAGCAGGTATGCTTTGTGGTGATCAAGCATAGAGTCTCCATTTCCAGGCTTGCAACTTTGCTCCAGCGGGGCGTTTCTAGGGGGTGGCAGGGGGTGGCAGGAGCCATGGGCGCCATCTTGCAGGGGGCGCCGTTTGCATGGTGCCCGCCCCCCCCCAAAATGGCGCCCACAGCCGCCCGCTCCCGGCCAGGCCCTCTGTTTGCTCCTGCTGGCCCTTTAAGGCCAGCACGTTCTGCCGGCAGGAGCGAACAGAACGCGCCTCGCATTTTCATAGATTCGCCCCTGGAGGTAGGGGCGCAACCGCCAGGCTAAAAAATTTATACATTAAAAAAAACACAGTTGCTATTATTACTATTTCTCTAAAACACACCTGATACCAAATATCAGGAGAAAGCGCGAAAGCAGTCCCCCACTACCACAAACTATGTTTTCCACACTTGGGGAAATTACAGGACTCAGCACACCCGCAGTGCAATGGATGAGCCTCACCCTGTCTCTCCTGCCAGATAACTATGCTTTCTGGTGTCCGAGGTGGCCTTGCCCATGCCAAAGGATGCACTCCCAGGCCATGGTGGATGCTGAGCCTGCTCCCCTCGCACCCCCTGCGCTCGTCGGGGCAGCCGCCCACAAGATCGCCAGCCTGCAGAGCGCCAACGGGGGCACGCGCCCCCCTTGCGAGGCCGTGGTGGACCCCAATTCCTGCCACCCCACAATGCCCTGCTGCAGCTCATCTGCATGCGGCCAGCCGAGTGCCTCCCTCTTTCGCTGCTCCTCCCGCCTGCCGCCACAAAGCGAGGAACTGGGGCTGCAGCTGCTGCTTGTAACACTTTGTGCTGTGATCCCCCCTGAGTAGATGCTCCCCATATTGGGCTTCTTGTACTGAAGTATTTTCAACTCAAATCACTATCTTGTTATGTTTCCTTGGATGGCATTTAAGATCCCCTCAACAGTTATGACAACTCTATTGAGCGTTTCCTCCGCGCGCCGGTGCAGTTTGCAAAGTGCCTGCCCTGCCCTGCCCTCGCTCTTGCTCCCCCAGCTACCTCTGGCATTGAGGAGGAGTGGCTCCCAGCAGCGCTGTGTTGCCTTGCCTGCCTCCTCATGCTCGCACTCACGACCCAGTCCTGGCTGAGGAGTCCTCCGATCAGGGGGTGAGGAAGAGAGGGGCAGGCCGGTGCCTTTTAGAGGCACTTTTAGAGGGCGCTTTTAGAGGCGGAAAGGTGGACTGGTGGGCTGGCGGTCGAGACGAGAGACCCCGTCTTGGCCTTGGGCAGCGGCTCCAGCTACTATCTGGTAGCCTGCTCCAACGCTGCCATGCTCACATGGAAGGCTTCCTCCAAACCCCCCCTCCAAAGTCGCAAGGGAGGCGTGGCTGGGCGACGCGCTCAGGGCGCAATTTCATCACCCTGCCATGGGCGCAGTCAGGGCTCCGTTCGCCTCTGCTCCAGCCAGGAGGGAGGCTACACTCCTGCAAGTCGATTACCTGCTTGGATCTTTGGCGGAGGGAAGCAGTCTCTCTCTCTCTCTGTAGTGAGCTGAAAAAATTGACACTCTCGACATAGTAATAAAGTTAAATGGCTCCCTGTCCCAAAAGGTCTCACAATGTAAAAAAAATGCAGAACACTACCAGCAACCGCCGCTGAAAAGACACTGCACAGGGGTGAATAGATACAATTGCTCTCCCCTGCTAAATATAAGAGTAGATATTCCTGCTCTTCTTGTTTGGTTTGCAACCACAGGTTTGGAAATCACTGCATTAAATAAAGCTTCAGTGAAAAATTCTCTGATCAATTTAGTAGATCAATTCCAATCAGAAGCAGTATATAGATAAATTTAAGGTAACAAATTTAAAGTTTCTTACTTCTTCAAATTTGGGGCACTCATAATTCCAGCCACAGATCTTATCATTACCGGTGAACATCTTCATAGACATCATACAGATGGTAAGAGTTACAGTTCCCACAATGACCTCCCATGGGTGAGAGGCCACAAAAAGGCCATGCATTCGGAAGAGTCTGGACAGCATTTTCAAACTTGTTTTCTCAAACCTAGGGCTAAACAAATAAAAGAAACCCCTTGTTAATAGAATAGGCTATTTGAGAAAACATGAATTTAAAAAATTAAGGTACTGCAAATTTCCATACATGGTCATCATTTGATCAGTAGACGATGTTAGGCTATTTATACAGTATTTAAAGCATTATTCTATGACAACAGTAAAGCAGTATCATGAAACCAATAATAAAGGTACACAGCCACACAAAATGCTTTTGACCATATGAAATATTTAAGCATGGTTAAACAATTTGACAATACTTAACAAAACATTGATGAGCATTCTGACCACAGCTTCCACAAGGTCTTACAACTAATTCTTTATTAACTTCTTCAGGAGTTCTTATCAATCCTGTTAAAGATTTTTATTTTCTCTTGCAGATATTCACATATATTTTACATATAGACATGGGGAGAACACACACAATGCTACAGGCAGGAGGTTTGACTAGATGACTTTGTAGGTACCTTCCAACTCTATGATTCTATGAAGTGTGGGTGATTATGTATGTTAATCAGACATAAATATCGTCATTTGCCTGCAAAAACCTGTCTTTTTACAAGGATGATTTACAAAGCCTAAAAGGAATGGGGAGAACCAATCAATTTAGGAGAACAGGCGAATAAATTTCTTTGTATAGAATCGTACATTTTGTGGGCTGATTTGCAAAACCTGGTGGAATCATAAACTATATCTGACGTATTTGGTAACCAACTATTTGGCTTATGTGCAAAAAATTTTTTTACTGTTTCTCCAAAAACTATATAAGACATACCCTCTATATTCAGTGCACAAGACAAGCCAGATATTCCTGTGATGAAAACAACAACAACACATCACAGACACAAATACACTGATCCATGTAAGGAACTTATTTCAATTATGTCTCATGAGATTTATTTCATTGCATAATTATGAATATGGTGTAACTGCTCTTATGTATCTCATATTAAAATGAAATTATTTTTAAGCATACTTCCAATATGATCCTTGGCACATCTACTCAGAAGACTCAGAGCCCAATCTTATTCAACTTTCTACCACTGATGCAGCCATGCCAATGGGGTGTGTGTTGCATCCTATGGTGTTGAGAGGCCTTCTCAAGGTAAGTAAAGGGAATGTTTGTTCCTTTACCTTGGGGCTGCATTGCAACTGCACTGGAGCTGTATAGGACTGGGTCCTCACTGAGTTTAACTGGACTTACTTTCAGGTAAGTGTATGCAGTACTGGATTGCAGACTTCATGTGGTTTCCCCCTCACCCCCAATCCACATGGCAGGTAAGAACTGTCTGAAGAAAACCAAGCAAAGAAGATTCAGAAAAGGTGGTTCCCTTTATTTTGTTCATAAATGAATAGCAAATAGAACCCTGCATTCTTGGAAAAACTGCACGGTAATATTTATTTATAAATAATCTGCCCGACTTGCAAACTATTACAAGTTAAGAACTTGAGGGCTAGCAAGTCTAGCAGATTAATTACTAATTAATGTTCGCATGAAGCTTTTCCAACACAGCAGTGTTAATCACTATGTGTTCATAAAGTTATGGTTCAGTATTTTTACAGCAGATTTCAGATTTGAGACTTTACAAGCAGAATAAATCAGGCTTAAATGCAAATTTATTACCATGCATGTGACACATTTACATGTGGCATTAAGGATATCAATGATGTGTGGTGCAGGCAAGCACTCCTCCTACATGACATGTCAATGGGCCGGTATTCATGGTAAATGTGTATCATTTATACATGATAAACAAGTATTCCACACAAGTCTAAGCACTGTAAGTGCTTTCCTACAGCCCACATTATACTTGCTCCAGTCTCCCTTTTATGATTTTTACTTAACATGTTTAAAAGTGATGTATGGAAAACTATTACATCAGAGAAAGTGGAATTTCTACTATCTTAATTGTGCAATTACTAATTCACAACCAATCTGGGAATTATTTTGCAATCAGTGAGACTGGACTCTAGAAATTCATTAGAAGAGTTTCATCAAAACTCTTCAAAAACTATGCACCATCACCAGGAGTCAATTAAATACATCATTTTTCAGAAACATAAAGGTCAGTCACCAAACATTCTACAAGTCTTCAAAAAATTGATCTAGTAAGTTAGATTTGTAGTTACAATGAGAATGAACAGATCCAGTGTGTTCAGTAAGTTTCATGTTTAAAAATTAGTCACTTGGGTTTAATAAAGTAGCCCAAGTTAAACCCAAGCAGCAGCACTCTGGTGTCTTCATGGGGTGGGGATGCAAGGGTAAATAGGCTACCTCAGAATGCCAGGTGCAGGGGAGTGGAAGTGAGAGGGAAGTATCTTGTATGCTCCTTGAGGCATCTGATGGGCTACTATTTACCCAGTCAATTGACTTCTGTAAACTATGGATGAATAGCATGCAGTGAATGGCAGAGGAATTTGAAGTGATATTTGAAATCACAATCACCTAAAGGTCCAAGATTCATTCCACTTTTAGAGCTCTGTAATGGCTTGTGGCAGATTGTCAAGAGTGCTTCATTTATCTTGGGCAAGTGCAGTAGCTTCTGATATAGCTAGTAAGGACCAAATGCTATGCTATGCAATTACTCTCAACAGTTATACATATAAAGCATCCTTACTCCAGCCTCTCAGTACTTTCAAACAAAGGAAGTTGTTTATTGTATGGGAAATTTTTTAAATCTTATTTAGCATGCTAACTCAATACCAAAGGAACAAATATACTGTATTGACCCTTACAATATACTGTAATTGACCCTTAGCCAATATGTCAAATAAGAGACTGTTAACTATTTCAGTATCAGCTCTGCAAATCCTTGTACATCTAATATACTTTTAAACAGATAAAATAACCTTCCTTGCAAGATTCACTCATTGAGCATTATTGCCTTTATTTTTTGAAAGCAAATATCATCAGGTAACTTTCAGCAATTTATTGTGTAGAGTTAGGACAAACGTTAACAGCTGAATCACTCTTTAATATCTTCCTGTAACCATCCTTTCTCCTACATTTCTAGGGCCCAAGGAAGCCTATAGTTTTCCAATGTGACTGACAATGGAGAAATATCAAGAAAAGCTCATATTAATTCTGAAATAAACTTGTATAAATAGAGGCAGTAGTAACTTTCAACTTAAGTGAAAAGGCCAATTTTCACTTGATCCCACATTAAGAAAATTCTGTACTTTTAAATGCACCTGCTATTGCCCTGAAAATGATATAAACCAGCTCATGTGAGTTACTTATTTGTATTTCATTTCACTTCCCAAGGAGCTCAGGATGGCATACATAGTTTCCCCCTTTTTATTTCCACAGCAATCCTAAAGATTAGGCTACAACGAGATCAGTCAATTTCCCAGCTGAGCAGGGATTTGATTCTGGATCTCTTTGCAGGCCTTTAACCAAACCTGACAGAGTGCAAAGCAAAGATTCTAGCCTGTTCATGGGATTTGTAATGCAATGTTTTATAAGGCTTTTAAATTATAGAATACATGATCTGTCCCTCCCTCCACATAGATAACCATTCTTGCAAGATCAAGCTCTGCAATTATAATGTATTCTGCATCCACACAGCAGCCTTGCTGTACCAGACAATGCTAACGTGCTAAGAATCAACATAAAACAGGGAAAGTTGTGACAAATCAGCAATTCTTTAAACAGGGTTTGCCACATTCCTTTTATTCTTATTTTAACTGACGGAAACCTCTTTTTTCAAAAGAGCATCCATCCCTTTTGACAATGTTCCCAAGGCGCAAAGGACCAGTGGGAAGATGCTCTTCGCAGTCTGAATTTTGACTTGGCATCCCACACAGTCTTCGGGACGTGAGCGCTCTCTAAAAAGAAGAGGGCGGCGAGGAAGAAGACGAAAAAAGAAGAGAAGGTGCCACCGTCCCTCCTTCCGAAGCATCTTCCAGGGAAAGCCGTAAGCAGAGAAGCAAAGGACGGAGGGAGGCGCCGGTGGACACGCCAGGCTGAGCACCGTGCAAAGCGGGATGCTGTCCTCCTCCTGCCCTCCCCCGCAATCCTGGCAGAGGCGGACTCCGGAGGCGAGGCCGAGTGCCCCGCGAATGCAGCTTCCAACAGGTGACGGGGACGGGCGGCCTTATGAAGGACTACCGCTCTGCCAGCGGCGTCCTCCCAGCGCCCCACAGCCCGAGGAACCGGCGGCACCAAGACCCAGGCCGTTCTTCGTCACCTACCATCGTTCCGTGCTCGCGCCCTCCTCACCCGCCCTGAGGGAAGGTGGAGGCCCTGACCCGGCTCCAACACTGCCTCAGAAACCAGAAGAGACGCCGCTTGACGGAGCCTGACAGATCCGTCGAGAAGGTCCCGCAGCCGCACAAGTGGCTGCCCGAGGCGCGCCTGACTAAAATCCTCCGCCTCAGCGGAAACAGCGCCCGTTACCTCCTCAACCATCGCGGCCGAGTCACCGTCACCGTCACCGTCACCACCACCACCACCACCACCACCACCACCACACTACTGACCCCGCGGCACGATCGGAGCCTCCTTCAATCATCGGCCGGGACTGTACAGGAGCCAGCAGAGCTGCTTCCCCCCTTCTCCTCCTCCTTGCCGCAGACTGAAGCGGCCGCTCTCGGACCTACAAGGACACCCAACTCGCGACACCCCAGCCGGTGCCATCGCCCGATCGAACAACCAATGACAAACGTTCGGCACGCCCAGTGAGGCGTACGTCACCCGATCTGTCGCCCTAGTAACCGGTAAAGGAAGCTGCGCAGCGCCAGATTGATCAGAAGGGGGCCACACGCCATCTCGCCACGGGGACACCGACCAATGAACTGCCGCCTAAATATCCTGGAGCTTCCCGAATGGTCCGTGGCCGGCTTCGTAATTTGCATTTGGACTCTAGCTGGCCAATTGGCTCTCCGTTTGACAGCGGGAGAGAGGAAAGCTCAGAGGACCCATTTCCACTAGTAAAGTGCAGATTCCGCCTCTGCTGTCTATTTTTGAACATTTATACGATTCAGTGGCTGTGTCACCGGCAGGGCTTAAAATTTTTTTATGTGCTGTTCACAATTGCGTGCTAGGCAGAAATGCAGGCAAACATCTTGAATTTCTGCCTGTCGTGCAACAGTTAAAGGCGGAATAAACCAGAGCAGTGTGGGGGCAGCAACCCTATATAATAACTGACACACCCTACTGGACTAGTGTAGGCCTTTTTACAGTTGGCAGATATTAGTACTAAGTAGCCACAAATTGGATTCCT
Organism: Lerista edwardsae; assembly: GCA_029204185.1. Taxonomy (NCBI): domain Eukaryota; kingdom Metazoa; phylum Chordata; class Lepidosauria; order Squamata; family Scincidae; genus Lerista; species Lerista edwardsae. The sequence goes on along the minus strand of JAJKFI010000001.1, from coordinate 52,073,049 downwards.
GTTTTTTATCCTTTTGCTTACAGGATTGTTTTTGGACTCCTGAGTGAAAGCATTTATATGTACAAATTAGGCTGTGTCATCATTAACAATCCTCCTCCTTTAGGTTGCAACATTAATTTTCCACATGTCAAGATTTAACACAGATTTGTTTCCAAGGTTAATCTTGCTTATGAGAAACATTTATTAAACGCCCAGTGAGTTAGAAGGGCCAGGTTGAAAGATCACCCCCATTGACCCCTGTAGAAGACGAATGACACCGTATAAATCTGGTCAGCCCCTCTCCCCTCCAGGCTTTCAGGGTGATGGGAGGTGGCATAAACAATCCTGTGGGCATGGTCCTTCACTGTGAAGCCATTTTGTTTCCTAGATGTCTTGCCTCAAACCCAGGGCTGGCTCATCCATGACACCAACTGAGGCCTCAGGCAGCAGACCGGTGGTGGGTGCTCATCTCTCTCCACCTATTTGCTTCCACTGTCTCCCTGTGCTGAGCTGAACAGTGAAGAGTGGGAAGAGCAGAGGTTGGCATGTCATTGGATGATGGGAATGCCCTGAGGCGTCAACATCCTTCAGCTGGCCTGCTCAAACCGAAATGGTGTCACACTGAAGGAGGAGGTGTGCTGCCTCTGCTGGCCACCATCACCTGAGAACCAATGGAAAGGCTTACTGGGTGGGGGTGGGCAGCAGTGGACACACATCCATTCAGTGCTGCTGACCTCTCAATTAACTTTCCCAGTTCTGAGTGGGAGAAGCATGCTGGTTCCACTTCTCCCTCACAGTGCTTGGTATCAGGAAGGTTAAGCAACCACCATTGGGGGAAGGGGGCTACAAACCAAAGATGGAGGATGCTTGTGGGGCCTTAGCAGCTGCCTAGAGTGCTATTCACCTCCAGCACTGATGGGGCACATTTACCAAATGCCTTAGCCTCTCTTCCAATCCAATCTGCACATGAAAAGAGGCCTAGGTAGAGGCCCCTTTGTGATCCCAGTTGCAGTCTCTGGGAAACTCTTCCATTTGTGGTGTCAAAGAGATGGTGGTGATGGAGTGACTCTCTCTTGGCTGAAAGAGTTTCTTTGCTGCCACAGAAGATGGGCAGGTGGTTTGGTACTTCAGGGATCAGCAGTGGGATATTTAAGTGGTCAGGGTCCCAATGGTGCTCAGCCTTGGGTCACCAAGGGCCCAATGGTGCTCAGCCTTCACACCAGCTGTCCCTGCATATAACAAGCAGTTTCTGTAAAGCTATGCTGACTGCAGTTGCAGCTGTTGCATTCAAGGCAAAAAAAGGATGATAGTGCAGATGTGGCTGGAATTGTTACAACCATGTAGGGAATGCATTGCACAGATGAGTTGCCATTTGAGCTTGTGCACATGCTGCTGCACTTCAGGTGAGAATCTACTTACAGTGTGAAGATATGAATTGGGGTTCAGTGTAAACTATTCAACACCAAACCCCTGGGAAGAATCCTCTCTTTTTTGACATTTGAAAGGAAAGTATGTACAGGGAACTGTTGTGTTGAGAGGGTGTTTTAGGTCAGAAAAGGTCAAAGGTGGTCCTACCCAATTTCAGTGAAATATGTTATATACTTGTCTCACTTATAAGGCAAAAACATTTGTTTTTAAAACTTACGAGAAATAGTATTAACTAAATTAACCTTAGAGCTCTTCTTCAGTTTTGTCTGCAATGCCTACTTTTCAGAGTATGGTGCATGAACAAAGGAAAAATGTGTCATATGCACAGCATAAAGCTTACTAAAATTTTCTTTTTATTTCATTCTCAAATTTTGTTGGACTTTATAGAAAATGGGTGCAAAGGTTTTCCATTAGTGTCTTATCTTCCTTACTGACAATTTGAAGTATAATAAGTGGCAGAATGCCGAACTTGTTCTATTGGCACAGTGCTGGAAAGTTGGTTAGAATTGCACCCCAAGTCACATTAACCAAAACTACTCATCTCACAAGTTTTTAGTAGCCTTGAAGTGGACTGTTTGTGATAGGTTTGGCACTCTTCTGTCGCCATTAACCTCTGTTATTGGCATAGCCAGATCTGCAGTCTGTCAACCTTTTTAGATTGAAATACAATACTTATTAACCCTGTTGTAACAAATTGCCCCCTGCTAAAGATGTGGAATGAATTTGGGATGATTGCTCCCTTTTGGGTGACTCTAAATTTCTCATAGGAGAGCCTGCTCTAAAAGCCCCCCCACCAAAAAAAACCCTTCCAATTTTTTGTGCCATTCCTGGTACGTACATATTGGAATGTTTGTGTGCATCTAGTATATTATGTTGTTTGTGATCACAGAAAATTTTCCTCTGAGATAATCTTGGAAAATTAAGAAAACTACAGATTATATGTAATTCCAATGCATTTTCTGCTTCTTTTTACTTAAAAAGGCATCACACACTTATTCTGTTATGGCATTACATATGTATCTTTTAAAATGACAACTATGCCTTAGCTCAGCAATTTTCAACCAGAGTGCCATAAATAGTCCACGGGTGTGCTGTGGGAATTTGCAGGAGGGTCATTTATTAGTAGATCCATGGGAGGGATGTGTGTGCCTTATTAAGGCACACCGTTGGTGGGTTTTTTTTGGTTTTTTTTTGACAATTTTAATGCATTGTCAGCGTGCCATGAGATGAAAAAGGTTGAAAATAGCAGCCTTAGCCAATACAGCAAATATGTGCTTGTGTTATAAGAGTGTAAGGAACAAAAGTCTGTGATTTGGGGCAGAAATGCTAAAAATACTAAAACGGAATTAAGAGCTTATGAATTGGAACTGGGGGCTATCAAAAGATTGAGAACAGGGGATGAAGCCTGGAATTTGGAGTAAATAACTTACAGCTTCGTAGAATTATTCACTAACAGGCAAGTAGCAGTTTCAAAGGCTTGGCACTGAAAATATGTAGGGAGTAGTACAGGTGCTAACGAAGGCAAAACACACAGGCAAAAGTAGATAGGTGAAGAAGGAAAAGTAGATAAGACAGGTGTCTCTCCTAACAAGGTAGATTAGCAAGGGGTGAAGGGGTTTACAGAGGGTTGTAACGAACGGCACACGCCTAATATAATGAATTTAATGAAAATTAACTTGTATGCCTCTTGGAGCACAAAAGCTGATTTAAATGCACGTGCGACATCTGTAAGGGTGGGGTTACATATCAAGGAGAAACATAGGGGAAACATGTAGTAGGTGGATGGGAAGGCTGTAACCTCGGAAGTAACAGCCGATGGTGAAAATGAGGAGGGGCTGCTCACAGAATAGGGTCTATATAATTTGTAATGTATTGTTCGAAGAGGTGGTCAGGGACTTTGGTCCTGCCCCCTCCCTTTGCTGCAGTAAAGACATTCAAGCTGCTATCTCTCTCTGTCTGTGTGATATTTGGTACAGGGGTGTTGGGTCAGGGGGATCAAACACTCCTAACAATTTGATGTATTGGCCAGTGGGTCAGAGGGGGTTCACCATTCCTAACAAGGGGTATTTGACAAAGTACTGTTATGGGCCTCCCAAAGGCATAGGAGAGAAGCCAAACAGTTGTCCTCTATCTTGAATTTCCATAGTGCAGTGAGCCCATCAATGTTGGAAGAAAGCAGTGGTATGAAGAGGAGCCTTGCAGCTGTTTACAGTAACAGGGGGAAAAACACCCATTGAAAATGCCAAAGTGAGCTCTAGTCCCGCCACAAACCTTAAGGTGGGGGCATCTATGTGGGAGGGGCCCACTTTGCCAAGGGCCGCATAAACCTGGATCCACACCTGGATCGCTGCATTCAAAGTTATGTTTAAAGCAACTATGCCCAGGATCAAGCATATTCTTGCCAATAGTGATTGGAATAGCATTTTTCTTCTTTTTATGGAGTCTTTTAATAGTGCTTCTATTAACACATCCTGAAGTGTTATTGGCCTTGTGTGCTTTAACATTACATTTTAAATTTGTTCAGTTTGTAATTAACAATAACTCAGATATTTAATCAAATGCTTAGTAATTTACCTTATTTTAATTTGAATTTTAGTATTATTTCCTCAGTGTCTACCACTACACAGGTATTCGTATTCAATTTTAATTTGCTCTGAAATGCTCAACTTTCCTATTCAAACATTTGAGGATAGGCTAGACATGCTAGCAGTGCAATCCCATGCATGTCTACAAAAAAGCAAGACCCATTAAATTCAGTGAGAATTGGAGCCCAGTCCTGAGCTCTGTAATGCCAAGAGGTAAGTACGTACTGCTGGCTCTGGGTGTTGCAAACGTTTGTGGCACCCAGGGAGGAGGGGGTGCTGGGTCAGCTGAGGAACGCCAGCAATGTTCACTGAGGAATACTGGCAGTGAGACCTTTTGGGATGGAGGGAGGCGGGGAGAGGGTGGAACTGGGAGGGGGAAGAGGAGGAACTGGGCAGGGGAGGGAAGGATTGGGCCTGGGAGGGGGTGGAGGCAGTGGCAACCTCTGTCACCTTTTCCTATTCTCCCTCCCAGGCCGGGCAGCCTGACATTGGCCTCCTCGACTCTGTGCCCACTCAATACTGGGCACAGAGCCAAGGAGACACACTGCTGCTGGCTGCAGTCTACCTGGGGTAATGCTCCCTTATCCTGAGGAGACAACTATATCCCAGCTCCTAATGATCCACTTGGTGGACATTTTGGTGCTGCTGGAGCTGTGGGCACCAGGAAGTTTAAGACTGGGCTGTTAAATCTGTGTATGTGTGTATAGGGTTGCAATCTACATAACTTGGTTCTTTGTAGTTTTGTATTATCTGTTCTTTCATCCAGGTCATTAATAGAAAAGCTGCTGAACAGCCTTGACATCAATAGAATTCCAGTAAAGACATTTTTCCCATGCGATACTGATCTGTTGACCCAACTTTTTTTGAGGGTAGTTTCTCAACTAGTTGAACGTACATCTTACCATATATTTTTCCTGTATCATGCAATATTTCATGTCATGCAGGCTGATGGTTGAATTGTTCTGAAATCCAGATACAGGGTTAGAGCCAAAGATCCTCATGTGTCAGTAGAAGGCACTTTTGCTTGTGTAGGGTCCATTTTCTTTCCAAGGTACAGCCGACTATGTTGCATCATATGTTGAAAGGGGTCCCTTGATTGCATGGAGGGGCTTTTGGGGGTGGAAGAGGAATTAGCAACATTGCCCCCATGCACCTTCTATTTGAGATTGGGGTGGAGAGAGGGCGGATTCATGAGTGGACCTGTCTGGGGAGGGGGATCCTAATCTCTGTCCTCAGCCTGTACTTGCATGGGTTACTCGAAATTGCACCAACAATTTTGCAGGGGGGGGGGATATCCCCTTACCCCAAAGTGGCCTCCAGCTGCCTCCTATACTGCACTAGATACAGCGCAGGCCTGCCGGCCAGCCTATTCCAACACAGTATAGAATTGGAATACGTTCTACGTTCCCTTAATTACATAAAAATCCTAATTGTTATATTTGCAATACTCTGTTCCAGTGGTTCTCAAACTTTTTAGCATTGGGGGGGGGGAAAGCTTCACTTTACCAGCCACTCAAGTCTCTGTGGCTATAATGATGATTGGAGTGGGATACGGCAATCCCAGGCTATAAACTCTATAGGAGGGACAGGGAAGGGCGTGCTGGCGGAGGGGTGGCCATCTATATCAAAGAGGGGGTAGAATCCAGCAGAGTAGAAGCTGAAGGTGGGCCAGACTCCACCATGGAGTCACTGTGGGTTAAACTACCAGGCCGTAAGAGCAAGGTAATAGTGGGGATGTGCTATCGTCCTCCTGATCAAAAACTTGAAGGTGACCTTGAAATGAGGAAACAAATCAGGGCAGTGACCAAGAGAGACAGGATTGTAATCATGGGGGACTTCAATTATCCTCATATTGACTGGGTCACCTGCTGCTCTGGTCAAGAAAGAGAGACCGGATTCCTTGACGTGCTAAATGACTGTGCCTCAGAGCAGCTAGTCATGGAGCCGACCAGAGGACAGGCGACTCTGGATTTAATATTGTGTGATACGCGGGACCTAGTTTGGGATGTAAGTGTTACTGAGCCATTGGGGAACAGTGACCATGCTGCAATTGGTTTTGCCATGCATGTCCAGGAAAGAGTGCAGAGCAAATCTGACACAAGAACCCTTGACTTTTGAAGGGCAGACTTCCCTCAGATGAGGAGGCTAGTTAGGAAGAAATTGAAAGGGAAGGTAAAAAGAATCCAATCCTTCCAGGCTGCATGGAGGCTGTTTAAAATAACAGTAGTAGAGGCCCAGCGGAAGTGTATACCGCAAAGAAAGAAGGGTTTGACAAGGTCCAGGAGGGTGCCTGCATGGCTGACAAACAAAGTTAGAGAAGCTGTAAAGAGCAAGGAAGCTTCTTTCTGTAAATGGAAGTCTTGCCCCAGTGAGCAGAATAAAAAAGAACATAAACTCTGGCAAAAGACAAGAAGGTGATACGGGAGGCCAAGAAAGAGTTTGAGGAACGCATGGCTAGCAACATAAAGGGGAATAATAAAAGCTTCTTCAAATATGTTAGAAGCAGGAAACCTGCCAGAGAGGCAATTGGCCCGCTGGATGGTGAGGAAGGGAAAGAGGAGATAAAAGGGGACTTGGAGATTGCGGAGAAATTAAATGAATTCTTTGCGTCCGTCTTCACAGCAGAAGAACTTGGGCAGATACCACAGCCCGAACAGCCCTTCCTAACTAAGGAATTAAAGCAGATAATGGTTAATAAGGAAGATGTTTTAGATCAAATTGATAAACTACATATAAATAAGTCACCAGGCCCAGATGGTATACACCCAAGAGTTATTAAGGAACTAAAGAACGAAGTTGCTGACCTCTTAACTAGAGTATGCAACTTGTCCCTTTAAACGGCCACGGTGCCAGAGGATTGGAGGATAGCCAATGACACGCCAATCTTTAAAAAAGGGAGAAGGGGGGACCCTGGAAACTACAGGCCGGTCAGCCTAACGTCTGTTCCGGGTAAGATGGTGGAAAGCCTTATCAAAGATAAAATCCTAAAACACGTAGAGGAGCAAGTACTGCTAAAGGAAAGTCAGCATGGCTTCTGTAAGGGTAAGTCTTGCCTCACAAACCTTTTGGAATTCTTTGAAAAGGTCAACAGGCACGTGGATGTGGGTGAACCTGTGGATATCATATACCTGGATTTTCAGAAGGCGTCTGACACGGTCCCCCATCAAAGGCTGCTGAAGAAACTTCACAGTCAGGGAATAAGAGGGCAGGTCCTCTTATGGATCCAGAATTGGTTGAGGGCCAGGAAACAGAGAGTGGGGGTCAATGGGCAATTTTCACAATGGAGAGAGGTGAAAAGTGGAGTGCCCCAGGGATCTGTCTTGGGGCCCGTGCTTTTCAAATTATTCATAAATGACCTGGAGACAGGGATAAGCAGCGAGGTGGCCAAGTTTGCAGATGACACTAAACTTTTCCAGGTGGTGAAAACCAGAAAGGATTGTGAAGAGCTCCAGAAGTTGGGGGAATGGGCAGCCAAATGGCAGATGCGTTTCAACATAGACAAATGTAAAGTGATGCATATTGGGGCAAAAACCCAAAACTTCACCTATAGGCTAATGGGTTCTGAGCTGTCTGTGACAGCTCAAGAGAGAGATCTTGGGGTGCTGGTGGACAATTCAATGAAGGTATCGACCCAGTGTGTGGCAGCAATTAAGAAGGCCAATTCCATGCTTGGGGTCATTAAAAAAGGGGTTGAGAATAAAACAGCCAATATTATCATGCCATTGTACAAATCGATGGTAAGGCCGCACCTGGAATATTGTGTGCAGTTCTGGTTGCCGCGTCTCAAAAAGGACATAGTGGAGCTGGAAAAGGTACAGAAGAGAGCAACAAAAATGATTACGGGGCTGGGGCACCTCCCTTATGAAGAAAGACTGCAGCGTTTGGGGCTCTTCAGTCTAGAAAAAAGGTGCCTGAGGGGGGACATGATTGAGACATACAAAATTATGCATGGAAGGGATAGAGTCAATAAAGGGATGTTCTTTTCCCTCTCTCAAAACACCAGAACCAGGGGGCGTCCGCTAAAACTGAGGGTTGGGAGAGTTAAAACAGATAAAAGGAAGTACTTTTTTACCCAGCGGGTAGTTAATCTGTGGAACTCTTTGCCACAGGAGGTGGTGATGGCATCTGGTCTAGATGCCTTTAAGAGGGGATTGGACAGATTTCTGGAAGAAAAGTCCATCGTGGGCTATAGGCAATGATGGATTGTGCTCCTTACATTAGTAGTAGGCTACTTCAGAGTACCGGGTGCAAGGGAGTGGCAACAGGATGCAAGCATCTTGTTGTCTCATGCCTCCCTGGGGCACCTGGTGGGCCACTGTGAGATACAGGAAGCTGGACTAGATGGGCCTTTGGCCTGATCCAGCAGGGCTCTTCTTATGTACTTATGTTCTTATGAGTATTAGTTCTAGCCCCAAGTAGCAATTGTTTAATCCTTGATGCACATTGCCTAATCTAGAGTGTCAGTTTCACAAACCACAAAAAATTAGTGGGCCATGGAGCCACAGTTTAAGAACCATTGCTGAATTCACTCATTTTGTATAAGTTCTGTAACTACAACACATTTTATCATATTAAAAACTAGGTTGGACTAGGTTTTATTATGTGTTGTTTATTCAGTTATGAAGTATTACTAATCACTGTTTTCCTAGTGGTGTCTATTTCGTTACCGACTCATTACTGACTCATTAATTTCATTATAATTAATATTTCATTATACTGTTATTATCTACGTCATAGTGAAAACCGCATTTGTGTAGTGATAGGTGTGTGTGTGTTTTTGGCACTCCTGTAGCCTAGGGGCTCTTCATGCAGATTTGTTGAAACATTTGGGGGGAACTGTCATTATTTCCTTCCCTCCACAGAGGCCCCCAATTTTGCACAGGCACATTAGCCTTGGCCATTAGGATTCTCCTGACTCTTGACTTTAGCATTTATATGCTATCAGTGGGCCCAGATGATGAGGTTGGTATGTTAGGCTGAAATGGGAGTTAGCCTACCATCCACTCCCACTTTAGCTAAAGTGCAATAGTGTAATGGCACTTTGGAGTGGGTGGCACTTAGCTGATCATATACCCAAAAGAATCAGGAGCACTCTGCAAGATTAGGTAGGGATGGCAACATCAATCAATCAATCAATCAATCAATCAATCAATCAATCAATCAATCAA
>JAJKFI010000001.1:52045050-52057439 GCA_029204185.1 Lerista edwardsae | reverse complement strand
TCCATGCCGGCTGCTTTGGCAGCCTGGAAGCACGTGGTTGCCCATGTTTCTGGATTGGCAACACTATAAAGTACATTCTATTTCCAGGACACTCATTCTGATGGTGACAATTCTGCTTTGGATCGGGCTGTGAGTAATGTCATTACAGGTGGAGCTTTCTCATCCGCTGGCTGATTTGATTTTGTGAGACAGCCAAAGAGAAGGGCCCTTTATGAAACAAATAAATGCTGTTACTTAAGCTTTTAAAAAAGGCATTAAAAAAATCTTCTTTTACTGGGAGATCTGCAGCCATTCTTATTAGCTCTGAGATAAGACCTCCTCCTCATCCTGGGACGTGTGATTAATCATTTCCGTTTTCCATTTTTCGCCTTGCTCCAGGGCGAAGGGAAGAAATCTTATCTCAATGAATTGATTCTAATTCCTTTAAGCCCCTGGAGAATGGTTGTCATGGTAAGAGAAGCTTTTTAAAAGTCGGAATGCTGATTAACAGCATGATTTTTTTTTGCATCTGCTCCACCTGTATCTGTTTTATCCATTTTGATCCATCAGTTTGAAGAACTGAATGGGTTTCTTAAAAAAAAAATGGTGAATCAACTGGATCAGAGCAGTCCAACTTTTACAACTAAGGGAGTAGTAAACCCTGACATCATCCCTCTGAGAGCGCAAATTCATAAGTAATTGGCAGTGACATGATGATGTCATTGCCAATTATTTCCAGTCGCCAAGGAGGAGGCAACAGGAGAAGCAAGCAGAGGAGGCGGTGGGTGTGGCCAAAAGAGGCCTTACAAGTTTCAGATTGGGCCACCCTGGACTAGATACTTGCAAAGACACACGATATAGTTCATCAAGTAATAACTATAAAACAAGTGGCTCATCAAAAATAGTGCATACTATCTAGTCTGACTAACTGTATACATGTGTCTTCATTCATAAGATGGCTTGCTAAAGGTCTGTTTTGGAAACAGCAAAGATTGCATGATATATGCTGGTGGACCTTTCCTTCTTAGGGTGCAATCCCAAGCAGCACCGGACTGGCAAGGCTGACGGGCCAGCGCCATATCCTGTACTGCTTGGGAGAGGCTGGAGCCTCCCCGCGACAAGGGAACGTTCGCTCCCTTACCGTAGGGGAGACTCCAGCCTCTCCTGCGTGCTCCTCAGATCTACCCTATGTGCTCCTCGGTGCCCCTGCGTCGGCACTAGTGATGTAGCGCCGACGCAATAATGTTGCTTCGACGCTACATCAACTGTAGGATTGCGCTGTTAATCATGTAGAAATTGAATTATACATTTTATTTGAATAAGTAAAATATTATTTGAAAAAGTGAATAAAAGTGGTGCTATTCTGCTCTTTGAATTTTTAGTTATCCTTGCTTAACACGAAATCTCAGTTCTAATGGAAAAGAAACTATAAGAAGTTAAGAGTGCTTGTATGAGAAAGAGGGTCTCAAATGGATGTTCCCTAAGCCTGAATGTTTTTCAGTGCATCTGAAACGGCCTAGTTTTTTTTTCAGGACACACCCTTGGTTCATGTCATTTTTCCCCTATTGGAAATTATATATTGATTGATATGGTCCTCTATATGTGAGGCTCCTGAGTAGAAATGTAACATTTCTAAAAAGGTTGAAATCATTAATTAAAAAAACAGATATTTTTTGAAAAATAGAAATATATAAAGTATATATTTGCCTCTCCATGGGATTGGGCCCTACAAAGCTGTTATTTGTAAAGAAAGAGGCTAAAAAAGCCAGCACAGGTGCAAGTAGACCCGTTGCCTGCCCTGCACTCTTACTGCGGCGATAGGGGACAAATGTCCCCTTTCCCTGCGGAGCCTTCTGGGACTGCCTGGCTGTCGCAGGATGCCATGGTAGCTGCCTGGCTACTGCTGTGTTCCTGGGCGGTCGGGAAGTTCTGGATTGGGCCCTAAGGCACTAAAACATACGCTGGTTGTGTAATTCATGCAGGTGTTATATAGAATGACTGTATTCCATAATGTGTCATTATCACATACAATAAGTGTTGTCATTAATTGTGAATAAAATTAGCCATATAAAATTACATGATTCATGCCATTTAAGCAGTAACTGACTGGTTGCACAATCCTGTGTATGTCTGCTCAGAAGTAAATCCAATTGTGTTCAATGGAACTTACATGAAGATATTTAGGATTGCAGCCATAGTCTTGTTAAAAATGCCACTGTATCTGAATAGAAATAAGTCCATAGGGGAACTGATTTATACTAGATTCTCTGGAGGCTATTCTTGGACACACCTTCAATATATTCTAATATTTTACCTTCCTTACTGAGCTGCTGTGCCACTCAACAGTGGTATGACTGCTGGATCGTCCACAAACACTAGGCTGTATTTCTTATTTTTCTCACGTTGCCGGTCTTGAGTTTGTGTTTCCCCATTGGCTTCATTGTGGTGTGATTAGACAACACCTGGGTTGGATCCATCAGTGTTATACTAGCAGCTGGAATTAACTAGACATATAGGTAGGGTTTCCAGATACAAACATATTTGTGTCAGTTCTGGAATATTGTGTATAGTTCTGATCGCTGCACCTTAAAAAGGACATAGTGGAGCATAGTGGACCTCCCTTATGAAGAAAGACTGCAGCGTTTGGGGCTCTTCAGCCTGGAAAAAAGGCGCCTGAGGGGGGACATGATTGAGACATACAAAATAATGCAAGGAAGGGATAGAGTCGATAGAGGGAAGTTCTTTTCCCTCTCTCAAAACACCAGAACCAGGGGGCATTCGCTAAAACTGAGGGTTGGGAGAGTTAAAACAGATAAAAGGAAGTACTTTTTTACCCAGCAGGTAGTTAATCTGTGGAACTCTTTGCCACAGGAGGTGATGATGTCATCTGGTCTAGATGCCTTTAAGAGGGGATTGGACAGATTTCTGGAAGAAAAGTCCATTGTGGGCTATAGACTATGATGGATTGTGCAACCTCCTTACATTAGTAGTAGGCTACTTCAGAGTACTGGGTGCAAGGGAGTGGCAACAGGATGTAAGCATCTTGTTGTCTCATGCCTCCCTGGGGCACCTAGTGGGCTGCTGTGAGATACAGGAAGCTGGACTAGATGGGCCTTTGGCCTGATCCAGCGGGGCTCTTCTTATGTTCTTAAAGTGGGACAGAGTGCCTATTCCTGGGGTCAGCAACCTATGATTTTGGAGCCGCATGTGGCTCTTTTAGCCGTCTGCTGCGGCTCCGGAGTCCAGGTGAAAGTAGCAAAGGAGGCGCCCAGCATTGGCTGCGACCGCGGGCTCGCTCTCCCTCCCAGTAGGCTACACTGTGCTCAGGGCTGCAGGTTGGGAATCGCCCCCTTTTCTCACCTTCCTTCCGAGCCCCCCGAGCCGGGAGCTGCTACCAAGAGCTCCTCTCCGCTCGGCACCAGTCCCATGCTGCACGCTGCTCCGGGAAGCGGGGAGAGCGTGCTGGCGGCAGCCGTGACCGGGCTCCCGCTCGGTCCGTGGATAGCCTTGTGCAGAAGGCAACCCGCGAAGCTCCAGAGCTGATCCGCTGGCTAGAAGGGTGCGTGGCTTTTTGTGTCGACTGTTCCATGTGTTTGCATTGCTTTGCACGCAGAGCTGGGATGGAGCGTGGCGGGGGGTGGCGGCGTGCAGCAGAGAGCCGGTGGGGAAAACTTTCTGGCTCGCTCTCGGTTGGGTTGCAAAGTTGCCCCTGGTTTTGCACGCATTGGGGCAGCTCCCGCTTACAAGCACGGAAAGTGCCGGGTCTCGCAGTTGTGTATGTGTGTCCCCCGCCGGTTTTCCAGGATCTTTTGGCCGGTCCCTCTTTCTGCAATGTGGAGGGATTGTTTGCATCGATGGCGTGCAAGTTGCAAAAGTTCCTGTGCACGAGCCTGGAATCCCCCTTTTGCAAACCTAAAAATAAAAAATCCTCCACCGTTTTGAAAAAAACAACAACACACCCCATAGTGGCAGCAGTGGCATGGGCAGCTGCTCGGCTTGGCTCTGGGGTCTGCCCTGCCCGCCCATCCTGCTGCTGCTTGTGCATGCAAGTGGGCAATCCGCCGCGTTGCCCTGTAAGGTGCAGCATGGTGGTTGGTTTTTGTTCTGCCGTTCGTTTTTTTACGCGCGATCGGAAGGCTGTGGAGGACTGGCAGCAGGGTTGGGGGTTGGAGAGAAAGAAAGCTGGAGACAGCGAATGACGAATGTCGAGACCTGATTTTCAGCTGCGATCGCTCATAAGAACATAAGAAGAGCCCTGCTGGATCAGGCCAAAGGCCCATCTAGTCCAGCTTCCTGTATCTCACAGTGGCCCACAGGTGCCCCAGGGAGGCATGAGACAACAAGATGCTTGCATCCTGTTGCCACTCCCTATAGTTTTTTTATACATAGCATAAAGGTAAAAAAAACTATATATGCAGTATTATCTTCATTTTAGATGTCAAAAGGGTTTTGTGGATCCCGAGGTTTTCTTTTCTCCAGAAAACGGGTCCAAATGGCTCTTGGAGTGTTTAAGGTTGCCTACCCCTGGCTATACCTTTAACTGTTGTACAGAAGAAGGAATTTGGGCAGGTGCAGTTCATCGTGGAAGGATTTCAAAAGCTACACCTGCCCAATTTCCCTCTTCTGTACAGTACAATGGTAAAGGTATAGGCATTCTGTCCCAGTTTGTATCTGGTAACCCTATGTAGGGATAACATTGCAAGTAGCCCCACAGTCTAATTGAAATGGTAAAGTTTCTTCTCAAATAGCATGGCTGCATACATTTTTTTTCAATTTGCCTGAACTTTCCTGGGCTGCATCAGTCTGAAAAGAATTCAACTATTGCATTTGTATTCTGATGGCAGTAGTCTTGCAGCAGCAGCAGCAATCCCTCCTCCCTGCCTCTGAGGCCCAGGGGAGGAAGACAGCTGATACTAGAGGTTGATGATAATTGTGTAAGGATCTTTTTATATGCAGATAATGTCTAGTGGTATCAGTAGAACAGAAAAATATTATGTTGTTTATCTGTTGGTGGTGGCCGTATTCTGTATTCGATCCCTTACCGTAGGGGTTGTTCTAGCGTCCCCCATGTGATCCTCGGATCTGCGTCTGCTAAACAACAGGCTCAGAACTAAGGATACAGCACGACCCGAATCCGGAGGTTGCCCATGTCCTGCCTTCATTCCGCCCACATTCGGCCCTCCTCCCACCAATCCCAGGCCCGCCCCGTCATGGCACCTCCCTCGCGCCTGCCAGCTTAGGCCAACACAAGGGAGGCACTGCGCGGGCGCAGTGGGGCCAGCATTGCCTGCAGCACCAGTCCCATTGCCTTAGTGCCGACGCAGGGGTGCCAATCGGCACTCTCATGTTGGTGCTAAGTGCGCAGCATCGATGCAACGCTGTTGAGTTGACACTGCATGGTCTCTGTCTTGGTTTAAGTAATTAAGATAGTTATGCCAGTGCTTATTTTTTTTAATGACACTTCCTTTGTGGACCTTGTGAAGTTTTATTTGGAGTTATCATTGCGCAAGAGTAAGAGCACAATCCTAACCTGGAGTTAGGTTGGCACAGTTCGACCAGCAAAGTTTGGCTGACACACCATTTGGACCACTCTCGGAGCCAGAGAGTCCAGCACAAAGACATGCGTCATCTTCCCTGACTCTGAGAGAGGTCCATATACACTTTACGGTGGCTCTTGTGCCAGCCAAACTTTGCTGTACTAACTGTACCAGCCTAATTCCAGGTTAAGAGTGCACTCTAAAAGTACATACAATTTGGCATTTACATGCTGGGAATGCTTGGTGGTTCCAAATGTATTGTACAATTTCCAGGCAAGCACAGCTTCTCTGAATAGTATAGTGGATCTTAAATAAGAACAAGAATATTGGATTGGAAATAAGAAAAGTGGTGATTATGAATTAAACAAAAATATTATGGAACTCATTTATCTGATTTTATTTTTTATGGCTAAAGGAAAACTTAAGGAAGAAACTGATAGGTTTCTTATGCTCATCAGCCTGTTAAATTATGCTCATCAGCCTGTTAAACTCATGGAATAAGTCACTATTGAGCCCTGAGGCCTTTACTGAGAACATATAATACAGCTGACCCTCATCTTATGCAAGGGTTTCTGTGGTCCGCACTACAGCCAAAATTGCTTTCAACTACTAAAATTGCTTGAAATTCCCTTAAATCTGTGGTTCCCAACTGTTTTTGCACCGGCACCCTATTTTAGGATAATAACCTGTCAGCCCCCCCCCCCCCAGTACCCCCGTACGCTTTAAGAACTTCATAAAGACACTCTATGAAGTGCAGTTGAGAAGACTGAGGGAACAGCATCTTCATTCTCTCATTTCAGGCTTGCTCAGGGGCAGGCAGAACTGCCTGTATTATTTATACTGTTTCTCTCTCTCTCTCTCTCTCTCTCTCTCTCTCTCTCTCTCTGTGTGTGTGTGTGTGTGTGTGTGTGTGTGGGAGGGGAGGGGAGGGGAGGGGAGGGGCTAGTGCATTTATAGTATTTGAATTTGCATGAGTCCATTGTGTGTAAGATGCAGGCCGATTGTATATGATGATTTGATATGGGCAAATCTTATGTATTTGGAAAATGGAGGGTGTATATAAAAAGGTAGTGAGATATTTCGTGCATTTAAAGGTATGAGGAAATATTTACTTGGTTACTTTTGCAATAAACTTCATCAGTGAATATACTGATAAGCAAAGTGTCATCACAGTAAGTTATTAAAGTGCAGTCTTAAGAAAGCTGACACTAATCATATAATTATAATTTCAATAATTTTAAAAACCCTATGATTATATAATTTTATATCAACATATCTCACCAACAGAGCTTGTTAAATGCTTTAGATTCATAGGTCTTATACCATTCTTGTGGAATACATCAATTTTTGGATGATAAAGCTATTAATGGAAGCAATTGAGCTTAATAAAATTTACAACGTTGCAAAATGAGTTAATTTACATAAATTTAAATGGCCTGTTAATCTGAAAACCTTGCCTGGCACTTTTCTAGGAAGACAATAGGAGTGACAATACTTATTTACCTTGCAACATTATTTAAAATATTGTACTTGTGTGGAAATTATGGGTGGCTTCCCAACTAGGGCTTCCTGTAGTGCTTACAGTAGAGCTTTGTGCAAGCAGACTGGATTCTTGCATGAGCGGACCATTCCTGTTCACAGTAGAAGCAGAGGAAGCTTCTGACAATGGAAACACCATTCCCTATCCTGACATATAGGTCCCTAATCATTCCTAACGTATAGGTCAGAATGTCACCTATATCTTACAGTTTGTATGAATACAGGTACTAGTTTTTAATGGGTGTTTTCTGTTTGTCCTGATCGGTCCCCCAAGCAGATGCTTCACAAGGTTGCAGAAGACTTGAAATCCTCAAGTGAGCAAATCTGAGGCTGATTCTTTTGCCCCAGCTATCTTATGCCTCAGGGTCAGACTCTTGAGTTCAGGGCATAGGTCATAACAGAGTTTCATTCAAACCTTTTGAAATTTGGGCTCCAGTTTCTGAACATAGTCTACCTTCATACCCCAGTTTAGTACCAATTATCTGTTTGAGGTTGACTATACAAAGGTTGTTGAGTTCAGACAGTTGTCACCTGTAAGCTGTGGTGGGGTGAGTACGGGGGAAGAGGCTATTGAACCACTCCCTTCCTTTCTGGAACTCTGGATTGAATCTAAAGATTTCCTTCCTCTAGTCACATAGAAAGAGCTATTGATGAAATATTCTGTGTTTCATTCACCGCTCTGAGAGTCAGTATACTTTGCATGCACAAGGTCCCAGATTCTATCTCTGCTATCTCCATGTATGGCAGGGAAAGACCTCTGCCTGAAAAACCAGAGACTCACTGCCAATCAGTGTGTTGTTGTTGTTGTTGTTCAGTCATTAAGTCGTATCCAACAAGCAGTATAGGCAATACTAAACTAGGTAGATGAATGATTTCTGCTTTTGGCATCTTCATATGCTGATATGTGGCTTATGTTTTTAGGTTATCTTTAATTGGTAAAGATATGGCACCAAAGACTGAAAATAACTATGCTACAGGAATAAAGATAACCAATGGAGGTAAGAGGTCTTTTTTTCCACTTGTCACATGGCATTTCTTAATTTTATTTATGATTCTTTTCAGGGCCAGCTTTAAGGCAATTTTGGCTGAATCAGGCCCTATGCTTTTGGAGGCCCTGTGCCACTGCGCGGGAGTGGAATCTGACACCTGACATGGAATTGTTCATGCCCAAAGTCAACAACTCTGCCAGAGGGCAGTTGACTGTTAAAACAGGGCATCCGCTCCGAGTTGCTTCTTTGAGTTTGGCTTGGAAGCGGACTCCCAAGGTAACATGCCTTGGCTAAAAGGGGAGGGATGATACCCTTTAGCTAAAATCTCTGGCTGTTTGCTACAATTCCACATACCTAAAGAAGGTACAGTATATGCCAAATTTCTTTATAAATCACTCTCTATGCCAGCAGTGCAAGGTTGGGGCAAAGGCAGCAACATGATCCCCAGTATCGCATCTGCTACCTAGGGTGATGGGGGTATGATTGCCTTACCTGTTGCAGCACTAGGCTCCAGGGGGTATGGGGCGCACAGGGCTCCCCAAACATTGGAATGAAGGGAAAAAGCAATTGCAATCCACTTCCAGGTTGCAATTGCAAAACCACAAGTGGGTCACAATTACTTTTTTCTTCATTCCAACATTTGGGGAGCCCTTTGGATGTTTGGGGAGTCCTTCTGCAGGGTTTCCTGCGCCCCCCAGAGCCCAGCACTATGACAGGTAAGGCAGTCGCAGCCCTGTCACCACAAACAGCGACGGGATTGCATTGCTGCCTTCCATCCACCCCAGCCCCATAAAGGGAAAGGAGCAGAGGCTTTCAGGGTGAGGCATCATGGAGCCCCAGTTTGAAAACCTCCGCTCTGTGCTATTGATTCTAAGTTAGGGTGACACTAAATGAGGTTTCTGATTAAATGACTCTCTTTTTTTACTAAAAAGAGAAACATATCTAACAGAAATGGAAGACATTCTTGTGCAACAAAAATACAACTTTTGTTTCCAAAAGTCTTGCTTTGAGCAAAATTCGAATGAAGCACTTTGCTGTTGGCTAGTTCATTCAGCTTCTCCATGACCTCTTCTTCATGCTCAGAATAAGAGAGGAGGAGCTTTGGGTTGCACTTGTGCTTTATTCAGCATAGACTCCAGTCACAGCTAGTGCTGGAGGAGGAACTGTCGCTAGTGGGATTTTTCACTGCCTTCAAAGTTAAACAAAGTGCCTGACTCCCTGGAAATTAATCTCAAGAAGAGCTGTTTGGGGCAGGCAGGTAAGGGCTCAGATGAGGCGAGTACCCCCCCCCCCACCAGTGACACATCCGGGGAGTGACCGATGGGATGGGAACTGAAGCAGGAGCAACAGCAGCAGGGGGCATATTCAGCAGCTGTCCCAGAGAGAGAGAGGGGGAGAGGTGGTGGCTGCAGGAGTGAGGTAGCTCAGCTATACTGTAGCCTCTGTGTCAGCTGTGGCAGTGAGGGAGCTTGCTTTATCCCCGTGTTTTTTCTTTGAGAGTAGGCACTTCCTCTTTTTTTTTCTGTTGTTCCTGGGAAACTACTTGCAGAGGAGGTATATGAGGAGCTGTGATGAAAAAGATCCACTCCTTCCCATTTCCTAGGTTGTTCATGCTTGCCTGTTTTTCCTTTCCCACCTCTCTATGTATCTGGCTTCAGTGGGGCATGTGAGAATATGAGGATGCCCCCAAATTGGGGAATGGCTAGACATAAGTTATTACCTTTCGTATAATAGACCCAGCTATTCTTAATCTTTCCTTTCCTCCCCCACTTGTACATGTATATGTACAAAGAACATGTATATGATCTTTGTTACCACTTTGCTTGATTCCAAGGCCAAGGGCTGCCTACACATCACAAGCCTGTTTCCCTCTCTTATCATGTACTAGCTTTTTGGTACCCGGCGTTGCCCGGGTGACACAATGATCTTCCAGAGTTTGGGTTTTGCACCCCTTCTCGCCCCCCACGCCAAGGGGGGTGAACCTGGACGCCAACTGCGTGAGGAGCCTCACTGGGCGTAGAGGCGACCCTGGAAACTATGGACGCGATGGCAATGTCGCCCGTTTTTGGCCGTCCTCACTTCAGGCCTCCTGCGCCCCCCGGGGGCGCGGGGGGGCTCTGCCCCCCCAGAATTTGCCAAGAGGCCGCAAGGCACGCACGTGCCAGGTTTGTTGCGGATTGGCCCAGGTGTTCCAGGACGGCATGGGAGACATTTTGTTTTGCACCCCTTCTTGCCCCCCACGCCGAGGGGGGCCTGAGCCCGGACTCCAACTGTGTCGGGAGGCTCGCCGCTCATCTTGGCGACCCCGGAAACTACGGACGTGACGCCAATTTCGGCTGGCGTCGACCATTTTCATGCGGAGACCCCCGCGTCCCCCCCGGGGGCACTAAGGGGGTCTGACTCTCGCAGTGTGTGTCGCCAGGTCGCAAGGTGTACGCGTGCCAGGTCTCGTGTCAATCGGTCGAGGCGTGCCAGCAGGGCATGACGGATGTGGTGTTTCTCAAGGGGGGGCGAACCTGAACTCGCCCAGCATCAGGAGTGTCGGTGCGCATCTGCGCGACCCCAGAAATTACAGAAGCAGTGACGATTTTGTCCGTTTTGGACCGTTTTCATGTGGGGGCCCCAGGGGCCCCCCCAGGACCACCAGGGGGGCCTGACCCCCAGAGTGTTGGTTGCCAGGCTGGAAGGCAAGTGGCTGGCGAGTTTGGTGCACGTCGCTGCAGGCGTTCCAGCAGGGCATGGCGGATATTGTGTCTTGCACCCCTTGTCGCACCCCATGCCGAGGGGGGGCAAACCCGGACTCTGATGGCGTCAGGAGCAGCGCCGTCCGCTCTGGCAACTCCAGAAAGTATGGATTCGACAGTGATTGTGGCCGTTTTTGACCATTTGTAGTTGGGGACCCCCCGCCCCCCGGGGGCGGAACGGGGGTCTGACCCCCGCAGTGTGTGTCGTCAGGTTGCAAGGTGTATGCGTGCCAAGTTTCGTGTTGCCCGGTCCAGGCGTTCCAGCAGGGCATGGCGAACGTTCTGTTGTGCACCCCCTCCTGCCCCCGACGCCGTAGGGGGGGACCTGAATGCGCACAGCATCGGGAGCGTCGCCACTTGTCCCGGTGACCCCGGAAACTATGGATTCGACACCGATTTTGGCCATTTTTGACCATTTTCACACGGGGACCCCCACGTACCCCCACCCCTGGGGGCGCTAGGGGGCCCCGACTCGCGCAGTGTTTGTGGCCAGGCCACAAGGTTTATGCGTGCCAGGTTTTGTGTCGCTCGGTCCAGGCATTCGAGCAGGGCACGGCGGATGTTATGTCTGGCACCCCTTCGTGCCCCCCACGCCGAGGGGTGTGTGAACCTTAACGTGCACGGCGTCGGGAGCGTCGCCATTTGTCCCGGTGACCCCGGAAACTATGGATTTGACACTGAGATTGGCCATTTTCGATCATTTGCACGCGGGGACCCCCACGTACCCCCACACCTGGGGGCGGGAGGGGGGCCCGACCCCCGCAGTGTTTGTGGCCAGGCTGCCAGGCTTCCGCATGCCAAGTTTGGTGCCAATCGGTCCAGGCGTTCCAGCAGGGCATGGCGGATGCTGTGTTTCACACCCCTTCTTGCCCCCCACGTCGGGGGGGGCAAACCCAGACTTCAACTGCGTCGGGAGCGTCGCCACTCATCTCGGCGACCCCGAAAACTGTGGATTTGACTCCAAGTTTGGCTGTTTTTGACCGTTGTCACGTCGGGATCCCCCCCGTACCCCCACCCCCGGGGGCTCTACGGGGTTGTGACCCCCGCAGTGTTTGTCGCCCGGCCGCAAGGTACGTGCGTGCCGAGTTTCGTGCCGATCGGTGAAGGCATGGAGGAGCCTATTCAGAACATACAAACCCGGCCACGTCCATTTTTATATATATAGATTTCTAGCCCCCCTCTCTCTTTCCACCCCATTGTAGCTTTTCCTTCAGCCCCACCCTTGTCAAACATAAGCACCTGTTGCTGAAGGTAGTTTTCAGTTTTCCTTCCCTCACTGTGAGGTTTTGGGTTTGTTGAGTTTTGCTGCCTTGTTGAAGGCTGTGTTCATATTTTTAACTTTAGTAATGACTGCTCTTTAAAGCAGTTGTACTTGTGTGGGAAGTTTCCTTTGGATAGTTAAACTTTATTCTGAAGCAACAATCTCAGGGAAGAAAGTTTGAGGATTCCACTCCTGCTTTTGTTAATTTTTTTGAGTTATTTTATTGTTATGTAGTATCCAAAATGCCTGGCTACTTGTTCAAGCCTAAATTAACATTGTTTGCTAATTGCTGAGGTTTGTTGTTGTTGTTCAGTCGCTAAGTCGTGTCCGACTCTTCGCG
>JAJKFI010000001.1:52003463-52040050 GCA_029204185.1 Lerista edwardsae | reverse complement strand
CTGGAGTGGGTTGCCACTTCCTTCTCCAGCGGACCACGTTTAGTCATTGCTGAGGTAAAGCACTGAAATTGCTTCTGTTTGTTTCATAAGGAAGCAAGAAGTTATGAAATTCAAAATTAACACTTCATAGACCTGAATAAGTCAAGTCAAACTTCTGGTTTGAGACGCACTCCACACTGCTCAGGATAATCCAAATCCCCACTTTTGTAAATTCTGTTTAACAAATTCTGCGCATCAACACAAATTTTAAAGTTGGAAATGAATTTTTAATAGAAACTTCTCATTGTATTAACAGGACACGCAAGTCATTGGCTAGACTTAATGCTGGGAAATTATCTAAACCAGGGTTTTCTACTGTTAGGCCATATCTGATCCTCAAAGCAGTTTTCATGGCTTGTGGAAGCTTTGTCAAATTGTAATCAAAGTGTAATAAAAAGTTTGCAGTATGTCAGAAATCAAAGCAGCAGCATTGGGATGGGGCTCAGTGGCTTGTGAGGAGTTCAGCCTTTTTGGTGTCAAGCTATACTTTTGGCCCACTTTTGAATCATCCTTGATAGGAGTGTTTTATAAAGTAATGCAGAGGAATTATAGTAGCATTATATATTCAATTTTTGTCACTTCTTTATACCAATTGGGGATTACAGAAGTAACTTTTGAAATGTGTAATATACAACTTGATTTAGGCAGCTGTCGTTGTTGTACCATTTTTCAACTAAAAGTTCACAAAGTAGTTTCAGACAAAATAATTGGCTCACTGTCCCGAAAGGGCACACAATCTAAAATCATACATTGGATCTGTGTGAAAGTAAGGCAATGAAACTGAGTGCTATCATTTGCATTAATTATCTTTGTCTGTGGTTGTAGAAATGCTGTCTCCAGAAATTAAACGTATTTGTAAGCTCAACAATGACCTACACGTTTTAAGGCAAACAGAACCCATTGAATTGGTATGTATGTATCTGCTTGAATCCAGTGCACTAGCTCTAAATTGTCTGTAGACAATATGAAAAACTTGAAGACAATATTGAAGAAATTACAATTAACTTCGATACACTGTCATGGAGGAAACAGCCAATACACAGTGGTTTCAGGTTGCTGCAGTAGAAGAGCAATTCACAGCCCAATCCAAACTGCGCTGGCGCAGCCAAGCCTCATGGCTAACGTTGCATCCTAAGCAACTTACCCCGAATAAAGCCCCAGGCAACTCTTTGGCGCTTCTTGGATCTCTGCCAGCTATAGATCTAGTGCAAATTTGGGAAGCCCTCATAGGGCTGCTCGACTTGGGAGCAAGGGTTTGGTTATGGCAGAGGAGCTCCGCCAACCCGATCCTCTCCTGGGCATGATTCTTCCTCCATTATGTCCTCCCCTAGCCCCAGAATGCTCCCTTTCCACCTCCAAACCATCCTCCTGCTGCCTTCTCCATCCACTCATGCCACCTGGGGTGAACGTATAGTAACTGTGCCAGCTAGCACAGGGAATGGATTCTGCAACAGCTGACCAGAATTGTACTGGTGCTTCTGGCTTGTTAATAGCTGCAAACATGCTTACAGGACGTTTGCAACACTAGGAGCTGGCTCCAGAGTTGTGCCAGCTCCCAATCCAGTAGAAAGGGCAGAACAGAGGCGGGGAGATAGTAAGATTGCTCAAAGTTGATGACTCAAATCCAAGGAGTCCCATTGTGCAGCTGAGGCTTATGGAGAAGCAGTGGATTAAGGGCGCAATCCTAACCTAGAGTTAGGCCATCAGCCCAGGAGTGTTGCAAATGCACCGTTTAGTGTGTTTGGACCACTCTTGGAGTCAAGGAGGCCAATTCATGGACGTGCGCTCACCTCCCTGACTCTGAGAGTGTTTCAAACACACTTTATGGCACATTTGTAACATTCCTGCGCTGGTACACATCATTTGTGCTGGCCTAACTCCAGGTTAGGATTGCGCCCCAAATCCCCTTTCTCTTCCAAAGCCTGCTGAGCTGCCCCCCCCCAATATAACATGCACCTTTTCAGCAAATCTGTACCAAGGGGGTGGGGTGGGGAGGGGAGGGGAGGGGAGGGGAGAATAGGTTTGGGCTGTAAATTGTGCTGCTAACACACACTGGGCTCGTGTTCTTTTAGCATGATATTTAAAGATACAGATTTATTTAGTTTTTCTCCTAATCGAGGACATTCTTTGAAATTGTCTTTTTTTATGTTGTAGCTGCTATACAGTCATGTGGAAAGGCCCCTTTCTTCTTGAACTGAAAGTAATGGAAGAAGTACAAATATAGGAGAATGTAGACTTGTTTTAGAGATCAAATAGTCACTTTTTGCGCATAGAACTGTATTGTGAATACCATACGAGAGCAGGTTTTGGAGTGTTCATTGGTTATCTTTTCAAATTATTAATTTGATTGCCAATTTTAGGTAGGATAGTCTATGTCTGGTTTATGTAATCCATATTTCAGGCACTTTCATCAAATCTAGCACTTGTTAGTAGAACAACAGCTTTGCTATGAAGTGATACTGAGAAGATAGGTGACTGACGGATTTGCACTAAACTGATGAAAAATCTTTTTTTTTCCTTTTCCAGTTGTATCAAGAGACAAGCAAAAAGGAAAAAGCATCTCAGTCTCTGCTCCAGTAAGTACCTGACAAATTCAAGTGACTTGAGCAGCAATTTCTAAATCTACATTTCCACCTTGACTGTTAATTGGCTACATCATTCCACAGAGTGTTACAGTAAACAATCATTGATGGAAGACATGTTGATCAAATATAAAGAGTGAGTTCAGAGTACTATGAGCCCAGTAGCATAGCTGTGGGAGGACAGTATGGTAAATATTGCATGCACCGCAACGTGCCATATAAGTGGTCTCTTCCACTTGCCATTCTGGGCAGCAACAGCAACATGCAGGCACTTGCCATTCTGCCCAGAATGTCTTCAACGTCTAATAGGAGAGGCAGCTTAAAACTTTCTGAGAAAGAAAGTGTTGCAGCTGGGCACCTGACGTGGAAGCAGTACAACTTCCCCCCATCTCAGGCAGTTGACTGCAGGTGATTGGGTTCTCACCTGAAATGGGAGGAAGCATCAAAGGCAACAGCAATCCGGCTGTGGCCAGGAGAAGCAAGATGATATACTAGCATGTGCTTCACAAGTATGCTGCAGACACATCCATCTATAATACATTGAAACCCTCAAATGCATCTACAGTATTGTGAGCCCTTCTGTGAATACCCCTTTGATTGCATAGGAGGCATTAAGCAACATTTAGTTGCATCAGATTTCTAATAGCCCAACCCTATGCAGGGTTGGGCTGTACAACAGATGGTTTTGTATCACGAGAAGTCACCTCTGTTGTTCCAGATTACTTCTGATGGAGTACAGAGTGCTGGCACCCACTGAATACTAGCCTAGCTTTATGCGGATTCCATGCATCTGTTCAGATTTGCACCAACTAAAGAGCTGGTGCAGCTCTAGACCCACGTGGAGCAGGAGGCTTATGGAGGGGAGAAAGGATTTAAATCCTCATTTCCCTTTGAAGACTCTCGATTAGCCTCCCTTCTAGGTGCACTGTGCATCTTTTTTGTATAGCTGTGCCAGTGCGGAGTTGGGGGGAAGGAGAGGATTGGACTCTAAATACCCAATCTAAATCTAACGAATATAAAGAAGTCCAGTCCTTTTCAGGGTGAAGCCAGAGTTCCACATCCTGTTTGTTTGCTTGTACTAAATCACAGAGATAACATGGGAGGCTTTGTAGAAATAGAGAACTCTGTATTTTCAGAATTCACAGTGTGGAATGGCATCTTGATTTCTATTCAGTATAGTACCTCAAACCTGACCTTAAGTCTAATATGAAATTTGTTTGGAGATAGTGTTCTTACTCTATCAACTCTATCAGCTTACTCTATCAACTTTGTTGCACACTTCTAATCAGAAGGAAGATCACTACAATCTTCCGTTTCTCAGAAATTTAAGAAAAGTTATAATCAATAACCTCATGTAGCAATGAATAGTCTGATATTATCTGGGAGGAGGAAGGGTGGCATTCAGGACCTATGGGAATGCCCCTCCTACTCCTGAAGGCAGGGCCGAATTGAAGCTCTAGACTACCCGTAGGAGGCATCCCCGCCCCCAGTCCAGCCCTGCCTTTCAGGGGACAGAGTCGTGAGGTTGCTGGGCTCTTCAGAGCTCAGCAGAAGTTCTAGATAAAAAAGAAGTATTTCTTCCTACCTGTGGTTTGTTCCCCTGTGTGTCAAGTCTTGTCAGGGATTAAGAGGGAAGAGGAGAGTATGAGCAGACGCTGTGCCTGGGGCAGCTTGCTGCAGCCATATCACGGGGCTCTGCTCAGCTCTGCGGTAGGCCCGAATACTTCCTCAACCTTATTTTATCTGGGTGAGGATCGGGGCTTGCCGCAACGCTGTGGAAGAGCAGACCCCCCCCCCATGGGCCGTCGCCGCACACGTGGCTCATGCTCTGAGCGGCCTACGGCCCGGGGCGAGGGAGCTTTGATAGGCGGCGGTGAGGATTGGGCCTCTGGGCTGTCTCCTCGTCGCGTGCGCGCACATCCGCCATTTTGAGGCCCAGTTTTTAAAAAGTTTACCTCAGCACAGGAGCGATTGCCTCACAGTGGCCTCCTGCTGGGCCTTAGCCTTGAGCAGCCTTCGGCCCGGGGCTTTGTCAGCAGCATCGGATCGTGCGCTCTGTTGGATTCAAAGCGGGGCGTGATCCGCATCACAGCAGGGAGCTCCAGTAAACAACAACAACAACCCAGCAGCAACATCAGAGAGTTCCTGCTGTTTTTGACGCCTGTTCTGCGCCATTTGTCAGACCTGAGGTAACAGCGGAGGAGGCAGTGTCGGTGAAGGGCCCTGTGCCCATGGAGGGAGGGTGGCCCCAGTGTACAGTCTGACAGCCCTATTACCCGAGATAAAAGTGATGATATTGTAAGGGTGGCTGTGGAAAGGGCTTTGCAGCTGCAAGTGTTGGCTCAGGTACCAAAAGATACTATTAAGAAGGTGGGTAAAGTGGCCAGCAAACGTAAGCACACCAGATCCCCTAGCCCCTCCGATCTCTCTGGCATCAGTTGGTCTGAGGAAGAGGGGCAGAAGGCCCACAAGAGGCAAAAGAAACAGAAAAGGGCTAAGCGTAGCAAGTCAGATGCCCACAGACGCTTAGGCACAAAGAAAAAACGTAGAGAGTGTTATTCCTCAAGTGATTCTTCCAGTTCATCGGCCAGTATTTTTTCTGAGTCTGAAAGAGAGGATGGCTAGCTCTCGGAGGAGGCGGGGGAAGACGAGCAAGAGCACAGAGTTTATCGTCTTTTTCCTGCTGACTTATTCCCCAAAATGTTAGCAAAAGTATCCCAGGAGTTTAAACTGGACCAAGTGGACTCTCCCGGCTCGTCCAGACTTGCTGATACAAGGACCATTAGTGTATCCAAGGCCACAACTCTTCCGTCCAGTGGCCTTCCGACGTTTAGGCTATTCAGAAGAAGTGATGGACACACTACTTTCTTCTACGAAAGCTTCAACTAAACGAATTTATAACCATATTTGGGCCAAATTTGCCTTCTGGTGCCGTGATTGAGGGGTTAGGGAATCCAATCCCAATGTCAGGCAGGTATTGCAGTTTCTGCAGGAAGGGCTTAACAAGGGGTTTACAAAAACCTTGAAGAGGCAGCTGGCTACTATCAGTAGCATTCTGGGGCGGGAAGTGAGGATCATTTGTCTTCTCACCCACGCATCAAGAGGTTTCTAAGGGGGGTGGCACTGATTAATCCTCTAACAGTTCATCGATACCCATCCTGGGACCTGAATAAGGTCCTGAGAGCCATGACGGGAAAGCCTTTTGAGCCTCTAGCCAAAGTGGAGCTGAAATAATTAACCTTTAAGGTTTTATTTTTAGTATCAGTAAGATTGGCCCGCAGAGTTTGGGAAATTGGAGCGTTGTCAATTAACCCTAACGTGTATCTTCCACAGGGACAAGATGGTGCTGAGGCCAGACCCATCCTTCATTCCAAAGATTAATAACATCTTTCACAGGTCCCAAGAGGTGGTACTACCATCATTTTGTCCTAAACCAGTTCACCAGCAAGAAAAGCTCTGGCACACCCTGGATGTGCTCAGGGCGCTAAGGTTTTATGAAAATAGGACTAAAAGTTTCCATAAAACCGAAGCTCTCTTCGTCAATTTTGGGGGGGCTTTTAAGGGCAGACGGGCTTCGGCATCAGTGCTATCAAAGTGGCTTCGTGCAGCCATCGAGGAAGCATATGTGGCCCTAGGTGAACAGGTTCTGGATGGGATTACAGCCCATTTGGTACGTGGGGCAGCCACTTTAGCAGCCTTTGATGGGTTCAGTTCGTTAGCAGAAATTTGTAAGGCGGCAAGCTGGTCATTAGTTCATATATTTACCAGGCATTATAAGGTGGATGCTGCCGCTTCTGCGGAAGCAAGTTTCAGCAGAAGGGTCCTACAAAAAGTGGTGGATGTCTAGGTGAGAAGTCTTGCCTGGCCCGCCCCTTTTTACTACTGCTCTGGTACGTCCCATAGGTCCCAAATGCCACCCCTTCCTCCTTCCAGAGAATTATTATATAGGAATTTCTTACCTTGAGAATTCCTCTTCTGGGATGAGGAAAGGTGGCATTCGACCCGCCACAATCCAAGCTCGGCGGGTTTTTTTGGGGGGGCCTAGAGGGATTCTAGAGTGGTTACATTGTGGGAGTTTATATGGGATAGGCTGTTCCTTTCCCTTGCCTGTTTTTTCCTTGTTACATGTTGTGTGTTAGCCTCTTCCATTGCAGTGGAGAGGGATTTTGACCTTTATCTGAGCTATAGTTGGTGTTGGTCAATGTTCAGGAGGTTTTCCTGCTCGTTCCAGTCGGGACTGGGAGCGGGGATGCCCTACTACGGGTAGTCTAGAGCTTCAATTCGGCCCTGCCTTCAGGAGTAGGAGCCACACTTCCTCTTCACTTGAGAAGAGGAATTCTCAAGGTAAGAAATTCCTATAATTCTCTTTTCTAGACTAGACATGTTTACTCTCTATATCTGTTCTCGGTATGAACAGAATAGATTTATGGCTTATTTTTCCTTTGGGGAAAATAAATACATTATTTATTAATCCATTATTTTTCTAAAGCCATAATTTGCATGCTAGGAAAGGATTCTTCTGCTTAGCTAGTGCTGAACAGCTTAAAATTTTCCATTAATGTTGTTGCTTTTTTAAGCACTCTCTGTGTGCATGGTGCACAGAATGAGAAGATGGTTCCCTGTCCCAGAGGGCCTCACAATAGAAAAAGACACACAAAGGAGATAACAGAGGAAAGGGAAAGAAGTGAGGACAGGGAGAACACTGGGAAAGAATTTTTTTCCTTAATGTTAAGCCCCTTTGGGACAGGGAACCTCCAGAGAAACTGGAAATTTCTATCCAGAGAAACTGGATAGAAATTTCCTGGAGTCGCTGTATTTGCCTAATACATTATTGAGAAATGCAAGGCATGGCACGCCCATTGAGACATCTTGCCAATGAAGATAAACAAAGTCATTTAGACTAACAAAAGAACAATTAACCCAAACCTCTCAAGCCTTCCACCACACCCAATGCCAAATTCAATTTCCTGGGTACCTGGAGTAGCAAAAAGGTGTTCAGCAACCAAGTATCTTCGAAAGATCTCAGTCATCTTCCAATGTTTAAATTGGTGTCTTGACTTAAAAAAGTCAATGGACCCAACTTCAGCTTGAATGGCCCAATCCTAAGGGCAGTTTACACCACCAGAACAAGTGAGGCAGAGGAGAGAAAGGTTGTGAAAGCACATATTAACATTACTTATTACTTCCTTGAATTACTTACTAAATTAAAATAGCATTTCATATCTTGCCTTAGGGGAAAAAATAAGTATGCAAATAGCCAGGGCTGAACCATCCATGTAGCCACTTGAAGCGGTTGCATCGAGGACAAAGGGTATGAGAGGGCAGCAAATTCTGCATGCCTTTCAGCCCTGCCACCGCCTCTCTCCAACCTAACACCAGTCCAAGCTGCACTAATCTGCCTTGCAGCCACACAAACCCAAAACACATTTTATTTTTAATTTTTTGAAGAATTTCCCATGCCTTTCCCATGCTGAAGCAAATGCCCAACATGCGTTACAGAGCTACATCATAAAAGCACTCTTGCATTTGGTAACCTATGGTAGTCTACATACATGTTTTTTTACAGGCACAATGATGTCAGTAGTGCACTGGGTGGAAGTTTTCATTCCATTCGTACCATGCCCTTTCTGAGAACGAAAGTTGCCATTGTGGCAACTTCTGCCCAGGGATTTTGGCTTTACACTCTGTCCTCAGAATGTAATCTATGCACAAAATGCTGGCTGACTTTACTATGCAAAAGAAATACAGATTAGAATTATTTTATTTATTGTCATTCTAAGTTTAGATTCTGAAGTGACTGGACTTCAAGAACCATCAAAGAAAAATGTAGGTTTGCTAAGGCTTTTCTGTTTATAACCATGTAGTTGCTTTGTTTCAATTTAATCATAATTTATTGAAACCTTGAATTTATTGCAGGGGCGGGGGAAGAAATATGCAACTTCATAATAATGAAATGATAAACTGTTTTCATTTGTTTTGTATATGGAATACAGCTTGACTGGTTATTTTATACTTTTGTAAAGAATCAGTTGTGGTTTGACTTGTGTTGAGTTTTTTTGTTCTTATTATATATACAGCTTATATACTACTTCGTAGTTCTTTTTTTTTAGGCTCCTATTGTCATACTGCATACCGAAATCCAGGTCAAAATATTTGAAGTAACAAATTTATCCACCAATTTCTAGAAATGTGAGGGAACGAAGAAATATTACTTTTCCCTCCCTCCCCACCTGTTTAATTTTAGGAAATAATATGTATTGGAATATACATATGTAGGGCTCCGCTCGAGAACAGTTTGGAAACTACAGTTAGTACCAAATGCAGCAGCCCGGGTGGTTACAGGGGCTAGATGGTTTGACTCAGTTTGTCCACTCCTTCAGCAGCTGCACTGGCTACCCATTCACTTCCGATTTCAACTTAAGATGATGGTATTGACCTTTAAGGCCCTTCATGACCTAGGCCCAGCCTACCTAAAGGACCGCCTTCTCCCATACATACCAGTTCGCTCTCTTAGATAATCTAAAGGGGCTCTCCTTCAAGTGCCCCCTCTGTCCCAAGGTAAAGGGATGGCACCTCGGTGGTGGGCCTTCTTTGTACCGGCTTCACAAATATGGAATTCCCTTCAAGAAGAATTAAGAACTACACATTCTCTCATGGCCTTTCGGAGAGGGCTCAAATCATACCTACTTTGCCTGGCCTTTGGATGATGGTTGGCTGATAGAATATTGAATGGTATTCTAGTTATCACTTAAAAGGGGCATTGTGTATCATTTAGTGGAGTCTTTATGAAGAAACAACTTTTATGAAGAAATATGGTGGAGCTTTTAAAGGTATCTTAGCATGGATTTTGTTTGCACAGGGATTAAATAATGAAGACTCTCCAGAAATAAGCCTTCTTTCAGGCATTCATGGAATGGTGGAATTATCCAAGGATTCAATAACAAAATGTACAGGAGTACCAGAAACATTCCATAGACTCAAGGTGACCAGTAATAAAGAAGACGCAACAGAAAGTGGTCTGTCTGCTGAAACAGCAGCAACTGGTATAACCACAAGCAGAATGATGGTTGAGAAGTTTGAAGTTCAAGATTTTATGGAACCACTTTGTGATTCTGAGAACTCCCAAATAAGTCCCTTACTCCATATGTTGGAATATCAGGATAATGCTCTTTATGTGACTGAATCTTGGAATGAGAACAGTGCCCTGCCAGACGAGCTTCTCGCAGCATTAAACTCTTTGTCAGAATCTGTAGCGCCATCTGTCTGTCAACCAGTCAGAAAGGAAGGTGGACACAGTATGGAGGAGAAACAACCAACTTCAGAGCAAACAGATGATGATTGCACTCAAATAACAGAGGCCAATTTTGAGTCTCAATTTCATGTGCTAAAAGAACCTCTAAGCGTGACCAAATTACCTTTTCCTTCAGAGGAACAAGTATGTATGATTTAATATAATTTTAAATTTAAATGCATACTCTTATATTAAACTATATTTTGGCCAGTTAATATGTTTCTCTTAACCAATGTTGGTTGGTTCGTAAGATTTTTAGGTCAGCAATGTACTTTGAATTATCTATCCTTTTCATTGTTTCATAGGCAGCCCAATCCTAAATGGCGCTGGCACAGTGGCACATGACCTATGCCACTTCCAGTGCAACTCAGGAGATGGCTGGAGATCTCTTCAGGATATATTTCCCCTTACCCCGAGTAAAGTTCAGGCAGTCCCTATGGGGATTATCAGATCCATCTGTATAGCATGAGAGGGAGACAGACACTCTGGCAGTTTTAACAAGTACAAAGTCAATATAAGCTTATAGTGTAGATATGCCCTTTTGTCTCATAACTGGCACTGTGAAGGTGAATTCATAAGATTATTTTTTGCAACTTCCTAGCTACATGAATTCTTATCTTGTGAATGATTCAGCATTTATAAACATTTATCTATGTAGTAGGCCTTCGATATCTATATCTGTTCCTGGAACCACCACAGATACCAAAATCCACAGATATTGAAACCTACCTATTGGGGCCCACCCCAATGCTCCAAACCCAACCAGAGCTGAGCTCCAGTCAGGTCCAGAAGGTCTTCTGAGGCCTGCAGAGGCTGCATGCGACCATCCACAGCCTTTGTGGGCATCAGAATGTCTGTCCAGGCAAAAAAACTGCAACTTGCAGTTTCCTGGGAGAAAGCAGAAGTAATGTTTTTATGCCTAAAAAGGCATTCTGAGGCCTGGGCAAGCCCATGCAGGGGACCCTGTGCACTGTGGCAATGAGGAGGAGCTTCACAAATCCGAGTAAGTGAGAAAGATGGGGTGGGCAGATCAGGGTGAAATGCAGGAGAAAGAAGGCATGAAAGGGTGGCACATCTGACTTGAACAATTTCTGCAGGATGCTATCCTCTGTGATGCAAGCCAAAACACACACCCTTTGTCTACTCAGACTTGCACTAGCTAAAAAACTGACACAGGTCTGAGGAGATCCTTTGTCGGTCAAAGGGTTTATGTAGGAATAAGGGAAATTATATGTTCCGTCCTGGTTGGCCCCTCCCAACGTAGCTTGCAGTGCAGCCTGTTTTGGCGCAGCTGCCATGCTGTGGCAGTGCAAAACATAGGGGTTGGGTTGTAGGACTGCAATCCTGTACACACTTTCCTGAAAATAAGCCCCATTGAATACAGTGTGAGTTTCTTCTGAGTAAACATATAGAGTAAACATATAGATTATGCTGCCAGTGATTATATTGCTTTAGTTTATTTTATATATTTTTAAATAGAGTCAATTCTGTAGAACTTACACCATTCTGTGATAATAACTTATAATTGCTTTTCCACAGCTTGACTGTGACCAGAATATGCAGAAATTAGTTATTTTAGATAATCAGCCTGTACCACCTTACAACAAAACAGCTGGAAAAGAAAATTCCATTTTAGAGGAAACAAGCTCATGCAAACAAACTATCCAAGTGACTTCATATGGGTTAAGGAAATCATTCCCCCCAAAAAGAGAGCTTCCTTGCTTTGCTGTAGATGCTGCATCCAAATGTAAAAGTTTTTTGGAACAGAAGATACAGAATGATCAGGCTAAGACAAGAACTTCTGAGTATGATTATGTGTAATTGTATTGTAGCTAATGGAATTGACCTCAGCTGAAGATACATTTTTATATGTTGTGTAATTGGGATATAATGTAATCTGAAAAGTTTAATTCCTGTTGAATGTTTAAATGCACAACGTCCCTTATCCTTTGACATTTTAAAGCCGTATGTTTAAATCAGGAGGTTGTGATGGCATCCGGCCTAGGAGCCTTTAAAAGGGTTCGGACAGATTTGGCTACCAGATGATGGGTGGTAAACCTCCTTATTGTAAGCTACCTCAGAATGCCAGGTGCAGGGGTGTGGCAACAAGTTGCAAGTATCTGGTTGTTTTGTGTGCTCCCTGAGGCATCTGGTGGACCACTGTGAGATACAGGAGGCTCAACTAGATGGGCCTGTGGTCTGATCCATGAGGCTCTTATGTTCTTAAGTGATTTTCAACATTTTTATCTCATAGTACGCTGACAAAGTGCTAGCTAAAATTATCGAGGCACATGATGAATTTTTTGAAAATTGACAAGTCACACCATGTTGCCAACAGGGGGTTCACATCCCCCAGTGGTCCTACTAATAAATAGGGATATGCCTAAATCACTAAGCTTGAGTCACGAGTCAAGTCACAAGTCAATGACCCTGTGACTCAATTTGTGGGTCAATGTGTATCTGTTGCAACTCGGCTCAGGAAACTTTTGAGTTATTTTTAGTTGACTCATGAAATTTCAAGAAATGAAATTATTTCAAGAAATGACTTGAGTTACAACTCAATGACTTCCTTGAGCAAACATTCACAGAAAAAAAGGGAGGTGGGGTGGTGAGGGTGTGCTGCCATCCTCTTCTGAATGCTTGCTGAATCATCCATAAGATGTTTCAGCATGATGTGGAAGTAGAGAAAAAAAAAGGTATGCAAGAACACACTCATACACTAGAGACTCAAGACCATTCACTAGAGTCACTAGAGACTCAAGTTATTTTGAGTCCCGACATAAGTGGCCCTGAATCAGGGTCACTGAATCGCAAGTTGAATCAGGGTCAGTGATGTCCATGACTTGAATCAACTCCAGTGATCAAAAACAGTGTTTTTGCATGACTTGAGTCAACATGAGTGGAGTGCCCATCCCTGCTAATAAATGACTCTATAGCACACTTATGAACCATTCATAGCACACCAATATGCCATGGCACCCTGGTTGAAAACAGCTGGTTAAATTAAAAATATGTGAACATCACATTGTGTTGTGTAAAGAATATTTTGGGTAATTTTTAAAACTCTTTACTTGTCAGCCAGGCACAAGAATCTAACACTGAAGGCCAAGCAGATCAGTGTTCACAGCTGGGAAATGACTTATGTCACAGCTTAGCATCAGATGTGAATACCAAAGTTGAGCAAGTGAGGAAAAGCCAGCGGATTACAAAAAAAAATGGTAAGTGGTACTTTTGATATTATGTTTATAGCTGGAAAGCAAATACTTCTTTCTTAATCATCCTTGTGACACTTATACCATCTTACAATTTTACCTGAAAGCTTTGCATGCATCCTTTACTGTCCTTTACATCCATACTTAACTTTGTCCTTTACTTTCTTTCTACTTTACTTTCTAAATCTTTTACTGTCTAGGAAATGATCTAGGTAGGGCAAGGAAAGGTTTAAGGCCTTCCAAACCAAAACACAAGCATGCTCACTTGAGCAGCTTACAATGTTACCCTGCCATGTACTCTTATCATTCAGAAAGCCAAATGCCCTTGATTCCATGATTAACATTTCCCTACTAAATGAAAATTTATGACTTTCTGTTACAGTTTGAGGATACAATCCTATCCACACTTTCCTGGGAGTAAGTCCCGTGGACTACAGTGAGATTTACTTTTGAGATTTATGTGGATAGGATTGGGCTCTCAATCTCAGCCCTTAAAGCCAGTGTTATTATATGTACTTTAAAGAGAAACTTCTCTGGTTGGGACATGCAAACCCTTGTACAGAGTGCCCGCATTATCCATGGGTTCAACACTCACAGATTTGAAAACCTGCGAATGCTGACTCCCCCCTGCAGGACCACCTTGACCCTCCAAATCTGACTGGAGGGAACATGTGATCACCAGCGGCCTCTGCAGGCCTCAGAATTGCTGTTCAGGCAAAAAAAAGCCACTTCCAGTTTTCACAGAAGTGGCCTTTTTTTTTTTTTTTTTTTTTGCTTTAACACCATTCTGAGGCCCTCAGAGGCCACTGGTAGTGTGTGTGGCCTCTGCAGGCCTCAGAAAATGCTCCAGACTTGATCAGAGCTCAGCTCCAGTCAGGTTTGGATGGTGGGGGTGGGCACTACATCCCGCAGGTTTGAATACCCACGGAATTTGTCATCCTCAGGTGTTCCTGGAACAGAACCACCACTGACAATGAAGGTCCACTGTATTTAGTGTTGTATGCGTGATATACAGTGAGCCAGGTTTGATCCTGGTTATATATCTTGCATTTTTGGTTTATTGAATCCTTTGTTTTTATACTTTTCAGGAAAGCAAACCGTTTCTAAGAATTGTTCCAGTCATTCATATTTCAGCAACATTTCACTATCAAGGATCAATAGAAGAGACATTTTTGGTCAAACATTATTGCATAAGGCTGCTATGGAAAATGATATCAAGGGTGTACATGCAATGATAAAAGCTGGTGCAAATGTAAATGCTCAGGACTACGCAGGTAAGCTCTACTTTCCATGTAGAAGTTGCCCTATAGGTAGGGTGTGTTTTTGTAAAACACCGCATAAAAACACATAACACCGTCTTTTGGGGGTTAAAATATTTGAATAAAAACCCAAAACACCATCTTTTGTGGGTTAAAATATTTGAATAAAAACACAAAACACTGTATTTTGCTGTTTAAGATATTTTCCAGAAATTAAAATAGATTACTTTTCCAATTAGAAATAATACCATAGCTACATCTGCTACATCACTTAAATCATCTACCTAGTACATGTTTAAAGCATTTAAAATTAATAAAAATGAGAACTTGGAATAAGAATGTAGGATACCACAATTTGCTATTTTAGAAATTTTTGAAAAATATCACCCCAAAAACCACACCCCTACCTATAGACTGTAAAATCCTGTCCTGAACCAGTGTTTGTTGTGGTCAAGTGAATCTGGAAGAATGGGTTAAAACTGAATCCTGTCCATGATCCAGGGTCCATAGAATGCTCATGATATGAAGGAAATTAGCTTGTCTGTGATTTATAGAGTTTTCTTTGTGACCCTATCTGATCAAATCAAAAGCTTGGAGGACCTCCCAGGTTCAACTCTGCTCCTTGAGAAGCAAATTGAAATTGTTGCTAGGCATGCCTTTTTCATCTTTGGCTAATGAAAAAAAGCTTTCTCCTCTTCTGTACTGGTTAGATCTTGCCACATTGATCCATGGTTCTTCCAGATTTGAGTATTCCAGCACACCCAATAAGAGAAGGCAGAAGGCAAATCAAGTGTAGCACCTAATGTGTGGCAACTGGCATCCACCTTCCTGCTCCTCTCTCTGCCCTTTTTACTGAGTTAAACTGATGAAAGGTCATTTTTGTCACCCAAAGCTAGAGAGCCCAGGCAAAAGGAGGCCAGTTTGGGAAAACCTCCTTCTCAAATTATCAGGGAGCCCCAAAATTTGGGAAAATCCTTAAAATCAAAACTGTAGTAGAACAGAGTCGTCTGAGAGACATGGAACTGAGATGAAGCAGGAAAAAGGGGAAAATACAAGAAGTTTATTAAAAGACATTAGAAATATCGAAACAATGGGAAGAAGAATTTAAAAAGGTAAGTAGTGAGGCAAAATGGTACCTCTTAATACCCAATGTGCACCAGCCTTCCTTGTTACAAAGCAGAGCCATGCTGTGAGAGCAGTCTCATTTGAGAACCAACTGTGATGATGTTGTAGAGATATCTTTCAAAACTGAAATGGAATGTTATATGAAAATGTAAGTCAATTAAAAATATACATTTAGTATACACTTTAGTAAAGGAACATTTTGCCGGTCAGGGAAGAATAAAGTTTTCTTCTTCGTAATAGGTTGGACTCCACTACATGAAGCTAGTGTGGCTGGTTTTTTTGAGATAACAAAGGAACTTTTAAAAGCAGGAGCTGATGTTAATTGCAAAGGAAATGAAGAAATAACAGCATTGCATGAGGCAGTTAGTGAGGGTCATTACAAGGTAATGCTTCTATATTTGACAGTGCAAAGCGGTTTTTAAAGCATTTTTGTATAATATAGTGTGCTCAGGAAAGTCACTCTGTTTATTACATTTATGTCCCACTTTTTTTCATCATGAAACTCAAAATGATGAATGTGGATTTGCAAGGTGTTTATATATCCAAGCACTAACAATTTATCAGTGTAGTCGTACCATTGCATATGTATGTTTCTTTATTTACACTCACAATTAAGTCTGGTAACCTTGAATTTTTATTTGTTTCGATATTTTCAGTAACTAAAAATATACAGAAAGCACTATCAGAAATAACGAATGGTCCAGTTCTATCTAACATTCCAATACCGATGTGGCCCCAAGGTAATGGAACAAATATTACCTTGAAGAGTCCTCCATGACTGCACCCCATTGCAGGATGCAGCACATATGCTGTTAACACAGCTTCATTGGTGCTGGAAACTTAAATAGGATTGAGCCCTTAATGAAGCTAAAAGCAGGGGAAACAATATATAAACTGGTGTACAATAGTCCCACTGAAGAGAAAGAAAATGTGTAAGGAAGACACTAAAATTATGACTTCGTTATAATTAGGTGGGGTCATATTCTGAAGGGCATTTTTAATATGCAATGCACAAGGCACTCTGGTTTGGCTCTTTGCTTTGGCTTTTTGGCACTGACTCTATGCCAGTGTTTCTCAAACTGTGAGTTGGGACCCACTAGGTGGGTTGCATAGCACCTAGTTCAGACATTGAAAATGTGGGAAGATGAAACTAGAAAGGGGGAAGGCTGTGTGGTTATTTTGCTTGTGTCAAGGTTGTAAATAGGCTTCTTTTTCTTTCTAATTCACTTTGCTATTGGAAAATGGCTGAGAAATAACTCCACTTACTGCTGCATTCTCAGGAAAGCAGCAGGCTCTGGCGTCACAATGACAGCAGTTCAGGTAATGACGGGACTTTTGGTGGGTCCCAGACAGACTGTCATTCTAAAAGGTGTGTCCTGGTGCTAAAAAGTTTGAGAACAACTGCTCTGAACAGTTGGGTCAGGTTTTTTCCTCTTATTTAGTATGCTCATATTCCAAAGGAATGCATGTTCTTTTCCTATGTGTCTGCTTGCAAATGGGTCATTGTTCTGCTTCCTATTAGCCACCCTCTAATGTGCAGGCTAGTTACCTGCATATTCGGTTCTTCAGTTAAAGAAGGTTAAGCAGGAAGTACCAATGCTGCAAGCACTACTATAGTAAACAAAGGTACTTGAGGAGGGGGGTCCCCATGGATCCGTGATTCTGTGTATAAGTGAAACCGCAAATGCAGGATCCACAAATATGGGAGCCCAGTTATATTTGTCCCATCTCAGTACGATGACTCCTGCTTGAAGAGACCATAACATGGTTTTTTCCCCACTTTAGGCCTTTGCAGCATTTTCTTTAACTATAATACCTGCCAAACCAGTAGATACCTGAAGAAATGAAGAAGTTCCTTTATTTCCACCATTATACAGTAGTTCCTGTCTTGCACCATCTAGTGGCTCAAGAAAGAGCTTACTCTGACATTCCCT
Source organism: Lerista edwardsae (assembly GCA_029204185.1). NCBI lineage: Eukaryota > Metazoa > Chordata > Lepidosauria > Squamata > Scincidae > Lerista > Lerista edwardsae. Next base: position 52,022,608 of record JAJKFI010000001.1, on the reverse strand, counting down.
GGGATTCAAGAGACCAGCTTCCGTCTGGGGCTTCCCTGGCCTACCTAATAAAATTGTCACTTCTGATTTTATGAAAAAAATTGAAGTGATTTTCTTTTGTCTGAAACAGCCAATCTGAGCCTTGGAGAGGCTGTGGGCAGACGCGCATGGCTTCTACAGGGCTCAGAAGAGCCTCCAGAGGTGAGGGGAACCCAGGTAGGGCAAGGGGAGGGTGCGGCAGCCCTCCTGCACACACAGTTAAGAGAAACCACGGATATGGATGTGGGACCGCCCTGTATATCCAAGCCAGAAATTATCCTGCCCTGAGAAGGGCAACGCTTCAGATAGAAGCTCCAGCCCCTTTTCAACAAGCATGTGCTGCTGGGATTTCTGCAGACTCAGGGCACAATCCTATATTGCGCTAGAACGGCGAGGCTGGCCGGCCAATGCCTAATCCAGTGCAGTATAGGAGAGGCTGGAGCCTCCCCGCGGCAAGGGAGCATGCGCTCCCTTACCGTAGGGGAGGCGTCTGCCTCCCCTATGTGCTCCTCAGATCTGCGCCTGCTAAATAGCGGGTGCAGATCCGAGGAGACCGCGCGGCCCAAATTAGGGCTGTGCAGCCTCCCAGACAGGCCATCTCCCTAATCCGCCCATGTCTCCCTCCCAATCTCCCTCCCCCCATCACCAATCCCCATCCCAGAACGGGACGGTTCCTCTCTTGCGCTGACTGGCTTTGGTCGGTGCGAGGAAGGCTCCCTATCAGTAGCGTCAGCTTCAGAGCATTAGCGCCAACATGGGGGTAGTGCTTGGTGCCCCCGTGTCAGCGCTAATGTAGTGCTGATGCAACGATGTTGCATCAGCGCTATGTCCCTTGTAGGTTTGCACTGTCAGGAAGTGTGCTGAGGAATAATTGGCAGCATGGGAGAAGAGACAGGCATATGCTACAAGGAAAGCCCTGGATTTGTGTGGTTGCAAATCCAATGCGAGTTGAAACCTACAGATATGAATAACAAATGTATTTTCCCTTGGAATCACTGCATGTTTGGTCTGGGCCTAGTGGCTCCATGCCATACAGCCCAGCAGCAAAATGGGATCACCCATTTTTTATTTTTCCATACTCAGATGCCCCTCCCCAGTGGAATAGTTAACCAGGGGGCAGGGTGCCCCAGGTGCCTCAGGGACACCACTTGGGACCAAAATTGTGAAAATTGTAGTTCATACTTTAACTTAGGATGGTTTTAGGAAGTTGAGAAATTTAAACAGAAACTCCAGAAACTGATCCCCATCCCCTGCAAGTCCTGAAAAGCACCACCACAAGATTCCTTGGCAAGGCGGAATCTTGAACAGGACAGGAGCACTTCTGTTAGAGTCTGGGGAGGAATACACTACAGCATTCTGTTGCTGGTCTCCACTTGTTTATGTTATAACTAGAACATGGATTGTGTATTGGAGAGGCTTTGGTTTCAGTTTTCTGTCACAGTTACTGCACTGCGCTTCATAGAGAGGTTTTTATAATGTGAAAAATGAAACTGTTAACAAAATTTTGGAATTGGCTTTACCTCTAGGTGGCAGAGTTACTGCTTTGGTATGGCGCTAATCCATTATTAAAGGAGGCGAAAGGGAAGAGTGCCATAGAAGAAGCTACTGACAGTCGTATGAGGACATTGCTTGAGCGTTATGTAGATAAATCTAGTAGAAAACCAAGATCAGGTAGGAATTAACTGTATTAAACACTCATCTGCAAAAGGAAGAGCTGTGAAAAAGTTTTTAAAAGCCCCAGACTTTCAATATAGGCTTTGCTTAAAGTGGTTCTTCATGCATTGGTCTCTTCATCAAACTGACACTTATACTATGTGTATTTGTCCTTATTGATTAAGCAATCAACCTAATTTCTGCCATACAGTGAAATTTACAGTTTGCAAACATAGATTCTTGCCAACTGAAGTTAAAGACAAAACGACTTTTCTAAGCTGCCACTTAGATATGAACAAGATTTATATTTAGTATTTTTTCCCAGATTTGAGTACAGTGGGCCCTTCTTTGAATAGGACTGCCTGCTTCCTGTTAGTCTCCCTGTAGCATGCAGGCTAATAGCTTGCATGTTTGGTATGTCAGTTTAGCAAGAATGTTTATTATTATTATTATTATTTATTGAATTTATACCCCGCCTATTGCCCGAGGCACTCAAGGCGGCATTTACAACAATAAAAAATATAAAAACAACATTAAAAACAATTTAAACAATATTAAAATACAATAAAACAAAAAAAAACAAAAAAATTAAACAACAAAGTTTAAAACAAGCCATGTGGATCATAAAATATAAAAGTATAACCAGCCAGCCAACCAGCCAACCTGTCAACAGTTAAAAAGCTTTTTGAAATAAAAAGGTCTTCAATCCCCGCCGAAAAGTTAACAAAGAGGGGGCTGTTCTCAATTCGAAGGGGAGGGTATTCCAAAGTTGGGGGGCCACCACCGAAAAGGCCCTCTTCCTGGCCGCCGCCCCTCTCACTTCTCCTGGTGGCGGCACAGTCAAAAGGGCCCCCCCAGATGATCTCAGAGTACGGGTAGGATTATATGGAAGGAGGCGGTCCCTCAAATACCCCGGACCCAAGCCGTAAAGGGTAACTGTAAGTTGTGCACTGTAAGTACTACTACAGAAATAAAAAGGTACCGTAATGGACACGGGGGGGCATGCCTTGTATCCATGGTTTCTGTATTCGCAGGGTGGGTGAGTGGGGTGGGATGGAACGGAACCCCTGTGGATATAGGGAACACGTTCATATATAATATTTCTCTATTCTCAACATGCAAACATAGTTTTGTAGCACATGCCCAACTTTGAAACATTCTGTTCTTTGAAAGTAGAGGCTTGAGGAAAATTTAAGGCCAGGGCAAAACATGACCTTCACATAAAATAAACCCCCAAACTTTCCCTTTTCCAAGTCTCAACATATATAACAAGAATGCAACTGCTGAAGCCCTTTTTCATGGCGATCTTTGTGTAGCAATGGCTGTAGGGAAGCTAGCAGAGCTCTGGGTAGAGGGATGAGTGGCCATACTGGAAGAGGTGGGCAGGTCAATCTTGCCTAACTCCCCACATGGCAATGCAGCTTAGCCAGCAGCACACATGCTGCATCCTGATGGGAATTTTGAGCCATGAAGGCCTCCTTGAGGGAACATTTGTTCCCTTCCCTGGGATAAGCCCTTGCTGCCTTTCTTCACCTACCTAGATCTGTGCAAGCTATATAGCTAGCGCAAGTCATCTGTAGATCCAGGAAGGCAGATTGAGGCTGGGAAGAGGAATAGGATATCAGTGGTGGTGGTGGTGGTGCTATCACCCCCCCTTTCTGACTTCTGTCACCTCCCTGTTCCTCCCATTTCCTGCCCCATTGTGCCCACTCCCTGCTTCCGTCCTGCACTTCTGTGCTGCTTTCCTAGTGCCAGGGCTCCTTCTATGGCCAGTGATGTTTGGATGCAGCCACTTGCCAATTTTGGCGATGGCCAGGCCACACTGTATGGCATGTTGCGTTTTGTGACAGCCTTAAAAGACCTTCAGCTGCCAGAGTGCTAGTTCTGACAGCATAAGGCCTTTTTAGGATTTGGCTGTAAATCAAGTGTGGTGGGATACATTTCACTTTTCAGCCAGGCTATATGTTGGCATTCTTCCCATTGTACCCACCTCCCCCGTTGCTGCTTAGTCGCGTTAGAGTGGTGGAACCCAGCTGTATGGCATTTGTGCTATCTCTGCCACTAAAATTTTGCAAATACAGTGACATTCAGTAAGAGGTTCAACAGAATCTGTAGTTTCAGGTTTGTATAAATTTGCATACTGGGAAGGTCTATTGGCAACTTCAAGGAGGGCCAAGAATCAGTGCTGTGCCCAGCTGGTTTTGGCTTTAAACTTACAGAATTGTTTTCTTCACAGTTCAAACCAGGAGAGGAAAGATGCATTTGGATTCACGACAGTGCCACGTCCAAAGTAGCCCCACTACTGTTGTAAAAATGTTATGCCAGTCTTCACCCACCCTCAAAGATAGGAAATTTAGTTCCACATTGTACCTTCAGAGGAATTTAGGCACAATAGGAAGATGCTGAAGCATTCCCCTAACACCCTAGCATTGCACCAGGATTTTTTATTTTTCTTGTTTTGATTCTTCTTTCCCCCCTCCCCCGTTTCTACATTAGTAATAGTTTTTATGTGTTGTTACATATTGGACTTCAGAAAACAGGTCAAAATGTCTTCCTACATATTTCCATTTTCCTTTCAGCTAAAAGGCATATAGAAGATCCAGTTAATGATAAAAGGAAAACTGACAAAAACCCAAACCAGCCTAAGGTAAAGCTAATAATGATTTATCAGTGTAGATAACAAAATGGTTTCTCAGTGTAGTCAAATATTTTGTGCAATTTTAATGCACATTGAAAAAGTAAAGTTTTTTTGAAGCTCTCTTTAGGATCCCACCCATAATCACTAATTTTCAACTAGTAATACCAGGTTTACTTAAAGTGAAAATTATTTTTGTGCTAATGTAATGACTTTTTTGTTTCATCATCAAAATCCATTGATATGGATAAATAAATTTGTGGTGTACACAGACAGTTATACTCCAGCAAAACTTGCTGATTGTGTCTCATTAACTATAGTACTTTGACTTTCCAGGTCAAAACAAACTCGAGGGACAAGGTTCGGATTTCATTTTCTGATAATACAAAGATACTAAGGCAACATAGTATAAAACAAAATAAGGAGAAAAGTAAACCAAAAAGTAATTCTATCATCAAAATACAAAGGAATTGTAGATTATTGAAAGAAACAATTTCTAAAAGTCAGTGTCCGGTTTCAAAGGCAAAGCAGTCCGTCACAGGGATACCACCGTCTTCTTTAGATACACTAGGAAGCAAAATGAGAAAAAGAGAGCAAAGAAAGGTCACACAAAATGACTCAATTGATACCAGGCTTTATTTCTCAAAAAGGGTACTTCAACCCTCTGTGTCTCATCATAAACTGAACAGAATTTGTGAAACTGGTGAACAACCGAGTGGACTCACAAAAACCTGGCAAGAGAGTGAATCTATTAACAGCAATAATTGCTACTCATCAGAAGGAGAAAAGGCTCATCAAAGCACGCAGCTGTCAGAAACAACAGAAGGTCAATTAAGTAATTCCCATATTGCCACATCACTGATTCCCATACAAGGCTCTGTTTTACCATCTGTAACTCATCATGTAAACGAGCCTAGTGTGGATTCTACGAACTTCCTGAACAAAGATAGTGGTTTACCCCTGTTGGAGGAAGGACAGTATATCATGAACCAACATAGTAATGCTCCTTCTTATCTTCAGGTTGATAGTTTAGGAGACAACCTACAAACTGCTCAAAACATTATGCTTATCGGCACAGTAGGAGAAGAAGGAATTAATCCTACTAAAGAGCAAAATGGAGAACATTACATACATTCTGAAAACCCTATCTACCAATTTAACCTAGGCTGCCACACAGAGGTAATCTTGGAGCATGATCTGGGTTTGGAAGAAGAAAATATGTTGGAATCAAAAGGCACTACCACCCAGTTGCTGCAAGGAACTGCACATTTTAATGACTCAGATTGTACAGTCCTTTCTGAACATTATAATTTCATTGCAGACCAAAATGCAGATAAAAATACCTCTAAGGCTGTTGGAATCTGTAATGAACAAATAGTTCAAGTTGATATGGAAATGTCTTCGACTTGTGCATTTTCTCAAGGTATTAATAGTACTGATTTTTCTGAAAGTCTTGACACTTATAGCTCCACTCAGCTAAGAATTTTCACTCCTCCTATGCATGAAGATCTGGTGATGGGGCCAAGAGCACTAGGAATTACTGGAAAATGTTGCCTTGAAAGAACAGAAAATGGTAGCAGCCTAGAGAATAACACAATCCTGGATTTACAGGTGTTCAACAAAGTACCATTCCAAGGTAATATATCCAAAGGCACTGCTGCATATTCAGAGAAAGAGAGCTATACGAGCGAATTATAGGAGTCTCATGAATGTAGCCATACATCCTGGTCTACAAGCACATACAGAGCCCTCTCCAGAAAGCAGGAATTGCCCCAGTTATCTGTTCAGAGGGGCATGATGAGAGTGAAAAGAGCCTAAATGAGGGTGAATGAGGGTGAAATTCCTGATTTTTCCCTGATTCGTTGCCTACTTTTCTCCTGTTTTTGAACTTCCTAGCATTCCAGAGGCTTCTGTGATTTCTCAGCATCCTAAGGGGGCTGCTGAGTCTTTCAGATGTAATAGTTATTATCATTTGTAGTTTTTTTGTTGCACATCTTTTTCTTCTCCTGCTGACCATTAAAAACAAAGAGTAAGTAAGCTTTGAGTAAGCTCATAGGACCATTAGGTTTATCTGGTTTCCAAGAGCAGCATCTGTACAGATGCTTAGGTGACCACCCCACAAGTAAACCACAGTAATGACCACAGGCTGTAAAAAGCAGTGTCCCACTGCTCTTGGCACATGGGTCCAGTCCAATGTCAGAAGTATCTGATACTTAACGGGGCTTACCCACTCACCTTGCTGCAATTGTGTCAGTAAAATGGTGAAACAGAGAGCAGGGAGTTAAGTGCTAGTTGCTAACAGCTAGGTGCTGCATCTCCATCTACTTTCTGCCTCACAGACTCCCATTCCCAGCTGAAAGGTGCAACTATGGTATCTTAGAAAGGGCTCCATTTGTGTAACTGCCAGCTGCTGAACTAAGAAGGGGAATAGCATGTGTAGTACCTATTCATAGGTGTGGTTCCTTATTTGGCTAGAATAGGCAGGAGCGGCCATCTATGAGGCCAACTGAAGCAACTGATCCATGAGGCTCAGGAAGCAGATTGATGGAGGGGGGCACCCATCTTTGTCCACCTATTTGCCTCCATTGCATCATCTTCTCCTTCTACTCCCTGGATTAAAAAGAATGAGGGGGACAAAAAGGAAATGTGGATGGGAGGAGGGTACTGAGTGTGAACATATGAGAGTGGGAGGAGCAGAGGCTGGCACATCATCAGGTAAGGGGGGCAGCATTTGGCATGGAGCCTCAGGCATCAAGGGGTCTTGGGTTGCCCCTGAGAATGGGCATACAGAATCCTCTATTGTGTATGCATGTGGCTTCTGGCTTGAAGTGCTTGTAAATGCAGAGGAAGAGCACAATCCTAACTTGAGCAGGTACAGCAGGCCTACATAAGAACATAAAAAGAGTCCTACTGCAAGCACAAGTCTGAGCGTCCCGCAGCGGTCCAAATCAGAACGCCCTCCCCTGTTCTGTTCCACCCCCCTCCCGCCTTCCCTCCCACTCAGAGAAGCAATTCACATGACCTGTAATAATTGGATTTTCAGCAGAGTACACTGTGGTATTTTCATCATCATTTAATATGATTTCGTAATTAATACTGTATTATAATTATACTATAATTTATTACTAAATGCCTGTGAAAAGCGGTATATAGATACTGTTGATTGATTGAGAATTAATTGCTTCTGAAAATAATTGAGACTGTAGTACGGGCCCAATCCTATTCAACTTTCTGGTGCTGATTCAGCTTCAGTGCAGCCCAACAAATGTTCCCTTACCTTGAGGAGGCCTCTATGACTTCCCACCACCACCACCAACTGCAGCACACACCCCATTGGGATGGCTACTTCAGGGCTGGAACACTGGATAGAATTTGGACCTAATTCTACACATTCTAATTCAACAAACAAATAGAGATAAGTGGAAAACATCCCAGTGAATTGAATGGAAAAGCAAATTTAAGTAATACTTGATGAATTCAAAACTGTCCAAAATAAAAGAATGCAAAATAGTTTTAATGAAAATTGCCAAAGTGCACATTTGTCTTCCAGTGGTAATGCAAAGAATGTTTCTTTAGATACGCATCAAACTGAAAAGCAGCAAATACCAGATGCACCAGGTAAGCAGTTAATGATTTTTATACATAAATATTCCTGAAATGAATTGCTATGGTTGAAGTATATCAGGTTAGCCTTTTCATTTTTAGTCAGAAATTCCTAATGATCCAGGATGATTCCTGGGGTTCAGCTGGAAATGTGTTTCAAGCTTAGATGTTCCTTTCTCCACTCCTCACTGTGTGGAGAAGCTAAGAAAGAAGGTAAATTGCCTACATTTTATTTGAATGTGACTACTTTTTGACCCTTCATATATTTTCTTAAAGTTCCATAGGAACTTTAGCTTTACAAAACTGATCTCTGTGTAATGGGATGTATTTGTATTTGTGCCTTGCCTCTGCATAGTTCTATTTTCTGCATTCATTTTTCTCAGTGTATTAATTATATGTAGAAGACTAGCTGTAAAGATCCTAGTTAGTAAAAGCTACCATTTAATAGCAAGGCATTTAGGCTGCCATATAATTTTTTAAAAGCAGATACAATAAAATCAGAGAAAAGCAAAATAATAAAATCACCGATTTTGCAGTAGCGAAAAACCTCCCCTAAAACCCAACAGAGCCTTAAGACAACACTAAGCACTTCTGTAAAACCCTTTGGAATGTTTGGGCAAATAAAAAAGTTTTTACCTGGCACTGAAAAGGCATCATAGTTGGCAGCAAGGGTGCTTCATTTCATATTTGAGATGCTGCAATTATACAAACTTCACTGATGTGCCATATTCTAGATCCAAGTAGTAACTTTCTGATATTGAGAATCCTGGTGCCCAAGAATCCTGAATAGTAATATATTAAGTTCAGAAGACTTGAACCAAGCTATCTTTTTGTTAATAATATACCTGGTACTAATGTGCTTCGCTTTCTACAATCTGTTTCCAATCTGGATAAGGACAGCATGTGGGGGGAGGAGAGGGACTCTAACCATTTGCCCTGGTCAAGGTCCAAGTCTGGATTAAACCTACCCATGGCTTCTTGTTTTCACCAAAAAGAAAGGGGTCATGTTTCTCAGCCTAACAATATTTCAAAAAGTTAAAGATGCCAGAAAGAATTTTCCTGGCTGGATATTTTATTTTCTGCTTTTAAATGTATGAATCAATTGATATGCATTTTGCTTCCTATTGGAAAACTACATTTTTGGTGCTTCAGTACAGCAGCAGCAATTGAAAATGCATCACAACCCAACACAGCGTAAAGTATGTTGATGCCCACGGATTTCCATTAAGCACAATTAATGCTTTCTTGGATTGTGGCCTACAGTAGATATGAAGAATGGAATGGACTAGTGTGAATTGAATCTAGAGTTTGGCACAGTGTATCTAACAAAATATTTCCCAAGGTTGCTAATGAGTGCATAATATGTCTAATATGTCTTTAGACTCTTCACATTTTAGTAAAAACGAGAAAACAGCTTCCTCTAGCCAGCAGCTACCATCTGTAGGAGCCAGAACAAACAAAAGAAATAGTAAAGGAGAAACTTGTTTGCATTTGGCTGCTAAAAAAGGAGATTTGTCTTCAGTGAAGTCTTTAATAGTATCTGGAGCATGTGTGAATCAAAAAGATAATGCAGGTTTGCTATTTTTAGCTTGCAGGTTTAAAATTGTATTTTTTTTTGCTAAACTGTAACCTAGAAATCACAGCCTTTTCTTTTAGTAATTTGTCTTCCTTACTGCTACTTACTTAATTGAACCATGTCTAGAATAAGTATATTTATGAATTGTAGTTATATTTATATATTATATATGCATGCGCGCAGTATGTTGGTCAGAATCCAAGGAGCTACTTTACATGTACAAAAAGTACACTTGGAACATTATATGCCAGGCGGAATTTTTGAATTTCCTCCTTCGACCAATTTCCTTCTTTGTCATATCACAAACAGCGTTTGAGTCTCCGCTCAGTTTCACAATTATTTTGTCATGTGGCGTGCAGCTGAAACACTATTTCAAAGCCCCTTTGGGCATGTGGGAGTCGTCATGAAGTTATTTTGATCCAGGCCAGTGTATTTATGACATCTAAGTCTTTCACAGCACTGTCCTAAGCTGCACTGGTGGAATGGGGCCGCATGGCTTTGCTGTATCAATCACAGCTTAAGAGCAGGCTGACTCGATACGCTATTTTTCCCCTTACCCTGAATAAATTTTTCCTCTTACCCCAGCCTTCAGACAGGCAGTGCAATCCTAAGCAGTGCTGGATCAGGCAGGCCGGTAGGCCTGCCCTGTATCCAGCGCTGCTTTCGGGAAGCTGGAGCCTCCCCGGTGCAAGGGCACCTTTGTGCCCTTGCTCGCAGGGAGGCACCAGCCTCCTAGATGGACTCGTTGGATTTGAACCTGCTGAAGCGCAGCCTGAATTGGGGCCGCACGGCCTGGGGAACAGGTTTAGGATTCGGCCATAAGGCTGAATCCCAGGCCTGCCCCCCCACCAGACCTGCATGCCTGCCAGCCTGCCCACCCCACCCAGAAATGCCCCACCCACTCCCTCCCTCCTGCCCAGCTCACCACCCCTCTGTGTCAGCTGGGCTCAGCTGGCACCGAGAATGCACAGCACGGGTACACCGAGGCCGGTGTTGCAGGCAGTGCCAGTCTTGGTGCGTCGGCGCTAATGACATAGCATTGATGCTACCACATAATGTTAATACTATAGGGTGCTTGGGATTGTGCCCTGAGAAGGAGAATTGAATATGGAGGAGGCCTGCTCTGCCAATCCCACTATCCTTCCTCAGCCTGATCCACATCCTGTTCTGCTCTCTCCTGCCCAGAAAAGCCCCGCCCCCACAGCCTCCATTCCATAATCCCTTCCCCCACCCAGTGCATCTTTTTCCTCCACTGGCAGCCAATCCTCAGGACATAGCGTCAGCGGAGCTGCATAGATCTCTCCACTGGCACTATATACTCTCCGGGTGCCACAAACGTGCTTTATTATAGCATGTTTCTGACATTGGCCAGTGCAGGGACTGCTATGCCTACGGAGGGGAACCTTTGGATTGTACTGTAAAAAGGTTCATGTATCATATTTACACTTGTAATTCATTAATAAGTGGGGTGGTTCATATCTGATTTTGATTTTACCAGGCTGGACACCAATTCATGAAGCTTCCAGTGGGGGATATACTGAAGTTATTGCTGAGTTACTAAAAGCTGGTGCTGATGTGAATTGCAAAAGTCTGGATGGTGTTTTGCCAATTCATGCTGCTGTTTCAGGCAATCACTTTGAGGTGATGTAAAGCTAACCACTTTTCCTCTTGTCTATAGAGTTTACTAATCAGCTTCTAACCCTAATTTCATATTACATACCACAACATTCATGCAAAAATAAATTAGATTCTTTCTAATCTTAATATCTACCTTCTGTCTGGAATGTTGTAAACATATAATATTGTGAAAAGGTAGTCATGCACTGTATTTTACAGACATAAGCCTAATTAAGAAATATGTTGCAGGCAGTCCAGCTTCTATTGCACCATGGAGCAAACACTAATGAGACAGACTGCTGTGGGAAAAATGCCCTGGATGAAGCCACCTGTGATAAAATGATAGAACTTCTTAAATCTTATGGTGCTACAGAAACCAAAAAAACTCCTGAGATGAGTGATGTTGCTGGTATGTTGCTCTTTTCATGTTAGTTGCAATTTGCTACTTCCTTTTACAAGAATACAATACTGCAATACTGTTTTTGATGGTGCTTGTTTTCCAGGGTTCCACTATGTATTAACCATACATCATTGGTTACATAATGTATTACATCATACACAATATATTGAACATACATTAAGCCCTACTAATTTCAGTGCGGTCCATGTGGACTTAGTTGTCAGAGATTATACTCAATGGCAAGGCCAACTTTTTAAAAAAATATATACTTTTAAAGCGCAACTTATATGAATATTTTTCCTAGTACCTTCCTACCAAAATTTATGAAGCTTATTTTAGTATAGTTCGCATCAGCCAACTGATGAGACAGTGTTGGAAAAAAATTTCACACTACACAGGCTGCTTATGATGTTCAGGGCACAATTCAAGAAACTGTTTTTAACTCTAAAACAGTTTGCATAATATTTCAGTAGTACCACTTTCATTACATCCATAGCAATCTCTCTTTGCAAAAAGTTCAAAAAGTTACGCAGAGATGTCTTTTGTGGTGGCCATTTTTCAGGTATTGATCTCCCTCTATTAAAGGGACCCCTGACCAGAAACAATACCAGTGTTGGTGGACCGGGCCTGGGAAGGGGATTAGGATTTCAGTCGCCGAACCTGCCCCGATCCTGTCGCCGAACCTGCCCCGTTCCCAGGCCTGATCTACCCTCCTTCCCCTCTGTGGCCATTACACCTGCCCCCAACCTGTTCCAGCTTTTCCTTTCCTTGCCACTGACTCCTACCAGCAGTGATGGGAGTCAGCTGTCCGTATTCGTGCAAACCCAGCTGCACTTGCTGGTACTATTGCATTTGTGACAGCCAAAAAGCTGTTTACACCCCCAGAAAACTTGTGCCAGCCTACTACTTTTATTTCCTATTGATTTCAGTGGGAAACAAATTAATTCCACTGAAATCAATGGAACATAAATATGCTTAACTTTGATACAATCATATTCCTAGTGTTTTTATTAATTGCTTTAGAATTAATTCTAATTTAGAATTAGAATTCTGTGTCTGAGCCTCTGGAAATTAAAAATCCTGATAAAATATATATTTTTATCCAGATTTTCCTTGTCTCAAAAGCTTTAGCTTTTTTTTCAAATATTATTGAAAGAATAGTGTTATGGAATTAGGAAACAGGCTCAATAATGGCCCAATCCTATGTGGGGCCTATCGCAGCACATCTCATGAACTGCTGCTGTTATGGCAGCATGAAAGGCTTAGTACTGCCATGGACTCCAAAGTCAATGGCTGGAGTTTCTGTGCACCCACCAGCAGATTCTGGATACAGTTACAGTGGCAGTGGCGTGGTTCAGGATGGTTCAGGAGAATATTGGGGTAGGGAGTGGGATGGGACAGATGGTAGCTCAGAGTGTCAGAGTGGTGGCACTAGTGCACACTGGGATCTTATCCCCATTTTCTCATCTTGACAGGCCACCTGAGGCTCCTCAGACCTACGCTAGCTCAATTGCTTGTGTAGGTCCAAGGAGACCCATTGACAACGGAGCAGCCTATGCTGCATGTGCTCCAGAAGCATGGCTGCAGTGTGTAAACTGGTGGGGGATACAATTGGGCCATTAGAGTTATAATTTGGACAACTTTGTATGCAATGTTTTTGAGAATTAGCATTTATATATAATTGATGGTATGTATAATTTCTACATACCTTGAAATTCCAATTTTGATCTCTTTATTTAAAAGGAAGAGAGTTACGTCCTCCTAAGTCTAGAAGAACCCATAATTGTTATGATTGTTACAAAAAGGATAACCTTGTTTCACACCCCAATTCTGCTAAACAAAAAAGTGGCGCAGTAAGTACAGATAGTTGTACTATTTTGACATATATTGCTGGTATGATTCTACTGAACCACGGGTTGCATCCAAACTTGGGGCGCAATCCTGAGAGTGCCCTTGGGCCAATTCTAACCACTTGCGTTGCAGCACTGGTGTGAGGGTGCGCAATCCCATTGGGGCAGCTGGCACCTACCCAGGGGCAAGGACACAAACATGCCCTTGTCCCAAGGAGGCTCCAGCGGCCTCCTAAGTTTTGCTGGATATGGCACAGGCCCATCAGCCTTGCCATTCTGGCACAAGTTAGAATTGTGCCCTTGGACAAACAGAGCTCAGTTGTGGTGAAAGTTGTGAAAGTGTGGAGGGAAAGTAGCAAGTTTGAATATAGAAGAGAAAATTATTGACAGTCCCAAATGGATCATTCATCATACGAACTTGTCATAGAGCTTAAGATCATAATCAAGGATTAGGATTTCCTTTGCACACACATCTGTAATCATATGTGAGCAGTAACAACAATGAGGTTTGAGCACCCTATTCTTAAATATTTTAGTTCTGATGGCCACAGCCTCTCTGACTTAGAGATTTCCTTTTGAGGCCATCTAAGGGAAGAAACAATTAGGGTGGAGGAAAAGAATCCCTATTTACTAACAAAAAGAAAACAAGTGTGATCAAGTTAACTTTTTATTGCACAGTCTCAGAGATGAAGTAGCATCTGAAAGAAAAACACAGTAGTGGGGTGCCTTTTGTCAGGGAAAGTGCTGCGAGAAAAGACTGGCTAACTGAGGAGAGAAGCACTGTGCAATTAGCAGATACTCGCCCTTCTTGCCCCCTGCTTTCCCTTTGCTCAGTTGTCTTGCAGCTGAACAAGAAAACACCTTGGTAGTTTTTATCCATAGCCATCATCTCAGGCTACAGAGAGTAGGCAGAGTCTGGGAAGAAACTCCTCCCAGGAGAAAACTGTACTCTGTGGTTCTTATTAAAAAATCAAACCCACAGTAGCATCTGCAGGGAGAACAGACACTGAATTACTCATGAACATGGACTATGCAGACAAAGAGTCAAACTATCAAGTCCAAAAGAAAAAGGAATTAAACAGAAAAGAGGGGAAAGGATGGGTAGAAAAAGTACAAGCAGGCTAATTGAAAATGCCTGTATTTCCTGGATGAGCACAAAGAAATGGTTTGATCAAATGGATACAGTAACCATTCACATCCAGCAGATGGAGTAGAGGTGCTGCTCAAAAACACAGCCCACAGACACACCCACCCACCCACACACACATTGCTATGTTAAACTGGAGAAATTGTCAGGCAGACTTAGAGTAAAGTTAATAGATAAAGCAGAATAAATTCAAGGAACACAGCTTAATTTAAAAAACAACAACTGTCCCTATCTTAGCAACTTACCCTTGTCCAAGGAATCTTGGTCACCTAGTTGGACAGGATTGATGCCAGTTGGCAAGGCAGACTTATTGCTAAGCAGAAAAGTTACTTTTTATTTCTAGACAGGAATTTTCTGAATCCGTCTATACATGGGAATAATAGAGTTCCAAATAAAGGACAAAGGCTGCCTGCCAGCATTTTTAGGTAGCTGAACCTGAGCAGGAGTTCTGGAGAGTGTCCCAAAATAACAGAAAACAGGCGTGCGCGTGCATGTATATACATACAAAGGTGGAGGGAAGAGGGCATTCATCACAATATACAAATTAATATTTATTTCTTAGACCATAGGGTTGGTATCACAATTCTTATTCAATTCTTATTCAGGTGCAGTTGTTAAGACAAAAATGTTGATTCTGTTCTGAGATAATAGTCCAGATGAATTCTTCTGTTTTAATTAATTGTCTGCCTGCCTGCCTTTAATAACATTAGTAACAATTTGTGTTTGATAGCACGAGTCTCTAAGTAAAATTCTCCAAGATATAGAAGAGAAGCAGGATAAACTTTTGCTGTTTGAATTAAAAAAACAGAGAGATGCAGGTAGGTATGAACCATCCAATGCCCCCCTTGGGCCAAAGCAAGCCACTTGCATTCTTATATAAATAAAATAAAAATTCTTTAAATAAAATAACCATACACCCAGCAAAGGGTTCCTCTTTGCCACTCAACTTGAATGAAACATTAAATTTCTTGTATATAATAACATAAGAAAAGCCTTGCTGGTGCAGGCCAAGGGTCCTTCTAGCCCAGCTTCCTGTATCTCACAGTGGCCCACCAGATGCCTCAGGGAGCACCAAGACACCCAGATACTTGTATCTCGCTGCTACTCCCCTGCATCAGGCATTGTAAGGTAGTCTATTATCCTTGCACCACCCTCAAACAGTATATAAAACTTTAAAAGATTCTAAATAAAGTCATATCTAGACAAAATATTAGAATGTATAACACTGACCAATTTCTCTGCCCCTTGCTTTATTGTTCCAAAATTTTTATTGTATCTTCTGCAAATTATCAAAATGAGAAATGTCCAGTTAGAGCAATAACTTTTAAACTATGTCAATGTTGAATAGATCTGTATATTCAAGACCTATCTCAGATACAGAACATTTTGAATGGAGTGCTTGCCAAACAGAAATCAGAAAGAGATGATCTTGCTAAAAAATACAGGTAAACAGAAGAGGATAATGTGTGTGTGTTTTTGTGTATGTGTTAACAAAAGAAAAGTCTGGTCATAATCCTTTGAAACTGAGTAAATTGTTGTCTATAACCAAACTCCTGGTCATTCATCCATTTTTAACCTTGTTTATCTCCCCGTTGTTGACTTTCAGCAGTCCTAGTACTTCAAAAGATCCGGTGCCTGCAGAGGCATGTGGGTCATAACCAAGGCTTTAGGTATTGTGATGCACGCCGATGTTGAAAAATTGTGTTTTTATTCCATTTGTAAAAACGCTTGACTAAAAGGTATTTTTAATGGCAGAATCTTTTTCGTTACTGTTTGCTTCTTTACTCTATAGTGATGAAAAAAATGTTATTGTTTAACATTCATTAGGCACACAGTATAGCCATATACTTGACTGACTCCTTGTAAAAATATTTTTCATATATAGTTTTTATTTTCATGAAACAACTATTTATATTTAATTCGCAACTGTAGATTTTATATTTTGATTTCAGAGCTTCTGCGGAATCCTTTAAACAGGGAGCATTGAGGGAACAGCTAGTTAAGCTTGTTTCCAGACAAAAGAGCCTTTTGCTTATGGCCCAAAAACAGAAAGAACTAGGCCAGAAAATACTAAACTATAACAATGCCAAAAAAGATCCTTCAGGTTCAGCAAAACAAATGTTCAGTTCATACCCTGATGTAGTTATGGACCTTGAAACCAGCTCAGTTGTGAAAAATAGTTCTTTAGATCAGGAGATGAACCAGCTTCCAAATAGGTCTCTGAATGTGTCAGGCGATGGAGATGCCATTAGGCAAAAAAGGGTTGGACTTCATAATAATATGATGCCTGAAAACAGACTTGGGACATGTACCATTGCTAAAGACCTAAATTCTAAGACCCTGGACTCCATAGACCAGGCAACATTGCTTTCAGAACCTGGTGTCTGCTCTGTTCAAACAGCACAGTCTGAGGAAATTGATTATATATCAGTAGCACCTCAAGGAAACAAACACACGCCTGCCACACCAAGGACCTCTATATTGAATTTTTCAGCATCTGGGAATGCTGGTGTTGCTATCAGTCAGCCAACCAATGAAAACCAATATGTTTGCAGTAGTGAGTCTCTGCAGCAACGTTCAAACATAAGCGAGGAAGCAGCTTTAGAATCCACACACAACTGTCTCGCTACTCATCAGAAAGAAATTGTTCTGAACAATCAAACTGCACTTGATGATAATTTGGAGCTGACAGAGATGTTTTCCCATGCACTATCACCAAGCACATTCAGCCAAAATCCTTCTCAGTCCTCTGACAATCAGGATTCTGAAAAACAGTTTAAGTTCAAAACAAACAGAAGAAGAAGAAAACAGCTACTAGATCTGCTAGAACTAGGAAGAATTAATCCAGGAGATGATGTTCTGGAATTCACACTGCAGGTAAATTATTCATCCACAAAATAATATAAATTATTGTTGTTCAGTTGCTAAGTCGTGTCCGACTCTTCGCAACCCCATGGACCACAGCACGCCAGGCCTCCCTGTCCTCCACTAGCTTCCAGAGTTCTCCCAATTTCATGTTCATCGCTTCGGTGACACTATCTAACCATCTCTGCCGCCCCCTTCTCCTTTTGCCTTCAATCTTTCCTCAAAGCATGAGGGTCTTTTCTAAAGAGTCCTCTCTTCTCATGAGGTGGCCAAAGTACTTGAGCTTCAGCTTCAGGATTTGTCCTTCCAGGGAGCAATCAGGCTTGACTTCATGTAGAACTGACCGATTGGATCTCCTTGCAGTCCAGGGGACTCCCAAGAGTCTTCTCCAACACCATTCAAAAGCATCTATTCTTCAGCGCTCTGCCTTTCTTATGGTCCAGCTCTCACAGCCATACGTTGCTACTGGGAAAACCATAGCTTTGACTATGCGAACCTCTGTTGGCAGGGTGATGTCTCGGGTTTTTATTAAGTTGTCTAGGTTCACCATAGCTTTCCTCCCAAGAAGGAAACATCTTTTAATTTCATGGCTGCAGTCACCATCTGTGGTGATCTTGGAGCCCAGGAAGATAAAGTCTGTCACTGCTTCCATTTCTTCCCCTTCTATTTGCCAGGAAGTGATGGGAGTGGTGGCCATGATCTTAGTTTTTTTAATGTTGAGCTTCAAGCCAATTTTTGCACTTTCTTCTTTCACCCTCATCAGAAGGTTCTTTAGGTCTTCCTCACTTTCTGTCATTAGAGTGGTATCCTCTGCATATCTGAGGTTGTTGAGGTTTCTCCCAGCAATCTTGATTCCAGCTTGTGAATCATCCAGCCCAGCCTTTCTCTTGATGTACTCTCCATATAAGTAAACAAGCAGGGTGACTGTATACACCCTTGTCGTACTCCTTTCCTAATTTGAAACCAATCAGTTGTTCCGTGTCCAGTTCTAACTGTAGCTTCCTGACCCACATACAGGTTTCTCAGAAGAGAAATAAGGTGGTCTGGTACTCCCATCTCTTCCAGAACTTGCCACA
The DNA here is from genome assembly GCA_029204185.1 of Lerista edwardsae. NCBI lineage: Eukaryota > Metazoa > Chordata > Lepidosauria > Squamata > Scincidae > Lerista > Lerista edwardsae. The sequence continues at coordinate 52,004,168 of JAJKFI010000001.1, read as the reverse complement.
GTTTGTTGTGATCCACACAATCAAAGGCTTTAGCGTAGTCAATGAAGCAGAAGTAGATGTTTTTCTGGAACTCTCTGGCTTTCTCGATGATCCAGCGAATGTTGGCAATTCCTCTGCCTTTTCGGAAACCAGCTTGTACATCCGGTAGTTCTCGATTCATATATTGCTGAAGCCTAGCTTGTAGGATTTTGAGCATCACCTTGCTAGCATGTGAAATGAGTGCAATGGTGCGGTAGTTCGAGCAATCTTTGGCATTGCCCTTCTTTGGGATTGGAATGTAAACTGATCTTTTCCGGTCTGGTGGCCACAGCTGGGTTTTCCAAATTTGCTGGCATATGGAGTGCAGCACTTTGACAGCATCATCTTTTAAGATTTTGAGTAATTCGGCTGGAATGCTGTCACCTCCACTAGCTTTGTTGCTAGTGATGCTTTCTAAAGCCCACTTGACTTCACACTCCAGGATGTCAGGTTCGAGCTGAGTGACCGCACCATTGTGGTTATCAGGAACATTTAGATCAGCCTTATATAATTCCTCTGTGTATTCTTGCCACCTCTTCTTAATCTCATCTGCTTCTGTTAGGTCCTTGCCGTTCTTGTCCTTTATTGTGCCTACCTTAGCATGAAATTGTCCTTTGACATCTCCAATTTTCTTGAAAAAATCTCTAGTCTTTCCCATTCTGTTGTTTTCCTCTATTTCTTTGCATT
>JAJKFI010000001.1:51822379-51992050 GCA_029204185.1 Lerista edwardsae | reverse complement strand
GAGAGAGAGAGAGAGAGAGAGAGAGAGAGAGAGAGAGAGAGAGAGAGAGATCTTAATACATGTACACATATTGGATAGTCAGGAATGAAAGCCAAGGCCAAAACAGACCTTTTTAACAATCTAAACATATGGTTTCAAAATACATCTGCTCCTGCTACAGTGACTCTTTCAAAAGAAAGTGTATTGCTCTTTAAATAACAAAAACTAGGGGGGGTGCATTTGGTGATGTACAATAGTGCTAAGTGGTGTTGCTACTTAAGGTCTTAATCAGGATTTAGACTTAAAGTGGGAAGAGCATCTGGATAGTGACATAAAACATCTATTTCCACTGAGAATATCCTTTATGTTATGCTTTATGTTTGTGTTATATTAGTTTAAATAGGACATCTGTTTCAGCAGGTTTTTCAAACCTCATCATAAGGAGCTTCTGGTGTAGCTTTCTGTAAACAGAGGTGCCAGTGTTCATGTGAAATGCAATACATGCAAATATCCTATGAGAAGTGTAACTGTCCTAGACAATTTTCCAGTTACGGTACTGCCAGGCTACCTACTTCATAGGTAGTAATTTTTTTGGTAAAAAAACCAAAAACTATTTACTTTAATGGTTAAAGTGCTAAAATGGAATACTTTAGGCATTTTGACAAGGCTACTGATGTTCAATGTATGTACTGTAATATTTAAATTACGTTGTTCCTTGGGCATAGTGCGGATAAGCTAATATGACAAGTAAAAGTGAGAACTGTAACAAGAAGCTTTTTGATCAAAGCTGTCTGTTGAACTTATCACAGGTCATAAGTACCTGCTGGTGTGAAGGCGCAAAGCACTTGTTTCATCTGGCTCGGTCTTGCTAAGAGAGATTTTAGACCTGATTTGTAGAAGCTGCCTTAAATGTTTCACCATTTGGGGAAAAAAAGGTGGGAATAGAAAACTTTCCTTATTCTTAAAGCTCATATTTTAATGCAGTGTGTCTTACGTTTTTTGACAGAATCTTCCTACCAGCCTAATTCATTGAAAACTCCCAAGAGATTTCTACAGTTCAGTGAAATAGTGCTAATAAAGGATGAAGAATTTATGCCATGTCATATAATGGATCAGTACTGGAATTTCTATGTCCATTGTGAGAATTTTGGATTTTAAACAACATTCTGACAGATACTTCCCTTCTTCATCTGTCAAAAGCAAAAGTAGCAAGTTGTTTGCTTTTATGTCATTGCTCCAATTTTGTATTTGTATTGCTTTTAAAACACATAAAGAAACCTGTGACATAGATGTGTTCCATCAGGTATCAAACTATGGGAGCTTTTAGTAGAGGCCTCAACCCTGCCATGTGGCTACAGTTGCTTTGTTTTTCATCTTTACTCTGATATTTTGAAGTTCACAAAACTGGAAACTCAGGGCCAAATCCTATCCAACTTTCCAGGGCTGATGCAGCTGCAACGCAGCCCCAAGATAAGGGAATAAATGTTCCCTTCCTTGAAGAGGCCTCTTTATCTACCTCCCCATTGCAGGATGCGGCGCAGACCTTCAGGCACGGCTGCATTAGTGTTGAAAAGTTGAATAGGATTGGGCCCTTAGTCTCTTGTTTAAAAAAACAAACACCTATGCTTGTTAAAATGCTCAGCAAAAAAGAATACAATGAGAATTTTTTTCTGGTGGAATAGTTCTTACACATTTTAATCCAGGAGTTGTTTAATTTGGTGCCCTGGTCTCTGGCGAAATAGTACAGAATGTATTTGTCTTACATGTAAAATATTTCCCTCCTAGTTTGCACATCTATTTTAATCAGAATTCAAATTTTTTTTATTTTTGCTCTTACTTTGTGAATGAAACAAAAGCTTAATAGTGTTACAATAGCACTCGTTGGTAGCTCCATGAAGTAGGATGCGGAATCGTTGGCAGTCCCATCCATCAACTATCCATCAACCCATCTATCAACTACTACTGCAAGCTAGTAGTGCTAAGGGGATAAGGGCAGTGGTTCTTAAACTCCCCAGGAATTCGAGAAACGCTACAAGTGCATGCAAGGTTGGGGGAACGGCAGTGACACAATCACTATGATCGTGTTGCTTCTGGGCATAGATTGGGACTGGGTAGTCTTACCAGTGCCTGCCCAGCGTCCAGTAGGGTTGGGGAACCCTGCGGACCCTTCTGCAGTGCTCCCTGTGCATTAAAAAAAAAAAGAAACCGACCACAATCCACTTCCTGCTTGCAATCTCAAACTTTTTTTTAACACCCAGGGAGCTCTGCAGAGGGGTCTGCAGGGCTCCCCAACCCCACTGGACACTGGGACAGGCACTGGTAAGTCCCCCCAGCCCTAAGCTATGCCCGGAAGTGACACAATTGTAGCAATCATGTCGCTACCATTCCCCAGCCCCTGCCCCTTAAGGGAAAACCGGCAGGGCTCTTCTCCCCCGTTTGAAAACCACTGGATTAGGGAGAAATAAATTTAAGATCAGGACACGGGTGTGACAAAAAACTCTCAAGAGAGTGTTAGCATTCTTTGTAAGCATTCTTTCAAAAAAATGTATAGGATTGACAAGTCAAAACTTATGAAACAAAAAATTGGAGCAACAAATTGTTCAAACACTTTTTTTTCTCTTTTGTTGTAACAAACATAAAAGACTTCTTGAAAGTGAGTAGTAATTCCTATTCATGTCTTGCCTGCAGGGGAATACTGTACTGTCTGAAATATAAAAGGATTTGACCATTACTGTTCACATTATTGGTTTGATGTTTCCTTTGATGTAAGACACTTAATAAATTAGTAATGTCATCAACTACAAGGTGTTGTAACATTTTTACAAAGCTTTATTTGCATAGGAGAACATAAAATCAAGATTTGAACTAATAAACAGGAAGTAAAAATATTGGCTCTAGATACGGGAGTGCAAAAAATTGTTTCATATTTGATTTATCAGAGTTTCCAATTTACAGCATGTTTACTCAGAAATAAATCCCATTGTAATAAATAGAGCTTCCTCCCTTAGGCTGCAATCATACGCAATGGGCCTTACTGCTGAGTACACATTGTGCTCTAAGTTTATTTATCTCTGCAAATAATAAAACAATGAAGCAGAGAATAAAAATGTTTTTTGTCACATTTACCTTTGGGTAAATCAGTACTGGATCCTATAACTGACTGATATCTTGGCATAGAATGAAATTCAAGGTCAGATGCATTTGTTTGTTGACAGGTAAAATTCAAATTTTACTATTCAAGACAAGTACAATACAAAATGAAAAAGTACTGATTTTCTGAAGACATTGGATACATTTTTGTAGGCAATAAACATAATGAAAGATGTTTATGAGCAATTATATTAAATATTGTCAGAACATAGAAAAGGGACATGGGGGGGGGGGTAGAATCAAAGGCCCAGGTCAATTCAGTTGTACCTTTAAAAAATTCCAATTTTTCTGTGTAGTTAAAGTATCAACACCCATCCCGGGATATTAGTGAAACAGATTTTCTGGTTTATCTGAATTTTGGATAGATAATCCCCAAATTGCAAATTGGAAAGTAAAGAAAATAGCAAAAGACAGTGCCAAAGGGGTTTGTGTCATTAGTTTGTTAATGGTGTGTAGCCTGATCTATGCATGTTTACTCAGAAACTCATAGTTGAATAGGGCTTAGCAAGCAACTGTGCATATATTTGCAGGCTTAATTGGTAGGCCTTTTAATGGTTACATCAAACTAGATAGTAATGTTTGAAGTTTTGTGGTTTGTAGTCTTACACCATAATTAACACGTTACTGGATTTGTATCCATCTAAAGGGGACTTAGTAGTAAGTAGGGAATTTAGGAGTGGTTGGTAAACTTGTTGCAGAAAGATTTTAATTCTCTCCCAAAATGAAGGAAACAACATTCACCTCCCTTAAGGAATGGATGACTGCCATCAGGGATTGACCAAGTTGGGCACTGTCCTGGGGCCCGTCAGAGTGGCTGATCCCTCAGCACTGATGGCAGCAGTAACACCCAATGCACTATCAAAGAGTAAAGACTAGTTGGAAGTACTTATACACAAGGATATGCAGTGAGGCCGCCCTGAGTGTACTCACTGCAGTATTAGAACCTTGGGGGTGTGCTGTGTAAGAAGTAGCAAAGAAATCAAGCAAATCATAAAATGCTGCATTGTTATTTAATATCTTTATTATTTTTTTCAAACATTATTTAAATTTTTTTCCCCATTAGAAAGCCAGTACTATACCGTAACAATACAATAGTATATCATTATATGGTGACTTTGAGTGTGCAACTAAGGAAGTGCCTGTTTGCCACTAGTGGTGCTCGTGCCATGAGTTGGAGACCCCTGCCCTAGATTATGCTAGGTCACAAGACTGTATGTGGAGGCAAGGGAAAGTGTTTGGTGGCAATCTTGACAGGGGATTAATAGCTCCTCTGGACACTTCTGAACTTCCCATTTTTCTGAAGTCTTCTGATGCAAAAAATCTTGTTCTATATTTTGTGATGGGATGAAGAATTCAGATTTGAATAAAGCAAGATGTGCTCACTTAAAAATGAGGAAATAGGCCCAATAGTTTGCAAGCCATACATTACTTTTTTCTAACAATGCTGCTGGTGCTGATTAGCAAGACTAATTTCTAAAACAATCTGCAATGTCAACAAAATCTATCTAGTTTCATAATTCTTTTGTAGAGAAAGTCACAAATGGCGTTCATTAGCAGTGGCAGTAAGCAGTTACTTTATCAGCTTATTCTCAGAGGTAAGCAAGAACACAATGTTGTATCTTTCTCACTTAAAACCAGGTCAGTATCTGTAGTAAGAAAGAATCTTTTTAAAAGAGACCCCCCTATGCAGCTGGAGGTGTATCGAGCCCCATGTTCTTGTGGGCAAGCTTATATAGGGGGGACAAAAGGAGTATTAACTCTAAGAGCATAAGAAACATTGCAGATTAGGAAAAAGGGAAAAATCAGTGATAGGGGAGCATACCCCAGAAACATGATGTGGAATTTAAAAACACACAATATCCAATCTTTGCCAAGAGTACATTGGACTTGATACATCCCCAGATGCATAGGGGGTAGAGTACTGTACATAGAGAAGCTACAGAAATATTTAAACAAAATACAAGTAGGAAGGAAGAAACAAATGGGGTGTGATTAAAGTATGGTTGTCAGTGCTCAAGAACACCAGGTTATAGGGAGTAGGGGATCTACAATAGGCAATAAACTGGTTGTATGCAGTGGTGTACCAATCTTCCACATGCCAAAGCTGTCAAGGTTTGCAAAGCACCCAAACCTAGATAATTTGTAGGCCTGAAGAATCCAAGGCCCAACAGAGGCAATCACGAACAGCTGCGATTGGAAAAGTGCTGAATCACAGCACAGGTGAAAGTACTTGCCTCGTTAGGCAAATCACAGTGTTCTGGTTGGAGCAGAGCTGTATATAACCAGAATGCTCCCAACACAGAGTGTGGGTTGTGGTCGGAGTGTTATGCTTTGACTCGTGTTTGCTGGGCTGTACAGCTGTAAATATCTTCAAGTAAGGACTGAGTTGGTGGAGGAATCCTTTGCTTCAGTGTGTTCCTTTTGCTTGGCATCTTTGGCTGCAAATTCCACTACTCTGCTGGATAGCTTCACTGACAAAAGCATGCCCAGGAACTGTGGTCCTGCCCCAGTATGTTGATGCCCAGATCTGTGTGCAACTTACACTTGGGGATTTTTCCTTGCAGATGTTTCCTTAATGAAATAACGTATTTAGCATATTGCATTGATAACATCACACCCCACCCTTCAGGTTCAGAGCAGGGCAGCATAAATGAGATTTTCTCATTTTATCCTCACTCCCAGCAACCATGTATTGCCCTACCCACTCACTACACTGCCTCCTGGAATGCAGGGCAGGGTAACAAGCACTGCTCATGAAAATAAAGTTCTGCTGGTCAAAAGTATAGTCTTTCAACTCCATAGAAAAATCAACAGAGAACAAAGTAAATATATTAAATACAACATCACATCAAAACTAGTAATACACAACATGCCAAAATTTCAGCTCAGCACTGAAAAATACCTCAATCCTAAAATACCTAAAAATACCTTAAATACCTCAAATACCTAAAAACACCTTAATAAAATAACAGCCATGATCCTGGCCAAGATATATGAATAAGGCTGAAATACTGTGTACATTTACCTGGGAGTAAGCCCAATTGACTATAATGCTACTTATGTGTGAGTAGACATTCATAGACTTAGACTAAAGCAGGCTGTCACTAAATAAAATGCTTTGTGAAACAAAAGACATGTTAGTTACACAAAACATCTATGCAAGTGCCAACCTCCCAGAGGGGTCTCTCAGCAAAGCATGGAGTGACACCAGGGAGTGTGGACTCATCCCAAGTGCTGTTCCTTCTTACTTCATACATACGCTATATATGCCTATAATATGCCTATGAAGTGTTGCCCCTGGGCGAAAGACGAGTCCCGCTTTTGCAAAAGGAGTCAGTGGAACGCTGGAAACGTTCCAGATTTTCAGCTAGTGGAACTGGAAACAAGCAAGCTGCTTAAACAGCCAAATAATTACTTTCCCCGACATAAAACAGGAGCTGTCCTGAAAAGGGATTAACTGCCAACCACTCTCCCGGGGCCCGGATTGCTTTCTCGTCCTCCCAGATCCATATTGAGAGCCACAGCCAGCCTCCAGGCCTTTTATCTCTCCTTTTTGAAAAGTTGCCCAACGAAACCCTAGAAAGCCCAACGCTACGTTCCTCTCTCTGCCAATGCAGTTAAAAGGGGGGGGGGGCTGTACAGAAAGCACGTTTCCGAAGTTTGCATGTGAAGGTCTCAGGAGCAGCGAGAGGGAGCGATTACACAGTACTGCTGCTGCTGTTTATTGTTCCTGGTTTCCCGCTTGCAGAAGCGAGCTGAGGAGAGGACGCAAAAAGGCACCCCCCCCCCGAAGGTTTCTCCCTGCCCCGTCTCCCAGGAGAGAACCAGAGTCGCGGCCGAAGGCTGAAGACAAAAGTTCTCCAAGCCATCCCGGAGCTGGCGGGACTTAAGCGCGCCTCTTTGTTCTGACAAGGACATCGGCGTCGCCCGGCCGGCTCCAGTGAGGAGACGACGGCGTAGGACGGGAACCTTCGCGTGCTTCTGGCGGGCGAGTCCTGACTCAAAAAATGTCACGTTGTTGCTGTTTTGGTTCCTGCTTCGGGGCTGCCGTCGCAGCACGACTCCTCCTCCTCCTCCTGCCAGGGTGTGGAGAAGACATCGGGCGCCCCTCCTTTCCCGACCACGTCATGGAGTCCTCTCCTTTGCAGAAGCCACTCTTTCTCCCACAGACGGAGGCGCACAAATGCGCGGGCGAGGGGGAAGGACTCGCCCGCCGCTGCCGCCGAGGGAGAAGCCGGGTGGCCGCGGGGAGTACGCGCGCCTGTGCGCACAGCCAGGCCAGCTGCTCGCATCTGCGCCCGCTTCGCTTCGCTTCGCTTCCCCCGTTCGCAGGCGCCGCTGCCACGCCGCGGGAACTCGGCTGGCCCCTCGCCTCGGCGCCGCGCTCTCGTAAGTGCTGCTGCTGGTGTGTTCCGAAAGGAAAGAAACTTTGTCTTCCTGCCTCTCGCTTGGGGCAGCCGCCGCTCCAAGGTGCCGGCTCCGTAGGATTGCTAGAGGGGGCACATCTAGGAGGTCGGAGTCGCCGAGGGAGGGCGGGCGACTGAGAGAGGGGAGTGGTGGTTCGCCCGGTGGAATTTGGCTGCGGGGAAGGGCGCCCGCTTTGAGCTTGACTCTCAGGAACAGAACGCGGCGCTGCAACTTTTTACCGCGCGGTTGCTTGTTGCGCCACTGGGAGGCCAACACTGGCCAGCCCCGAGACTGAGCCTCCTTGCAGCCGGTTTTTGGGTGCTCCAGCTGGTGTAGTCAGAGCCTTCTTCCCTTTGCATTTCATGGTCTCCTGCCTTGCCCAGACAGTTGCCGCGCCCAGGGGTTTTGCAAGCCGACGAGCCGTCTTTGCGAGAGCCGAGGATGCTGCCGTTTGCTCCGAAGTTTCACTCCCGAGTGCCCGCCGCACAACTTTTGCGTCACTCCACTTTGCCTTGTGCAAACCAGCGTCTGGTTTGCTCAAAAACGTTTGTTTAGAGTCAGGTATTGTGCAGGGAAGACAAAGTGGCTTTCTTTCTCTGGATATAATAAGCCGATCGGCTTTTATTTAATGACGGAGTGACAAAGGCAGAAGATCCACAGGTGGTTACTTATGTCGAGAGGTGTTTGAAAACGACGTTATTTACCTTACTCAGAAGCTTACTGTGTTCAGTAAGACTAAGGGCTCAATCCTATCCCGCTTTCCAGCACTGATGCAGATGCAATGTAACAACAAAGTGAGGGAACAAATGTTGCCTTACCTTGAGGAGGCCTCCATGACTGTCCCAGCACATGACCCCCCAGCACAGGATGCAGCACACACCCCACTGGGATGGCTACAGCAGGGCTGGAAAATTGGGTAGTATTTGGCCCTTAGGCTATAAACCTGCCTTACCGGAATAGAAACAAACGCCTCTATTTACTATATGCCCTTTTCCCTCTGCATTTCAATGCTAGTAGAAAAACTTCCGTTGTTTACTTTGCCTTTCCTGTGGCACCTAAAGGTACAAAGCTTTCTTCTTATTAAAAGCCACAACCTTAAATTTGAGATTAATGTACTGTATGAGTGATTTCCGTAAATTGGGGGTGTGCGTGCACCATATGGTTGTGTGTGTGTGCAGCACTGTAAGCAGTGCAGCACTTAAGCACACCCTTTACTTTGCTCACCCACATAGGGGAGCACAGGCATAATGTGGGGTTGTGTGACACTGACACCAATAGAGTTGCCTTGCGAAATGTGGGAATATTTATGTATGGCACTGTTTAGAGTTTAAGATTTTGTCACAACTTCTCCTGGCTGCTGCTGAAATATTATTGATGTTTGAAAACTGTGATCAGCAGGAATATTAACCCCACCAACCTGTCTAAGGGTGCCATATAAGAGAAGAGCATCAGAACTTTCAGAGCTGCCTGATGTAGCTCAGGGTGTCACCCAGGAATGCTTAGGTTCAAATTTTATCCCTGCTATGAATTTCTCAGCCTCAGCTCCTCTCTGCAAAGTACAGTTGTGATACAGATCAACATGATAGGGTTGTTAAGAGCTGATGTATGTGAAGGCACCTGGAACATTTGAAATATTAAGTATTTTTTAATATTCATGGTTATAATGTTGAAACTAAAACAATAGGGGATAGTTTTTTGTCTCTGTAATTCTCTGCACATTATCCAGATGGGTGTTTAGTCCAGGATTGTCATGCACTCTGGTAATTCATAATCTGTCCATACTTTCCTGAACTACCACATTCACCGTAACAGGTGAATAGCAATGGATGAAAAACAACAACAACATCATGCAAACTACCCATAAAGAGTGAGCTGAACAATGTAAAGCAAAACTGGACTAAAAACCCCATCTGAATGTGAGACCAGGTAAAGAAGTATAGGATCAGGCTGTAACTTTGTTTTTCCAGTTTTATAAATGTAATTCCTAAAATTATAAAGTTGGAAGGAACCCACAGGGTTATCTAGTCCAACCCACTGCCTGTAGCAGGAAATCCTCCTAGTGCATCTCCAGCTTTTGCTTGAACATCTCCAGTGAGGGAGAATCCACTATCTGCCTTGGCAATCTGTTCCACTTAACCATCTTTACTGTCAATTTCTGCCTGATGTCCAACTGGAATCTCCTGTCTTGTAGTTGGCACCTATTTGAACTACTCTTAGAAGCAGTTGAGAACAAATTTGTTCCTTAAGTTTTTCCTTAAGTTTTTCCTTAAGAACAAAAGGAAGAAAAGAGATTTTCTTTTTCCTGGCTCTGGTTGTTTGTCTAGTCACTAGTGGCAGCAGTTCTTTCTACACAGGAAGGTTTCATGAATATTGAGGGCTCATTTACGATGCCAAAATATCCCATGCAGCAATGTAAACAAGGGTGTGGGGTCCTCGAAGTCAAACAGAAGCCTGTCATAGCCTAGCTCAGTGAAAAAAGACTGGCACAAACTATTACCTGGACAGAAATTTTATACTTCTTTCCTGGTTTGGCTGTTGATCACATTCTGTGTGGCATGCTATGTGGAGCACAGAGTCTAGTATCTGTTTATAAGGAAATTGGAATCAAGTTGAAAGCAGTTCAGAGTAGCAAGAAAAGATAAACATGTCTTGAATAACAGAGGGTTGTGTAGATGAACTTAACGCTGAAACCGTTCTGTTCTGAAAAAGTAGGATATAAATTGCTTATTGTTTTCATAGCCCAGAAGGAACATGGAGGACTTATATGTTAGGAAAGTACTTTCAGATTAAATACTTCCTCTCTGTGAGAACAGTTGGAAAAAAATAGGTCGGTAAGTCGTGGAATTACTTCCTGGGATGTTTTTAAGCCAGAAGGCACAGCTAAAAAAGCAAAACCAACTGTGGGAAAACACATCTGTGATTTTTCAGCCACACGCATTTTCCAGCTTGTCTGCTGAGGTAATCAGAGGTGGCCCCTTTAACCACACCACCATTCGTGGAGGGGATGGGGATGGGCCTTCTCTGTGTTGGCGCTTCTATTGTGGAACTGCTTCCCCTTGGAACCAAGACCTGCTTCCTCTTTGGAGACCTTTTGACGGGGCCTGAAAACAGATTTATTTAGGATAGCATTTCATTTCTGATATGACTCACTGCCATTTTAATTTTAATGTTTGCCTATTCTTATGATTAAAATGGTTTTTTAATGGTTGCCTATTGTTGATGGGCTTTCGACTGCAAGGTTGGGAGTTCGAGACTGCGTGATGGAGTGAGCTCCTGTTGCTTGTCCCAGCTCCTGCCAACCTAGCAGTTCGAAAGCACCTAAAAAATGCAAGTAGATAAATAGGGACCACTTTGGTGGGAAGGTAACAGCGTTCCGTGCGCTACGGCGTAGAGTCATGCTGGCCACATGATCGGACAAAAACGCTGGCTCTACAGGCTTTGAAACGGAGATGAGCACTGCCCCCTACAGTTGGTCACAACTAGACTATTCGGTCGTGGGGAAACCTTTACCTTTTATTGTTATGATAGGGGACGTGGTGGCACTGCTGGTTAAACCACTGTTGCTGAACTTGCTAACCAGAAGGTTGCTAGTTCAAGACCGCGCGACAGAGTGAGCTCCCGTTGCTTGTCCCAGCTCCTGCCTACCTAGCAGTTCGAAAGCACGTAAAAATGCGAGTAGAGAAATAGGTACCACTTCGGGGGGAAGGATCCGTGTGCCTCGGAGTATAGTCATGCTGGCCATATGACCATGGAAACTGACCTGGGACAAACGCTGGCTCTTCAGCTTAGAAATGGAGATGAGCACTGCCCCCTACAGTCGGTCACGACTAGACCACTTGGTCATGGCGAAACCTTTACCTTTATTGTTATGATACATAGGGTATTTCTGATTTTATTGTTCTTAATTGTTTCTACTATTTTTGTTGCTTTATTATTTTTACTGTTTTTAAATGTTGTAAGTTGCCTTGGCTGCCCTTACTGGGAGAAAGGTGGGATATAAATTCAGTAAATAAAAGCAAACAAATGTGCAGCCATTCATTCACAGCAATTCAGGGCTTTCACTGGGTCAAAAGCTGTTCTAGTCCCTCCTGCTGTTTTGCCAGTCAACCTCTGGCAGACTCTGCATGTACCCCAGCAGCACTTTTCCGTCCAAAAGGAATGGGAGCTTCCCTGAGTTTGCTCTTTTGAGGCACGAAAATGTCCTGCTATTACCAGTAACAGCAGGATTCCTGTGCTGTTTGTTCTCTGTGCCAGCATGCATGGTGGCCTGTGTCCTAAAGCAGGCATGTTGGGACGCTCACCTAAGCAGCTGCTCTTCATACCCTCACCCAGAAAAGCAGACAAAGAGATCTGAATTCCAAATGGGTGTATACACACCTATATACTCTTTCCTGGGAGAAAGTCCCATTGAACACAATAGAATTCACTTCTGAGTAGGGGTGTCCAGGAAGCCTCTCTCCCTGACTAGGGACAAGAAAATGCAGTGTGTTTCTCTTGCTCTGTAAATCTGGTTGGGATCTTGGGTGGGGAGAAGGAGAGGGGGGAAGCAAAGGGATCACAGCATGCGCACACACAACCACCACCCAATGCTTGGGATGGGACGTGCCAAATGAGAAGCTGGCACGTCACTAAGCAGGGTGTTACATAGTAAGTATGACAGCAGGGATTGCACACAACCTCTTGCCCAAACACTGATCGGTATTTAGCACTGGGGTGTTAAGTCACTTGCTGTTTTTTCCAATTATCTTTAAAATAAAATGAGCAGTGCCATCCTATATGGCGCACAGCGCTGACACAATTGTTGCATCAGCGCTACGACATTAGCAGCAACGTGGGGGCGCTAAAGCTCTCAAGCCAATGCTATAAGTAGCGTCGGCTTGAGAGCACTGATGGGAAGCCTCCCTTGCGCTAGTCGGTGCGAGGGAGGCTCCGTGCCAAGACGGCTTAGGATTGGTGGGGGGAAGGGAGGTTCGGGGCGGGATGTGGGCAGGCTTGGGAGGCAGCCATATGGCCACCTTCTAAGTCTGACTGCAAGGCCACAAGGCCTGAATCGGGTCGCGCGATCCCCTCGGATCTGTGCCTGCTGTTTAGGAGGCGCAGATCCAAGGAGTGCATAGTGAACACTCCCTTGCCGTGGGGAGGCTCCAGCCTCCACTATACTCCACTGGATTTGGTGCTGGCCGGCCGGCCTTGCCAATCCAGCACAGTATAGGATTGTGCTCTGAATTACAGTATGCTCTTCCCTTGTACTTATAAGGCATGGACAAAATAGTAGCTTACATTTGGGTGTGGTTAAGTGAATTCAATTTCAGGCTTGGGAACCTTGGAGTCATTAGCTGGCTTGGCTTTGTTTGACTGGTCAGTCTGTGGCAGCTTCCATTTTCCCATATTATGTATTTTTCTCATTTTTATACTGCCCTTCCTCCAAGGAGCTCAGAGTGGTGTACATAGTTCCTCCCCTCCTTTTGTCCTCACATTAACCCTGTAAGGTAGATGATGCTAAGAGACATCATCTCTTGTGGGCTACTAGTACCGGGTGCAAGGGAGTAGCAACAGGATGCAAGCATCTTGTTGTCTCATGCCTCCCTGGGGCACCTGGTGGGCCACTGTGAGATACAGGAAGCTGGACTAGATGGGCCTTTGGCCTAATCCAGCAGGGCTCTTCTTATGTTCTTATGACAGTGGCTGGCCTCAGGAAGCTTCATGAGCAGGAACTTGAATCTGAATCTTCCACGCCTAAGGCCAACTCCCAAACCACTACACCATCCTGAACATTACACCAGCATAATATGAGAATGCTGCCTGTTTTGTAGAGTTATTGCGAGGGCAGACCATTTGACAGTTATGGTGTGCTTTGAATATCAAAAGTAGTATATTAATGACATTAAAAAGGTAAAGGTTTCCCCATGACCGAATGGTCTAGTCGTGACCAACTGTAGGGGGCGGTGCTCATCTCTGTTTCTAAGCCTGTAGAGCCAGCATTTGTTCAAGGACAAGCTTCTGTGGTCATGTGGCCAGCATGGCTATACGCCGAGGCACCATTACCTTCCCACCAAAGTGGTACCTATTTATCTACTCGCATATTTACATGCTTTCGAACCGCTAGGTTGGTAAGATCTGGGACAAGCCACGGGAGCTCACTCTGTTGCACAGTCTCGAACTGCCAACTTTCCGGTCAGCAAGCTTGCAACTCAGCAGTTTAACTCGCTGCGCCACCACGTCCCTTATTAATGACATTACAGTAAAGAGAACTTTTCAAAGTACAGTGTAAATTCATAGTGCTATGTATTATTTTATGGAAAAGATTTTTCCAACATGGATCTTCAAAGTTAAACTTGCCTATAAATGGTACCTCCAGTAAAGGCACATTTTTTAAAATGGCCATGTACTGAACACCCAAGGCTTCCACCTGATTAATTACTACTATTAATCATAATTAATTCAATTAATTATTTTACGTGAGTTTTTAAGCTGCAAAGGATACATGAAACCTTTGTTGAAATAATTTTCTTATGTATGGTCTGACATAGATTTTACTCCTCATTCTATGCACTAGACCTATCTGCTCTTTTAGTGACATAAACCAAAGTCAGTGATGGATAGTATGAGTTAGACTTTAGAAATGAACAGACTCTTTCTTGGATCAGTGGTGTTCTGGTGGTATTTCATTGACTTCAGTAAAGTTACTGTTAGTTCAAAACATTTGGGTGTTTTTTTTAGTCTTTCCACCTCACCTGGTCTGTATGGCTGTATGAAATTGCTTTATTGAGCCATCTGACCTAGTACTATCTATTCCAACTGGATCCCAAGTTTTCAGCCAGAGGTCTCCCCCAGCCCAACTACCCCCCCCCATACCACCATACTTTAAGAGGAAAGGCCTGTAGGGTCAGCCCAAGAGACTGCCTGGCACCTGCTGCCCCTCACCCCCGGTACATGGTGATGTGCCAGTCTCTGCTGTAGCTAAGCTTGTAAACTTTCCAGAAATTTTGGAGCCCTGGAAAAGAACTGGGGGGGGGGCATTAAATGGAAATTTTGGGAGACATGAAATATATGCAATAGTTATTTTCATATCAAGCCTAAACTTATTTCATTGCTTTAGCAGCATAAAATACATCATTTATAAATCTATTAGCATATAAAATTATACTGTTTAGCATATATGTGCAATTTGAAAGTATAAAAGCCTTAGTTTTGTACATGCATAATTGCAAATACACTCACAAGACAGCTGTGAACTCCTGCACGCTGTGCTACCTTAGGGCTGGTTGGAGTTTAGTTCTCACCAAACTTTCAGATTCTTCCTCTGAGGCTTTGCTGGTATCCACGACAGTTTGTTGGTATCCCATCTCCTTTTAATCTTTTTATCACCGAGCAAGGCAGATGTTTGTTTCCCAGATTGTAGCAGAGTGGAAGTGTCGCTGTCATTTGAAAGAAGAGGTGAAAAGGTTGACTGGGGCCAGGTCAAAAGGAAAACAGTCCCAGGAGTGCTGAGCTCCTCACCAAAGGAGAACAGAGGTCACCAGAAGAAGGCGAGTAGCACCCACAGACAAAGAATGGGTGTATGCCCCTCTCTTGAAGATGGTGCAGAAATACTTCTTAGATTTGAATGCAGGCACATAACTAATGAAAGTGAAGCTCGATGCAGAGGGAAACACATTGCTCTAGAAGTGAGGTCACTACAGGAAGTGTCATCACAGTTGTATTTTCATTTACTCTGGGGTTTTGGCCATAACTCCAGTTTGTTTCATTGCATTTTGTATTAAATTACCTTTCCATGGTATTATTCATACATACCAAGGTTATCACAATTTTGGTCACTGGTGTCAAGCTCAGTTTGTTGCTCCCTTAAAGCTTGTTGCTCAGTGCAGTTGCACCCACCCCCCGTTTAGCTACGCCCCTGTTTGTATTTCACAGAATGCATAGTAATTACAATTATCTCATTCTGTTGACAATCTTACATACAAATCATCATACACCACAATTCCTGGTATTTTGTGTGAATAAAACCTTATCTTAAAAATTGCTTTACTCCTTCCAAAAGAAAATAGCTTGCTGTAGCTTGACGTGCACTGCTAAGCAGGTGATAAAGTTTATCTCGAGGTTGTAAAAAGCCTCATCTCCTGATTGTTGCACACAAGCAAACCACTTCCTTTTCTGCTCTGTTATTTTTGAACAAAGGTTTTATTCATCTCACTTATGTAAGCAAGAAAGTATCGCTGGAGAATCTCAACTGAAATAAATATGGATTACTTATGAAAAATGAAGGCTACAATCCTGTCCACACTAACCTGGGACTAAGTCCCATTACACTCAGTGGGGCTTACGTCTGAGTTTACTTGCTTAGGCTTGTGCAGGGAGAACTACCGTATTTCCCCATGTATAGGATGCACCGATGTATAAGACACACCTTAATTTTGTGCGTTCTCCGTGAGAAAAGTTCTCTGTGCTCCCACTTGCCTTAAAAAGCCGGCAGGAGCGCGGAGAACAGAGGGCAGCACTCCCGCTTGCCTTAAAAAGCCGGCAAGCGGGAGCGCTGCCCTCCATTCTCCACACTAAGGCAAGCGGGAACGCTGCTGCCGGCTTTTTAAGGCAAGCGGGAGCATGGAGAACACAGCGCTGCCCAGCACACACCCCCTTGTATAAGACGCAACCAGTTTTTAGCGCCCCCATTTTTTGAAAAAGGTGCGTCTTATACTTGGGGAAATACGGTAGTTTTACAGTCTGTAAACAGGTGTTTATTTTTAATTGATTGATTGATTGATTGATTAATTAATTAATTAATTAATTAATTAATTAATTTCTATCCTGCCTTTCTGCCACATGGGCACCCAAGGCGGCTTACAACATTAAAAATACAATAAATCACAAAGTTTACAATTAAAAACAATGCTAAAAACAACATTTAAAACAGTTAAAATTTAAAACAGCAAGCCCCGTGGATCCAGTATAAAGAAGAGAATGTAAAATGTCAGGCAGCCTGTCAACAGTTAAAGGCTTGTTTAAATAAAAAAGTCTTCAAACCCCGCCAAAATATTGCCAAAGAGGGAGCAGTTCTTAATTGTAAGGGGAGGGTATTCCAAAGTCGTGGGGCCACCACCGAGAAGATCCTATTCCTGGCTGCCATCCCCCTCACCTCTCCTGTTGGCACAGTCAGAAGCCCCCCCCCCCCCCGATGACCTAAGAGTCTGGGTAGGATTATATGGAAGGAGGCGGCCCCTCAAATACCACGGACCTGAGCCGTAAAGGGCTTTAAAGGTCAAAACTAGCACTTTGAATCGGGCCTGGAAAGGAATCGGCAGCCAGTGTAGCCGCTGAAGCAATGGCCCAACAGAGTCGAACCGATGAGCCCCAGCAACCACACGAGCAGCCGCGTTCTGCACTAGTTGCAATTTCCAGACCGTCTTCAGAGGCAGCTCCACGTAGCGCACAGTGCAGTAATCTAATATGGAAGTCACTAGGGTGTGGGTCACTGTGGCCAATCAGTTAATTAGTTAATCAGTTAACCATTAATCAGTTCAATGGTGTAGAAGCAGCCCCTCCCACTCGCTGTTGGAGCCATTCTAGGCACACAAAGTCTTTTAAAAGTCAGGACTCTCTTAATAAATAAAAATTACCTGTAGGCTTTGTCAAACAACCTACATTTTCAGATGAGTGCATTTTTGCCTCTTGTGATTCTTGCTACGTTGTACTTGAAATCTGCACACTTACAGCACAATCATATAGAGGCATGCCCCAGTATCCGATGGGGTTCTGTTCCATTCCCCCCTTCCCCCCCATGGATCCCTGAAACCATGGATATTGGGGATGCCTTTTTAAAGATAGGGGAACATAAGTGGTTTTGCTACAGAAAGGTAAAAAAAGAGATTTGCTTAATGTTCCCCTATCTTTTTAATAGGCATCCTGTCTGTCTCACATACACACACCCCAAAATCCATGGTAACCGTGGATGCTGAATCAGTAGATACTGGGGCACACCTGTACAGATTAAATCTCAGAGGTCAGTCCTATAGCTTTAAAGGAAATTTAGGCTGCAATCCTATACACATTTGGGAATAAGTGCAGCAATACTCAGTGGGATCTAAATCACCAACTGCATCAACTTTCATTTTGTCAGGACTCAGCTTCACACACACACCCCACTCATCTGACAGGTTAGGGACTGGAGCACTGGCAGACACTAGAAACTGTCAAAAAGAGGAGCCCAGTCTTTTTTTTAGTTTGCAAATGTTGCTTGCAATGTTTTTTTACCATCAAATTGCAAATGCCTGTTTTAATCTTGCCACCGCCCCAAGATTGCTGCAAGTGGATTCTCATTAACACCTTTGGGAATAGGAATGGAAACCCCCACCCCAGCTAAAGTTGGCGTGGGCACTCTCCCTGTCTGTCTCACATACACACATCCCAAAACAGCTTGAATCATCATGTCATATGCAAATGAGCATGGGGGAGGGCAATTTTTTGCCTTTAGAACAGTATAGATTGAGTGCAAACACAACAAAATAGATCAAAAGAGCAGACCTTGCATGGAATGAATGACGTCCAGGTATAATTGAAACGCGTTGAAGGGGTTTACAAATGATCCATCGAAAAGCAGGCAATACCTGTACTGGCCATCATCCGGCCCTTTATTGATCCCAAGCACCAAATTCAGCAGCTCCTTTGTCCCACCTGAACTAGATAAAGTAGCAAAATAGAGCTGAGTGTGTCATGAATATATTGGTAGCACCTCCCTTCCAATTTCTGGAAGATTTCCCTCAGTTCATTTAAAATGTAGTTGTTAACATAACATGGGAACACGTTAGAACCTTGCAAGGCCTTTATACTGTTGCAGTGTTGGGGATAAGCAGTAATCCCCCAGCCACAACTTGTAAAACCACAGAACCTGCCTGACATAGTGCCACCAACCAGAAGGATACAATGGTTGCAGGTATTAAAAAAACTGCTGAGCTATCCAGGAACCTAGATCATAGACCCCCTGCTTTTCTTCCAGCATAGATGGAAGAAGGGCAACCCAGGCAGTTTCAGTGCCAAAACTAGGCTTGGCCATAATGGAATGGCTCTAGATCAGCGATTTTCAACCAGTGTACCACGAACCATCTGCAGGTGTGCTGCCGGAGTTTGGGGGAGGGCCATTTATTAGTAGGGCCACTGGGGGATGTGATCCCCGCTCCACCTGCAGTATGGTGTGCCTTGTCAATTATCAAGAAAACTAGTGGTGTGCCTTGACAATTTGAGCACCTTGTCAGTATGCTGTGAAAATGAAAAAGGTTTAAAATCACTGCTCTGGATTATCAGTTTAATCAAAGAACAGCCAGCCACTGAAGCACCTTGCCTAAGAGTGGGATATTGGTGGCAGGCTGTTAGTTATTTCAATCTTTCAGGGCCAGTGAAGATTTATTCAGGAGTGGTCTCATGACTACTGTACTTTCGTCAAGGCAGCTGGGGCTGCTCCATCTCATCAAAAGAGGTTTTCACCATCTCTTAGATCCAGCTGGTGAAACCCTTCCTCCTGCCAGATGTTGTAAGTCAAAACAGCCTTGTTATTATAGTAACAAAGGTTGCTCGTCCTCAGCAATCTTCTTTTTGAAGGAGGTGGTGGTAAATGCAGCTGATTTTTTTCTTTTATGTGACCTTTTCTTTCTCATGCCTCAGTGCGCAGTGGCAACTTCAACATCACTGAAGGGCTGATTGTGTTCCTGGCAGCTGGATCTTGCTGGGTGATGTCTTCTATTTACAATGTGCCAGGAAGGAGCCCATGTGAAGCATGGGCTGAAATGTCCTGTGCAGAGGCATATCTAAGGGAGGGCAAATCTCTAAGTTTTGCAAGAAGCCAGTGGAAATCACTCCTCTCCTGCACCGTTTTAGCCAATCCTCACAGGGAAAAGCAACATCTTGGCGTTGCTTACTGGCTACAGCAGCAAGGGAGAGGAGGGAGTTACATGACAGGGTAAGGCTTCTTGCAACACTTAGAGATTTGCCCTCCCGTAGATCTGCCTCTGGTCCTGTGCCCACAGCATCAAAACCATTTTAAAGGTAGAAAAGCCCCACTACAGCACTTGCCATAAATTCTAGATTGCGTAATCCCTTCCTAAATCACAAAGGGTTGAATAAACCTTTATTATATGGTGCATCAGAGCCGCTACAGGAGAACGTTCTTCCTTCCAAACTCTGATTATAGTGGCGTCCTTGACATTAAACTATTTTTATTTCAAGCCATGCTAAGACCAATAACTCAAAGAGCCAAAAGCTCAGCAGGATTTATTTCTTGCTATACCGGACAATTGTTTCCTAGGGTATATAGTCCTGATTCAATCTCTTGTTGCAGCAGGTTTTATATCATGATGACTGATATAAACAAACATCCCTGTTCAACCTGGATTTTGGTTTTCGAAGCAAAACTTGAATTTTTTTATTTAGCAGCAGCCTTCTTGTTCTTTAATTTTGTTGCATGTGTCACACTCATAAGTATTTGTTTGTGGCCTACACAATTTTACAATAAAATGTAGGCTGAGCCATGTTCAACATATGTTGAGACAGATTGAATCTAAGGGTTTCTTCTTTGGTGAGGTGGAGTGCAGATGGTTGCATCTACTTAGGGCCCCATCCTATCCAACTTTTCAGCTCTGATGCAAGCATGTCAACAGGATGAGTGCTGCATCCTGCAGGAGGGAAGGCAGTCACAGAGGCCTTCTCAAGGTAAGGGAACATTTGTTCTCTTACCTCGGGGCTGCATTGCAACTGCATTAGCACTGGAAAGTGGGATAGGATTGAGCCCTTAGGAGAATAGCAATTTTGACATTTTAGCCTCCTTTTTCTTTTACCTTTGCAGAAAGAAATGCTTCATCTTCCTCCTTGCACAGAGATGGCCATATACTTGACTGAAACATAGCTATCCAGAGATGGATTGGACGGGTGCAATACTGATACACATATCTAAAGCATGGAGGAAAAGACATTTGTAGCACATTGGTTTATGTGGTGACAAGAAGCATCCTACAATCTGTTGCAAACGCAAGAAGACGAAGAGAAGTCCAAAAGGTAGGTCTAACGTGGCATCCCCAGCTTTCATTCTTCTACAGCAAGGACTTCTTATTCTACAGTAAGATTCCTTCTTCTGGATTAAGAGACACAGTTGATGGCACCCACTGAGTCTACAGTTTTCAGGATTCTAATCTAATAGCAGTTTTGTATTTCACATTCTGAGTATCACACTGAAGTATTTAATTTGTATTTGCAGAAAAGCAAATGACATCCCTATGCAAAGGAGAACTTCGTCTAAATTTTTCATTTTTTCTTACCATGTTAATTTCAAGATACTTAAAGCTTGAAATAATCCTGATTTATTTTAAGCTTCAAACATCTTGAAATTAATATAGTTATTTGGGGAAAAAACCTAATTAAATATAAAACTCTGAATCTAAAAGTAATTCTACCATAATATATTTAAGTCAAGTTTTATATTTAGATAGCTGAAGTGTGATATCTAGACAGGAGCCTGAGTCCTGCAGTTCTCTGCCATTCACAGAAACTACATGATAGCATATTCACAAGACCAATAAGGGCACAATCCTAACTAACTTTATAGCACTGACATAGCCGTGCCAATGGGGCATGTGCTGAATCCTGCAGTTGGGGGGGGGCAGTCCCAGAGGCCTCCTCAAGGTAAGGGAATGTTTGTTCTCTCACCTTGGAGCTGCATTACCCTTACTCCTGTGCTGGAAAGTTGGTTATGATTGCCCCCTAAAAGAACTATCTAGTCACAGGTCTTAATTTCAAATTGTATCACTAGCTGTTTGAGAAAGAAAAGAAATATTGAAAATCTGAGTGGCCAGTTATTATTTATGTTCCTAAATTAGTAACATGTATAGTTCCTATGTGCCCTGACAATAATAATCATACAATCAGCACAAAATATCTCCACACCATTAAATGTTGTTAAATTAGTTCCATCATTTGGCCACGTAAAACATAACCAGGTAGTGATTCAAATTTACCCTGGTTAGTATGTAACTATCAATAATGGAAAGGCCAGCAACATTGGTCTGAGCCTGGAGAGGTCTGCTCAGACCTGCGCTAGTGAATTTGCTGCCACAGGTCCTTATGGACCAACGCCATGGGATGGGACCCGGGCAGGGGGCTAGGATCCAGCAGCTACCGCAGCCACCAAACCCACCTCCTTCTCGGACCTGATCAGTCCTTCCCCTGCCCCCCCTGGCCAGCGCTTGGGGGAAGGCTCTGGCTTTTGGCAGGTTGTGACTTTGTACACCACTGCAGTGCTTTTATGACTGCTGTAAGGCTGGTGCTGGTGGAACGCTTGTTCTGCCTGTGGTACAGGACAGTCAGAGCATAATCCTAAACTGGTGTTAGGCCGTCATAAACTAAGCCAGCAACGTTTGGCCAGCACAAGGGCCACCGTAATGCGTTTTTGGACTACTCTCAGAGTCAGGAGGATTGCTCACGTCTGTGTGCTGGCCTCTCTGACTCTGCGAGTGGTTCAAATGTACTTTTTACGGTGGCCCTTGTGCTGACAAACTTTAAATTATCTATAGTATTGTTAAGTGGCATCCAGCTGCTTCTGATTACAATGCTGGGGATCTAGATGTAACTAGCCTGTGCAAAAGTATCCAGCTACTTGGTAGTTTTCTGTAACGGCTAGGAAGCTGATAGCCATGTTATTTCTCATGATACTAAAAAGGCATATAGTATAATGCACTGTAAGAAACTTATGAAGGACTCATGTTACTGTGAACTGAGCTTTCAACTTAGCCTGCGGTTTCTGGCTATTGCTCCTTTTAGGGATAGAGAAGGAAAACTGGTGCCTATCTAAAGGAAGTCTTGCTGCTTGATCTTCCTTAATGGAGCATCTGTCTGCAGCGTGCTTATTCTGGAAAGGAAAATGGTGTATCCATACTTGCCCTAGTAAGAATAAACATATTTGAAGTTGACTCACATATGTTTGGAAGCAACAGGAAAGGAAGCTAATTGGTTAATTTAAGGAAATGGCAATTAGGAGCAGAAAGTTGCTACATGTTAGCAGGCTTCCTATGGGTGGGGTCAGATTATGCTGTGGGGAGTCAGACTGTATTGGGACAAGGCTAATTAGTACTGTATGTTATTACAGAAATAGTCATATAGCACTGGGGCCAGAAATCTGCCTGAGAACTTCCGGATTCCTCTATCACCTGGCCCTAAGAGCCCAATGCAAAACATTTTTTGCACCCCTTCTTTCTCACCAGAACGAGCAGCAGCAGCAGCAAGCCTGGGGCCAATGGCACCCCATGCAAAGTGTGACACCTGGAAGTAGGCATCGGTGACGTTATCCCATCACCACCGGCTGCTTCAATGGGGGCTGATTTTGAGCCAATCAGACCTGGAGAAAGTGGGAGTTGCCAACAGCAGCAACACTTGCTGTTGTGCAACACTTGTGTGAGCAACACTCGCGATACCTCAACATGGAAGATTCCATGCCAGAGTATCAGCTACAGAGCGTGGTGCTGGCTGCGGCGGCAGGCGCTCTGCTTGCTGCCCCAGTGTGGAGCCCCTCCAAGTGTGGGACCTGATTCAGCCAAATTGGTCAAATTGCCCTATGGCTGGCCCTTGCTCTAGGACATGTGGGCTTTGCAAGCGCTCGCTCAGTCCTGGACTACCAGTTCAAGCCAGTGATATCTCAGGTAAGTGCCATGATCCTAAAGCCCCTGCTGTGAAGCCCTGGCCTTTGCTGTAAGGGGGGAAAGAATGTAATGAATCTGTTTTCTATGTACCAGATAGATCCATCATGGGAAGGAATTTAGTAACCAGACCAAATAGCAGGCTCCTCAAATGTTCTACTGAAAAACAGCATTATTATAACATTAAATGTATTTGTTATGCACTTAAAGAACATAAGAACATTAGAAGAGCTCCACTGGATCAGGCCAAAGGCCCATCTAGTCTAGTTTCCTGTATCTCACAGTGGCCCACCAGGTGCCTAAGGGAATTCAGTAGACAACAAGACGCTTGCATCCTGTTGCCACTCCCTGGCACCTGGCGTTCTGAAGTAGCCTACTATTAACGTAAGGAGGTTGCCCAACCCATCATGGCCTATAGCCAGTGGTGTCTTTCAAATGATTTAGGAACAGGAACTCACTTTTGAGTTCAAGTTCAAATGTTGAAAAAAACAACAACAAAAAACCCGGAAGCAGCCACGGAGCCCGTTAGGATCCAGAACGCCCGTTCTGGTCCGTTCCCCCTGAATGACATCACTGCCTATAGCCCACGATGGACTTTTCCTCCAGAAATCTGTCCAGTCCCCTTTTAAAGGCATCTAGGCCAGATTCCATCACCACCTCCTGTGGCAAGGAGTTCCATAGCTTAATTACCCGCTGGGTAAAAAAGTACTTCCTTCTATCTGTTTTAACTCTCCCAACACACAATTTCCGTGGATGCCCCCTGGTTCTGGTATTGTGAGAGAGGGAAAAGAACATCCCTCTATTGACTCTATCCCTCCCGTGGATAATTTTATATGTCTCAATCATATAAAATGTTGATACTTTGAGGAAAACCAAGGGAGCAATAAGTCTAGTGAAATTGGCAATTAGCATGTTTAGAGGCAGTTAGATCCAGAATTGCTGGGTTAGTATTACCCTGTTGGTATAATCATTCCTATGTCAGAGTTGAGAGCCAAAAAGGGTAAAAGTGATTGATATTGTGCACCAGTACTAATGGGCCAAGTTGTGTGTTTCCAGAAGGATTTCTAGGGATGTGTAGATATTAGGACATCTACAGACTCTAAAGCAACAAGCTTTTAATTTTTAACAAAGATTTTGAAACTCTGTTGACCTGTTTTAAACACCCAGTGAAAACACATTTTAAAAATAGAAATGTATTTTGTCATTATGAAGAAACAGGCTATGTGAATTTCACACTGGATTTGCCTCTATCTGTGTGAGTATTACATGCTAAAATAAGGGTACCTTAATTCTTGTATTGTTATACGAACAAGAGGAACAGGTGGCTGTGTAAGAAACCTGCATGTGTATGAACACAGATATGCATGCATGTAGAGTGTACATATGCACAAAATATCTTCCTACTCAGGGGGAAATTTAGAGGAAACATTGCCTGGTATCAGATGAGATATTTAAGGAGCTGTGACTCAGCTGAGGTAGTACTGTGATTAAAATACTTGAATGTCATTTAGCACTTCTTGCCCAGAAAAAAAAAATCTAAGGTGTAAATGCGTATTTACATTCGGGAGAACATTTCAGAATGTATTGCATGAAAAAACAAAATAGCAGATGGAATTGTGCAAAGAATAGGAGGCAGCTCTGTCAGGGAAACCATGTTGGATGTGAACTGGGAAATTTGATTGCAGTATAGCACCCTGTAAAATGAGAATAACGATGGCTTACCCTCATAGACTTCTTACTGCAAAGTCAAACGACGACTCTTAGGGCACAATCCTAACCCACAAGTCCCTTGTGCTGGCCCAGGAGTGTTGCAAATGCACCATAAAATGGATTTGGACTACTCTCAGAGGCAGGGAGGATGGCACACATCTGTGTGCCAACCTCCCTGACTCTGAGAGTGTTGCAAACGTACTTTACGGTGTCTTTACAACACTCCTGGACTGGCACAAGGGCTTTGTGCAAGTTTAACTCCAGGTTAGGATTGTGCCCTAAGAGTTGTCGTTTGACTTTACATTCTAACCTATCTCCAGGTTAGGATTGCGCCTTTAAGTTCTGTAAACATTTTTTTACAGGTGGTGAATTGTGACCTAAATAGAAGTCTTAAGCATACTTTTGATTAGGAAATATAGAAATTCCATTAGTATATGACTGTGTTCTTAGAAGCTATGAGTTCAATGCCTTTGTCATAAACAGGAAGAGGAAGTGGGCTCTCTAAGAAGAAATGAGGTTGATTCAGCTTTAGATTCAACTCCTGACCTTTTGCGTTGGATTCACTTTTTCATCTGAGGTTTTTCTCCTATGTGCAAAAGCAGGCTTATTTGTTTTCGTGTATCTTATCTGTAATCTCTTTACATCCTGTATTTAACTGGACTAAATGTTTTGGAATCAGGAAGAAAAGTGGTTGATTATTAAGGTATTCTGGAGAAGAATAGTTTTGTTTCAAGAACGTAGATGGAACATTAGGATCAAAGTGGTCAATAATCTGATTTTCACTCAAAGGGTGAGTGAAACACCACCACCTTTGGTCTTGGAAATTTAGGAAACAATTTTGGAACGTAGCTGAGAAATAGTTTAATGTTGCCTACTCTTGGGAAATATTTATCTAAATGGAGATTGTATACTGTCAGGGGGTGGGTTGGAATGAGACCCTTCATTCCTCTTCACTTAGCCCTGAAGGGAACATGCAAGCAAACCTCACCCCCTCTCCTGATTTGGGCAGTGTACAACCACTGTGATTAAGACTCTGAGACAATGCTCCCTAGAAATACTTTACAATGCACCTTGATGGCCCAACCTATACTTCAGCTCCACTGCTGCCAGAATTAGCAGTCCAGTGGTGGAGTGGGTTGTATGGCGTCATAGATTCTGTGTCTATGTTGGAGGCAGGAAGGGGTGTATCCCGACACAAACTGGGATGCTGTCCCCTCCAGAGCCTATTGAGATCCATGCTTTGTCTACTTGGACGTGAGCTAGCTATATGACTGAGGAGATTCATTTGCAATTTAAGGGCTTATGAAGGGGTAAAGGAAAAATGGTTTGGTGCTTCTGCATGCTATGGTGGGAAAAAGGATAGGATGTGAGCTATGTAACTAAGCTCCTTCGAATAATCTTTTGTGTGTTATGATTCTAATTCAGAGTTACATGTATGCTGCTCTTGCTATAAATTCACTGTCATGCTATACCTCCAGCCTGAACCCACAGGAGCAGAGAGGTGTGTATTCCTCATAGTAAGCATCAAACCTTTTGGTTACCTGAATAGCCTGCAGCTGATCTAAGTACTTGCAATGTGAAAATCTTGTCTAAAAGGAGCACAGACTTCTTACCTGGGCAGTAAATTGGAATTTCAGTTTGAAGAAGTCAAAAATAGCTGGATGGATACACTGTTCCCTTGTACATGATAGGGCATACTTAACTACAAGCATGCCCCGGTATCCGCTGGGGTTCCGTTCCAGGCCCCACCGTGGATACCTGAAACCATGGATACTGGAGATTCCTTTTTAAAGATAGAGGAACATCCATGGTTTTGCTGTAACAAGGTGAAAAAGAGAGATTTGTTTAATGTCCCCCTATCTTTTTAATGGGAGTCCCAGTATCCATGGTATCTGTGGATAACTGAAACAATGGATACCAAATCAGTGGAAACCAGGGCGTCTGTACTCCATTCAGCTGAATTATGTAATGTCAATCACCTGAAAAGGAATTAGAATACATTTACAGATGGCGATAGAGAGCAAATTATTACTAATGAAGAAAATTACCAATCATGCAAATACCACATTTTTTCTCAACAACTTTACAATGTCTTGCCCTTTTCTTTTCTGCTGCTTCCCACACAGAAATTGCATGATTTCCATGCAGCAAATTTGTAATATAAGAAGTGGCCCTTAGTGTGAGTGAGGTCTGGGACTCTTGTTGGTATTGCATGGGTAGAACTGGAACCAACCAGGGCAGCTTCTCCAGAAGTGTTCACATTTATTCAATGAGACCCATCATGATAGCAGTGAGCAGCATGACTCACTGGTTATTGTAATGATCCTGATTCTGCCTTCAGTTCATGTAAGTAACTTACGAAGGAGGGGGAAATGTGTGAAAAGAAATAAAAAGCTCCTTGCAGCCGTCTCCTCTCCACAACAACCACTAAACAAGGAAAAATGGGCTATGTGATGCAGGGGGGCGGGGAAAGAAGGTGACAGGAAAGAGGAAGGGTGCATGCAGCAGAATATCCACTAGACTAGCAAGTTTGGAAGCAAACACTACAATTTGCTCTGAGTCTGCAATCCTAGGCCAGTGGTTCCCAAACTGTGAGTCAGGACCCACCAGTGGGTTCGTGAGCCAACTTCACATGGATCACAAAGCACCTAGGGCAGCCATATTGAATATATGGGAAGATGAGATGTTGGAAAAGGGGAGGGCTTTGTGGTTGTTCTACTTACGTCGCGGTTGTAAATAGGCTTTTTTCTTTCTGATTCACTTTGCTATTGGAAAATGGCTGAGAAATAACCCAATTTATTGCTGCATTCTCTGGAAAGCAACAGGCTCTGGCGTCGCAATGACAGCAGTTCCAGCCATGACATCACTTCTGGTGGGTCCTGCACAGATTGTCATTCTATTAAGTGGGTTTCGGTGCTAAAAGGTTTGAGGACCAGTGGCCTAGGCTATGTATACTTAACTGGGAATAAGCTCCATTGAATACAGTGGGACTTACCTCTAGATTGGATAGTGCTTCATGACTATTTGTTCTTCCAGGGCAGTGCATGACACTCAGAGCACAATCCTAACCTGGAGTTAAGCCAGCACAGTTTGGCCGGCTCAAGGGACACCATAAAGTATGTTTGGACCACTCAACATGGAAGGGTTTAAAAAGCTGCACCTGCCAAAATTCCCTTTTATATACAATAGTTAAAGAAATAGGCATTCTATCCTCATTTGTATCAGGTAACCTATAGTGAGCCACAGCCAATCAGTGTAGATGATACTCAGCTAGATAGAGCAATGGCCTGATTCATTATGGCCTGATTCACAGCTTCTTGTGAGTTGCCCCTTCTTTTGGAAGACCTCAATGTTATGTAGTACTTGTTTGTGGCAGATTTAAGATTATGCATTTAGAATTGTGTATACTTGGCCTCTTTACATTACATGAAAGCTTGGTACTGTCTGAAGCTGAATTACTATGGCTTTGCATTCCATCAGGATATCATAAAAGTAGCTCTGCTGGATCAGGCCAAAGGCCCATCTAATCCAGCTTCCCATATATCACAGTGGTTCACCAGACTTCTCTGAGAGCACACAAAACAATAAGATACCTGTTTTAGCTTAATTGCTGATGCCCCTAAAGGGGTTAGCCCCAGTGCGGCAATAATCAAATATGCAACAGGTTTGAAGTTTGGAATGCTTTCAAAGCTTTATTCTGCAGAAGAGAAACAGGGCAAGTGCACAAATCTGGTCTCTGACCCTAAGGAGCAGGGTATTAACATTCATACAGATTCATACAAGCAGGTCTGTGCCCCCTTGGGGGCTGAGTTTGTTAAATATGACAGTTAGTTACATTCCCACCCATCTTTGTACCTTTCCCCTTTTGGCTGGGTTTTAAGCTTTCTAACTGGTCAGAACCAGCTTTCTTGGCCGGTTGCTGGTGTGGGAACTGCTGACTTATGCTGAAAGTTATCTAGCTGTATTTGCTACATGTTGCTTTGTTCTCATGCCTTCTAGGCGGCTTGCGTTTAGTTCTGTGTTAGAGCTGTGGGTTTTTGCTTCTCGCCATTTTCTTTCACATCACTTGTATCCTGTTGCCACACCCTTGCATCTGGCATTCAAAGACAGGCTACCTCTAAAACCCAGATATTGCATACAGTCATCATGATTTGTAACCTATGGTGGACTTTTCCTCCATAAATCTGTCCAATCCCAGAATACAGTAGCTAAATTTGGCCTTCTGAGGTCTGTCTGCATGATTTTATCTACAAAGATATGGCTGCATCCAACACGTACTTCAAAGCTGCTCAAAAATAATGGTCTTGTTTCCCTATTTATGTATTCATCCATCTGCTTGAGGTCAAAGTTCGCAACTTGTAGCTGTTTGCATAACAAAGCCTGTACAATGCTTCCTCTGTGCAGTATTTGCTGAACAAGGCATCACTCTGCCAACTTCCATGCATGTGTATCTTCTGCTGATGGTGTGTTTTTGAACTGTTGCTTTCAACAAAATGTGTGAGAAGCTAGCCCAGCTTTCTGGTATTCCACTTGCTACTGACTGACTGCCCAGGCACCTACTGTAAGAGGGCTTCTGTTGTTATTGTGAGAAAAGAAATGTATGAAACTTTCATTCAGTGGGCAATCCTAACCTAGAGTTAGGCCAGCAAAGTTTGGCTAGCACAAGGGCTGCTGTAAAGTACATTTGGACCACTCTCAGAGTCAGAGAGGATGGCGCACGTCTGTGTGCTGGCCTCTCTGACTCCGAGAGTGGTCCAAACATACTTTATGGTGTCCCTTGTGCCAGCCAAACTTTGCTGGCCTTACTGTGCCGGCCTAACCCCAGGTTAGGATTGTGCCCTTAGAAACAGAGGAAAACTGCACCAGTGTGGGTTCCTTCCTTCCTTCCCACCCAAGTTTAATCCAATAACAAGTGTTTTCTTAAAATGTTGCTGCTAATGGAGGGGATTGTTTCACGTTCCTTTCTCTACAGTCACAACATATTTCACAGCTCTTTGATTGACATCCCAATTGATCAAGCCCATCCTATAGACTGCCAAATCCTATCCATTTTTCTGCTGATGCAGCTGCACCAAAAAAGCATGTGCTGTATCCAGTGAGGAGGATGTGGATAAGGAGGCTTAGGCAGGGCAAGGGGAATTATTTCCCCTTACTCCTCTAAGCCTCTCAGTTGCCAGTGGGTCTCTTTAGACCTGTGCCAGCTCATTCTCAGTTGCACCAGTGATTTAGCCTCATTGCTCAGGCTGGGGCTCAACAAGAGGAGGGAACATACCTCGAGACCTCCAGCCTGCCCCTTCCCAGCACTGTATGCATCATGGGTCATGTAACCCCACTTCGCCAGTACTGGTTAGGATTGTCCCTGTAAATTGCTTGCCCTCCTGAAACACCAGCATCACTGCTGAGGCACTCTGTCCGCAATGCTTCTGTCACAGAGCCCAACTGGGAACCCAACTGGGGCATGATGAAAGCTCCTGTCTAGGGTGACCAGATACAGTGGAGGACAGAGTGCCGATACCGTTAGCCGTTGTATAGAAGAGGGAATTTTGGCAGGTGCAGCTTTTTCAACCTCTCCATTTTGAGCTGCACTAGCTAAAATTCCCTCTTTTATACAATGGTTGAAGTTTTAGGTTCTCTGTATCTGGTTACCCTGTGCCTGTCCCACACACCCAGCACTGCCTGACTTTTCCCCCCACCTTCCCGTAAGTTGATGCTTTGCCAGTGGCATGTCCCCTGCCGTCATCAGAGGTGGCCCTTCTTAGGATACTGACACCACCTGAAGCCAGAGGGATAGTGGCAAACTGTAGGGTCTTTTCAGTTGTGGCACCAGACCTCTGGAACTAGCTGCCAGAAGATCTGAGGGCAGCCACCTCCTCAATATATGGTTTCCGGTGGAATTTGAAGACCCATCTGTTTCGCCTGGCTTTGGGGGAGGGAGGTACTCCCTAGGGATCCCTTCTTAACTTTTATTCTGCTCTACATTATTTTGTATGCTAATCTGCTCTTTTATTGCTATTTATTGTTTAATTTATTGTTTATTGCTATTAATGGTTTTTATTTTAATATTTTATCTCTATGTGTTTGTTTAGCTGTACACCACTTCGGGTTTTAAGAAAAGCAGTATCGAAATCCTTTAAATAAATATGGGCCCAATCCTATCCAACTTTCCATCGCTGATGCTGATGCACTGCAGCCCCCAAACAAGGGAACAAACATTCCGTTATCTTGCAGACGCCTCCATAAGTACCCTCCCACCACAGGCGGTAGTACCCATCCCATTGGCATGGCTACATCAGGGCTGGAAAGCTGAATAGGATTTGGCTCTAAATTGCTACATCAAAAAACAAGCACGACAGTGGTGGGGTGATTTTATGTTTTGTTCCCATTTTGTTCAGGGAGATAATGAACAGATCAGGCAGTTGCTTAACGTTGAAACAAGACATATTGCATCAACTAATGTGTTGTATTTTCTTGTTGATGGTTTGGAAAAACCAGAGGAAAGTGTGGAATTGTCCCACTTTGCTGCTATCATTGCTTGAAGCTGCAGTCTTTTAGTTTTATGATGTGTAGAAAGTAACCCATTGATTTTAATTTGCCTATCCTTGGCTGTATTCTTTTCTTTTCGCAGAATGAAGAGCTATAGGTACTCCTGTAAATATCCAGCACGACTGAGTCTCTTGATCTTGTTTTTAACGGTGTGGCTGCTCTCACTAATGAAGCTTCTGAAAGTCGAGCAACTGTTATTTCCTCACAAAAATATTTACTTTGTAGAGCCCTTGTTGAGCACATCATCATTTGTGAAAAACAAATACATCCATCTCAAAAAAGGCGCCCAGTGTGAAATCAACTGTTCTTCCATCTATAATCAGGAACCTGCAGAGATTGGCAAGACTTTACAGATAAAGAGAAAAGAGATTATTGACTTAGAAGATGAAGATGTTGTAGGATTAACTAGTGACTGTCAGGTTTACCGTGCCATTAGAGGATACCATCAGAAGCCTGTTTCTTTGGAAGAGGAAGAATTCCCATTAGCATACTCTCTGGTCATTCACAAAGATGCCATAATGGTTGAGAGGCTCATCCATACAATCTACAGCCATCAAAATGTTTACTGTATCCATTATGACCAAAAATCATCTAGCACTTTCAAACACGCGTTGGACAATCTAGCCAAATGCTTCCCCAATATTTTCATTGCATCCAAATTGGAGGTGGTGGAATATGCCCATATTTCAAGGCTCCAGGCAGATTTGAATTGTTTGTCTGATTTGCTTACATCTTCCGTTCCATGGAAGTATGTAATCAATTTGTGTGGCCAAGATTTTCCCCTGAGGTCAAACTTTGAGCTGGTCTCTGAACTTAAAAAATTAAAAGGAGGAAACATGTTGGAAACGATCAAGCCAAGCAGCAGCAAAAGGGAACGGTTTACCTATCGCTACAAACTTCAAGAAAGGCCTTATGAATACATTCAGATGCCTGTCAAAACCTCTATCTCTAAAGACCCACCTCCTCACAATATCGAGGTTTTCGTAGGCAGTGCCTATTTTGTTTTGTGTCGAGCTTTTGTACAGTATGTCCTTGAAAGTCCTGTGGCTCAAGACTTTCTCCAATGGTCAAAGGACACTTATTCACCTGATGAACATTTCTGGGCAACCCTTATTCGTGTACCTGGAACACCTGGCGAGGTTTCCAAGGCAGCTCAGGATATCACCGATCTGCAGAGCAAAACCCGTTTGGTGAAATGGAATTACCTTGAGGACCATCTCTATCCCCCTTGTACTGGGACACATCTTCGCAGTGTCTGCATCTATGGAGCTGCAGAACTGAGGTGGCTTATCAACTATGGGCACTGGTTTGCCAATAAATTTGACTCCAAAGTGGACCCTGTTTTAATAAAATGTTTGGCAGAGAAACTTACAGAGCAGCAGAAGGAATGGGTTCGTTTGTCTTCTGAAAAACTTTTTATACACAAAGCATTTACAGATGTTTCATAACAATGTCGTATACCTATGATGGGACTTT
Source organism: Lerista edwardsae (assembly GCA_029204185.1). Classification (NCBI taxonomy): domain Eukaryota; kingdom Metazoa; phylum Chordata; class Lepidosauria; order Squamata; family Scincidae; genus Lerista; species Lerista edwardsae. Next base: position 51,959,117 of record JAJKFI010000001.1, on the reverse strand, counting down.
TGCCAGTCTTTCTAAAATGAGAAATTGCTGGAATGAGCCACATTGTTTATCATTTGCCCTCCTAAAAACAACGCTTTGGTCTGTCATTGTGGAAGGTGGATACACTTCAATGCGTGTGTCTAAAACAAAGTGTATCTAAATGAGCATCTGCACCTGCTCAGAGCCCTTGGAACAGAGGTAGGAACACAGGACAATGGAGGAGATGGTGCTCAGGGAGGGGTCATAGTCCAGCGGTAGAGAATGCAATTTGCATTCAGAGGATCCCATTATTCTTACCATATGCAAGTATGGCTGAGGAAAAAAACCCCATCTCTAAACCCTTCAGAGTGTTGCCTGTCACTGTTGAGATAGTACCATTCTAGATGGGCCAAAGTTCTGATTTAGTTTGACAGCCTTTTATGTGAGCTTGTCCAGTGCCACTTTGTGTAGGTTCAGGGGCAGAGCCCACCCACTGTCAAGGGTTATAGCAGTGTGTGGTGCTTTTCCCTCTCTCCCTATTGGCTAATGGGACTAACAAGTGGCAACTGATTGGTATTGGGGAGTTCTGCAAGTCCACCTCACTGGGTGGGACCTCAGATGAGCATGGGTTCTCAGTTGGTGTCTGATGTTGTAAGTCTCTGATGAAGCTACTGAGCTTGTACTCTGGCCATAAAAGACCAAGAATAGAGAGGCTTAAAAAAGACTTGGCACTCCCTAAACTTACTCTTTCTCTCACCACCACCCCAAACCCTTGACCAGTACAAGTGATCTTACATATACCCGTGGATTTGGGCAGTCATCATACTTGGGACTTAGGAGAGGAAAAGAACAGGGCAGCTCTGACTTGCCCTTAAAACCATGTGCAGGAAACATCATTAGAACAAATCCGAAGCAACATTTGTTTCCCAAATCAGTTGAGACAATGTGGAGGAAGAGGACAATCACAACCACAAATCAGTGAGAATCCTATGTAGATCAGTGAGAATCCTATGCTAGGGAGAATTCAGTCCACCCAGGTTTTAACTGGTAAGGGGATGTAGGGTCCACTTGCAATTTTTTGTCCCTCTCCAGAGAACTTGTAGCTGTCCATCCATTGCACCCTCAGGGTGGGCCTACCCCATAGCTTGAGAACTTGTGTTTAACCCCTGTAAAGAACTAGATCAGACTTGATTCATGAATGTACTTACAGGCTTGTAGAAACTGAAGCTGCAATCCTAGCCAACGTTTACTCCCAGGAAATCTCTTTTGACTATAACTGAACTGTCAGAGGCATGGGATTGGCCTCAGGCATTCCAATCCTGAGCTGCGTGGCCACCACTGGTGCAGAAGTAGCCAAATGGTTATTGTGGCAGCCAGGTAGCCCCTGGAGGGAAAAGGGACATTTGTCCCTTTCCCCCAAGTAAGGGCACAGGGCAGGCAATTAATCTCTTCACCTCTGTGCTGGCTATTTTACCATGTGGCCTGACATGGAGATTGAGATTTGGCGGCTTCGCCCAGGAAGCCCTGCTGCCCCACTCAGAACTGGTGCGGTGCTGGCGAGGGGTGAAGTTAGCTCTTGCTGCGTCACATTGCTGCCTCTAGGCAAGGAGCTCTAGCACTACTGCAGTGTGGGTGGTATGCTCATACTGCCCTCGCTGGAGAGCTCAAGATTGAGCCCTGAGTCTCTTGTTATTTTGTATTTTATGTAGTCATTGATGACACCTAACAAAGTGAGTGTAAACTCTTATTAAATCAGACACACACTCCCACACATAGGGCGCAGTCCTAACCTGGAGTTAGGCTGGCACAGTTAGGCCAGCAAAGTTTGGCTGGCACAAGGGATACCGTAAAGTATGTTTGGACCACTCTCGGTGTCAGAGAGGCCAGCACACAGACGTGCGCCATCCTCCCTGACTCTGAGAGTGGTCCAAACATGCTTTGTGGTGGCCCTTTTGCTGGTATGGCCAAACTTTGCTGGCCTAACTCCAGATTAGGATTGTGTTTACACTCTGGGCCATCATGGCTGAATGCATTACAGGGCAAGAAGTACCGGTTCAGGACAATGGGCTTTAAAGCTATATATCGTGCCTTTGGCAGATTATTTTATTTTTAATGTTAGGTCCTTGTTGGTTCCCAATGTGACAGTAGGTTTTGAAGAAAGTGTCTGGTTCTCAGATTCCTTCTCTGAACAACACAGCGGTTCAAAAATTTCATAACATAGGATAAATCATTGTAAATATTTGATTTGTGGTCCAACCATGAGATTCCCGTGTCTTTTGAACCAGCCTGTCTCTACATCAATTTTCTTTATGCAATAATAATTCATAAGAAGAACTGGGCTGCTGGATCAGGCCAAACACCCATTTAGTCCAGCTTCCTGTATCCAGCTTCCTGTGGTCCACCAGATGCCTCAGGGAGCATACAAGACAACTAGATACTTGTATCTTGCTGCCACGCCCCTGCATCTGGCATTCTGAGGTAGCCTCTTACCCTCATACCACCACCCCCATGAGACTGTGGCTCCGGTTTAACTTGGGACACTTTTATTAAACACAAGTGACCAATTTTTAAAACAAAACTATTGAACACACCGTCCCTCCTTCGCCAGTCTGGCTTTGTCATGTAGGGCTTGTACAACCCTTTGTTTTCTGAGATAATACCATACTTTTAAATTATACCCTACCTTCAGGTTGTGCCACCATTACAGGGAATCTAACTCTTCAGTTTGGCTTTCTGGTTAAATACATCCTTTCTCTTTACTAACACAACCATCACTTTTGAGATCCTGTGAGTAAAATGGCATACAACTGTCATAGCCACCTGTTGAACAGTGCAGGGGACATCACTGAATGTAAGGCATACAACCTATCCAGTGAAAAATTGCTGGATTTTTAAAAATTAATATTTCCTTGTTCTTTTTGGGCTTCATGCTTCTCTGTTGTTTCACAAGTGTGTTATTGCCTTTCTTTTGAAGTGACAAGCCTAAACAAAGCTTGCTTCTCTGCAACAGTGATTACTTGCTATTTATTGAACTTTTTTTTCTCATTCTCTCCTTTGACGCATATGCCCCCTACCCCCATTTTCCATCTGTCATTGGAATTGTTTCAAAAAGGCTCTTTCCACTAGCAAAGTTCCATCGTCTTCTGTTATATGTAATTACAATACAGGTGGCAGGTCAGGGCCAGAAGGAACATAGCACGATGGGCAAAGTAATTCCCATTTTTAAAAAAACTAATCATCATCAACATCTACCATTCCCTACCTGCAAACTGCTTTTTTCTTTGAAAACATATGAATATGAATTATGACTTTTAAGGACCTGTTGCATGTAAATAAATATTTCTGCAATCTGTTGCTTTTAAATAAAAAAAAAACCTCCTCTGTACTAAAGGGATTTTCTACCCAAGTGAAATTGACAGCCCAATCCTAACTTTGGCTGGAGCAGGCAGGTTGGCCGGCCTGCACTGCATCCAAACCCAAGTTGGAGGCGGCAGCAGCTTAGTGCGGGGCAAAGGGACAAACATCCTTTTGCCCTGTAGTGAGCCGCCGGCAGCTTGAGAGAGCTGCTTGGATCTGCACCTGCAAGTCTGAGGTGCAAGTCTGAGCATGCCGGGGGGGCCCGAATCAGGCCATAACTGCTAGATCCAGGCTCCTCCCCAGGCCATCTCGCCCACTGGAACGGCCTCCCTCTGCCATGTTCCGCCCTCCCTCCCGCCTTCCCCCTGCCCAGAAATGGCCGTGCGTTGGCCGAACTCGGTTGGTGCAGGACCAACTTACCCAGGTGTCATGGCGCCATTACAGGGCCAATGCAACTACCTGTGTCGGCCCTGCGCCAGAATCACTAGCGCGGAAGTGCCTTACCGCACTTTCATGATAGCGCTGGGCCGACACAGGCCATGGATTTCGTCCCTAATAGTTCTTATACCCCAGGTGGAACTGGCTTTCTTCTTTCCAGCGTAAAACCGCTCTGTCTCTTCTCCCCATCACAGTTTTGTCTCAAGGATAATTGTCCCTTAATTTTTAATAGACTCAAATAATACATAGGCTTCATGATATTGGTGAGCCCTTGGTCTGCTACCTCAAGAGAGATCACCAGTATCTGTGAGCTGGAAAGCTGATGTAAGGTAGTAGCTAAGAGACCAGGACATTCCTGATTTGAAACTTGCCTCTGCCATGAAGTTGCTAAGTAACCATAGGGAAGTCTCAGCCTCAATTGCAATGGGGAGAAACCAAAACTTATCTTACAGGATTGTTCTAAAACTATATCAGTATAATACATGGGAGGCACTTCAAATATTTAAAAATGTTATGGAAATGCTAAATATATAAAAAAAAGGACTGATCGAAGGTATGAGAGTGAATAATTATGCATGGTTAAAACAAATTAACCTGGAGCCCATTTCATAGCATGTAAGTTTCCCATAGGCATTGGATGCTGGCAATGGGATGATTGCTGGAAATTGCATTTCAAAAATTCTGGAACTGTTGCCCAGCCAGCCCATAATGCGTGTCTTCAACATGTTTGATACACTGTCTTTAAATACATGTGGCATGAAAGCTGACCTACAGTATGTATTATTCATTCAGGCTCTATTTGGTCATATGAAAATCCCCCAATAGTGAACTACATGACCAGTTATCAGATATCCTTTTTTCCAGTGGTGTAGCTAATGAATGTTTAGCCTGATACAGAGGGCAAAATGATGCCCCCCAAAATGATGTCACAACAGGAAAGGACATTACTTCCATCAATACCAGCACACCTGGGTTTTTTCAAAAGGTGAAAAATGGGAAGGAACCCGCATCCTCCCTTTATCAGTGTGCTCCCAATTTTTAGCAAACCATGATTTTTACATAATAGTTGTATTTTCGTTTTCTGTTCTTTTTTTCCATAGGTGTTGATAAAGATATTACACTCTGGTTTGCTTCATTACATTCTGCATTAAATTACCTTTCCAATGGTTTATAACATGATGTTATTATTCATACATACCAAGTATGTGTTGTTGTCCCCCTATTGTTTCCCCCCTAAAGCTTGGGTGTTTAAAAGGATGTTTAAACGAATCTAGATTTTGCATTACAGAGAGCAACACAAATCTGAAAGACAAGTGTCAAGAACATATAAATTTTTGTTTTGTTTTTTATGCCCTGATTCAATTTTTTTTTTTGTAAAAATGTTTTCTTCTTCCTGAATGTTTAGGAGGCTTAAATGCACTTTAAGCCTCACTTATGCTATTTGTGTGAACATTCTTCTGGTGGAGAAGTATGTGCAATGTTAATGAGCATCTTGGTTAATGTAGATTTGACATTTACATTACAGGCTTTCTCTTTTTTAAGTGGTTGGGAGGTTTGATGGGTAAATGTTTTAAATTCCAAACCGGTAAATAAAAAGTATAAATTAACAGCTTTGAATCTACCAAATCCTTTCACAGTGTTGAATGATGTTTCCTGTCCACAATATAGAAAGTGTGGTTAATAGAAGTCTGGTCATTCCTCATGCACAGTTTAGGATTTTGTCATGTATCCTTGAATGCCAAAATTGAAATGATCGTGGGGGCGGGGGTTCCACATCAAATCTTTTCTGGCACAATCTCACATTAGTGGTTTTCCAACTGAATGAAGGAACAGGAAGAAATTACAACAGAGCTAATTGCTAGGAATTTCCTGTTTTCAGAGTTCTAAAACCATAACAATGACTAGTCAAGTATTGCACTTGTATGATAAGTAGTGGAAACCCAGATTCTCACATTTTCTCATAGTTATAAACATCCATAAGTCAAGAGAATGACTGTCCAAGCCCAACCAAATGTCCCAAACTCCAGTGGGCAAAACATTTCCTACTATGCAAATTCAGTGATGCAGAAAAGCTTTTACATGATGCATTTCACTTCCTGAGCTGTTAATGCTACAGGAATCTTGTAGAAAAAAAATGTTAACTTGTTTCTAAGCTATAACAAATGTGGTGCTTGGTCTATGCAGAAACAGATCCATAGACAATTAAGAAAGAATGGTTATATGACTTATAGCACTTTTATCAGAAAAAGAGAGGGGGGATTTTGGGTTTGTTACTATTTTGGTGATTTAAAACCAGTAAAACATTTTAGGGCCAATAAATCACATTATGGATCTCATAAGAAAGGATGTTATATATTATGTGTATCTCAGGGAGGGCCCATTCCTATCCAACTTTCCAGCACCAATGTAGCCACAACACAGCCCTGAGGTAAGGGAACAAATGTTCCCTTACATTGAGGACGGCTTCATGACTGTCCCCCCACTGCAGGATGCAGTGCACAACTGTTAGTATGGTTGTATCAGGGCTGGAAAGTTGGATAGGATTGGGCCCTCGCTGAACTCCAGAACTAAAAATTGTGCAAGGAATGGAAACAGAGTCCCTTATTCAGTCCAAATTGAGGAACATGTACTGTACATTCAGACTAGATTCTAGAAGTGGCTGGAGGGTAGTTTAGATCTGTTTGTCTTTGCCTTTCTTGAATGGTTCATCCCAAATTTTAAGAACAATAGTGCTGCTAAGGGCACAATTCTAACCAATTTTCCAACACCAAGGTAAGGGCAATTCAGCTCCAAGGTATGGGAACAAATATTCCCTTGCCTTGAGGAGGTCTCCATGACTACTATTCCACTGCATGATGCAGCACATGCCCCATTGGCACAGCTATGTCAGTGCAGGAAACTTATTTAGGATTGTGCCCTAAGCATCTTAGCAAACCAGACATTCAAAAAAATATTTCATCATTAAACAAAACATTCCTGTACTTTTCTGTGCTGAGAAACAGCAAGCCAGAATCACACACATACACCAGGATCACAACACAAATCTGACTCATCCCAAAACATTTTTAAGAAATTAGTCAGCTAACTTCCCAGGTGCCTGAATGGCACAGCTCAGGATATTATGAAAGACAGCTCTGAATTTCACCAACTATGGACTAGCAGAAGGGGTGACACATGGTTTAAAAACACAATAGTAAATTCTCCATATGAAGGGCACAATCCTAACCTGGAGTTAGGCCAGCACAGTTAGGCCAGCAAAGTTTGGCCGGTACAAGGGGCACTGTAAAGTATGTTTGGACCACTCTCAGAGTCAGGGAGGCCAGCACACAGACGTGCTCCATCCTCCCTGACTCAGAGAGTGGTCCAAACATGCTTTACGGTGGCCCTTGTGCCGGCCAAACTTTGCTGGCCTAACTGTGCCCACCTAATTCCAGGTTAGAATTGTGCTCTAAGGTGTGTCTTTTTCTGAGGTAGCAATAAAATCGCAATTGTAACCGAACTCTTACATAAAACACATGTTGCTGTTGTTCAGATCAGGATTTTATCTGGATATTGTTTTAGAAAATAATTGTAAGTGCCAAAACAAATCAGCTGCGAATGTGATGTTGCCTGCAAATGTGCATTGATGCCTGCTTTAATTTTAAACAGAAATGAATTTAATGGGCACATTGATTTTCTGCCGAAGAGCCTGCCTGCTGCTCTCACTATCCAGAATGAGGTGCCACTCCTTCATTGCTCTTTGTGTCATCCCCAAACTTACTCCTTGCATTGTAGGACCCACATAAAAGATGTTCTTGTCCTTTCATTTTGAAAACTATTGATATTTGAGTTGCAAAGAACATCCCTGCCATTGCTCCCCTGCAATCTGTTTATCCACAAACGTAATACCTCTGAGCCTGTAGATCACATATAGCCATCATAAACTGTAACTTCAGGTAAACTTGTCCTCCATGAATTTGTCTAATTCCCTTTTAAAACCCTGTAAGCCAGTGGCTATCATCATTGTGTCATTGTGCCAGTGAGAGCAGATGTGAGCCATCACGCAGATGTGCGCCATCCTCCCTGACTCCAAGAGTGGTCCAAACGTGCTTTATGGTGGCCCTGGTGCCAGCCAAATTTAGCTGGCCTAAATATGCCAGCCTAACCCCAGGTTAGGATTGTGCTCTGAATGCCATAGACTACTTATGCACTATTTGAATTCAAAGGCATAATTCGGGGGTAAGTTGCACACAGTAGCAAATGTGGCCAGTTCCTCTGCAATCCAGCCACTTAGAGCAGGATGCAAAACAATTCCTGGCATGGAAATGGGAAACTACAGACATTAAACCGAAAGCATGAGAAACAGGTACATTAATCGCTCCTGCATCTGCTTCACCCATTAAGCAAAATGTCTGACCCTACACTCAGAAAATCCAACCTGTTGTTAATGGCAACTGCTTATTCTAAAGTAGAGCTAATATTGAGTACTTAGCAGCTTAGAATTCCCTTTGAAATTGATAAGGAAATTAATACTTCCAAGAAAGTGAAATGCAACCTCGGGTGCTTTTGCCAACAAGATAATTGTGTTTCCAAAAGACAGAGGCACACCCACATCTCCAAACCTATGAAATAGCAATTATATTGCCATTTTTTGCTTCTCAGTGCAATTAATATTTGCCTAGAATGGAATGGAAGAGGAAAAGAATACACCAGAATACTTTTATCTCCTTTGATGTTAGAATAAAAGGATTATTAAATGGAAGATTAAAGACAAACAAATATGGCAGTATTTTAAAAGAACAGACTCTCTCTTGAGAAAAATCTGTTAGGACTGCCTTGTTAAGATGGACTATTGGATTCAGAAAGTGGAGCCCGGGAATGGGGGTCTGCTGAGATGGAAGGTAGTGGCTCCTGTGCGTTATTGTGAACCAGTGGCACAACTTTGCTCTTAAGCTGTATGATGGTGTTCGTTGATGCTTTGTAGATTGTCAAGAGCCCCGGGAGGTAATGACTTCTGAATAAACCAATCCTAAGAACCCCAAGTGTCAAGGTTTTGTGTTTCTGAAAAAAAAGAAGGAATCTTTTAAAACACAACCATAGGTCCTGAAAGAGTAAAAAGCAGAATGGTTCTTGTTAGGAAAACAGGTATCATCTGCTTGTACATACTTACTGAGCTCTAACTTCCTAATATTAAATATATTGTCTTTCCACTTTTAAAAAAAGTGGCGGGAGGCGGCCTGATCCAAACCTGGACCATGGCATCAGCAGGTTATTTTCACCCTGTCCTGCTTTCCCAGGAAGCAGAAGCTTGCCCAAGGAAGTAAGCAACATATTGATGCCCCTTGGAGCACGTTAGAACTCTGAAGGAGGAAGCAAGTTTCCTCAAGGCCGCAGTATGGGGGAAAGGGCTAATCTCCCCTCCAACCACTTATGGTTCTGATCTGGATTGGGACTGCTGATAGTTGTATTGTTGTTGTGTTTTAATGGGATTAAAACAACCTATCTAAAATAACATAAATACTGTTGATTGATTGATCGATCTATTTTGACCCTCAGTCTCGGCTCCAGCATTCCAACTTCAAAAACAGTGTTTGTGGCTTGCCTCTCTGTAGTCGAGCCTGTTGCCTAATTTAGAGATGGGTTTTGTGCCAGTGATGTGTTGTGTTACTGTTTTCATGGCAATTTATTTTTTTAAACTAGATAAAGTGGAGGAAGCCAGATTTCAAAAGCTCTGTTTACTGGAGCACACAACTGATGGTAATTTTTGTTTCATAATGGGATGCATCATCTCAAACTGATATTCTGCGGTTTAACTAACCCCTTTGTGTTGAGATCTGGAGGTTTGGCCCAAATTTTCAAAATGATTAAGGATAAGAAGTTTTATGTCTCCAAGATGTGTTTTTTATTTTTATGCAATTCTTTGGCAACAAGAATTTGCACTCTTATGCAACTTTTCTGGGAATAAACCCCGCTGAACAGAATGGAACTTACTTCTGAGTAAATATGCATAGGATTATGCTGGAATGTTCTCCATTTTTCACGTATTTAAAATAAGACACAGGCTGGACAATTCCCTAATGGCACCTTCTTTGCATCAGGAGTTTGCCATTTTGTCCTTTAAGCTATGCCACTCCTATTTTTGGAAGGACACAATAGACAAATTCCAGCCGAGCAACAGTTATTTCAATTGTGGTGCATAAATAATAGATTATTATAATCTATTATAGATTAATAATAATAGATCATAAATGTTATAATAACAGATTATAAATGTTTTGTCTACATGTGCTATATTGTCTGATTTATACTTCTAGAAAAGCATTTATAGACAATTATTAATCAATATGCAAAATGCTGATTATGTATCCAAAGTAGTATACAGTATCTCCTTTGGACTCAAAGGCCCGTATACAGATGGGCACCATCCTCCCTGACTCCAAGAGTGGTCCAAATGCTTTATGGCGGCCCTTGTGCCGGCCAAACCTTGCTGGTTTAACTGCGCTAGACTCACTCCAGGATAGGATTGCGCTCTAAATCTGCCTATTTTGAAAATTAGCTACAAATAAACTACAGCAAATCTGTTGCTCCTCCTGCACAAAACCCAGCAGCTGCCCTCCTGCCCTACACTGGGCATCATTTAAGCAGCCTTTGTTCTCCAGTGTTGTTGGAGCAGAAATTCCCAGAGCAGAGGGTTGAAAGAACTCCCTGTCAAAGAAGCTTACTTCCTTTTGCCTGCTCTGAAGGAGAAATCAGCGTCATCGTTCCCCCGCCATTAACCTGAGCTTTGAAGCTTCTCTTGTTTAACTTGCCTAATGAATTAAACAGAGCCAGGAGCAAGGACAGTCTCCAAACTGCGTTGCTGGCTATGCCGCGTTCTTGTTTGTAACACCCACCAGCTTCCCTTGGTAAGGCCAAAAGTTCAACTCTCCATTTAACATCCATGCAAATATATTGTTTTCTCTTCACGCTTCTGTTTCGAAGGGCGCAGAGTGTCTTGAATAAGGAACCCCTGAAAGGATGAGTTGTGCAAAAACACAAAGAAAGGGAGCAAATGCGAAAGCAACTTGAAATCCCACTGCATTCAATGAGATGGAAATGTGTGATTGCTTTTCTCATTACAATAAATGGAGTTCATAGGTGTCTGGCTGGATCACATCCAAACCTTTTGTCTTGTTAATGTAGGTACTGTACCTTGGCAGGTAGTTTGAAGAAGTGTTACACGGATAACAACATTGCAATAGTATGCTTACAGTATATACTTACACATGCAATAGGCTGTGCATGTCTACTCAGAAATAAGCCCCATTGCATGCAAATGGAGGCTTACACCCAGGAAAGTGTGAATAGGATGGTAGCCTTAGGCGCCAGGGCTGCAAGAGGCGTTCTGGCAGAATGCGTGCTCCACTGGCCCAGCAGGCCTTCGTGTTGTTGCAAATGTGCTTTATTCTGCGAGCACCTGCACATTGCTGTCTCTGCCTGGAATGGCTCCAACAGCGAGTGGGAGGGGCCGCTTACATGGCGCATTGCGGTGCCTGCTATACTTGCCACACCGCCCTCCCTCGGGCAATGCTACTGTCTGTTATGTTGCTGCACTTCTAATGGTGGAGGAGCCAATGCAGAGCAGAGCAGAGCAGAGCAGGGTATCAGGCCTGCTTGCCCAAAGCCTGCTTGGTCAGACTTTTACAGCACAAGGTGTTTCTGAATCTTGAGATTCCCTAGTCTTAGGAAATGTTTGAAGGCTCTGAAGTTCAAAACCCGCACCGTGAATTAAGCTTTGAAACAAACTAGTAATGAGTGACAATGGTGTCAAACTGGAGATTTATGATCCTTTCGGACGGGTAGAAATGTATGAATTGTCTTCAGAGGCAGATTACATCCAGATTGCTATAATGACAACAATGAATGACTGCAGCCATGTTTAACTTTGGTTTTTAGTTGGGGTGACCAAAGGAGGATCAGGCCCTCTACTCCTTATGCAGAGGTGCGCAGGGGTCTTTGAAGGCACGAGCCTCTCACGCACCCAGCAGTGGCCACGCTGTACTCTTAATAAACTACTTGGACCCTTAAAAGAACCGTGTCATTATTCTAAGTGATGCTGCTTACAGTCATGGAAACCTCCTCAGGGTAAGGGAACATTCGTTCCGTTACTCAGGGCCGCATTGCAGCATCTTCAACACTGGGAAGGTGGATAGGATTTGTGAGTGTGTGTCAATGTTATGGTTTGATGTCATCCAACTTGAATCCTCAAGAGAGTCACTCAGCAGCCTATGAATTCTCTTTTCTTCTTTCCAGATAACTCAGACCTTTGTCTCGGTGAACTGGCCTCAGAATCCTACCCTTCTGCTTCTGCTGTTAAGATTCCTCTCCTCATTTCGTTTGCTGGCATTGTTGCTTTTCCAGCCCAGTCATTACTTCTGCCTCCTTCTTCCTCTTGCTTCACTCTGGTGTTCTGGATGAAGGAGGGCAGACACATTAGGCTGGTGTTAAATAGGCCATCATTGCCTCAAAGTTCAGTTACAGTTCCTCTGCTTTCCATTTAGCACAAACAGGAAGCAGAAGGAGGAAAAAAAGTGCAAAGGTGGAAGCAAAGCTCACATTATGGAGGAAAGGGTGGGTGCATTAATGAAACCCACAAGCTCCTTCACCGAGTCTCCCCAGTTTTTGCTAACCCATGCATGGCTCCCTGCCATGGTATACAGTGCTGGCTCATATACTACAGTATACAAACTGCCATGACCTGTTTCCCACTCACTTGAGTGAGAAGCAGGTCACTTCCCTCCTTCCTATGCTCCTTGCATGCTGCTATGATATCTGGACATGTAGGATTTCTAGATTTCAGGGCAGTGCGCAAGGCGCTTGATAAGGGTTGTGGGTTTTAACATTATTGTAACTAGTAAAGAAGGAACTTTGATTCGGAAATGGGGCAGTGGACAGGGTGGCCAACTCTTTTGGTGTGGCCAAAGTTGGTTGAGCACCCATTCCCAATGAGTGCAATGAAATGGCTCCACATCAACTTGGAGTGCCCCCATGCCCTCCCCATTGCTGCCCCAAACCTTCCTCTAAGTGTCCATGGCCCGCCCACATTTCACTCACCACCATCACCAGCTCACCTGGGCTTCTGGAGCATCTGGGTGACTCTGGTCCATGCATGGTGGCTGATGGCCATTTCCACTAGCAGCCCCGTTGTGCATGATGACAGTGTGGCTTTTGCACCACTGCAATAGCGCCAATGGCAGATGGTCACAATAGCCACTGATAGGATTGAGCCATCAGTTGTGAATCACAAAATGTTGAGTAAATCAAGTGATGAAATCTTGAGTGGCGTGTGTGGGTGAAGCAATAGCTCATACACAGCAATTCATAGTTGTGACAGCAGTTCTTTAAACGACAGCAGCTTTTTGTAGCTTTTACAGTGGTGTGTGCCCCTGTTTCTCCCCCAGGCTGTAGCTTTTCATGAATAAACATCTGATTCATTCCTGTAGTGCTCCTTGGCACATATTTTCAAACAGCGCATGAATGGTAAATAATGCAGCAACAACTAACAGGATATTTATTTCAGGTACAGAAAGTCTGTTTTGTGTCAATAATTTATGGAAATGAATTACACTTTGGAGATCCCCCATGAGAAAGTGAGTTCTGCACATCCCCCCATGAAAGGTCACCAAAAAAGATTTTTTAATTTTTGTTCCTCTTTCCCATATTTTCTTCTTGTTGCAAACACACAAAGATGCTATTCATCTCATGTTGGCCTCTACAGCGCCTAATATGTGTATTGTGTTCCCAGTTAGGAATAAGAGAGACTGTGAGGTTTTCTGTCCTGATGTGACATTGCATCACTAATATATAATCATGAGCATCTTTTCCATTGCAGCCTAGAGAATTTTTCAGCAGCATCCAAAGAGCATACAGGGCTGGTTTTCTGAGAACCAAGATATTGAGCCATATCTCTCATGTATCAGAACCATGTATCTGTCCAAGCAAAAATCTATGTCATGCTTCAGAATTTGAGACAATTGGTTATTGTATTAAGAAGCAAACAAGAGAGCAGGGATGCACGGGTCCCCCCCCCCAGTGTATTTAAATACACAGATAAGTAGGGATTAATTCTGGAGAATGAAGGGCAGACATAAATCTAAATGACAGTATGAACAATCCCTCCTCCCAATACATTTTTAAGCATCTTTTTAGACAAAGGATCCCAGCAAGTATCAGCACAAGAAGTGGATTTAAAAGGTTGTATTATTCAAAGCAATACATCACGCCTTAGACATGGCATCAAAAGCCAGCCTTAGCAATGATGTAATGGTTTGACTCATGGTCAGCCTCTACAAAAGGATTTTCATAGTACTAATTGTGAAGTCACACAGACAATGCCTTTCTATGTGCCCCCTTGCCACAAGAACGCAGCACACCATTCGGATATTCAGGAAGTGGCTGCTCTGGATGTCACACATTGTGAATACATGTCTAGGAAGTATATGCATAGGAAACATGGATCCAGGCCCAGTCCAAGGTCAGGTGCTACTCTCCTGTGGTGTGCAAAGAGCCCTCTTGGACAAACAGCCATTAAATGCAGATGCTTGAAAGCTCAATCCTAAGATTGTGCTGAGCCAGCCTAAGTCCCTTTCAGGAGTGTCACAAACATGCCATCAGTAGTCGGTGCAAAGAGGCTGGCCAGGTGCATGTTCAAATGGCAAAGGGAATGAGAAAGGGAGAGAAGAAGTGAGGAGAAGAGCGGCAGTGTAGCTAGGGGGGGTCACAGCATTAGGTTTTGGGTGGCGCCTCAACACACCATGCAAGTGGCCCCTCCCCTTCAGAGTCACAGTGGTTTTGTTTCGAACTGTGGCAGACCAAGGAGATGAGGGAAGAAGACCAGGATTCAATTTAAAAAATGGTGCTTTCAGCCCACTATCTCCTTGTTTCTTCTAAGGATTCAGAGGGAAATAGTAGGCAACGGGAATCAAAACTTTAATTCAATAGGCAATGGAATTAAAACAGGGAGGCCAACCAAAAGAAGAGGGGGAAGGAAAGGAAACAATATTCCTACACTACTATTTCACTTGAATTTTAACATCCTATAAAATGCATCCAATGGCAACTTTTTAACTTGAGAATTTTTTTTAAATCTGCTTCAAAAATAAATAAATGTAAAGACCTTTAACAAAACAAAAAAATCATACAATAGCCATACAATAGCAATGAAATCAGCCAAATTAAACATTAATCATGTAGTTGGAACCTGAGTACCTGGTTTCTGAACTGAAACCTGGTTCCTGAACTGGTTCCTGAACCTAAAACTAGACCTGAATCTGAAACCGTTCCTGAACTGTGCGTGAGAGATAGATCATATTATTACAGTTTATGTTAATACTAACCATTAATTAATATTATGGTATTTAAAACACAAGGCTCCAGTTTTGAATCTAAAAATTCAATATTAGAGAGCAGAGAAGCTTCTCTACTTAAATTGTTATCTTGAGCTACACAGACAGTCAGAGTTGTCTGCTGAATTACTGTTGGCTGCTTGCCAGTAGTGCTGTGAACTAGAGGCGGAGGAAGGGTGTAGCCTGCGGTGGCGCGAGCCATGGGCGCTGGCAGCGGCGGGGTGGCGGGGCGCCATTGCGCGGAGTCCGCGGACTAACCCGCGCGCTGTCTGGCCCCCCACCCCCCTTGCATCCGTTCTGCTCCAAATGGAGCTATTCCGGGTGCAGGGAGGCATGGCTGGGTGACGTGCTGGGGGCGCGGTTTCATCACCCTGCCATGGGCGCACTTGGGGCTCCGTTTGTCCCTGCTGTGAACAGACAAGTCAAAGTTGTTCTGACAAAAAAATATAAACTGAAAAATTCCAGCATAGAGTGCCTATTGTTAAAAGGAACTAGATAAGATAAACCTAACTTTGCATTGAGTGAAAAGCTGTTAAAAACATTACTAACCACAAGTTAGAGCCAATGTTAAAGGTGCTTGCAGGAAGCTGGAAGCTAGGAATAGAAGTCTATAAATGTGTTGGCTAATTGGAATACATCTTAAGGGGAGAGCAATGAAGGCTTGTAAAGGCTTAGCAGCAGGTGAACCCAGACATGTAAACAGAAGAAGCAACTTACCGCCAAGGCTGCTGATCAGAGTTCACAATTGCAACATTTACTAGGCAGGCATTGTTAGAAACCAAACTAGAGATAAGAGCTGACTAGGGGTCAAGCTCAAATGAAAATCCGGGTGCAATAGCACCACCTGATGGTCGCTCTAAACATAAACTTTTCTCCATGTTAAAATATAGTAAATATATAGGTTTCTTAAAATCATTTCCAGCACAGCTTTGCTAATAAATTCCACTATAATATACAATTTTATATTATAGTAAAAGCAGTTCTGTACTGAGGTAGTTACCTTGTAAAACATTTCAAGAGGATAGAAATGGAAAATGACTATTCTTAAGCCATACAACAATTCTCCAACCAAGGCACCACAGGAACCCACTCACAGTTCCAATAACCAGTATCCAGTCAGTCCATCCAACAGTCCTTCAGTCAGTCAGTCAGTCAGTCCATCCAGCAGTCCATCAGTCAAGTCAATCCATAGCCACTTTCCTTCCTTCCTACACCTGCCTGGTGCTGCACCTACCTGGTGCTAATTTATTGCAGCTCCTGCCTCCAACTTTATACTGAGGCAGGCCAATTGGTGTCTGTTGCTGGGCAGGCTCTACCATCAGCCACACCTATCTGCACCTGTGCTGACCTCCCTTCATAGCCCTCATCAGCCTGCAGCTGTGTTCCTGCTGCAGGAGTTCTGAGATTAACCCTATACTTCCTGGCTTATTTGGACAAGGTGCCACTGCTGATACCATTCCCTATCTCCTTGGGGTATCTCCTGCCTCTTCCAGTACAACCTTGCATCAACACAACTGGAATTAAGAATCTATTTCGGACATGTGCTTGAAACCTGAGTACTGGTTCCTGAACTGAACCACTGAGTTTGAACCAGGACGCTCTCTTATCTTCAGGAATTCAATTATGGGTCCAGGCAATGAAGAGATATTTGATTCAGCTTCAGTTCTGGTTCACTGAAGAAAACCTCTCTGAATGGGTTTTTGGATTCAGGCCCAGATTCGGTGCCAGTTGCTGCTAGGAAATTGTGGGGGTGGGAGATGTGTTTTGGCTGCATCCACACACTCCCTGTAAGGTCTAGTTAGCCCCCCAAGGTATCTGTGCCATTAGTATTATGGAGCAGTGTTTTCACCACTGGAGTGGAAGGAAAAGGGTTAGGGGTTCACTGCAGAAAAAGTGCTAATGGGTTTGAGGTTGCAATGAGCAGGCATTAGAGTTGCATTTCCAGCACAAAGCTTATTATAATGTTGCCTGAGGCATTTTCAGGGCACCTTCAGTTGAGTTGAATTCTTACTCCTGAACTAGGGAAGTTGTCATTTGTCTCCGCGTGATAGCAGACTTGCTTAGAAAGATCAGCTTTCTGCAGAAGCATTTACAGGACAAAGCGGGGATCCTTTCCGGGCAAAGGAAACTCTCAGTTTCCTCAACATGTACAACAGATCGGTAGAGAGCAGTTGCTGTGAGACCAGCACAAAGCTTGCAACAACGGAAGGGTAGCAGGAAGTGGTTGCAAGTGCTGGCAAGCGAGCGTTACATTTGAAACATGGCCATGTATCCGCCGACCCCGAGATTCAGAGTGTCATCCTCACTTGTGCTGGAACAGCAAGGCCAGCTGGCCTGCGCTGTATCCAGAGCACATTGGGAGTGTTCACGAGCATGCCCGTTGGTGCCCTTGCCCCAGGGTAGGCTCCAGCCTCCCCTATGCGTTTCTCGGATCTGCGGCTGCTCTCGTCCTCCCTTCCGTCGCCTAGAACCGCTCTTGTGCCAGCCAAGTTCGACTGGTGCACAAGCAGTGCAGCGTGGCTGTGGGCTGGCCCCCTTGGGCTGACTCTGCTTCTAGCGTCTGCCCAATGGCACCAGTGCCAATGTGAGGCTGCCGGTCGGTGCCCTCGCGTTGGCGCCGGTGCCATTGGGCCGATGCAAGCGGTTGGTGTCGGCCAATGGCGCTTCTTGGATTGCGCCCTCAGTCATTGTTGCAAGCCCTCATGTACAAGCATGCCCTGGTATCCACTGATTCAGAATCCACAGTTTCAGTTATCCACTGATATCTTGGATACTGGGATGCCTATTAAAAAGATAGGGGAACTTCAGAGGTTTTGCTGCAACAAGGCAGAGAGAGAGAGAGAGAGAGAGAGAGAGAGAGAGAGAGAGAGAGAGATTTGTTTAACGTTCCCCTATCTTTAAAAAGGCACCCCAGTTTCAGGTATCCACAGTCGGGTCTGGAATAGAACCACAGGGATACCAGGGCATGCCTATATATTCCTGGAACTCTGGCAGAGAGAACAGTATATCTATTTGCAGATGTTGGCATTTTAAGCTGTGGTTTGTTCTTTAAATCTTTTTTAAAATATTTTTAATATTTCCAGGTTGCACTTCTATCTGTTTATTCCAAACAAGGACCAGGCGGAAGAAGCAAAGGCCTCAAGCTTGTATTGTAGCACTAATCTGCTGTTGGGTTTGCGCGTGGGTGTCTTATCTGCAGTGTTTTGGGTTGCAAATTGTTTCAAGCATGGAAATGGAGCACAATGTATGCTTTCAGGATTAGGACCGGCTCATCCATGAGGCCAACTGGAGCAGTTGCCTCCTGTGGTGGATTAGTGGTGGAGGGGCCCCTCCCATCTCCACCTGCCCACTCACCTCCTCTGCGCCTCCCACTCCCGGGATTGGAGAAGGAAGAGGAGGGCCGACCAGAAGAGAACGTGTGGAGAAGAGATTGGCGGGGTCGAGCGTCAGAGAGTAAGCGGAAGCAGAGCTCAAGACAGACAGAAATCCAGATGACCAGGTGGAGTCTATACTTCAAAGCAGTCCCTTTAACTTTGCTTTTCCAAACTATGACACCCACCTCTTCATGGCAAACTGGGTTGGCCCATTCATGAAGCAACTGCTTCAGCTTGTGGATTGGTGGGGGAGCACCTATCTCTATGCTCCTCTTCCTCCTTTCACATCCGGGATTGGACAATGAAGAGGAAGACATGTGGAGGAAGAGATTTGTGGAGCTGGAACGTTGGAGAATGGAAGGAGCTGAGGCTGCAACATCTTCAGGTAAAGGAGGGCAGCATTTAGCATGTTGCCTCCGGAGGTCCTGCTCCAACTCGTTGATGACTGCATGGATTCAGAAAAAAAAAGACCCACCTTCTTCATAATGTGCCTATATGGGCCCCACAGGCTTTTTGGAACATGCATCACTGTTGATGCCCCTTGTTACAAACACTAAGAAGGCTACATGTTTTTAACAGTTACAAACTGGCACCCAGCAGCATAGCAATGAGGTGCCCAACTTGCATATTTTGAAGGTTGATCAAGGCTGAGCCAAAGTGAAGCCTGTGAGTCAGATTCAAAGTGCCTCTTGCTTCCTTTGTTGCCTCCTTTCCTTTCATTATGATGAGTAAAGCCTGAATAGAAGCCAAGATGCTCATCTCCACAAAGTGACTGTGACTTCCAGATAACACCCAAAGTACCTGATCTGCTCAGATTCAAACCATCCATCTCCTGAACCAAAACCTTGATTAAATTTGCCCCAGGGGCATAACTAAAGAAATGCACCCTAGTGCACTGGGCTACATTGCCAGCAGCTGGAAAGAGGAAACAATCTGGCTCCATGCCAGACTTGTTGCCCCCCCGCCCCCGCTGGAGCACACAACAAACCTGTGTCGTACACAGCTAGAGCTCACAGCAAACAGGTCCCCTGCGTATTCCTGTTGCAACACAAAATGTGGCTGGGTGAGTGGGTGGGCAGCGCTCCTTTTGCCCATCCTCCATTGCTGGAGTGCCCAGCCATGTGCCCCCCTACTGCGAGGAGGGTGATGAAGAGCTGATCTGGCTGGCACAGGCAGGAGACATGACCAGGCGGGTGACTAGGACCGGTTGTTTTGTAGGCTTCTGGGGAGGGCAGGGCAGGCTTATGGGGGGAGCTACAAAAACTTGTGTGCACCAGGCAGCAGGTGGGTTAGCTATGCCACCAATTTGTCCTGCCCTTGCCCAGGAAAAGGACAGTGCCCAAGCCCTTTTGTTAAGTTGGGCATTTGCATTAGCCTTAACTCTGTTGTCTATTGAAAAGCCAGCAAGTCCATAACTCAGGAACTGGGAGCAAAAGAAGTGACCTAACCTAAGATCCACCTAGAAGGCCATAGGAGGCCGGAACAAGCCTCAGGGAAACAAAGGGCTTTAGGTTAGTCTGTGGGGAAATATGCTATGAAGGACCTGACCAAAGAGGCACAATTTGGAATGTCATCTTGCAATCTTCAGGCAGAGGGTACATTGTGCCATGTCAAAGCACTCCATGTGCTGAGAGAAATTAAAAAAGATTTTTGGCTTTTCCACCTGCCCTTCTTCCTTCTCTTCCTTCCTTCTCTTCCTTCTCTGCCTCCCAGAGCACAATCCTGAACTGGAGTTAGGCCGGCATAAGCTAAGCCAGCAAAGTTTAGCCAGCACAAGGGCCACCATAAAGCATGTTTGGACTACTCTGGGAGCAGGGGCGGTTCTAATCAGAACCGCGCCCAGGGCAGGGAATGAGATGGCACACACACACACCCCGCAACGTCATGACGTCACGATGTCATGACATTGCGGGGTGTGGCCTCCCTCCTGGCTCGGAGGGCGGGAAGCGGCCGCTGCGCCCTCTGAGCCGAGAGGGAAGCTGCTGGGGCGCGCACTCCGGGCTGGGGGTTTAAAGTGCACTTTAAACCCCCGGCCCGGAGTGCGCAGCCAGCGCCTGCTCCCCGCCCTGCCCTTGAAAGAGGGCAGCCATCTGACACAAGCATCCAAGCCTCTTCCTGGCAAGATTTGTGCCCCTGTGGGGGCATCAGTGGTGTCATTCAAATGATTTAGGAACAGGAACTCACTTTTGATTGGCCCTTGTCGGGAACCCGGAACCAGCCACGGAGCCTGTTAGGATCCGGAACGCCCGTTCTGGTCCGTTCCCCCTGAATGACATCACTGCCTTCGCCCCCCTAGGAATCTGGAGGAATCTGGAGCGCGGACACACCCCGGCGGCTCTCTCCCCTCCTGTCCACCGGGACGCACTCCAGGGCGTGGGTTTAAAGTGCACTTTAAACCCCCGACCCGGAGTGCGCAGCGCCTGCTCCCCGCTCTGTGTGCCGGGGCGTGCGGGCACTTTAAAGTCCTGGCAGACAGGAGGGGAGCGAGCCGCCGGGGTGCTCTCCGGGCCGGGGGTTTAAAGTGCACTTTAAACCCCCGGCCCGGAGTGCGCAGCGCCCGCTCCCTGCTCTTTCTGCCGGGGCGCGAGCACTTTAAAGTGCTTGTGTGTCCTGGCGGACAGGAGGGGAGCGGGCGCGGTGGGCGCCATGTTGGGGCATGCGGGGGGGCACGCCATGCCATCGGCGCCCCCCCAAGATGGCCCCAAGATGGCGCCCAGGGCTCTTGCCCCCTTTGCCCCCCCTAGATCCGCGACTGTCTGGGAGTCAGGGAGGATGGCTCACGTCTGTGTGCTGGCCTCTCTGACTCCGAGAGTGGTCCAAACATACTTTACGGTGTCCCTTGTGCTGGCCAAACTTTGCTGGCTTAGCTTATGCCGGCCTAACTCAGTTGGATTGCGCCCCCAGTCTCTCTGGTTCTCCCCCACATCTGCCTCCTCTCCTTCGAACTGCCCAGCCGAGGGATCTGGCAATGTAACCAGTCCTCACCCCCTCTTTGCTCCTCTCTCTCAGGAGCTTAGCGTGGCCATTTCTGAAGTGCCACCTTGACCTTTCCCTCAGTGAGTCTCCTCACACTCACCTCACACACACCTATTCTCTTTCTCAGATGGTTAGTGCATTCTTGCTTATTTACATGCATTTCATCTGTATTTACAGTATTTGCATTTATTATTTTGTCTTTGTAACCTGGGGTTTCAATTCCCCATCCTGTTATAAAAAAAACAATCCATAGTAAACCTTTTGGTTTGATTTGATTTAAACCCTTTTGACTCTCTGCCTTCCCCTCGTCTAGTGCTAATTGCCCCTAAGTGTGCCACAACCACAGCTCAAGCTCTTTTTAACACGCTTGTTGGGGATACACGTGTAGGTCTACAGATATATTCCTGCATGGTCATGAGCAGGTGCGGTAACACCATTTTCAACAGGTATTAGTTTTTCTTTGGCATCCATATCAGTCAGAGTTGGGAACAGTTATATATAGTGTAGATTAACGCATTATAACCCCTTTAATCATGTATGTGCTTAAGGATATAATACTCATCTATGGGTTCCAGAGGAGTGAGTGTTTAAGGGGGCAATCCTAACCAACTTTCCAGCACCGGGGTAAGGTGCTGGAAAAAAAGTAACTTGCAGATTTATTATGACAAAAACTGCTGTATTCTGGAGTCTATTTCATATGATGCATGGACACATGACAAATATAAGTATGTACACAAGTATAGGCATACCCTGGTATCTGCTAGGTTTCTGATCTGGATCTCCCCCGTGGATACCTGAAACTGTGGCTACTGGGGACATCTTTTTAAAGGTAGGGGAACATCTGTGGTTTTGCTGCAAGAAGGTAAAAAAAAGAGATCTGTTTAAATTGTTCCCCTATCTTTTTAATAGGCATCCCAGTATCCCTGGTATCCATGGATAACTGAAACCGTGGATGTCAAATCAGCAGATACTGGGGCATGCCTGTATAGAGGAAAAGATGCAGTGGCATCACTAGTGTGGTGTCACCCCCAAGGCCCCACCCCTTCCTGTCTCACTCTGGCCCTATCCTCTTAGGAGAACCAATACTTCTGTGTCTGCATTCCCAGCTAAAATGAAAGTGAAATACCAACCATTTCATTTGTCATGTTGATCCCTTGTTACCTTTGCTCTAATTGTAGGGTTCTTGACCCAGGGACTTCCCATTTTTGCTTATGTTACTCTGTGGTTCTGTACAAGGAATATTGACAAGATGACATTCCTAGTTATGCTTATGGTTGGAATGTGTAGTTTTAATCCCACGGACATTGCATAACTGTGCAATATTGTGGAATACATTATTGGCCGAGCTTCTGTTCAGTTTTCTTCAGCACATCAAGCCAAAATGCATTTTATTTGTGATGTTGCTCACCGGAAACTTGCACAATCACACATTTTTTTTCTCTGTTTCTTTCTCTGTTCTGACTCATAAATGAATCCAGGAAGCGAAAAGTGAAGATAATCAAAGCCCATCTTGCCATTACATCAAGTCTTGTGAGAGAAAACTCGCTTAATTTATGCCATAATTCAGCACGGTTATGCAACCAGTGAGAATTGCAACAATTCTCACAATTAACAGTGCAATCCTAGACATGTCTGCTCAGAAATAAATCCCATTAAATTCAATGAGACTTACTCCTAGGTATGTGGGCATAGGATTAGTAGCTACGATTATGTGCTGTCTTTGGATATGATCTATGGTTGCGTAAACATTAGGTGCATGGCAATGTGAAGAGTAAGCAATGATGCAATCTTATTCATGTCTACTCACAACTAAGTGCCTGTAATGAACAGCAGACAAACAGACGTTTGTCATCCTCCCTGACTCTGAGAGTGGTCCAAGTGCTCCTTACACTGGCCCTGGTGCCAGCCAAACTTTGTTGGCTCCCAGTTAGGATTGCACTCTTATTTGAAAATGTTCTGCCTTTCTTTCCAGAGTAGGATCAACCTGTGATGAAAACCAGCAGATATTCCAATTAATTTAACTCCTTTGTTCGATGATTGCATGTCCCTGTTGCATAATTTCATGTGTTACAGCACACAGTGGTAGTGTGTGGCAGCTCCAATTAAGAAACCTCTTATAGATAGCTACATTGTGCCTACGTGTTACTGGGTTAAGTAAGACCTCCCACAAAAGTAGTTATTACCCTCGTGTTACTACTAGAATGAAACAAACTGAAACAGCAGCACTGACTAACACTAGGACTGACTAACTCTCATTGTTGTTACTCACTCTGTGTGCAGTCCTGAGACCTATTCACAAACCACATGTGGGCTGCAACCCTATATGCGCTCAATGGGAGTAATTTTCATTGAATACAGTGGCACTATTATGATATTTGATATTGAAATAGAACAGGGCACAAGGGCCACCATAAAGCATGTTTGGACCACTCTCGGAGTTAGGGAGGATGACAAACGTCTGTGTGCTGATCAAGAGTGATCCAAACATGCTTTATGGTGGCCCTTGTGCCAGTCAAACTTTGCTGGCCTAACTGTGCTGGCCTAACTCCAGGTTAGGATTGTGTTCTCACTGGCACAAGAAGTGATGATAGCCATTAGTTTACATGGTTTTAAAAGGGGATCAGACAAATTCATGGAGGACAAGTTTACCTGAAGTTACAGTTTATGATAGCTATATGTGATCTACAGGCTCAGAGGTATTATGTTTGTGGAAAAACAGACTGCAGAGGAGAGTGAGTGAGCTACACATTTAGAGAGGGGCCTTGGACTAATCCTGAAGAAACCCTCACGGTAGGGCCAGCCCACCTATGCAGATCATTCTCCATCAATGGCTTTAGTTGCATAAAACTTTTAGAAGGTGTGTCCTTAACTTAACAGAGCTGGTGTCTTGGTACTGCAATTGTGGGAGTAAAGCTACCCAAAGCTCTCCTTCAGTCAACAACCTGTAGGTATTTAGGTCACCCTTCAGCTCAATTCACTGCCAGGCTCCCAACCATAAAAGGAAATACGCAAGGGAAGTTTCTCTAAGTCAATATAGGCACGGCCGGTATCCACTGATTCAGTATCCACCGTTATCCATGGATACTATGGATACTGGGACCCCTTTTAAATAGATAGGGGAACATCAAATGGTTTTGCTGCATCAAGATAAAAAAGAGACCTGTTTAATGTTACTCTATCTCAAATAATGTGTCCCCAGTATCCATGGTTTCAGTTATCCATTATGTAGTGGTGGGATTCAAATAAATTAACAACCGGTTCTATGTCCTTCAGGGCGGCCTTCAGGGCCATCCGCTGCCTTTCTTCCCTCTCCCAACCTAAAATTAGCAACCAGTTCTGCAGAACTGATGAGAACTGGCTGAATTTCACCACTGCCATGATGGCATCTGGAACTGTTTAGCTTGGTTGGTGGATATGCTCATATTTTTCTGGGTAACTTATTGTTACTGCATTAAAAGTTTATCTGAAAAGTTGATTTGAAAAAAAAACCCTACTTATACTTATTATTTGAAAGGTGTCCAGGTTGTTTCAGAAGAACTTTCTGACCAATATTAACCAAAAGGGGTCTGATAGACAGTTCCCCATCCCAAAGAAATTCAGCTCAAATTTAGAATTTGATTCAGCGCTCAACTGAGTTTGATGTTATCATGCAACCAACTGCATTTCTGGCTCCCTAAACTGTTTTCCTGCTTTATGGAGTAAAGAGGTTGATCTTCTTTGAGATTTCCAGAAGTTTTAACGTGAGGCTCAGCCCATCCTTTGAACTAGGCTTTCATTCATTGGTGCAATGCTTCATTACCCTTTAATGGACATTCTTGAACAAAGGAGACCTCTTGCTGCTATTTTGCAACCACACACAGACATCACTGCCAAATTGAAAGCAAGACATAGCCTGAATACATAGACAATAAATAATCTATTGCTGCTCCTGTTATTGGATATTGGCTTGAAATTTAGTAAGCTTTAACAGTTGCCCACTAGAATTGCTATGCCTTTATCAAGTCCCCAAGACAATGTTTGGCAGAAGACAAAGGTGCACAAGTTCCTGCCAGAATCTCCTTGCAGATTCTCTCCACACCATCCATATGATTATTGTTACTGCTTTCAAAAAGAAACTGGACACTAGCTCCACCATAAAGACAACTGTACAATCCACACAATGTTGCATCAAGTTGGATCTGGAGTTTTGCCCTCCACTCCCAAGCTATTTGTTGCAGTAATATTGCTGCAGTTATTACTTTATTTCCCATCCACGTGTACAGAACTATAGGTATTGGATAAACCGCTAAAAATGTGAACTTGCAGTTCTTTACAGCAAGGGGGAATAAAGTAGGATGTACATAACGATACACAACTGCTATGCTCAACCGACATGGCTTTCCATGTACAGGCATGCTGCGGTATTCACTGGGGATAGGTTCCTGGGCTCCCCATGGATACCTGACACTGGATCATAGACCAGAAGACACATGCACCATCTGCTGATCAACTTCATTGTAGCAAATAAGCCGTTAAGATGAGAGTCATCTGACACTACCAGGTAGGTGCAGTAGTACATAGAATTATACAGTCATAGAGTTGAGACTCACAGTCCCTGCCTGTACCTAGGCATGGTAAAACTTGCCAAAATCCTCCTAGGCGTGGTCAAACTTGCTTAAAGTAACTGCCACGTATGATAAACTTCGGATGCTTGAGAGCCGCAATATTTAAGAAGCATTCACATTCTTAAATATATTTACTCACCATGAACATGAAACATGCATTTTATTCCAGTGGACTCTCAATTTATACCTGGTAAATAATCATAAAGCTTGAACATTTCTTATTTACCTTTTATATTAATTGTGATGCAAAAAGGAGCTCAGCCAAGAGCCGCACATTGTATGTCAAAGAGCTGCATGTGACTCACGAGATTGGTTTAGCTATCCTTGTCCTTGAGCATCCCCAGCAGGTGCCTGTGGAGACTGCTTGAAGGCCAGATATTTCAATTATGATATATTCTACCATACCAGGAAGTGCAGCAACAGAGGTTATCCAATAGCCCCATCTTGTGGTCAGATTATTTTAAAGCATAACATAAACCGGATAGTCTTTTTTCCCCTGCCTTCAGCACATACTGCATACAGTCATTAGATGGTGCAGACATAGACTCTAGTGCGGACAGGTTTAACACGCTTTGACTTTTCTGCAGTATGCTTCAGTCCTCACTGAGGGTTGCATGTGTTTTCTTTGACTGGTGTGCGGGGCTGACCCCAGGAGCAGCAGGGCCCAATGTGGGGCCTTCCCATGGGACCTCCATCCTCTCCATGGGACCTCCACTCACCATACAGCCATGAGAAGAGAAGAGCACTTGTGGTGCCACGCACAGTGTGAGGCACCCAGAAATAGTTGGCGGTGACATGATGACATCATGGCTAACTGCTTCTAGGAGGCTTTTTGGGGGCTGTTTGGAGACAGTGCCAGATAGGATGGCTCAGTGGTCAGCCACTCCACTTGCCCCACTGGCTTACAGCCCACAGAGATCCTGGTTGCAGCAGCTAATGATCCACTAGCTGTACCAGTGTGGGAGCCCCAAAGTGCAGGGTGCAATGTGACAACAAAGGCCATGTTGGCTTAAGGTCAGCTCTGCTGGTGTGAACCATTGCAGCGCTTTGCTACATCCTGTGGCATGGGGAAGTGGCGTGTCTCTGTATTCCAGCCGTTTGGTGATGATGTCATTACTGTGTGCTGGTGAGAGCCAACAGAGCCAGGAGACTGAAGGCAACTCCTGTGGCAAGAAAGAGCATGGCTGAGGAACACAGAGAGGAAAAGCAGAAGAGAGAGGAGCAGGATGTGAATGGAGCAGGAAGAGTGGTATGAACAGGATAAGAGGAGAGGCTGAGGTAGGGGGACTTGGGGGTCCAGCGGAGAAGAAGCAAAGAGTGGTTTCAATTCCAGTTACGCAACCACACAGCCTATGGGGAAAGGCGGCTGGTACCCCGCCAGTGATGTCATGCAGGGGGTACGCGGGGGTACGCAAGTACCGGTTTCTAGGATTACAACTGGCCCCGCCCATTCACCCGCCCACTCGTCGACTCCGCCCCCTGCAACGTTTGAATTTCCTGCATGTTTGAGTTGCCTGCATGTTCTCAGAGCCAGGCAGGCAGGCAGGCAGCAAGCGGAGCCTTGCCTTGCCTTGCCTTGCCACTGAAAAATGAGCTGCTCTGGGGTTTTGGGACTGTTGGGTCACTTTAACATGATGCCAGGCCTCCTTAACATGTTCTGGGGCTGCTGTGGAATACTGTTGCAACTGTTGGGTCAGTTTAAAATCATCTGAGGCCTCAAAAAGGGCTTTTTTCATGTCCTTTCCTGCCACGACATCACTTCCGGCTTATGACGTCACTTCCGGTGGGCGGGTCCTGACACGTGCCAATCAAAAGTGAGTACCTGTTCTTAAATCATTTAGATGACACCACTGTACCCCGCCCTTATTGACAGCAGTGGCAGAATACCCACTGAAGAACTATGGGGAGGAAGCCCTGGGAGGCAGGATGGTTGGCTCCAAAGGAAGAAAGGGCATCAGCTCCTCTTTCCCCCAGATTCCAGTCATCCCTCCTGAGCAGCACCACATCACAAGAAAGTCTGTTTTTTGGTCTCCTGGGTCCCTTTGGGCAAAGCCACCCAGTCCTTCCCCAACATGAGACATGGCTTTGGGAGGAGGCAGGACAAGGGGGATGCTTTGCAACGGAATTTCCCTTGATTCCCCCCCCCCAATATTTCCCAACCAGGCTGCAAATCAGCAGGCAGACTCTGCCTTGCCACAGGCTTATGGGGCTGAAAGCCAGAATGGAATGACTCCAAACCACAGTTGACCCATGAGGACAAAGTCATGAGAACAGAGCAGGTGACAGAGCATGTCAAAACGTGCAGGTGGCATCCTGCTAGGTTGGTCACCTTCAGACTTTAGGTGAGGATGGCATGTTTGATTTCATCTCAGGGCACAATCCTAACCTGGAGTTAGTCTGGCACAGTTAGGCCAGCAAAGTTTGGCTGGCACAAGGGACACCATGAAGTATGTCTGGATGTCTCTCAGTGTCTGAGAGGCCAGTACACAGGCATGTGCCATCCTCCCTGACTCCGAGAGTGGTCCAAACGCACTTTACAGTGGCCTTTGTGCTGGCCAAACTTTGCTGGCCTAACTGTGCCAGACTAACTCCAGGTTAGATTGCACCCTCAAGCATATAAAAAACACATGCACCTCCAAACCGTTTCCTGGTACATGGAAAGAAGCACAGAGTCTGCCTTGCATTTTTATGGAGTGTCCAAGCAATGGTGGGCCTAAGGGGTGTGTGTCCAGGGGTTCACATGGGTCGGAGCGGCAGTGGAGCTGCTGCCACTTGCCTGCCTGAGCTGCAAGAAGCATGAAATGGAGTGCAGCGTGGTGGGGTGGTGGTGATGTGCAAGGGGAGGTGAGCATCAACCGGGCCGGGGGCAGCAATGGCTGGATCTGCCACTGTATACAAGTGTAAGTACATGTAGTTCTGTGAAAGCTAAAAAATAAGGAATATGTGCGATAAGGCTCATTTTGGTGTGGCAATACCAAAACGTAAAAAGGTAAAGGTTTCCCCAAGACCGATTGGTCTAGTCGTGACCGACTGTAGGGGGCAGTGCTCATCTCCATTTCTAAGCCAAAGAGCTGGTGTTTGTCCTAGGACAAGCTCCCATAGTCATGTGGCTGGCATGACTCTACGCCGTAGCGCACGGAACGCCGTTACCTTCCCACCGAAGTGGTCCCTATTTATCTACTTGCATTTAGGTGCTTTCGAACTGCTAGGTTGGCAGGAGCTGGGACAAGCAACAGGAGCTCACTCCATCGTATGGTCTCGAACTCCCAACCTTCCAGTCAGAAAGCCCAGCAGCAGCGGTTTAACCCACAGCGCCACCAAGTCCCAAAATGTAGTCCTCACCACCACCAAATGTAGTCACCACCAAAACATTGTATATGTTTTGGGTGTCCATTTGAACCATATTAATCACTGCTCCAATGGCAATACAGTAGTTTCTTTCTGGGTTATTTTTGGCAGACAGCTTTCACACAGGGATTGCTTCAGAAAGAATCACACTCCAAACAAATGGCCCCACTTGGAGAGAGCCCAAAATGAAGCAAAGTCTCTCCACATAACTCTGAACTGAAGCAAAGCCAGCAGAGCCTCTTCAGAGGGCCAGCCACTTTGTTTGGCTTTTCAAACTTCCTGCCTACAGCCTGGAGACTCTTCTTCCAAAAATGGAATGTGATTTCCACACAGTTAGGGCCAAGGTGGGGTAGATCAGGCAAAAGACCAGGTGAGTAACAGCTCTGAGCAGTATGAGTGCTGCTAATTGCTGCTTCTTTTCCCAGTCGCTGTGATTCTTGGGAGGGAACTATGAAAATAGGAAAGCACGGAGGTCTTGGGCTCATGGTTTTCTGTGCCCTATGTGAGTTCACTCTTGGAGTGAGTGAATGAATGAATGAATGATTAGATACTCTCACTGTGGTCACAGGGACAGCCCAATCATGAGGCTACCTGGCAAATGAATCAGCCCCCCTGCTCATCTGTCTGCCAAGCACACCAAGTTCAAACCCCCTTCCTGGACTTAATCTGCCTACGCAGATCAACTCAGGCTTGTGCCTGCTAGAATTGACCCATAGCAGCTGATCTACAGATCCGAGTTGTCCCATGGCAGCTGCTAAGGCTTACCCTAGGGCAATGCTCTCCTAACTGGAGACCGCTGCAGCAAAGTGTCCCTGGCACGAACGGCACTTTCTGTTCTGCTGGGAGTGCTTCTGAAGACCCTGACTACAGCCCGCAGGGGTCTTTGTGATTTGCCGCATCCGGGGTCTGCTGCCCCAGCATGCGTTGCGCACGGAGTTCCACGCAGAATTGGCTGGCGGCAAAGACACCTGGACGCTGCAGTTGGGGTCTTCGGAGGCCCGTAGGTTGGAGTTTGGTGACCCCTGCCCTAGGGGTTGAGGGGGTCAATAACAAATGAGGCGACCTGGGATTCAGCAGAGGCTGCGCCGCGACTACTGCATTGCCATTTGGTAGGATTCGGCTGACAGTAGGTATGTGCAGTAAAACAAATTCATTTCAGATACTGCTTTGTTGCTTCATTTGGTAGCCTGATTCCTTTTGCTGGTTTGGTTCAACAATTTCCCTCACTTTGAGCCCTGTTAGGTTGGCTCCCCCATTAAAGTTTTGATTCCTTTTTTCCCCACTGATTTCAAGGAGCAAAATTCAATTTGCAGCCATTTTTAAAAATTACTTTTCAGAGATGGATGAAATTTACAGGAATAGAAGCGAAGCCTTCCTTAAGGGAACAAAGCTGGCCAAATGTCATCACAATAGATGCTGGGGTTTTCATCACAGAGACAATTGAAGTTTGATAATTTAAAAATGTATCTGCTGTTCTTCCCTGTGCTTTTGTGGTTGGTTGGTCATGGACAGTTGTCCCAAGGTAAGTAGGTAACAGGGTTCAAGAGTCATCCATAAAAAGAGTTTTAGAGGTTTGAGTTGATTATTTTATTTTGTGTCCAACTTGTATCAAAGGTCAAAATGTAAGAACATAGTAAGAGCCCTGCCACTGATAGAGTGATACATGTCGTAAAAGAATGGTATATTAGTGACCAGTGTATATTAGTGACCTGTGATCTGCTTCAGTTAGGAATATGACCTGTAACCTGTTTCTTTTAGAGATGCTTTTAGTTCCAAGTCAGCAAAATGTACCAGCCTGTACATAAGTGAGTTAAGGGTGAAGAGATAAGAATGGGATACAAGGCTGTATGTATCAGGAGCAATGCTGACATGTACTTATCTGTTGTAACAGTATAGCTTTCTGGATGTTACTGCCTATTCTATGCCTAATGCATTAACCTATGTAAAGATGCCTATATAAGCCTATGCTATCTCTTTATCGAGGCCGCTCCCTGCTTGTTTTGTCAAGAGACACTGGGAACGGACCACTGCGCAGTAGTAAAATAAAATACTGAGAAAACCTCCTCCCTGCCCGATGTCCTTCTTTAATCAGGTAACAGAGAAGCATCTGAAATACACAGTTAGGGTTGCCAACCATCTCTTCCTAGCAGTCTGTTGTGGCATTGCAAGTTATCCAACAGACAGCCAAGTAACAGGTGCCAGTGCAGTCAGGCTGCACCAGTTGGTTCACTGTCTGTCAAAATGCAAGGGCCTGCATGGATTGTATACGTCCTGATATTGATAATTGGGTCTAGCTTTCACTCCAGTTCACTCTCGGTGTTCCCGTTAATGTTAAATTTGTTGTTGTTTTAATGTATTATTTTAATGTGTTTTACTTATTATGTTTTACTTATTATGGTTACATTGTATTTTGTTTGTTCTCTGTAAGCCGCTTTGGGCATTTGCTTAGACATAGGAAAGGCGGGGTATAAATTTTTCAAATAAATAAAATTATATAGGTCAGCAATGCTGCCAGGCGGCAGATGGGCTCACAGCCCAAGACCAAAAAGGATCATAGCCTAGGATCAGAAAGGATCCAGTTTGAACTTCACGTCTGCCATGAACTGATCAGGCAACTTCAGGCAAGCCATTCCTTAGTCACCCATCAGTAACCTGAGGATAAGTAAAATTGTAGTTAGTTCGCTGAGCCATTAGAAAAAAAATCCAAAACAGGATAAATAATGTTATTACATATAAAAAATCTCAAATTTGTGTGAGATTTTGAGGTCTCCAGACATGTTTTTTTCCCCTCAGACTGGATATTATTAAAATGAAGAAGTGCGGAATAGACACAAAATGGGAATGATGCAAAAGCCCCAAAGTGAAGTTTATAACAGCCTTATGATAAAGCACAGCTAGAATTATGGAAACAGACAGTGCAGTCCTATGCAGGTTTATGCAGAAGTAAATCCCATTGTGTTCAATGGTACTTGCTCTCAGAAAAGTGTACATAGTGCAATGTTAACTGGATTACCCTGCTAAACCATTCTTAATATTCCAGCAGTCCAGTTATTCAATGCATGCTATTTTTTGTGAAATAAAAATGGGATTTTTTTCTCTGTGTTGTGGTAGATCAGCTTTATCTACATTATATAGTTAACCTATACATAATGTTTATATACTGTACATGGGAATTTTTAACTGCCATTAATGCTGGCACTTGCTTTCTATTTTTGACGTTATAGTAACAGATACACTATGCACAGCTTTTACTAGATCACACACAACGATCTGAGAGAAGGTGCAAAGAGAAAAGATCCACTCCTTAGAATCAACCTGCCTTAGCCTAGGATCTAAGAAAGCAACCAGAAAGCTATCTATTTTGTAGGCATTTTCTCCAACACTTTGACGAGCCAAGGCTGTGATATTGATATCGTAGCCTTTTGCACGGTAACAAAATAGAGGTTGCAATACTGACCCCTCCAGAAGAAAAAAAAAACCCAACCCAACCCACCACCCCTGTCCCTTTTTGCCCACTGCTTTGTCTCTGCATCAGATCACTGGCCCCCACCAGTCATATTGTTCTCAGGAATATGTTGCAGCCAAGGCTGTCTTGCTGCAGTCCTCGACAAAAGGCATCGTTTCTTTTGAAGCCCCCTCCTCTTTTTTTTTCTTAAAGACCCGCGGATAGGTGCGCGCTGCCAGCATGTCCCTTCATTTCGCACGCAGACGTCTTGCATTGTGCTGCTCTCCCTGGATGCGGGGCTCAAGGCTTGCTGGCGCCCGGAGATTTCTTTTGTTGTGGCAGCAGCAGCAGCAGCTTCTTGCCGGCACGCGCAGCACGAGAGCGGGGAGCGGGTGCTGCCGAAGGCTGGAGGGAGACGTTGCAGAACGAGTGCGTCAGAAAGCGAGCGAGGGAGAGGGGAGGGACGGCGATGATGAGCTCAGGCGCCTGGCAGCGAGGCTGAGAGAAGCAGCAGAAGGTGAGCCGAGGTGGAGCCTGAAGCGAGCCAGCCCCTCCCCAGCCGCGACCACCTCCGGCCCACCTTCGCTCCTCGGCTTCTCGCAGCTCGCCGAGGTGAGTGCGTGGCTCGGGGGCGAGCGACGAGGGGCAGACTTGCGGGGTGGGGGCCGGGGGGGCCTGACTGATGCCAACCTGCTGGCTCGGCTGCTGCTGAATGCCGTCCCCCCCCCCCCCGTAATAATCCGGGCCTGGTCCTGGCGCTGGAGCGCGCCGCGCTCTCAGGCGAGGGAGGTGGGAGTCGCCCTTCTTGCAGGGGAGCCCGGCGGGGGGCCGTGAGGAGGGGGCGGTGGGTGCTCGGCGCTCTTTCCAGCCGGCTGGCTAGCTTGTGTGTGGCGTGTGGCGCGCGCACGCCCACCGCCGCTTCGTGCTCCGGAGGCCTTTCTGCGCCAGCCAGCCAGGTAGGGGGTGTGTGTTTGTGGGTTCGAGTGCCGGCATCCCCTGCATGCCTCGGGGGAGCTGGGCGTTGCAGGACCGATCTCGCCGTGCCTCTCCCGCTCCACGGCCCTCTCCTCGCATTCAGGACTGTGCGCATCCGCCCCTCCGGTTGGCGCGAGGAATGGCTGGCGCCCTTTCCTGCCGGCCTCAGCTGGAGAGAATGAATTAAATCCGCTCCAGGCGGGCTGTGGCGTCGGTCTGAGCGGTCCTTTCCATATAGGCTATCGACGGTGGTCGGGCACCCCAGCAAAATCCTTAATTGCAAAGAACAGCCTGCTCTCGCGGAGGGTTCGCATCCATTCGCCTCTCCTCCTTGCTTGTGCGGTGTGCATAGGCCAATAAGCGTGATGTAGCGGGTAATATCTGTGATTGCATAGTGTTCATTTGAAACCCGTTAGAGATAAGGCAGAGCAGCCACTATTGTGTGCTGCTGTATTTTCGAAGAATGCATATGCCATTATTAGCCTCCGAGGGTCGCGTGCCTGGGTTTCCTTGCGTTTCTTGTGGAAACGGCATTGGGCAATGGCTTGTAGCATATAAGGGGTTAATTTTGTTGTAATCGCGTAGCTAACATGTGACTTTGTGTGTGTGGGGGTATCAGAACGGGTAGCATTGTATGTGCCTTACATTGAAATGGAATTTGGCCCAAGGTAGACTAAACAATTTAGGTAAGTTATTATCTGTTATTTGGAAGGGGGTGGGTTTGAGACTTTGCAAGTGGATTTTGAAGGTTATTTTTGTATCTGTTGCGGTGATCTCTACTGTTGGGGGGTGGGGAAAAGGAATTTCATATGTCCTTTCAGCAAAATGCTTTTATATATTACACTGCTCTGGCTAGTGGAGTAAATGGAAGTGAACCGTTAAAAAGAGTTGGGTTCCCCCTCCTTGTGCTCATGTGGTGGGGAGTTCCATGCAAAGCATGAAATTGAGAGTGCATATTCAGAGCTGAGTGCTCCCAAATTGGTGTGATCTGCCACTTGCAGAGTTTCAGACCAGGGGTATCCAAACTTTTCAATACGAGGACCACATTGTATATTTTACACACTTTTGCAAGCTAAAAAAATAGTTTTA
Organism: Lerista edwardsae; assembly: GCA_029204185.1. NCBI lineage: Eukaryota > Metazoa > Chordata > Lepidosauria > Squamata > Scincidae > Lerista > Lerista edwardsae. Next base: position 51,924,190 of record JAJKFI010000001.1, on the reverse strand, counting down.
TGAATGAATGATGAAAATTTAAATGAATAAGTTTTACTTGGATCTTTTTGTAATCGGTATGATATGATTCTGAACTAATGTAACGCAAAGAAACAATACCATGTCTAAACAGAAAATGATATATGATAAGGAAAAATGTCAAATGAAAGCAAATGCTCAGACAAAAAAAGTAAGTTGCTGCAGGCTGGATGTGGCCCCCAGGCCATAGTTTGGAGACCCTTCCCTTAAATCCTTTCCCAGAGGAAACGTAAACCTTGCTTTGGGCTCATTTGTCATCTGCAGTCCTTTTTTCTTTCCTTTTATTCCCTTGACCTAGGCAAACCATCAGTGTTATATTGGGGGAGGCCTCTCTCTCTCTCTCTCTCTCTCTGGCTTTCTATGGCAAATCTGGAGAACGTCTCCTTTGTGGAACTATCAGATTTGTATTGTAATAATTATTGAAACTCCAGTTTTATACATACACACGCACACATTTAAATGCATCTGTGATTTTTGGATTTTTGGTTGTGCAAACCACAGCAATGGGAGCTTCAGCTGTTTTAAATTTACCAATAATTACAGTAGAGGTGGAAGACTTGTCCTTTGTGAAGCACTATGCACATTGGTGGTGCTAAATGTAACACTAACCTATAATATTACTTTAAGTAAATGGTAAACTGTAAACTGTATGGGAACAGGGCTTCAGTGAATTATAGCATCTTTTTATAATGAGGTTTCTGAGTAGCTTTAAGGTAGTTCTCCTTCCCACTTCCAGAACTTCAGGTGACACAATTTTAGTATAAAGGAAATGCATGTGTGTAATGCCTGCTGTTCTGTTCTACTCTGGTGTTAAATGATACACATTGGGGGAAAAACTTCACACATGCTGAAGGGGTCTGAGCTTTGGTGACAAACAAGAAAAGAGATCTTAGGGTCATGGTCGCTAGCTCAATGAAAACATTGATATACAGTAGTAATGCTGAAATGATTGAAACTGACTGGTGGGAGACTTAGGACAGACCTTTCTTTATGGCGCATAACTAGTCTGTGGAATTTGTTTTCAGAAGATGTGGTGGTGACCACTAGCTTGGATGGCTGTGAAAGAGAACTAGAGAAATGGAGGACAGGTGTATCAATGATTGCTAGTCCAGATGGCTGTGAGTCCCCCCCCCCATTCAGTGTCGGGATGCCTCTACCAGTTGAAGGGGAGCAGTGGTGGAGTTCCTAAATGGTAGCCACTATGTGAAACATAACAAAGTGGACTAGATGGGCCTTTGGCCTGATGTAGGGGGACTGCCGTTATGTTCTTATGACAAAAAAGTACTTCTTTACATAGCACATAATTATTTTATGGAATTTATTGATGGCTATATGCTATTTCCAGGTTCTGCAGCGGTCTGCCTCTGAACACCTGGTACAGGGAGGGAACAAGGAGCATTTATCTCCTGCTTGTAGGCTTCCGCAAAGCATTTGGATGCCCACTGTGGGAAACAGGGTGCTTGACTAGATGGGCCTTTGACCAGCTTCCTGTTCTTATACAAAAGATCCTGAGATAGTTCTTTATGCCAGTGTGTGTAATTAATCTGTGGAACTCTTGCCACAGGATACAGTGCTGGCGTCTGGCCTAGATGCCTTTAAAGGGGATTGGACAGGTTTATGGAGGAAATGTCTGTTAGAAATAAAGGCAACATCAAATGCAAGAGCTGCAGAGAGTGACATAATATTCCATAGGCAGGTGTGTTCTAAGAAGCAGTTCCAACCTGTCAATCATATGTGACAGTTACTGGATCGTAACTGAACTTTAAATGAAGGATGTGCATTGGTGAACTCTCTCAGCAGTTCTTTCAAGTACTCAAACCAAGAGTGATTAAGAAACAACGTTATGGTTTATGAATTTCAACGCTGTTAGAACCTCTGGTCCTAAACCAGGTGCTTTACCAATAAGATTTAAGAAATATATTTGTCTGAGCTTTACCTCGGCCTCAAGTTTTTTATTCCTTATGAGCATCATTTTGTCTTAGTCGCAGGCAGCCTGATGGTACCAAGTCATTTTTAATCAAGAGCTTTTCTTCTACCTGTTTTGCTGTGTTCTCCTTAACAACCACTCCAACAAAGTCCATTGCAGGTTACAAGCCATGATGGGTATATGCAACCTCTTGGTTTTAAAAGTAGGCTGCTTCAAGATGCCAGATGCAAGAAAGTGGCAACAGGATGCAGGCATCTGGTTGTTTCATGTGCTGCCTGAGGCATCTGGTGGGCCACTGTGAGATATAGGAAGCCTTTGGCTTAAATCCAGTGGGGCTCTTCTTATGGTTAACTTTCAGTTGGCCTGAGTGTGCAGCAAAAGCCTGCAAGACCTAGCTGTGCCAAGCTCTTGTACTCCCCACAGGCTTTGCATTGTAAGCAGAGATCAGCATTGGTGGATAAGCTCGCTGCTAGTCTTGTCCTGTCGAACTTTGGGAATCCTGAAGTTCCTCGGAACTCTGTTTGAGAAGCATTGATCGGTGATCTTAATAGGTCTGTCAGAATAATGCTGCCAGAGTTGTATAATGTCTCCATGGTAGATGCCAACTTTAGAAGTGAGTTTATAACTTTTCCAGCATAAACTGTTGGGCCACATCAAATCCCGAGGCATTGTGATTATATGTTGCATTGAGTACTCCTTTTGTCTTCTGTGATCCGAATATATCTAATTGTGTGGAGAACAAAAACTGCTTTTAAAAAGGGTTGTGTAGCAGGGATAACCTATTGCCCCCAGGCATGGCTGCCAGAATATCCAGAATTCCATAAATTGTTGGTCATTCGTTTGCAATTTGTACATTGTAACATACATTGTAAAATATATTATAACAATTAATTAGTGCTTTGTGCAAGACTTGCATAGATTGTATGAAGGTGGGCACTTTTGTTTTTGGTCTCCATTGGCAAAAATCAATTGTGTGACTTCATTGAAAGATAATGGATTGTCTAACGCTTAGGTGTAAAGGGGAAGCATGTGGGATGCTGTCTGCTAGATCAGTGGTTCTCAAATGCTTTAGCATCAGGACCCACTTTTTAGAATGTTGGGACCCACCAGAAGTGATGTCATTAATCTGGAGGTGATGTCATGGCCAAAAGTGACATCATCAAACAGGAACATGTTTAACATCCCCCAAATAAAAACAATTAAGTATGTAAGTAAAAGTTTACAATATTAGCTTACAATACAAGTTTAAAAAATATGTAAAACAAAGAATACTTCTAACACTCCCAATAGTTTAAACAGTTGCCGGTATGTTTTAGAAAATTCCCCAAACATCCCAAAGGCTGCAGTCCTATCCACACTTACCCAGGATTAAGCCCCATTGACTTTGTTAAAAACATGTACTGTATATAGTAGCCTGTTAAAAGTAGACACATATCATGATAGCAGCAAGTCTAATACTGGTTCAGGCATTTCCCAATATGTGGAGGATAGGTTCCTGGGCTCCCCATGGATACTTGAAAACATGGATAAGAGGGAACCTATGTTAAATATAGGGCTCTCCCCTGCCCCCACCCCCAAACAAGAGATTCAAAGTAAGAATAAAGGAAGGTAAGGCCCCCCCCCCGTCTGTGGATAATTGAAACCATGGATACAGGGGCCCATCTGTATATTAAAAATAAAATATACATTAAAACAAATGGGGATCCACCTGAAATTGTCTCACAACCCTCCTATTGAATCCTGACCCACAGTTTGAGAAACACTGTGCTGACACTGGTCAGAAGATTTAGCCCAGAGGGTTAATGCCTCCGTTTGCCCGAAGATAACAGCTGAAGATCCGAAGGTTGTGAGTTCGAGACTACCGGAAGCCTCTGTGAGCGGCAGACCTTGCAAACTGCGGCTGATTAAAAGCTGAGTTCCACCTGCCTTGTGGGAGAGGAGTATGCTGAAGTCAGCTGCGTCTCTGGTGGGAGCAGGGAAGCATCTTATCAGCCAGCAGAAGACAGACGGGTGGCTAAGAAAGAAGGCTAAATCCAGAAAGAAAGATCTGTATGAGTGTTGTTCTTGAAAGATAGAACATTTCTGTAAATTGTAAAAACCTTTGGGTTTGTGAATAAAAGTCTGCCTATGTAAACCGCCTTGAGTTACAGTCATTAGAGAAATCTAGTGATTTTAAGAAAGGCAGTATATAAATACATGTATTATTATTATTATTTTATATGTTAATTGCTGCTGATGTGGCAAATGGAAGTGACTCAGATTGGGTGTGCAAGGTAAGGTTGGCATTAGAGCAGCATTTGCTTAAGATGCCAACCACCAACAGCATCCTTTTACTGCAGTAAGTATGTCTTTTCTAGATGCTATTTATCTCTTGGGAAGATCACACAGGTGGCAGAGTGGTGGCTGGGGTTGCTAAACAATGATGTCCCAGCAACTTGTCCCATCAAAATGAAGCAGTGTTGAATGGTTGCAGGCAGGCAGGTGGTGGTGGTGGGGGAAATGACAGTGTTACAGCCATATTAGATGGTTCCCATACCATACTATTACAGCAGAAGTTCTTTCCATACTTGCATGGGTCGGGGAACTGCATTTATCTGAACTCCTGATTACCTTAATCCAGATCACAAAGTGATTAGATGCTGTGCTTCTCTACGTGGGAGAACCCTAAACCTCATTGGGACTGCTCCATAGAGGGGATGTCTTTTAAAGTCACCTTTTGGCTACTTTTTTCATCTTTAACAATGAGTTCAGTATGACAAAGCCTTATGTAAAACATCGAACGTCTAAATTTTGCAGTGGGTAAAATTCTATGCTTTTCTTTAATTGGGCCTCCATGTACTGATCCTGGAAGGACCCAGCTAAAACACTCCTAGCAGATCGCTGTTGCTTATCCTTCTGCTGCTACCACCACCTCCCACCATGATTGTCAAAGCCTAGTAACTGTTCTAAAGAGCTGTGTGCATTTGTGACATCTGATCGGCTGCACAGGCTCTGTCCCTCAAATGGGGCACAGTGTGAAGGAAATTTAATTCCCAAGAAAACGCTGGCCTTCTTCTTTTAGGTGGATGGCCTGTGCCCGTTAGGTCATGTGTTTGGGCTACCTGGAATTCAGATTTCTTTTTATCAATTTCAAAAATTGATATAAGTATTCTCGAGCAAGGAATTATGAACTTTTGGGAGGAGATATTAGTTACAACTTCCCAGGAATTATAACTGCTTTTTAAAAAATTGGTTATAGAGCTGAAAACACATACGCCAGCATGCCTAAAATTAGCTAACAGTAATTGTATTAATGTGTAGCAGAATACTTGACTGAGACGTGGGCAGCGTGAGCTAACAATCTTTATAAGGGCTCGTGCCATTTTTCATTATCTTGACAAATGTGGTGAATATTGTCCAGAGCAAATCCCAGCGGGCCAGTTGCTTTGGCTTAGGGTTAGACTTGACAGAAGATCATTGTTCTGCTTGCACAGCAAAACATGTCAGCCTTTGTTTTGACCTTTGTGTGTTCTGTTGGAAGTCCTTTATCATATTCCAAGGGTGGGCTACCTGCTGTTGAAAAGCTGCTGGGGCAGTTTTGTGTGGTCTGTCAAAGCTTGCTCAAGTCTTGGGAATTTTTGCTCTTGGTGTCAAATTGTCATCTCCCATAGTGGCAGGGAGAAGTTGTTCAAAATGCTACAATTGATGATGAAGTATGTAAAATGCTCTGTCCCAGCGATTTTTCAAAGTCCTACTCCGACTTTGAAGCCGCAGTAAGTGCTTGCGGGGATTCGGGGGGACACCCAGCAGCTCCGCAGCAATCACGGTGCAGCAGGCATTAAGTATTTAGGAACTGTAAGTAAAGTAGTTGCTTGAGCTTTAACCTCAGCCTTAGTTTTTATTCCTTATGAACATCATTTTGTTTTGGTTGCAAGCAGCCTGATGGTGGCAAGTCATTTTTGATCCCAAGCGGGGGTTTTCTTCTACTTGTGTTGCTGTGCTCTGCTTACCAACCATGCCAGCATTTCAGGGCTAGTTTAGTAGGCTTGTTTTCAATTTGGGGCATTAATATAAGGATATCCATGTCCCCCAGTTCTCATTTTGGTATGGGTGATATATTAATTGCGACAGAGGCCAGATTGGATGAGAAATCAGGAGAAATATGGGTTTTGCTTTGCTTTTTCCAAAAAAAATAATTTGAAAGCAGCTGCAGAGACTCTGGAAATTACATCAGAGCCATGTGTTGGGGGCGGGGAAGGAGAGTTAATCCTCTTTCTCTCTGCCTTTTTCCTGATTTAAATTGTATTCTCTCTCTTTCCTCCCCATCCTCCCAAGGCTGCTACTTCCCCTGTAGGGGAAAACACACAGGTACATACCCATATGATTTTCTCTTCAGGGCAACAGCAGTTTGGAAGGGAATTTAGATCTGGAGAAAATGGCATGGGGATGAATCCCTCCCTTCCCCAGGATGCAGGGTTGCCTTGGGCTGCCTCTAACTTAAAGCCACCACCTGCAGATCTCTTGAAATGTCATCTGGCTTGGCTCTGTAATATGCAATTGCATTGATTCATAGTCTGTCTCCATTGTGGTGGTTGACCCTTAGTTGTTTCCTTTCAGGGAGAGAATTTTAATTTCCATCTTGTTTCATATTTGCAGCACGGCAGTTTGGAGACTTTTTCAGGTAAATGTTAAAAAGAATGTGTTAGCCCAGTGGTCTTAAACCTTTTTCATGCCATGGGCACAATAAATCAATTAAATAAAGTATGACACTGGGGACCCGCTGGTGATCCCACCCCGGGACCCTATTTGCCAGCCCCATTCCACCTTCCCAGCCCTTTCACTGTAACTAAATATTCTTATTAGCATAAAAAGTTACCATGAAGCCTGGCACTAGTGAAAGCTGTTTTAGCACAATTGCCAAGAACCTGAGCAGGCTGGGAGATAATCTCCTGGTACTGAAAGGGGTACACCAGATGCCTCCTATCCCCCTTTACCTGGTAGGTGCTCTAGTCCAGCTATCTTCAACCTGTTTTATTCTTGAAGTTGCCATAACCCCACAACTGAGGCTTCGCAACCCCATTTGGGTCCTGACCCCAAGGTTGAAGAACACTGTGTTAGCTCTTAAACATGAAATCTTCATGAGTGCTGTGAGCACGTCAAGAGTCAAGATTGTGCTGTTTTTCATGTATCCAGAAATGGCCTCTTTGAAGAACTCATGTAACTTCTAAAATTTACTAGGACTGTTGAGGACAATGAGGAGAAGAAATGGGTAGTTGTTGATTTTACTTGCATTCAGATTGAAAGTGACAATTTGGGTCTCTTACTAATCCAGACCAGTATAAGCCGCTTCAGAGAGTTTACAAATAATGAGGTGAGTGCATTAATCTGAGTTGCTTGGTGGGTATTGCCAACCTATTTTTAAGTTGGACAAGTAAGACCTTAGGCTCAGTGTAGTGCTAGAGTCTAGTACGGGTTGGCGGAGATCTTCTCTGCTTTTTTAATATCTGCATGAACTGTTGGAAAGGCTGTCTAGCTATTTGGATTACTGTAATGTGATCCAAACATGCTGATAACCCAGATCTATATACTATATTTCTCTTTTCCATCTGAAGCAGTATCATACTTGAATGACTGCTTGAAGTCAGTAACAGGCTGGGTGCGGATGAATGAAATGAATGAAAAACTTGACGATTCTCAAGGGGATGGCTCATTGATGAGTGGGGGGTTGTGTGGATTATTACACATATACAGGTTGAGCCAAGCCAGGTACGGCCCAACTTGTACTCCAGTTGCTTCCGGAGGCTTTTCTGAGGCCAGTGGAGGCCACACAACCTCCGTGGGCCTTGGAATGACCTCTGGAGGTCCTAGAAGGGCACTTCCAGCTTTTGGCTGAAAACTGGAAGTGCCCTTCTAGCACCCCTGGAGTCTCTTTTGAGGCCTGTGGGTGCCGTGCTCCAGTTGCATTCAGAGCCCTAGTGGGCTGGAAGACTGGATTTCATTATCCACAATTTTTGGTATCCATTGGGGGCCAGGAACGGATCCTCTGCAGATAGCGAGGCTCAACTGTACTGCTTTTTCAACAAAGTAGTTCAAAGTGATTTGTATAGCAAAATAAATTGGTAAATATGGTTCCCTGTCCCCCAAAAGGGCTCGCAGTCAAGAAATGCACAAGAGACACCAGCAACAGCCTCTGGAAAGGTCACTGTGCTGGGGTGAAGAGGGATAATTGCTCCCCCTCCCGCTACATAGAACACCACTTTGAAAGGCGCCTCCTTGTCCAGATAGCTAAATGCCACCGGGTGGTGGTCTTGCTACCTGGATGGACTCATAAATAGATATGTGTGGTAAACATTACACGTTGGTTCTCAGTTCACAAATGTGGCTATTTTCTGTTTTGGAGAAGGCAAAACTCCATGTTGGAAAGTAATAGTCGCTTTATACCGATTAGATGTCTCAAAAACCTGTCTCTCTTCCCCGTCCCCATACTCCAGCCTCTTTCTAGTCCCTGCTGGATGTTGTGAATTGTGCTGGGTAGTTTTTCAAGTTCCTGGTCAGTGTACTGTATTCTATAATTTCCTGGCATCTCCCATTCAAATGCTAAGTAAGTTTGGAGACAGAGCCAGCCCCAATTAGTGTGAAGAATGCAAAGCTCCTACTGGCATAAGGTTCTCCAGTTTTTACAAGCCCACCCAGTGATGCAGTATTGATTGGGCTCTACCACCCAGGGGTGAACATCCTTTATCAGAGCTGGCAGCTTTTCAGTTTTAAAGGAAGCAACTGTGGTGTCTAGGCAGGAATCCTGATTTAGATCCTGTTTGGAACTTCCTTCTGGGGTTGAATGCACTAAGGTGAACTTCATGCTTTGGCCACATGGAGGGCGATTACCTCCTAGGTCAGTGATGGCAAACCTTTTGGGCTCGGTGTCAAAATTTTGGAAAATGCTTAACTTGACTGTGCAGGTGTGTCAATCCCCTTCCGAACCAAAAGAGAAACAGTTTTTAATATTCATTTATTTAAACAAAAAATACAGTCCAATCATGTGTGGTGCTATCTATATATATAAAAATGGATGTGGGTATGTATGTTATGTATACACGTCTCCGTGCCTTGACCCACGGCCACGAAACTTGGCACACACGTACCTTGCAGCCTGGAAGGAATCACTGCGGGGGTCAGACCCCCCTACAGCCCCCCATTTTTCAGGGAGGGGCCGGGTCGTCAGGAACCAAGGGGATTGCATTGGACTACAGGTCTGCTGCCACCCTGTGGTCACAGGCGATTCTGCAGGTTATGTGGGAGGGCTGCAGTACCTCAGCTACTACACAGGGACAGAAATGAAAGTGAAACTAAACTGCTGTGCACTGCCTGAGTTGGCCAGGCTGGAAAGAGCAGGCTCCAGAGAGTTCCAGCACCCAGTCGGATCTGAGAGGGACCTATTTGCAGGGAGCTAACTGGCCACCTCTGCCTGTTTCTCATACGTCGGGGCTATCCTGCCACACGACCTGCAGACATTGGTCAGTGAGTATGCCTGTTGCATGTGGCTCTTTGACTTGATTCTGTCCCTGTTTCCTCATTCACTTCACAGTGATACTGTGCATTTCGGGTTCCAGGTCATCAGTACTTTCTTATTTCAGGGACGAGTTCTATATTTCTAAATATGGATCTAACTATTTCATTCTTTGGAGGGATGTTTGTATATTTCTGTGTATGTTCCACCATTACTCTGGAACGCCTGGGACGATGTGCCCCAAACGGGCTACACTTCTCCCTCCCGGGCAACGCCGGGTCACAAAAAGCTAGTGTATTCTATAAAGAAACATCAAATAATTGCAAAACATAATTTATTGAGTAAAATTGAGTAAAATACACTCAAATTTTGTCAGATGTTGGTGAACACTGGTGTGTCACCCCAAATGTTGTGGTGTGTCACCTTTGACACGCGTGTCATAGGTTTGCCATCACTGTCCTAGGTCTTGCAACCCAGCTGTGGAGAATAGACTTCCAGCTCCTGGAATCCTGTAACTATGCAAGTGAGAAGGTTCAGTGTCCAGGACCTAGTCCAGGATTTTTCACAATTTGTTTGTAGCTTGTGGTGGTGGTGGGGAAGGGATGCTCCAGTGGTGGAAGTGGTCCAAAGTGCTTTTTATTGGTTCACCAGCTGGGAAACAAGGGCTTTCATACTATTGTGCATATTACTATTGTACATTACCTATGCACATACTATTGCGCATAGTATTGTGGTAACCTTTGAACTTGACTGCTGTTGCTTTGGGGTGGCACTGCCCTTGAAGACAACTTTATCTGGTCCAGGACATACTTGCACATAGCATATTGCACTAGTATTACAAAAGCCCAAATAATTGGCATTTTAGTTTCAGAGAAGAAGCAAGAAAAGTTTTAATCTCTAAATCTTACATAGTCTGGATCAGCAACATGCAGAGGCATAGCTAGGTCATTTGTCACCTGGGGCCCATAAATTTTAACCCTATAAATGACAAAATGATCTTCAGTAATAGTCTTGACATGAAATGAAGAATAATAATGGACTGAAAATCAATGTAGTGAACATTTCCCCACAAGCAGGGGATGTCCTGCATGTAGTACTCCGTGACATAATGCCCCTGCATCTGGAGGTTCAATGTAGCCATCATGGTGAATGATCATTGATGGAATGTTTGGAATCCACTTTTAAACATGATGTGTAGTTTGGGCCTTCGAGACCAGAATCAAATATATTACTATATGTATAGTTCTAGGTTGTTAGGTTTTTGTAGTCATGGGAGGGACCAGATGTCTCCCACTCACTGAAAATCTTATTCAGGCATCTCTCTGGCAGATGAGACTTGCAGATATTGCCCACACATTTTCAGGTGTATAAATTGACAGCCACATGGGCTAGAAACGTGTCTCTCACAAACTGAAAGAGTCAGGAAGCTGAATTGGGTGCCCATGATCCGTCTTGGCATTCGTCCTGAGCTCCTGCAGAATCATGGCATGTTATGACTAACTTTTTTGCCTAGACAAATCTTTATAGCTGCTAGTTTTAGAAACAGGAGAGAGTTGACCACATTGCAAAAACATTAGCAGCATTCAGAAAACATCTCTTTCATATATTTCGTGTTACATTTCAATTCCGTGGGAACAACCACAACAATGCAGCTCTCTGTTAGTGAAGGACATTCATAGCGTAGTCATTTTGCACAGTCATGGGAAGGGTGAACAGTTGGTGGCTATTACAGAGGAGAGCAGCACAACTTCGGGGTCTTGGGACAAAGAGGTTTTTAATGCTATTAGGCAGGCATCTCTTCCTGAGGTGCAAGAAAATGAGAGTACACACTTATTTCAGGCACAGAAAGTAGTGGAGTGCTCCTCCTAATTAAAAAACTATTACTTGGAATTGGAATTCTTCTTCACCCATCCCCTTTCCCTTTTAATTTCCGTTTTGCATGAATGCTCATGTCAGCTGAGGTTGCTTAAGGCTACATTGAATTTGCTCAGTCAGCCAGAATATTCACTGGCCAATCAGGTGGTATCTTGTCAACAGGGCAGAATCTCCGAATACATGACAAGGATATGGCCTGACAGTTTTACTGTCATGCAGTGCTCGGCCTTAAAGCGCAAGGAAGGGAAAAAAGCCATCATAGAAGATTGAAGGGGCTTGCCAGTACTGCATAAGCAGCTGTTTCTGTCTTGCTCTGCTACATCTATCTATTATTACACAGTATATGCTGGTACTAATCCAGTTTGTAAAGGTTGATTTCCTAGCTTAAGTAAAAGAGCAGAGTGATGCCTGCTTAGAATTTCCCCGGTGGCTACCCCTGGGGCATCGGTCCTTGCCAATAGGGAACACAAACTACTTTTGAATCATTAAATGTTTATTGTTTTGCTTTCTGAAGTCTTCAAGAAGTTTGCAAGCCGGTATAAAAGGTGAAGAGGATTACTTATTGAATGAATGTTCTTACGTCTGTTGTAAAGGAGGAGGATCAGGACCAGAAATATTCTTGGTTGTATTTAGAATGGACCAGTTCTAGAGGAGGAAGAAGAGGATGGAACCCCATTCCTAGAAAGTTGCTGTCTTTGTTATGCAGTAGGTTTTTTTGGGAGGGGTGGGGGTTCAAAATAGCTGGTCCAGCAGAACCCTGGAAGGAAAACTTGATAACTTGAAGGCCTGAAATGGAAGAATTTACATTTTTAAAGTTACAATTTAAAAATCTTGCAGATTGTGTTTAAATGAACTCTAGAGGCAGATGTAGTAGAGATACAAGACCAGTTCTTCCAAATTTTCTGGATTTATTGAAGAAATAGCAGCTGAGGAACAACTGTGAGTTTTGTTCCTGAAGTGCAAACTCCTTACTTCTGGTTCATTATGTACGCACAAACAAAGATGGTGACTGCCATTTCCCCCCTTCTTCCTAAATGTTTTAGTAATTGGCATGTAATTGGCAATAAAGCCAGAGTGCAGTTAAACAGCTGTTGCTGCATATTTTCTGCTTTGCTTCTCCTCTATTTGAAAAATGCCAGGAATGATGACCGAGAGGCTTTTTGTTGTGCCTGGTGGTATGTGTATCTCATTGTTGTAAGTTCAATGGAAACTTGCATTGTAATATGCTATTTAACTTTTTTTTTAAAAAAAATCCGGTTATTGTGTGGCTCATTTGCGCTAGCAAATGGTTCAATTCTAATTGCTTTCAGTTCCTTAACTGCACTACTTCTGTAGTGATTGCCTGAAATGACACCTTACGCTTGTGTCCTCGAGTGGTGTTTGTGATTAAAAATGGCCCGAAGTGGTCATTCGGAACACCTGGAGTGGTGTTCGTCCTCAAAATGGCCCGAAGACATCTGATGCAGTTAATACTGCTTCAGATCAGTGGGTCTGGGACTTCAGGCTGCATGGGTTGGGTTCAATTTGGAAACTAGATGGAAACCTCTCTAACCTTCCTAACTTTGGAGGAACAATGGAACTAAGGGCCAAATCCTATTCAGCATTCCAGTACTGATGGAGCCTTGCCAATAGGGAAAGTCACGGAGGCCTCCTCAAGTAAGGGAACATTTGTTCCCTTTCCTCAGGGCTGCATTACAGCTGCATCAGTCCTGGAAAATTTGATAGGATTGGGCCCTAAGTACAATAGATAAGTAACATGAAGCTGCTAATCTGCCTCTGAAGCTTTTTTCATCCAGAAGCTTCCAGTAAAGCAATACAAAGGATTTCAATCTATGACTCTGTCTTAATTGCCTCTATTTATGATTCCCAAATTGTGGGTCTGGACCCACCAGTGGATCGCAAATTAAATTTTTGATGGGCCGTGAAAAGTTTTTGAAATACAAAAAACAACAACACAATTTTGCAAGCACCCTTGCTCAGTTTGCAGAAGAAAATTGTTAGCTGGCATGAGGTAATCTTCATGCCACCAAATTAAAATATCACATTTTCTAGTAATTGACATGTTGTAGAAGCATATGTGAACCCAGTTTCAGCCTTTGTCTGGCCTGGAAGTCCCGAACTGCACATCCTGCTCTCCAGTTCAGCCTTCTGAGAACCCTGGAATGATTGTAAATGTTTGGGGGAACAATCCTTGAGCTCCATTTCTAGGGAAAGTCTAGCAAATGTCTGCACATACATACTATATGTAAGGTCTCTAGCAGCCTTGGGAGCCCAGGACCCTGATGATTAATAAACAATTTGTTATTATTAATGACAATATTTATTTCTATATATTTTTTGTCTAGTAGGTCATGATTGTCCCTGTGTTAAAATGTTTGGGAACCACAGGCCTATACGGAAATAGTCTTGCATTAGCTCTGCATTGTCCTTGGCTATTACATTTGCCATTTTCATTGGTACAAAGGATATAGTTGTATTTTCTACCTGAGGTTGAAAGGGAGTTGTGATAGCCTACAAAACTCAACATGCATTGCATGCTCCAATGGACAAAGAATAGTGAGAGCATATTGGTGTTGCCTATTGACTATGATGTAATTCTGATTTGTTTTGCAAATGTGTACTGTGATAACACATGGAATCTGGGTAGGTGCATTTAACCATGGTGACAGTTATCAGTTGGAAGAACAAACTTCTCTGCTTCAGTGTGCCATGTGCTGGGGACAGAGGTCTAGTAAATCATCCATTGCAGCTGTTGTCTGTCGCCCCTAACGAACAGAGTGAGCTTTGTGCAGGTGCTTCTTGCTCACAATATCGGCAGCTGCACAAATTCAGCCCCAGTGATGGCCATTTGAATTGCTTGGCTTGTTATTTCTTGTGCCATTTTAGGAAAGTCAGTTTGTTCCAGGCAGTTTGATGACTTCAAGACCTGAGCTAGAACAGGGGTGGCTCTAGATCAGATCTGGTTTTTAAGACTGTGTTAGAAGTTGTAATGATGAAACTTGCTTCCAAGTGTGTGTATGTAAGACGTAGTGAGGCTTGTATCATATGCCTGTGGAACTGGGACAGAAGCCAAACTATATCTACTGATATTGGTGCCGATTTGCTAAATATCTACCTGTTTTAGAATGATCCAGGTGCTCCTCTTTATCGACTGAAACTGAATAGGGTCCTAGCAGTTCAAATGGTGTAGCAATCAGCTGATAGCTAGAAGAGTTTGAAAATGTTTTTTTTTAAACTTGGCAGTAAGCCCATTGTGTTCAGTAAAACTTAGGCTGTAATCCTATTTTACTCATTGGAAACAAACCTCTACTGATAGGTTATTCTAATCTGAGATGCACAACTTTTAACTCTCCAGACCCAGAGTCTTGGTTACTAATCATATATTGCTGTTGTCCTTACAGTCCCGATGTTTAGTGCTTTGGAATAGGCAGTTCCTTTCTCTCCTTTCTTTGCTTGCATAATTCAGCACATTCTGACTGAACCAGCTTCTCCTTGGCATGTGTGGAGCTTTTTGAAAAAGCCTGATTCATCAGAGACGGCCCAATACCCTTTGGTGCCCAAGGCAGGGCACCACATGCTGCCCTTTCACTACCTTCCCCCTTGCCCTTTTTCAGAGCTAGCTTGGTGGCAGCCTGCAAAGAGTTTACTATATTCTCCTCCTTGATGCACTGTATTTGAAAAAAGATGCAGCCAGAGTGGGAGATGCCTCCCTGCTCCTTGTTTTCCTCTCTTTTTCAAATCCAGAAAGATGAATTTGGGCAGCAGAAAGGAGGAGGTGGACTAAGGCAGCCCTGTCTCCCCCTCCCCAAACCATCACCTGAAAGAACTGTCTTAGTCTGCCTCGGAAAGGGCTGGTCCTGCCAACCACAGACAGAGGCATTTCTCTCGCACTGTAACTTTTCAGAACTCCAGGGGTAGTAAGTGTAGGGGTACATTCATGTATGTGCAAGCACATGTGTTTTCTGCTGGGCACCTGGAGTGAACATTGGAAACGGCTCCTGCTATTTTACCAAGTTTGATGGTCTCTGAAATGTATGGACTTTTAAAATAATGCTGATTGGCAGCCCAGTCCTGGGCTGCCTGTCCGCTACATCCAGCAGTAACCCTGGAGACTCGCCAGTGGGTCTCCTCCTCACCAATGGGTATCCTGTAGCTGCAGACTTGAAGGCCTCTATGTCAAGACTGCACGGCCTGACACGGAGGTCTGGATCTGTCAGTGTAGGTTGCAGTTGGTCCCATCCCACTCAGGAACTCCCTCACTGGCCGCCCAGAAGGAGTGCAATGCTGGCGGCCGTAAAAGTTATTGTTCTCCAGCATCTTGATGCCACGTCTGGGTGCACGGGATAGCACTAGATCAGAGTGGGCAGTAAGCCCTTACTGCCCATGTTGGACATTTGCTATGGCACGTTAGCAACACCAGCATGGATGATACATTTGTACTGTCCACTCTGGAGGGTTCTGGATTGGGCCCTTACTGCACCTACATGCTGTAACCCTATGGGTGTGATCTATTTCAAGGGGATGGCCTTCCCAGTGGACCTGTTGGACAACTACAATCATGAAGATTTGGAGAGTTCTGCAGAAGATTATCTGTCAGATCTTCGGTGTGGTGATCCAGAAAACCCAGAGTTCCTGTCTCTTGGGAATAATGTCAAAGTAAGAGTCAAGATAATTTGGTGCCCTTGAACTATCTTTCTGGTATCTGTGGACATTGATAAAATTAGATGGCACTTAGTAGTCCATTTCCGAAAACTCCCCCCCCCCCCACATCTGACTTGGCAGATGATGAAGAGGGTATATGCTCTGGGATTGTACTGTGTACTTGAGGACATTGATGCTTCAGTTGTCTCCTCTTTACCAAGAGACCACATCACACTCACCTAAAAAGTCCCACTCACCTAAAAAATCTAGGGATTCTTGATACAATTATTGGTAATTTCCAGCTATTTGCTGTGTACCTTTCACCATAAATGGGCTAGTAGAACACTTTTACTATTTGACTAACTTCAACATGGTAACAAAATGCAACTCATAAAGGACAGAAAAGGCAAGTGATGAGCAATGGCTTATAGCCTAAGCTTCTGCAAATCAGTGTTCTGTTGTTGGAAGTACCTTCCAACCTTTGTGCAGGTACCTTTTCCGCTCATGGAATGCATCTGCAACAACAGAGCAGTGCTTTGCAAAAGTTGAGGATACAAGCCAATCCTGGTGGTGGAATAACAATCTACAGATATGTTGGGTAACTATAAATACCATTGCAGAATAAATTAAATGGGCTTGTAGGAGTAAAACCAAACTGTATGCAGCTGCTTACTGCAGTTGATTAATCGTATGGAATTCAAGACCCTTAACAAAGATCACTTACTAAATTGCTGGACTAAAATTTCTTACTGCTAGGTTCCAGTGGTGAGTCCTTGGCAAATTGATACACAGCAAAACCATGAGAGAGCCAGGGTTAGCTGCATTTCTGTTTTGGCTGGTTAGTGCTGGGAAGGGAACAGACGAGACTATTGTTTGTCGTGTATTTTAATGTGGTATTTTGCTATTAATTGTTAACAAAAAATACTCCATTGAAACATGACTCCTTTTTTTTCCTCCCCTCCCAGATTCCCATTCGTTTGTCAACGGTAGGCTTTGTTCCCCTTTATGGTGGTGAAGAGAGGCACAAAGTTCTTGCTTTGTTTGCACCAGAGGATTCGCTCACAGGTTGTGCTTCAAACTCTGATTTCCCTCATGTCGCTTTCTGCTCTGAGTGTTCTGTTGCTGTGCCTAACATTTATTTGGCCTTTGTCCAGAGATCTAAAGAGCCCAGCTTCAGTTGTATCTCTGGCTCTCAAAGCATAACCAGATATGATCAGTTGCTGGCAGGAGAGTTGGAAAGACTTAATCCCCCGACCTCCGTTTCTCTATCACTGTTCAGTCATCATGGCGAAGGGCAGCCACTGAAGATGCTGACCTCTTCGGATCTTGTCGCGGAGGACATCTCTGGCTGCTAGCAGAAATTGTGCTGCTGCCCTCTTTTGTTTAGAACTTAGAGCTTTAGAACTTAACAGGTCCTTAGAACTTTAGAAGGGACCAAAGAGCTATTGTTGATCATGTGACAATATGAGGGGCTGTGAGAGCCAGCCTTCCCCTTCTCCACTCTTGCCAAGTTCTGCTTTCAGTTAAGGAATGATGCATGTGAGGAACTGGCTTCCCTTGTCTCAGAAACACTTTTCTGAGCAAAAGTGGCCTCCCTGCTTTTCCTTTCGGCTCTCATTCTTGAAGGGCCGAGGAAGGGCTGGGCCCGTAGCTCTGCAAAATATCACCAGGCAGGACTGAAAAAAAGACCCTCATCTGAAATCCTGGTTGACCACTTGCGATTAGTGTAACTACTGACCTTGGTAGACCAGTGGCCTGACTTAGTACAAGGGAGCTTTGTAGGAAGAAACCGTCGTCCTGTTCCTGATTCCCTTTCCATTCAGGGAAAACCATCCATGTGGATACAAAACTCATGTCTGGTTTTATCATAGAAATTTGAGTCAAATTTTAGTTTCTTAAGGATGTGACTGTTCATAGAACAGTGACTGAACCACTGCTTCCTCAGCATGGGCAGCACAATCCAAGCGCGCCCATTGCATCGATACAATGTGATAGCTTTGACGCGGTGTCGGTAGCTGGGTGGCACCCCCGCATCAGCATGATGCTTGGCTGAAGCCGGCCGGCACAAGAGAGGCTCCGTGTTGGGATGGGATTGGGATTGGCAGAGGGGATGACGTTTCTGGGTGGGGGGAGGGCGGGACATGGGCTGGCTCCGAATTCAGCCATAAGGCCAAATTCTAAGCCTGTCCAGGAGGCCACGCAGCCCCAATTTTGGGCCGCGCGGTCTCCTCGGCTCTGTGCCTGCTGTTTAGTAGGCGCAGAGCCGAGGAGTGCATAGAGGAGGCTGGAGCCTTCCCTACAGTAAGGGCGCAAATGTGCCCTTGCCGCGGGGAGGCTCCAGCCTCCCCAACACAGTGTCGGATATGGTGCTCGCCGGCCAGCCTCGCCATTCCGGCGCTGCGTTGGATTGCGCCTTGCGTGTTACTGTGCCATGTAGAGCATATGCATTCATTGTCAAATACTGATAATAAAGAAAAGTGGCATATTTTTATGTGCCACTTTTCTTTATTATCAGTATTTAACAATGAATAAAATATGCACACATATAACCATGTACTGATATGTTTGACATTATTAAGGTTAACAACATTAATACACACTAATGCAATACTCTCCTTTTTTCATTCAAGCTGTTGCCCTGTTTCTTGCTGATCAGTGGTGGACTATTGATGATATTTTGAGAACTTCTGTTCCTTCTAGAGAAGGACTGTGGCTGGTAAGAAAAAACTCTCTGACTCAATAGGGTAATTTTAAGTCAAATAAAGAGTGTTCAGTGTATTCCAAGTGTAAAATGTACAGTATATTTATTGGAATGTTGTGTGTCTAGATACATGCGCTTCTACATCCCTGGGACTTACCGGTAGTAGTTTTATGGGAAACAGCAGTAGTTTTATTGGTCTCCCAAAACTCTTGTGATGTCTTGCCAGAACTTAATAATAGTTAAACCACTTCATATCCCCTTCTAAGTGTAGGGTATGTCTGATTAAGTTTCCATCCAGTGCTTGATTCTATGGTACTCAATCTGCATTTTCTCAGAAGTGTCCTGTTATTACATGGCTATTTTGGAACAAAATGTTTCCCCTATTACTAGCATCAGTCATATTCGTATGTGTGTGTTTACCTAGGTGAAGACCATTGGGGAGAGAGTGGCTCTCTATGTGCTAAATAGAATAATTTATCGCAAGCAAGAAATAGAGAAGAATGAATTCCCATTCCTTTGTCATGGTAGCCACGATTATGCTAAGATTCTGTGGAAGAAAGGAGAGGCAATTGGCTTTTATTCTGTTAAGCTTCCAGGTAAGATTGTCCTTTAAAACACACACAAAAACATCTAATGTAAGAAAAACAAAATAAACCTTGTTTTTTACACCACATTCTCCATGACTCTTCTGATGTTTATTGGGGGGGGGGGGAAGTGGAGTGGCCGGTGAGTGCTTTCCCAGGCCACAGTTGGCCTGCTGGACAGTCTTCACTGAAGGGCTTGATGGTCATGTCTCATGAGGGATGTATAGAATATATCAGGTGTGGCCAAACCTGCTTAATGTAAGAGCCACATATGATAAACGTCAGATGTTTGAGAGCCTCAGTATTTAAGAAGCATGTAAATTCTAAAATGTAGTTACTTGCCATGAAAACTAAATTTTCCTTAAATCCAGTGGATTCTCATTTTATACCTGGTAAATATAAAGCCTGAAACTTTACCTCTTATATTAATTGTGATGCAAAAAGTTGCTCAGCCAACACGTTTCTACAAGCTGCGCATTATATGTCAAAGAGCTGCATGTGGCCTGCCATTTGGCCACCCCTGCAATATGTGCTTGCCTATTTAGGTTCCATAGATAAGGGCGCTTTCTTTGCTTTTCCCTCAGATATCGTCTTGCCTGCCCTTTCAAGTAATATAGAGGAGAGCGAATAGTTTAGTTCCTGTGGGGTGGGTCTGTATGAGATGTTTGTCTCTTCAGACATATCTTGAACATAACTTCACCTCCTCCTGGGTGATGTACTTAATTAGGTAGAAAAATTGTTCTTATGCTGAAGAGGTACCAATTTTCCCTTGTTATTGCTGATACACTCAGAGAGGAACTTTGTCCTTGGCAAGTACATTATAGTGCTGGTAGGTGTGCCAGCTGCCATCTCAGTTTACTGCGACTGCTGTTCACATTTGTACTGCAAAAGAAAAAAGGAGGGATAAATAAAATCACAGTTATGGGTAACCAAGAAGCCTGGCACAGACCTACTATTCAGCTTCCTTTCTCTTTTCCATTGTAAACCAGTGGTGCACTTCTCTATTGTTAAAAAAGATTTCTTCTAACACACTGGCCAAAGAAGCGTGTAAGGTATGTTTGCAGAAGCATTGTAGAGTCATTGTAGTTGTTTTCATTGGACTGAATGGATTAATTTCTAGGGAAACTGGTTGCCAAGTGCAACATATTATATGGTCTTGATAACTGCAGGAAGCTTGATATTTGGCCAGATGGGCCCCTGACTTGCCAGATCTTGGGGAAAGGCAATTTGACAGATGGCTTGTACTGATGTGGCTTTTTTTTACTGTTATTTTGTATATATATTTTGGACTTTTGAAGAGCAGAGTTGCTATTTTGTATGCAGTTTTAGGGATTTGTGTCCAGTTTTTGTTTGTTATGCTCTTTCATGGCTAGAAGAAGCAATTCTTCAAAAATTACCCTTCTTCCCTTGCCCCATATATTCAGGAGCCAGGAAGTGGTGAAATTAAGATGCAGGAGTAGGTTCATTTTGGGCAAAATGATTCCCAAGTTCACCCCTCGTCATACCAACCCAAACGTACCATCCGAGACACTACCCCAGCTAGGGCATTTGGTACCTGGGCTGTGATGTTGGCTGTCACCCCTGGAAATGCCTCACATGGAAGTAATTGGGATGATATGATGACGTCTTTGCCAGTTACTTCTGGGTTTATGCCACTCGGAGTGGTTGCGAGCCGCTTTGAGCAGCCAACAGCTTTTCTTGCTGGAGAAGAAGGCGATTGGCTGCTCAGAGTGACTTGCAAGCACTCTAAGCACCTGTGAGGGTGGGTGCCAGAGAAGGTACTGCAGCAGTGTGGAGGGCTCCTTGCTGCTGCAGTACCTTCTCTGGCACACACACACACACCCTTTGCTACCCCCTCTCACCTGGACTCTTGTGCGCATTTTTGGGTGGGCGGTGGGTGCATGTTGCCGCTGCTCTTTTGTTCTGGAGGCTGAGCTCCCTGTCAGAGAAGTGACATTCCCCATGTGACCCAGAGGCCTGAAGCCTTTTACTCTCCTAGCTTCCCTTAGTTATATTAGTGACCGGAGATTCTGCTGTCACCCCTCTCTTGTCTATAGTAGGAACGAAAGGAAAAAGTTAGCTTTTGGCAAGATTGAAAAAATAAAGAATGATTGAATTTTTGCATAAAAGTAGAATTAAAGCAATGAAAAAGGATCATGTCGGGGCTGGCCACTGGCCCATGCTTATCAGAGGGTCCACTTGGCCAAGCTGATGCCTCAAACCCTCAGTATCTATAGAAGAATTATGCCCACTGTGTGTGTGTGCGTGCGTGATGATAGCGTAGAAGCAGCTTACAGCTGCTTGGAAAGAGGCTTACAGCTGCTTGCCTACAGAGGCTTGGAAAGGCTTCAAAGTTGCAGAGCTCCGGCAAGGAATCACTCGGACAACAGAGATTAGGGTAGCAAGGACTTCTATATTCTCAGAAGAAGGCTTCTTGCAGCAAAGAACAGCTAACAGGTTCAGCAAAGCTCCTCCAACAGCAACACTTACATCTCCAGCAACTAACCACAGGTGTTTCTGGTCTTGATTAAATAGTCCCAAGCATCCAATCAGAGATCAGATTATCTCATCCCCAGGTTGAAGCTGAGTCAGAATGACGCAGCACTTTACTGCTGGTCTGCTAGGCCTGAATGACTCAGCACTTTACCCCCTGAGTCGGCCTAGTGTTAGGCCTTTCCCCATTCAGGCCTGTAAATTTCCAGGGACTTCCTTCAGTATCCCAACAGTGCGTGCCTGCCTGCCTTCAGAGGGCTTGTGCAGGAACCTCTAACAACCTGGCACTGTCAGTGAGTTGAAGCAGAGGTTCTGTCCTCTAAAGCCGTTTGAGAAGATAGTTAAAAAAGAAAAGTTTTTCTGGTATGCGTAAGAGAGATTTTGTTGTGTTCCTCCTGTCATAATGTTGGAGATAGTTAAAGAACACTGATGAAAAATGTGAAAGGTGGGTTAAAAGAAGTGCATGGCCCTTTTTGTTTGG
This sequence comes from Lerista edwardsae, assembly GCA_029204185.1. Taxonomy (NCBI): domain Eukaryota; kingdom Metazoa; phylum Chordata; class Lepidosauria; order Squamata; family Scincidae; genus Lerista; species Lerista edwardsae. Next base: position 51,901,984 of record JAJKFI010000001.1, on the reverse strand, counting down.
TTTTTGTAAACTGTTTTGAGTACATCAAGAAGAGGAGGTTATCCTGGAGTTGCTGATCATGCATTATGTTCTGATTGCAGGGAGCATGTGTAGTGCCTTTCTTACCCAGAGCTACCAGCTTCCAGTCCTGGACACCATGTTTATGAGAAAGAAACATCGAGGGAAAGATTTTGGGCTTCTGATGCTGGAAGACTTTGTGGACTCATTTACAGAAGACTCACTTGGTCTGCGGTTCCCACTGACCTCTTTTATGCATTCTGGTAAGCCCTTTGGTTTGATGGCTTCATTGCAAAATTACCTTTTTATAATTTTAGGACCTCTTATATATTTTTTAAAACAATAAATGGTTAAGGAAGAGGGTGTAGCTCGATGGTAGAGCACACGCTTTGCATGTAGCAGGTCTCGGGTTCAAATTCCAGGTGGGACAGGAAAAAACGCTTCTCAGTCATTGTAGGCAATGCTGAGCTGGCAGGAATAATGACCTGACTCTGTAGGCAGCTTCCAGGTAACCCTCTAAGATGTGTGCGGCCATCAGCTCCACGTCTTCTGCAGTTTTGTCTGTACTGTGATTTCCCCTTTTTGGAGCCTCATTACCAAGATTTATCCATTTGAATAATATATATCCTGCCTTTCCAAAGGCAGCTTACATGGACAGGGTAGTCTAAACCACCATTTTTCAATGGGCTTTTAACAAAAGATTCAATCTTCTGTGATTCACTGAATCTTCAATTACAGATATAGCCTTCACAGTGTGGTTCTCTCCTCTAGCTGCATGCCATCAAACTTCAGAGGCATTCATAAGTCAAGCCTGGACAGGTCCTCAAGGTCATACCCAGTGGCGCCGTGGGGGGGGGCAGGCCATATCAGGTGACATGCATGGGGGGGGGGGGACCACCAGGGACCAAAATAGCTAAAATCGTGGTTTTAAAAGGTACTACCATCATGCTATATACCGTTTGGATGTGCAATTTCACCCTGAATTCAATGAAAAAAAACGGGAGTGTAATATCGTAATTCTATCAAACGTTATGGCCAAAAAACTAAAATCCCAAAAAATAACTTTTAATGTAAAATCTCAATTTTTTTTAAAAAAAAAATTGTGGTTTTAGGGACTACTATATACTGTTGGATGCAGAATTTCACCCAGAATTCAATTAAGAAACCAGAGTGTAATATCTTCATTCTATCAAAAGTTATGGCCAAAAACCCGAAAACTTTGTTATGTAAAACTTACGTAAAAAAACCATGATTTTTTAAAAAAATCATTATGAGTCAGTTCTCATTTCCCTATATCAGAGCTAATACTAGAGCTTTTATTTGTGTGAGTGTCATCAAATTGGCCACTGGTTTTTTGTTGGTTACTAATTTGTTGGGTGACTTGTACTATAGTTAAATAAATAAAGTTGATGGGGGGGGGGTAACACCAACCCTAGTAATAACACTGCGTTTAGGTTGTAATTTATTCTGTATGGTTTGGGACGCGCTGATTTCCCACCCCTGGTGACGCAAACTCTAGTGACGCCATTGGTCATACCCCGTTCTTTTGCCAGCTGGCCGTCTCACACACTCCCCTGCAATTCTCACTTGCAATGGCAAATTATCCGCTCAGTAGCTACTCCGTCCTGTCACAATAGGTACATCACCTTGCCACAGCCTGATATTGTGTCAACCATTCAAAAACAAGACCACAGATTCTCCTGCTTAGTTTCATTCAGTTTTAGCAGCTCATCATCAGTTCACACCTCCTGCCTTCGCTCTTTGGGGAGTAGGAATGTTTGTTGTGTACATCATCATAGTTTTTGGTCTTACAACTTTTCTGCCTATTTCTGAATTTTCAAAACAGTGTAAGCATGAGATGTGTCAGGGTTTACTTCACTCATTTGTGGGATAACGCATTTGTATATAGATGTTTTGCCCCTCGGCCATCAGTATGCATTATTGGCATTCCTTTTCTTAAAGCCTTGATTATATCGGCATGCGTACATAGAGCCAACCACAAGGAATTTGGATATTTGGTTCTCTACAAAGAGCGCACCTTGAGGAAAACCAAACACCTATTTTTGAGCAACAGGCTAAATGGCTGCTATTCTCAGATGTGTCATACTTGGAATTGTTTTTCTCTCAAGGCGGATCCCTAGCTTTATTTACAATGTTATGTATAAATTAACTCAGTGTTATTCAAACTGTGGGTTGGGACCCACTTGGTGGGTCATGGCCTGATGTCAGGTGGGTCGCAGAAAGCTGGGAGCAGCCATCTTGGAAACTGCAAAACTTACTCTTGCTAGATGCCTTTTGTGAGTTCAAATTCTCAAGTGAGGGATTTTAAAATTTTTGTTTTTAGTTCAGTGCTTTTATATTATGTTTTAACCTCATCTTGCTTTCTGTCAGAGATGTTTCATGGCTGTACGATTGCTGTAGTCCAAGAATGCCAATTTGCATTTCAGGAGTGTCATTTTATTAAGGCACAATGGCATACTTCCTGCTTGATGATTCACTTATGGCTATGACATCACTTCCAGGTTAATGACATCATTTCTGGTGGGTCCCGACATGAGTGCCATTCTAAAAAGTGGGTCCCGTTCAGTGGTGTCATTCAAATGATTTAGGAACAGGAACTCACTTTTGATTGGCACTTGTGGCGAGCCAAATTCAAATGTTGAAAAAAAAACCAAAAACCCGGAACCAGCCACGGAGTCCGTTAGGATCTGGAATGCCCGTTCTGGTCCGTTCCCCCTGAATGACATCACTGGTCCCGTTCTAAAAAGTTTGAGTACCACTGAATTAACTATTAATATTGTGTCACTGCTAATCTCTCCTTGCTGAAAAATTGTGTTTAACAGTATTGTTAAGTACTGCTTGGCTTATCACATGAACAAACACCATTGTGTGTGCATCAAGGCTGCTTAAGTGCACATCGTATAACTAATTGTGATGATTTACTGTGGGAAAATGTTTTGCATACGATGAAAAGCTCCCAAGTACTCCCATGCAGCAGGAGATTGTGTGACTCACGTCTCTGTTGTTGGCCCTCAGTTTAAGCACTCCCTCAGGAAGTGGCTTTTTAGATGTGTGCCATTTTGTAGCTGAAAATAAATATCCAGAAAATTTGTTAGGCGTATACTGATCCTATTCTGTGTTTTTGTCAGCTTGCCAGAAGTACTTTGACAGATACCCAGGGGATCATGATCTTCTGTGGGAAGTTGAAGGAGTGGGGCATTGGCACCAGAGAACGCCTGTTGCCCGCATACTGCAGAGAGAGAGTTGCGTATCTATAGGTATGGCGGCTTTGGGAATGTTGGAGGGAAAATGGCTGAAAAATGTGTATTGTTACTACTACAGTTGTCCCCCCTATCTGTGGGGGATACATGCCTGTTGCTACCAAGAATACCCAAAACTGGATAGCAGTGAACTCTGTACTTACTGTTGCCCAGCACAAGCCCTCCAAACTGCTTCCTCTTCACGCTTGCTTTTTACTGCTTGTTAACAAGCGCAAACAGAGCAAGCACAAATAGGAAGCAGTTTGGAGGGCTGCAAACGCACAGGAGACAGTGATAGGAGGGCAAACAAAAACAGATAAGTCATGAGTGTGTGTGCGCGTGGGGGGAATTTGTGAACTGCAGATAACTGAAACTGTGGATTAAGGTAAAGGTTTCCCTACAAACAAATGGTCTAGTTGTGACAAGGGGCGGTTCTCATCTCCATTTCTAAGCAAAAGAGCTGGCGTTTGTCCAAGGACAAATTTCCATGGTCATGTGGCCAGCATGACTATACGCCATGGCTCACAGAACGCTGTTACCTTCCCACCAAAGTGGTAACTATTTATCTACTTGCATTTTATCATGCTTTTGAACTGCTAGGTTGGCAGGAGCTGGGACAAGCAACGGGAGCTCACTCAGTTGCACGGTCTCGAACCGCCAACCTTCTGGTCAGCAGCTCAGTGGTTTAACCTAGAGTACCACCACGTCCCGAAACTGCGGATACTGAGGGCTAAATCTTATTCAATTTTCCAGCCCTGATGTAGCCATCCCCATGGGGTGCGTGCTGCATTCTGTGGTGATGGGGAAGTCATAGAGGCCTCCTCAAGGTAAAGGACCATTTCTGCTGGAAAGTTGGATAGGATTGGGCCCTAAGTCAGCTAAGGGGGAGGGAGACTGTACTTATTTGAAAGAGCACGTAAAGGGGTGTTTGCATTTTTATCCCTTTATTCATTTTATTTTGAGAACAGAGGGCCCACAAAAAGGAAGCAGCAGTCGCCAGAGTGAGGAGAACTTTTTGAAGAGCACCATGGACCACAGCACATCAAATGAACAAGCGCTTGAGACCAGTGAAACACAGCTAAGTGTAGGTACACTAAGTACCTTTTCTGTATTGCTCAGAATTTTGTCCAATTTTCAAAAATTACACTTGTATCCTGCTTTTCTTCCATAATGGAACCCAGGTGGCTTACATGGGGCAGTTAATCTGCTCTAGACTTGCTCTAGGTGTGCTTAGCTTCAGTAAGGGCCCTCAGCCCATACCGTACACTTACTTTTTAAGATGTCACATGGCTCGAATAATTTTGGAGAATTTTTACTGAAATAGAGAAGCATTTATACAGGAAATTCCTTGAGAGTGTATGGAGTTAGGCCAGTTGAAAAGCATGTTTGGACCACTCTCGGAGGCAGGGAGGATGGTGCTGGCCTCTCTGACTCCAAGAGTAGTCCAAACATGCTTTTCAACTGGCCTAACTCCAGGTTAAGATCGTGCCCTAAGTGTAGCAAGTCAAGGAGTGTGTATATAAAAAAATGAAGCTTGCTCCTTCTCTTTCCAGTTGCTGTGGGTTTCTTCTACTTTCTCCTTCAAAAGGCCCCTCTCCACCTTTCAGCCTTGGCATCCCTCACTTTGCATTCCTTTATGTAGGAAATCCAAGATGATCTATCATTGTGGGGTTACTTAGACAACCTTTGAAAAACATCCAAGATGTTTCACACAAGCAGTGAAGGAAGTTTTGCTTTACTACAACAACAAATTCATACAGCTCCAAAGAGCTACCCTTCAGTTATGTGTTTTGCTTGTCAACCCTTGGTATTCCCTTCTTCTAGGTTGACTCTCGCAGAAACAAAGATGGATGTGAAGGGACTTCTGAAGGTAAATGATCTAGCCTTTCTCATTTTCTTTTCATCCACTTTATCACCTTTTAACATTTTGGGCTTCACTTCAATTATGATTGCCTTTGCTCAGAGATGATGCAATTCCAAACTAAGTCATGATTGGGGGCTAGAGGCAAGAAGGGGTTCTTCCAAATTTATTTTCTTTAGGTGAGCACTTAGTATGCTGCCTGCTTTTCTAATTGTGTATTTTTAGCTTTAAGGAATACAGAATACCCAGGTGATAGTCTTATTCCAGGACCATCCCTCTTTCTCTCCTGGCTTATGTACCTCTTGTTGCATTTGTTTTGGAGAGTAGGGCAAATTCACACATAGATGTTAACACTGGAATCTGCACATGTCTTGGTGGTGCTCTTATTTGTGAATGCACATGTTTGAACAGAATAAAGAAATATGATTCAACAAAGCTGAAAAGAATAATTCAGATTTCTAGCTGCTAGCACCAGTTTTTTAGATGCTCACTCAAAGCGTCAAAAGTATTTCTAATTTTGAGGCACTGATGATGTATTTTGTGGGATAGTTGGGTGTGCAGAATTTGTTTTAAGCTCTGCCACTATTTGAATACAAAGATTGTGCTGGTGTTTCCCCCCACCCATCCTTTAGAACTTAATACCACACTGGTTTCTACAAGAACACGAAGCAATAATCTGAAACGTCCCAAGCTGGGGAAAAGGATCCAAGAATCTGACAATCCTGAAGGTGAAGCTGTAAACGTTTCCCCACCATCAGTAAACCGGTACGCTGCTTATGTGTTTCACTAATATCAGAAATGCGAAGTCCTTGAAAAAGGTTATTTCCCTCTCTTCCAGCAGTGTGATCCTGATAGTATTTGAGTGCCCCCCACCTCCAATGTGGCATATATGAAGAGTTGGTTGATTACAGATCTCAGTTGTTTGTCTATTTTGGCCCTCACAGTCTACATGTACTGAATAAAGTTTGCAGTCTTGATTTTCACCCTTCTAAGATTCCTAGCTTGCTCTTGGTATGTGTAGTCATTTTGTGTAAAAAGTAGAACAGTCAAGATATATAGAAAATGGTGTGAATTCTGTTGTGGGCCTTTATGGGTTGGGAACTAGACATCGAGGATATAAATGCCAAAGCAAAAAAGAAAATCATAGAGGATTTCCTGAGATTGGGGTTATCTATCAATTACATGATTTATTTATTGTCCAATTACAGTAGATTTTTTTTCTTTTTGCTTCTAGTTGCATAGCACACAAATAGTATCTGTGTCTTGCATAGATCTTGGTCCATATGTGACACTGACTTTTTTCTTTCTGCTGCACAGACTAGAATCTGTTGTGCGTATATCTGAAAGTTCAGAAGAACCAACAGATGAGATGAATGAAAATGTGGCAGAACATGAGCAAGAGATATTAGTTGAAAATCAAAAACCACCAGCACAAGAGACACCCCAGCAGTGTTCTCTGTCTGAGAAGCAAGATGATAAAGAGGTGACCATTGATTAAAGATTTTGTGTAGCGGAAATCCTATTCTTAAAACACTTTTCATTCTCAATATGAAATTGAGTATAAGGAATAAATCATTGGGCTTGCATGAAAACTATTGCTCTGCTTTTGTCTATCTAAAGCAAAATAAATTTATGAGCTGTGAAAAGCATTCAGAGATCCAATGGATCCACAACTGTAGTTCTAATTCATATATTTCTGTCCTGAGAAGGGTTGACAAATAAGCCTGCAATTGGCTCACGTGCTTGCTTCCCTTCCCCTTCTATTAAGCAGAATAGCCTAGAAATAGCCTTTTGTGTTATCTATGTCACTGTTGAAAAGAATTTGGTTGTGGCCATAATTATGAACTATGTTAATGTATCCATATAATTTTAGGAAGCTGATGTAGAACCTCTCAATGGAGAACTAACAGAAGATGCTATCAAGGTGTCAATAGTTACTGAAGGAGAAATGACGAGTGAAGTTATGGACGGCGACTCAAAATTGCAGTCGGACAATCCGGAGGAAACAACGTTAACCTTACTTGTTCCACTAATCCTTGATTCTTCAGGAAAATCTACAGAAGACAGTGATGACAATGTGTCAGATAAGGTGAGGAATGTGCAAGGGGAAAAAATTCTCTTGTCCATGTTGATAAAATTACTTGTTACTGAGGGTAAGATATTTAGAATGTCATTGATAAACAATACCAACATAAGTACAGGAAGCTCTATATTCTGCTGATTAATATACCACAGATTTTAGTATCTGTATTTCAGTTTTCACAGCACTCTGTAACTGGGGTGGACAAATTGCAACTATCTCCCCATCTGTGTTGTATAGAGTCTTTGGTGGCTTCTGAACTGGAGAGGAGTGGTCATGGTAATGCCAACAAATCTACTGCTTTCATTGCCCAAGTGTGTGAAGGCCAAGAGTAAATGAATTGGCTCTGTTGTGTTGTGTACCCAAAATACGGTATTCAGGTAGCCTAGTTTCACTGGTTTGTGTGTTGAGCGCGTGGACCTTGTTTTAGCCTTCATTTGCTACCTGTAAGATGGCACTAAAGGTCTGTGTTGCAAGACTATTTGTAAGGTTGAACAATATTAAAGTACTTTGCAAATGAAAAGAATTATAGAATGACAAACAATTGTGTTTGCATTTTGCCCTCAGGTTGAGAACATGGCAGATTCAGAAATGCCTCCAGAAGAAGAACAAGTAGCAACCCAACGGAAAAGAGCACCAGGTCAAAATGCATCTCTTCTTGTTTCGGCAGACAAGGAGGAACCCTCCAATAACGGCCTTTCAAACTCTGTTGCAACGGAGGTGCCAGAAGATACCATTTCTGAGAATGTGTCACCCAATACCACCTCTTCCCTGGAAGAGCAAAGTGAGGAGGGTGGGTCTGACTCACCTGAGGCTCCTGTTGTTCTGGGCCAGGGCTCTTTGGTGATGGTTGAACTGGAGGACATCTCATACCAGCACCACACAGAAGGGCAGAAGAATCAGCTGGATGAACAGTCCGAAGAGTCTGCTGAGCCAGCATCTGAGAGAGCTCCAGATAGCAGCTCAGAGGAAGCAGAAATAGAGGTACCCATAGTGGACAGGCGGACCTTGCGAAGAAAGGCCAAAGGATACAAAGGACCACCCAAGAAGAAAGGGAAGCTAATTTAAACTGTGAACTGTCATCATCCAGTTGGAACAATTACTGTGTTGTTGTTTTTTTTAAATAGGCTATTTAAAAACTAAATGGAACATGAAAAAAGCACGTAGGTATTTTTCAGCCACTGGAATTAGTTCCCTGTTGAGTTACACAATTTCATGTTCTCAACCACTATATAAGGAGACACAAATTGGGTATGGAAGTAAATGTCCAGTTTTGCTAAATAATAGAGGAACCTACTTAGTGCAGTATGTTAAATGTAATAACTTTGTGTCATTTTCATTTCAGATGTTTAGAGACGCCAAACCCTTCATCTGGCATCATTATTGCTAAATCATCTGATGTGGTTCTTGATTTACAAGCCATGATTTATAATTGTTCCTCTAGAAGTAGCTTGAATGGTATCCATTGTTTGCTATTGTGTCGGGCATTTCTATAGTTCTCAGAATGGTATCTCTTGGCTGACATGCCATTGGTCTTCTGCATGCTGTGAATGAATTAAACATGCACTTAGGTGTATGATAACTTCACAGGGTTTTTGAAGGAACAGATGCTATGAGTTTAGTTTTCTTTCTTCAGCCCAAATATAATTTTACAATAAATTCAAATCCATTGTTAACAGAAATGCAAAATAGCCAAAAGTGATTGTGTTTAGTTGTGCATGTCCTTTCCCATTACATCTTCAGGTCTTCATAGATACTAGATTTAAACATTCATTGAATGAACTGTACATGTTCCCAACTATGGATCAGCTCTTGGTTTATATTGGAGCCCTCCAATATCTTGGTTGTGAGTAAAGTGGCTTATTTGTTTGCACAGATGACTCTCCTAGTGTAGTGGCTAGAAAACTGGGCATAATTTTAAAAGAATTACGGTAGCATAAACACAAAAAGAGTCTCAGATTTGTATGGTTACATCTTTTATAAGTAGCAGCAATTGGTAAGGTTCATAAAGAATATTGTTAAAATTGAAGTAATTTTTTTTAGTGTATATTAAAAGGTTCACTTGAATAGCTTCCAAAGATTTGTTTTTAACCTGCTAAGATTAGTCTACTTTGGTTTTCTGGTTGTACAGACTTTCTGGGTATTTTCTATTAGCTACATTGTTCTGACTGCTTTTTAAAGACTCTGTAGTGGTCTTGAAAAATAAGTACTGTTGATTTAAAAAAGCAAGTCATAAGGAGCTTTGGATTTGAAGTGTATAAAGGTGGAGTTGTCTGGATTTTCAGGATGTGGCATTTTTTGAAGTGTATGTGTGGAATGGTTTGTAAGAAAATATATTCAAGTGAACCTTCAGCATTTCTAACATCAAATACTTTTTATGAAGCACAGAAAAACCAGTTCTGAATACCTATGGGTTGTCCCTTGTTACTGCTGTTTTTGTTTTTGTAAAACAAATACCTTGACAACTTAAGAATGGTCTACCATGTACTATGTTAGGATTGAAATTTTTGAGGGTGATGGAATTAGATTAAAAGTACTTTGTACACTGTGTTAAGCATATAGAATATGACTGTTTAGGTGTATTTGGGGTCAGTTTTAATAAAGAGTAAATATTTCATGGTACACTTAAGATTCTTGCCCTGTGAACTAAAAGTATGTGAGACTCAAGCCTGTATTCCTATGACAGCTTCTGGATTGATGGTATTACACCGATTTAGCACACTTAATGTGTTTGTTGAATTAGTGTTTGTCTTGCTGCATATAACACAATAGAACTCTGAGTAGAATCAACTTTTTCATTGTATAATTTAAAATCAATCTCTGCTGGCATCTATTTTCAAGCATTTGTTCCATGAGATCTTATCATCTCAACACCTTTCAGGGGCTTGCTCCTAAACCAGAATCTTAATATCAGTGACTTCTGAACGTATCAACGGGAATAACTCATAAGTGTACTGTTAATTCAGAATAAGGTTTACATGTCGGCAAAATCCTAGTGTGTGAATTTATATGCATTTGATCCAGATAAGAATGTGCTACAAATCACGCTTAGTCAATAGAAAGTTACTTATGAATTAGGACTAAATTACTTACATTGAATGCTGATTTGGAAGGGCTGTGTATTGGTAATGTGAAGTGCAAGATCCACTGCTGGATTACATTACTCTGCAACACTCCGAAGTTCCTATCCACTTACACCTTATAGTAACTTTTTTAAATACTGTGGCACTACTAACATAAAATTGTTGAGTAAAGAATGTGTCAACACTGTTCTGAAGATCAGCTAAAGAAAGGACACCATTGAAAATGGTTTGTAGAGAGCAAATGTTTTCTGTTGGTTTAACTTAGAATTTGATGTGTTTAATGTGAAAGGTGTATCATGCCATCAAAGAAAGACAGACCAATTCTGTACTAAGGTGCATAATGAATTTGACTAAAATGTGCCGTGGGACAGTGTATATTATTAAAAGCAGTATTATCATTAACTTTTGTTTAGTTGAAGAACAGGACTTCAAGAATGTTATCTTGTGAACTTGACCTTTTTAGCTGTGTAGCTGTAGTGAACTCCGCTATTTGTTCAAATGTCTTACTGCGTACCTGCTTCTTCAATGATGTCAAGGTGTGTTCTACATCCCATACTCATCTTACCTTTTTTCAAAGATTACCTTTATTTCATGCCAAACTGTTTCACTGACTCTCGCATGAAATATGTAAGCACTCACCTTGTTTTAGGAATAAACATTTTAGCTTGTGCTCAGATGCTGTTGTGGTCCTTTTTCTTTACGCTACCACTGATACATCCTAAGGACCCTTCTCAGTAGAGCTATCATTGCAACACAAGCATAAGCAAGAAGTAATTCAAGTTCCAGTTCCATATTCCCATTTTCAGTATTTTTGCCGCATTCAGTCTTCAGTTTAACAATTGTCACTAATATGGCATTAAATGTTTTGTGGCTGTGATACTGTTTATAAATCTCAATGTGGTACTGTCCTACACTAGTTTTACTGTCCATTTGTCCCTTTTTAGTACATTTTTGTTTGATGTGCTTCAAAATAGTAATTAAAGTTATTTTATAATTTTCTTTCTGGTTTCAGTGGTGTGAAGTCTTCTGATCTTTTGTGCTAGACTATATTGCTCTTTAAAAACCAAGGCACCCAAGGCTAGAACACAATTGGTCCTGTAGACCAGTGTTATTCAAACTGTGGGTCGGGACCCACTTGGTGGGTCGCGGCCTGATGTCAGGTGGGTTGTGGAAAGCAGCCATGGGAGCAGCCAAATTGGTAATTGTAGACCTTACTCTTGCTATATTCCTTTTGTGAGTGTTAACAGTTTGAATTTTCAAGTGAGGGTTTTTTAAAATTTACATAATATTCTGCCCTAATCTTGCTTGCTGCCAGGGATGTTTCATGATTGTACAATTGCTGCAGTCCACGAATGCCAATTTGCACTTCAGGAGTGTCAATGTATTATGTTATAATGACAGCACTTCCTGCTTGATGTCAGTTTCTGCCATGACATCACTTCCAGGTTAATGACATTACATCTGGTGGGTCCCAACACAAGTGCCATTCTAAAAAGTGGGTCCTGGTCTAAAAAGTTTGAATACCACTGGTCTAAAGTTTCAATATAACCTTTGCCTCTAAACATTGGCACACAGAACTGTTCTTCACCTATGATCCACATCACTTCTTGTAGCTAACAGTGAGAAGTATTTCTCTAATTCTTAGAGCTAGATATTTAATAAAGCTCTTTAGCGACTGAGGGCACAGCCTGCACTTGAATGGGTATTTTGAACTTATCCTCCGTTATAACATTTATCCTTTTAAACCACAACTGAATACACAATACTAAACACTCAGCGAAGCTTTCATATGTACGTATCAGATATGTGTAATCCACCAAGCGATCAGGACTTCATGAGCTTTGACCGAAATCTGGTCCCCTTTATTATTAGTAATGTTGAATGAAAAATAGTTCTCGGACATATTTAGCAGGTGTTGAGTGATGCTTTGATGAAAGTTCTTTAGCTGAAGTAGTTTTGAGGCCTTCATCACTGCCTGGAAAAGTCAGTGTGCAAGTATAAGTCCAATGTGCCACCTATACAAGCAGCACTGCATTAATGCAGCCATCATTTTCTGGATTGTTGGTTACTTGGGCATACTTTCCTGAAAAGGAAACAGAATGTGTATGAGAACCTCTACTTAAAAGGAAACTGTGTGTACTAGTGGCACAGCCAAATGCAGACCTGTTCCGGAGTCCAGTAGGCTTTACTTCCAGTTAAGTGGGGATAGAATTGCAGCCTAAATCTATGGTAACTGGCACAGGCTGATTAACTGAATGCTAATGAACGTAGAATGAGACTTTTTAGTAAGCATATCAATGATATAAGAACGTAAGAAGAGCCCGGCTGGATCAGGCCAAGGGCCCATCTAGTCCAGCTTCCTGTATCTCACAGTAGCCCATCAGATGCCTCAGGGAGCTCAGGAGACAACAAGATGCTTGCTTCCTGTTCCCACTCCCTTGCACATGGCATTCTGAAGTAGCCTACTAATGTAAGGAGGTTGTACAAGTCATCATGATATGCTTATCAATGATTACTATTGATAGTAAGCGTATCTATCAATGGTCATTAGTTCTGATGGTTATACGGGGTTCAGGAGTTGGATCTGGAAGATCCTGGGCCAGTCACTATCTTTCAGCCTTACCTACCTCGCCAGGTTGTGCTGAGGACAAAAGGAAGGCAACAAGTACACCACCCTGAGATTCTTGGATGTGTACATATGTCACCATATATCAGTTTTTAAAAAGGAACAGTAAGATTGTCAATTGTGGAAAACAGGATGCTGGACTAGAGACCTTGGCCTAATCCAGCAAGGCTCTTGATTTCTCCACTATTATTTGGGGTACCAAAAGTAAAAATTAGACTAAGGTGTACTACAATACATTAAATACCTACAAGATAAGGCACCTCCTATCCCTACAAAATTCCTTCACCTGATCCTATGCAGAATTGATTACACATACCTGCAACTATTGAAGGCAACCGACTTTCGGGACTGGGTTCTTAGGGCCCAATCCTATCCAACTTTCCAGCACGGATGCAGCTGTGCTAATAGGGCCTGCAGTGCATCCTGCAGTGGGGGGGGGGGTATTCACAGAGGCTTCCTCAAGGTAAGGGAACATTTGCTCCCTTAACTCAGGGCTGCATTGTTGCTGCATCAGCATTGGAAAGATGGATAGGATTGGACTCTTAAATTCCCTCAAGAGAAAAGGGCAGCTACTGTTTGGAATAAAAGGGGTTGTTGAACTGTGGCTAATGCAGAGCTGAAAGTAAGCGTGGCAGAATTACAGAATCCCAGAATTACAATTCTGCAAACATTCAGCTACAAATGTGCTCCTGAAGATTATGTAAGTTTATTTAGACGAGTTACCTGAAAGTTAGTATTTAACAGTACTTGCAGCTTGTAAATGGTTTTCAGATACTTACCCCAGACTACTTTGCCTCCTTGCGTCACAAGGCCGAGCTCGCTCACATTCACTTCGATGACGGTACCTTTTGTAATCACCCCCCAAAGATGTATATAGAGGAGAAGAGGGATTCTTTTTTACACCAAGGATAGGTAGGCAAAAAGTGGCTTTTAGTTCAGGATGTGTCACATGGGCCTTCTTGAATCGCAGTCCCTGTTGTGCAATAGACACGTTAAGATTTCTCACTAATACTTCAAGTGAAAAATTTTAATATTTTTACTAGTCATCTCTCTTTTTGCATTTCATTTATATGCAAGGCAGATTAAGATTTGCAGTAAGGTCTGAAGTGGGTTTTTGTTAAATACCTGGTAGAGCGAACCCTTGGTTTTATTGACTAATGTGGGGAAAAGTGTGTTCATTAATGCCAAAAGTCTGTTGAATCCAAATGCATGTCAATACATGTACACGTGTAAAATGTGTAACTAGTTTAATGATGCAGAAAATGCCTGTTATTTCCTAAGTCTTAAATCAAGGGTTCTCGGTCCTATTCCATTGTTTCTTTTAGGATATATTATTATTCTATGGATTACTGTAATAACCAATGTCTGCTAAGAAGCAAGTACTTTATAGCCCTACCTCTGATTTGCTTAAATAACTTCTGGAACAGATTAGTATCTATTTAGAGTGCAAAGACAGTCTTATACAATTATTGAAACTACCAGTGTTCTTTGCTTTGCTTGTTAATCATGAAAATAAATTACATAATGATTCAACAAAAAAAAGACAAGAGCATTTACCATTGGCCGAATGAATCGCTCATATTTTGGAGGTTTTCGAGTGAAGCCATCTCCGACAAAACACACTTTTGTAACCATTCTTTTCCATGCCTTCTTCTTTCTCTTTCCTGTACGGATCACCTTAAGTACTTCTGTCTCTCCCTGTGCACGGACTTTGGGTACAGGAACTTCCCATTTGCCCTACAATAAAGTGGCAAGAGTTTAGCTAAGAGCGCTAAAGCTGGAGGAGGAGAATACTGGTTTTAATCATATTTTTCTTGCATTTTTTAATTATATGGTTATAGGCCAGTAAGAGGAGGAAAGGCAGGATGTAAATATTTTAAATAAATGAGAACAAAACTAACCAATAGGAACTATATGTTCGTTACAGACTCTTAATATAATAAGAACAGTTATATTTGTTCGTAAAGTTGTCCACCAGTTAAAGTTGCTTTGGCTCAGTAGACAGTCATCAATTGTGCTCGCCGCCAACCCTTATCTTCTGCCCTATTGGACATGAAAGTTGAAGGATGTCTCTACCATACTAGAGAGAAGAGTATGTTGTGCATATGCATGTGGAACTTTAGCATGTGCAGAAGAAACACACTGCTTTTATCCCCTCCAAAGCTCAGCATGTGGTGTAAGATACCTCCTGCTCTTCTGAGAATGCCTGAAATAGGGTATCTTGTACACAGCTGAGATTTGCAGCAGGACGAAGCACATATAAGAACGTAAGAAGAGCCCTGCTGGATCAGGCCAAAGGCCCATCTAGTCCAGCTTCCTGTATCTCACAGTGGCCCACCAGGTGCCTAAGGGAGCTCAGTAGACAACAAGATGCTTGCATCCTGTTGCCACTCCCTTGCACCTGGCATTCTGAAGTAGCCTACAATTAATGTAAGGAGGTTGCACCACCCATCATAGCATATAGCCCACAATGGACTTTTCCTCCAGAAATCTGTGCAGCCCCCTTTTAAAGGCACCTAGGCCAGATGTCATCACCACCTCCTGTGGCAAGGAGTTCCATAGCTTAATTACCCGCTGGGTAAAAAAGTATCTGTTTTACCTCTCCCAACACTCAATTTCAGGGGATGTCCCCTGGTTCTCATTGCCTCTGCCTGCTTCAATCACCATTTGTCTCTGCAGCAGTGGACGGGCTGATTCCCTGCTGAACTCTGGAGCAAGAAGAAATGTCTGCATCTTCTAAAGTTCAACAACACAAGAGACTTGTCCCCAATTCTCTGCATTTCCAGAGAATGTAAAAGGAAGAGACCTGTATACTGTCAGGCAGCCTGCTGTGGCAGAGAATCAGGGGCCCTTGGTGAGTGGATATCGCAAGACTGTAGCCAGTGTTCCTCTAATGGGTCCATGCCACTGCACAGAAACATCTACAAATGCTTGACAATGATGTTATACATCAGTATGACACTTATAGGAAAGCCTATATTAATCAGGCCTTACACAGCTGCAAATAAGTAGCTACAATTCCTGAAATGGAAATATATTGTGCCAATCACAACTTGTCAATTTCTGTTAAACTCCATTACTTCCCTCACCCTGTTTTCATAGTAGTTAAAACAACAACAACAAAAAGAAAGAAAGTGGGCCTTAAGAAAAAGAAAGCATTAAGAAACTTAATGCTCAGAATCAGTGGTGTCATCCTCAACTGACATTCCGGAACGCTAGGCGGGACTTACCGCCTGATTGGCTGCCCGTCCGTGACGTGTCGCTGCCTGCCCGCCCGCCGTGTGGGCACCCCTGGCTTTGGAGGGGGTGCCCGCTTGCCTGGGGGGCGTGCCGGGTGCCTGGGCAAGCAGCGGAGGGGTGCGCCAACCAGAGGGAGCCCACGCGGCGGGCGGGCGGGCAGGCAGCGACACATCACGGATAGCCTGTCAATCAAGCGGTAAGTCCCACCTAGCGTTCCGCAACTTCATTTGATGATGACACCGCTGCTCAGAATGAACTTGGCTTCTGGCCTGCAACCCAATATTTCAAACCATTTAGGAAACTTTGCAAGTATCAACAACATTCAGACTGTTACTTACAGCTTTCTCTTTTCGCTTCTGTTTGATCATATTGGAGAGAACTTTAGCCCGGGATTGGCCTTCTCTGTCCAGCAGGTATGCCGGCACAGCTCCTTTTGGAGTTTTCTCATCATTCTTCTGCTTTGTATTTCTCTTCTCATGCATCTTAATACTGAAATAATATATTGCATGCACATTATAAGTAATTTCTGATTTTAAGATTTTTTTTAAGTCAGTTGACAATGTCATCAAAACATACCTTACATCAGTCACAATGGCTTCTCAAATTGAAAGAGTGCCTGAGTCACTCCACTGAAACAAAGCTGAGTTTTTCTTGAGATGGCAACATAAAGCCAAAGAAAGTCTAGTCTGATACAACTTTATAAGGTTTCAGTAATGGAGAAAAATCAGTTTCAAGAGTCAACAGTTCCAATTTCAAAGCAGTCATGTCTGTGTTATACCAATGACATAGGATACCAAAATAGTTCAACTACACAAATGAAAAACACCACACTCACGTCTTTTTCATCTGTATCTTCTCTGCATGGCGTTGTTTATGGTAGAGCTTGGCTTTCAAGCCAATCATTTTCTTGGCTTTCTTTGAGCGCTCATGAGCCTCACGGCCCTCTTTCTTCCTCTTCTTCTCATGGTAATCCAAGCGATAACCATAGCGCTTACGGTGTAGCTCTATATACTCGTTTTGTGGCTGTTAAGAGCAAGGAAATTGTTAAGATGTTATGTTGGTAATACCATTAGTATGTGTTTGCTAGGTTTTCATATCAAGCTATGACAATAAGAATAAGCACACATCTCATCTTTGCTTTGTGAAAGCTACATGTTTTCGTATTGACTGCTCTGCCTCTCATAATTTGAGTAAGATATGTATTATCAGTTCAGTTGGACCCCTTTCATTTCTGATAAGCTCAGTAACAAAAAAAAAGCCCTTACTGCTCCCAATGCAAAACGTGAATACTTCACACAAATAATATGCAATTCTTCACAGGGATATGGCATCAGGTTAGTGTATTCATGCCAAAACTGCTACATGAAAGACCTCCTGCTGGTTTTATTGCAAGTGCTGCGTATCAAGACATGAAACAGTAGAGCCAGAGGCCCAACATTGCCAAACCCTAAAAGGTTGCCAGCCATGCTCATGTGTGTTTACTCAGATGTAAGCTAAGCCCCCCTGCATTCAATGCCATTTATTCCTAGATGCTCAGGGGAGCACCAGATTAAGTTTTTTCATCAGTTTTTTTTTTTTTACCATCAGTCACTCCCACATATGCATCCACAAACACTCTTTTCAAACAAAACCTACCACTGCATAACAGAGTGATGGAGGGACTGTTTACTAGACATGGGCTGTGGAGAGCCGACTGCTGAGCCATGAAGATCACTGACCCTTTAGCGCCGCCGCCCCCCTCCCCCGCCCCGGTCTCAGCCTGCCTTATCTCACAGGATCATTCGAGAGACTAAATAAAAAGGGCACGGCTGCCCTGAGGATCTGGGACGCGGGGTGGGGTCGAAAAAAGTAAACACAATTTAAAAAGCCCGAAGACACGTCTTGATTTCCTATAGTTCTGGTTTTTTCAGAAGAAAAGCTGATGGGTGCTGAACGGAAGCGTGAGGAGGAGGATTTCTGCTACCCGCGGCCCCACGACCCGCCACCCTCCCTTGGAGGAGCCCCGCTCAGATCCGAATCTCACCATGATGGCTTCACGCGAGGGTCACCCTCAATCCGTTCGCGCTCGACGCTCAGGCCCCTCCGGCCGCCTGCCGCTCTCGAGGGGAAAGGAGGGTCCGCCCGCGAAAAGCCTTCGGCCTCCGCCCGCCCTCACTTCCTGTCGATCCGTATTCCCGCGAACAGGCCCCAGAGTTCGCCGTTTTTCATTTGCGGAGCCTCGTTGGAGTCTGGAGGAAACCGCAAAGCTGGATTCCCTATTCAGAGCCGCGGGAACATTTGAGGAGGTCCACAAGCCGCCTTCCGGAACGAATTAGTCGGGGGAACCAGAAGGGTGACACCCCGGGAGGAAGTAGCGTGTGTCTCCAAAGCGGCGATAAAGCGGAAGTTGCGGGTTATACACGGGGGCTGGCCTTTGGGGCCTCCTGAATTCTCTTCCTCCGTCGCCCCAAAGGGAAGCAAAGCTTGACGATCGGGTCGGGTGTCACGCAGTGACGGCTGCCTTTGCAAGGAAACTCTTGGACTATTTCTCATAAATTATGTCTTCATTCGACACCTTGTAGTGCGAATGGGAACTTTATCCGTGGCTGGAGCGGAAAACTGAACTACACGTTTTTCTGTGTAGCGTGTACTAACATTGTCAATTTACTGGGTAAACATGTTGCGAGATACAAAAACGTTGTTATTGGGCCCTCTCAGAGTGGCCTATTTACGTAGTGAGGTAAGTTTTTTTTTTTTAAAAAAAAATTTTTTTTTAAGATATGGCCTTAATTACCATTACTGCATGACTGCACAAATGATTTTTTATGATCTATCATTTTTATAAACTATATTTGCAAATATCGTTATTAGATTTAGTTCATCCATATTGAATCTATGGCTTTTGTTTAGGACATCTGAAACCAGCTAGTGCTCCATATAGTCTCAGAAAATCTGCATCACTGACAGCGTAATATATCTGACAGTGTAATATAAACTGTATTGAAACTCACAGAATTTACTTTTGTCAGGTAATCTGAGTTCTCACGCTCATTGTACTTTTTTCTTCAAAGTGTATGTATTGCAGAAAAGCAAGAGTTCTAGCTGTAAAAACCTTCAAAGGCCATTTGTATCTTCAAAAGAATTACAGTACCCCACCAGGTAACTGACTTTCTTTTTTTATATTGTGTTACTTATGTTGTGTATATAGGCCCACTACAGTAGAGAAAATGGAGAAAAGACCCCTAATATATATACAGTCAATCCTCATTATCCACTAGGATTAGGTTTCTGGAAATCCTCGTGGACAGTGAATTCACAGATAATGAATCATTGATCCTATGAAATCAATGGGATTAGGTGCAAGGGGTACCTTATCTGCCATCAGAAGAATCCAGCAGATACCTTCAGGAAGCCAGCAGAGTGCAGCAGGAAGTGCCAAAAGATCTCTGAATGCTGCCGAGACCTTCCAGAGGCTGTAGGATCTTCAGAATGGCACCTGCAACCAGCATGGACCCCTTAAACATGGCTGGAACATGTTTCTGTCAGCCATTTTCAAGGGGTCAGTGTTGGTTGCAAGTGCCACTCTGAAGGTTCCTGCAGCCTTGGAAGGTCTCTGCATAGTGGATAACGAGGACAGAGGCTCAGATAACGAGGAAAGTAGCAATTCTGCCCTTGGCAAGTAAGCGAGATTGCAGGTAGCAAGGTTGCATATAATGAGGACTGACTGTAGTCATGTGTTATTGCATACCTTTGTACATAATTTTTAACGTACAGAATAGTTGAAAACAGAACTCTGAATAGCTGGAGAGAAAAAGTTTGATGTAAGATATTTATGAAAGCACTAGCTTTTTGTTACCCGGTGTTGCCCGGGTAACAAATTATTCCAAGCGACCCCGGAAACTATGGATTCGACACTAATATTGGCCATTTTCAAGTATTTTTACATGGCACCCCTTTGCACCCCCACCCCTGGGGGCGCTAGGGGGAATCTGACCCTCGCAGTATTTGTCGGCAGACCGTAAGGCACATGCGTACCAAGTTTGGTGTCAATTGCTCCAGGCGTTCCAGCAGGTCATGGCGGATGTTTTGTTTTGCACCCCTTCTCGCCCCCCCACACCGAGGGGGGCCGAACCCGGACTCCCACGGCGTCGGGAGCGTCTCCACTTATCTCGGCGACCCCGGAAACTATGGATCCAATGCCGATTTCGGCCGTTTTTGACTATTTTCATGTGGGGCCCCCTGCGCACCCCCACCCCCGGGGGCGCTAGGGGGGGCTGACCCCCACAGTGTTTGTTGCCAGGCCGCAAGGCATGCGTGTGCCGAGTTTGGTGCACGTCGCTCCAGGCATTGCGGAGCCTATGCGGAACACACACACGCACACACACACACACACACACACACACGATTATATGTATATATAGATTAAAAAGAAAGGAATCACATTTTTGGGTGATTCACTTAATTGTGAATCACTTTACAGTTAAGAAAAATCACTTAATTTTTCTTTCTTGATTTTTAATTGATGTTAGACTCACTTAAATACCAAGCTAGTAGAACACCAAATTTCTAAAAGATTTTCAGGATGGTTTGAGTTAATCTTTTTTGCATAGCCTGTTTGCATCTTTGTGTGTATTTAAAATGCCTGTGTTTATTCTGATAAAAACAGTTGTTCCCTGAAACAGATTTCCATGCAAAAAATCAGTTATCTAGGGAAAAATGTTGTGTTTAGTGTCCTCCCTAATGCCCCCCCCCCCGGGTTGTGTGCATTGGGCCTCTGCCATGAACACATTATTAAGCAGATAATTAGTGCCGTCAATGTTGACTGATGCTTTTGTAAGGCAGGGAAAGAGTGTAGGCATTCTGTTCCTTCTGTCCCTAACAAGCAATTAGAGCTCTCAAAAGCTCTAAGTCAGTGCTGATTTAGGAGAGAGAAAAAGGGAATCCTTTTCACTAGCAGGCTAGAGTACAAGAAGATCTGAGGTTGGGATCTATATTTGTTGTAAAAATGACCATGGTTCACTCATTGAAATTATTATACTGTATTATACATTCTGGCTATTTTTTCTTTTAACAGATGATGTCAAATCTTTGCGCACTATTATCACTCCAACAGTGTCTAAGTAAGACCTTTTTATATGTTTATAGTAATAATGATTTGGTTGTAACACATACAAAGTTGCATGTTTAGTTGTGTAGATGAAAATACATACAAGTAAGTAGGAAACACTCTCAATGCCTAAGTTAGATTGTGAAATAAAAATATTCCTTTCAGTGACAATAAATGTGGTACTTTATTCTGTTGATCTGTAATGCTATCTTGTTTTGATCTCATAGTTGTTTGGGGGACCCAAGACAAATACAGGGTTATGGTTAAGAAGAACAGTCAGGGTAGGAGAGAGCAACCTTGAACTGGTGACCCCTACTGGTGGAAACCAACATGTACATGCTTGCTGAATGAATCCACTGGGTGGCACCACCTTTCCAACGCAAGCCTCCTCTGGCACTGCATTACTGAGCCTGGAAATTAGTCTCTATCAATTAGTTACTTCCTGGTTTGTTGAAAGCCACATCCAAACCAGGAAACTTTTGGTTCATGCTACAAACCAGGATTGTTCTTAGGGTTTATGTTCCTGGAATGCAAAGCAAGTAAGAGCTGTTAATTTGCCAGTTGAATATAGCTGCATGTGATGCTTTGCTGCAAGCTCTGCAATTACTAACCAACTTGCATAGCCCAAGGGAAAGAAGGAGGTGGGGAGAGAAGAGAGTGCACAAGCCCAAGGCTCATTTCAGGCTTGTTCATGAAGTCCCAAACCATAGTGTGGTGTTGAATCTGAACTGAGACAGTGTGTTATTTGATGGTATTGAAAAGTATAACACTGTGAGCCACCAAAAAGCTAAAAGTCCATAGATAAATATCTCTGACATGTTCTTCGATTTCTCCATGATAATTGTGAGTAGCAAGTTTTATGTATGTTTTGGTTCCAAGATTGTTCAGAGTTGCTTTCTGTGTATTTCATGTCAAATCATAATAATTTAAATAAAATGAAAACATGCTGATTGAAAAGTCTTTGCGTTTCTCACACAGAATACGTAACATTGGTATCATGGCTCATATAGATGCAGGAAAAACTACCACCACAGAGAGAATGTTGTATTATTCTGGGTACACAAGAACCCTTGGAGGTGAGGGTGAGAGAGAGTGAGAGAGAGAGTGTGTTTTGTGAAGTTTTACTGAAACAATTTATAACATTTGAGATAATGGATCATGAGTTTGTTTATAAACTAAGTAAAGTGTTTTATAGCTCTGTCTTATGGCCCAACGAAGAGTCCTACTGTTGCCCTTGTTTTCACTGGTGCCAGCAAGATAGCCTCCCTTGCTTCAGGATGTTTACTTTTTATCCTGTCCTTCATTATGTATGGTCCGTTGACTGCACTGCTAGGCTATTGTTCTGTTGTTCCCCGGCTTTTTCCCGTTTGCTTCCATATCATATTTCGCATACGGAGAATTTGTGGGCCAGAGAGGATGATGCTAGCATGCTAAGGTTCTGTTTCAGGGTCTTTTAGTGTTTGTGGGTATCATTTGTGTTTCTGCCCCTTTACGTTGGAAGGGAAATGATATACTCTTTGTCCTCTTTGGGCTCTTCACTCATAAAATTTGTTTTGAGTTATCGATGTTTTATGTGTACAATATGATAGTCAGTCCTGGCATTGATGATATGATGCTGATGTCCTTGGCATGTCCGTGTCACAGCCCATCTTTCTTTTGCCAACTTGAGGCTTCTGCAGTGCCTTACATGTTACTTGCATGGCAGTAGTTGTATGCCTAAGTTTCTTGCACTGGTCCAGTATCAGTGCACGGTCACTTTGTTAGCATCCTATCCATTTTTCACAATCTTAATGTTGGATGGGGCTGGCACATTGGGGACATTGTTTTCCCTATCATATTCATTCCATGAGACATTTTATTCTGATAAAACGACTTGGGAATTAAAGTTTTCAGTAAACTGGAAAAATTCTCCCTATTGCCAGATGTTGATGATGGGGACACTGTAACTGACTTCATGGCACAGGAGCGAGAACGTGGCATTACCATTCAGTCTGCTGCTGTGACTTTTGATTGGAAGGGTTATCGAATCAACCTGATAGACACACCGGGTATGTTATTTTGAGTGTGCTTTCGAAGTTTCTATCCCAGTGTTACTCAAACTGTGGGTTGAGACCCACTAGGTGGGTTGCAAGCCAATTTCAGGTGGGTCCCCACTCATTTAAATGAGTATTTTATTTTTAATATATTAGACTTGGTGCTATAATGATATGTGACTACATTTGGGGAAATGTTACAGATCTTTTTACTTTTGACAGGCTACTGTATGTAGGCTTTTAACAATGATAGTCAATGGGCCTTACTCCTATGTAAGTGTGGATAGGATTGCAACCTTTGGGATGTTTGGAGAATTAAACAGATCTGCATCTGTTTGTGAGGGTTAGGAGACTTTATTTTAAATAAATTTTTAAACTTATTGTAAACTTTTAACTTATTTATTTAGATTTGATTTTGTTGTATTGGGGTATTAAAAATTTTCCCGTTTGATGATGGCACTTCCAGCCATGACATCACTTCCAAATTAATGATATCACTTTTGGTGGGTCTCAACAGATTGTCATTCTAAAAGGTGGGTCCCAGTGCTAAAATGTTGGAGAACCACTGCTCTGTTCTTGTTAAAAAAGGTAAAGGTTTCCCCATGACCGAATGGTCTAGTCGTGACCGACTGTAGGGGGCGGTGCTCATCTCCGTTTCAAAGCCTGTAGAGCCGGCATTTTTGTCCAAGGACAAGCTTCCATGGTCATGGGGCTGGCATGACTCTAGGAACGCCGTTACCTTCCCACTGAAGTGGTCCCTATTTATCTACTTGCATTTTAGGTGCTTTCGAACTGCTAGGTTGGCAGGAGCTGGGACAAGCAACGGGAGCTCACTCCGTCACGCAGTCTCGAACTCCCAACCTTGCGGTTGAAAGCCCAGCAACAGCGGATTAACTCGCTGCGCCACCACGTCCCTCCAAGTGGTTAACAAGTGGTTCTTGTTAACCACTGCTCTATTCTTATTAAGTGGTTAAGAACCACTGTTCTTGTTAACAGAACAAGCATGACAAAGTAAGGATAATTATAACAAAGTATTTTCAGATGGTGTTGAAAAAGCGTACATTATGTTAAATATGAAGTCTTGAAAAATACATCTTTTGAAAAAAATTTATTGTATTGACACAATCCTTTGGGAACTGTGTCTGTTAGCTCTGTTAAAATGAGTAGACGCTATTCAAGAATCCAAATGTTGCTTTTACAAGAAAAATTCCTGCTGGATTCTGCCATTAGTTGAAATAAACCCTCCATAATTGCAGTGCCTGTAATTTGTAATCTTACCAAACCCACCCAGGGCTGCTCTTTATTTTTTGACTAGATATTAGGTTAGCTTGTTACTGTGGCTTTTAAGCTGAGCTCCTGTCCATGATAAACCATCTAAAAGTTAATAGCGAAAGAAATGCTGACTTTTTAAAAAATATTTGAAATATTACAACATTCTGTTCTCCTTATAAACTGGACTTTAGGTCATGTGGACTTTACAGTGGAGGTGGAACGTTCCCTAAGAGTGCTGGATGGTGCAGTGGCTGTATTTGATGCTTCAGCTGGTGTGGAGGTAAAAATAATTTGGCAATAGTTCCACAGATCCTAGATGGCTTTCTTCAGTCCTGTTTATGCACCTATGATCTTAATTGATTAGAGGCTGGGGCATCAGATATGCTGATGCCCACTAGTAACTGACTGCATCACTTTTTGAGGACTGTGTATGTTTCTAGTCTTGGAGCTCATGTAGCTAAAAAACATCTTGGTATAAGACCATCCTAGACCAGCTTAAAAACTATCCTAGTATAAGAAATGCCTTAGGGCGCAATCCTAACCTGTACTTAGGCTGGCACAAGTGACTTGTGCCGGCTCAGTAGTCTCACAAATGCACCATAAAGTGCATTTGCACCACTTTCAGAGTCAGGGAGGTGGCACATGCGCTGTCCTCCCTGATTCCAAGAGTGGTCCAAATGTGGTTTATGGTGCATTTCGCAACACTCCTGGGCCAGCACAAATCCCTTGTGCCAGTCTAACTCCAGGTTAGGGTTGCACCCTTAGCATTCTTGACCATGATCTGACAGTCTTTGAAATGTACTTGCTGCTATCTGGCCCTTGCTAGTCCTTGTCTGTGCTATTTGTGCCAATCCCTGACTTTTGACCACTCTGGATCATCTTGTCAGTTGTAGATAGTAAATGTTCTGATAAAGAACTATGAGAGTTATATGTTTTATATAGCCCTTCTAATGTATCATGGTTGGTAGTACATACTCAGTTGTATTGTGTGATAGCAGCTGCTCAGTAAGCTAAACATTTGATGCTTCTTTTTGCCCAGGCACAGTCTCTGACAGTGTGGAGACAAGCAGACAAGCACCATATCCCACGAATTTGTTTCTTAAACAAGATGGACAAAAATGGAGCAAGGTACTAAGATGGCTGTTCTTCTAGCAGTCATTAACAGACTGCTGTGTTGTCGAGTGTGATGTTTATTTCTAATGGTCAAAGAACCATCTAATTTCCCGACAGATGAAAGCTAAGGTGTAAGCATTTGTCTGGGGGGGGGGGAGTGCCTGCTGCGGCCGCTGCCCTGGGGGAACTTCCTTCGGGCGGGTCCGGCGACTAAGGTCAAGCCGGGCTTGCCGGCTTAGAGAGTGCCTCAGGAGCTCAGCCTCACCCTCGGAGTCGGAGGCCGGGGGTTGCTCCACCCTGGCCCGGCTCTCCAATCTTGGTCAGGCTAAGGGCAGGCTGAGACACTTCAGCAGCCACCACCCTAGCCTCAGCCTCGAGCCACCTTCATTATCGGCACTGGGGGTATTTAGAGGGTGCTTCCCCACCCCTTCCCCCTCCTCCCCTGGCCCGGGCCCCACCCCCTGGAGCCCAGCAGGAGGCCTGTTCAATGGAGTGATGGACGGGGGACCCAATCTCTGGCCTCTGCCAGTGAAGGTGGTTCTGCCTCCTCCCCGTTGCTCGGGGTGACTCCCCTGTGGGGGAGGGCCACCTGGGCGATTGCAGCTCTGCTGCAGTGGGCGGGCTTTCGCTGTTACGCAACAGAACGCAGCGATCGCGCTGCTGCTCACCCGGAAGGCACGCCCAGCGTACCGGTAGGCTGACACTACTGGTTGGGACCCACTAGAAGTGATGTCATTAACCTGGAATTCATGTTGTGGCAGGAAGTGACATCATCAAGCATTGTAACATAATAAAATGACACCCTTGAAATGCAAATTAGCAGTCTTGGACTGCAGCAATTGTACAACCATGAAACATCCCTGACAGAAAGCAAGATTAGGAGAAAATATTATGTAATAGCACTGAATTAAAAACAAAATTAAAAAAAAAAACCTCACTTGAAAAATTAAACTGGTAACACTCACAAAATGAATATAATAAAAGTAAGGTCTGCAGTTTCCAAGATGGTGGGTCACGGAAAGCTGGGAGCAGCCAAGTGGGTCCTGACCCACAGTTTGAATGGGTTCTATGTCACTAGTATGTATTTTACTTTGTTAGTGAATTGCTAGACTGACCACTGTCGACTTCAAAGGTTAATTTTTGTGAGTATTGATGTAACTGAAGAATCTGTAGTTTAGTGTTGAACGTTAGAATTCAGTTATATTTGCTCAAGTGTTTATCTCCTTGGATGCCTTATTTTTAGTCGCCAATCTGTGATAGTCTAGTGTTTTAGAGGAGGAGTTTGTTTTGAGAGAAATGTATGTATCAAAGATAGGCAAGCAACTTTCACACACTGATATTTTGTCCTTAGTTTTACCCATGCTGTCGAGAGCATAAGGGAGAAACTGAAGACTAAGCCTCTGCTATTACAGGTAATTCGCGATGCCATTCACATTATAGTAATTAATCTAACTTCACTGTTTCAGTAATGCTGCATTTGTAAGCTGGATGTTAACTTCATGTTAGTATGAACTTTCTAATTGTGCTTTAAAATGTTTTGTCCTACGTACAGTTGCCGATTGGGGAGGCAAAGACCTTTAGGGGAATTGTTGATGTGGTTACCAAGGAGCAAGTTATTTGGAAAGCGGCAGCTGCCCTGGATGACGGAAAGATTTTTGAGCGGAAACCCTTGAAAGAAACAGATGATCCTGCCCTGCTACAGGATGCTAGCGATGCAAGAAATGCCTTAATAGAACAAGTAAAGTTCTGAAGTAAATATAGAAAATACTTGAAGCCTTAATTTAAAAAAAAAAAACACCTCTGCTTTTATGTAGTTCTTTATTTTTGAAACTGAATGTGGCACTTTAGTGAATAATTCATAGGATTCAATCATGTTGCGTTTAATCAGTTAAAAGTAGGTTGTTCTTTTAGCCATAATTCTCTCTGGTTAACATAGAGACATAATGAACACATAGTGAACCTAGGGCACAATCCTAACCAACTTTCCAGCACCCGGGTAAGGAAACAAACATTCCCGTATCTTGAGGAGGCCTCCATGACTACTTTGCAGAATGCAAAACATGACCCATTGGCAGAGGGAGGGACCCATTGCCATCTACAGGGAGGGCAAAGCTCTAAGTGTTGCAAGAAGCGTTACCCTGTCATGTAAATCCCTCCTGTCCCTTGCTGCTGTAGCCAGTAAGCAATGCCAAGAGGTTGCTTCTCCCTGTGAGGATTGGCTAAAACGGTGCAGGAGAGGAGTGATTTCCACTGCAAGGTAAGGCTTCTTGCAAAACGTAGAGCTTTGCCCTCCCTTAGATCTGCCTCTGCCCATTGGCACAGTTATGTCAATGTGGTTGGGCAGTTTAGGATTAGGCTGTTAGCAATTGTGGAAGCTTAAATTTTTGCTTTTTTGGAAGCATACTTCTGAATATTTTACCTACTGATTATTTGGGACTAGCTAATTCAGGGGTGTCAAACATAAGGCTCATGGGTTGGATGTACCCCCCTTTATCCCCTCCCTCTTTATCCCCTCTTTATCCCCTCCCCCAATATTAGGCTCTCCCAGCACCACCCTTTCTGTAGCACCACCTACTGAATCTCTCAAAGAGAGAGAGATGGAAGGAGACCTCAGAAGGCAAGGGATATTACAGGGGAAGGATTAGACCAAGAGAGAGATGCCAAGAAGAAATGCTGTTGAGTTGCTAGGAGAGCCCCATTATCATGCCAGATCCCCTTTTAGCAGCTCTGCTGCTACCCAGGCATCACTTTGCAGACCACCTTTCAACTGCTGAATTGATGCTGTGGCATAAGCAGCACTGTGGAAAGAGTGGCCAGCTTGGTAATTGGGCTCTTCCATATCTTGAAGATATGATCAAGATTTCACATTTTGTCTGCAGCTAATGAGTTTCTTTGTGAAAACTGTGTGCCTATTTCTGGCCATCTGCTTAATGACATCACTTCCTGCTTAATGATGTCACTCCTGGCCCTCAACCAGCACCACGAATGCTATTCAGCCCACTATATGAAACTAGTTTGACACCCTGAGCTAAAGAGGCATTTTGGAGCTAACTTTGAATAGTGTGTAATGTAGTAATGCTGACTTGTTTTCATTTACAAGGTTGCTGATCTGGATGATGAATTTGCTGAACTGGTCCTTGGGGAGTACAGTGAGAATTTTGATTCACTGCCGGCTGATAAGGTTTGTGATTTAAGTTGTGCACTGAATGAACTGTATATCACACAATTATATTTTCTGGTGCCTTTGTAATCTTTAAGCCAAATGTATTCTTCATGTTAGGAAGAATTGTTTTTCTTCCTTGAGGGTTTTATAGTATGCTGGATTTAATAATGTATTTTGGTAAGGGGAGAGATGGGATGGTGGCAAGCAGGAAGAAAATGTATGTTTTATTTTTACAACTTTTAACCATCATTGTAAGCTGCCTTAACTTCTTGAATGAGGAAGAAAAATAAGAATTTAAAATGAAATTTTAAAAATAATGGGTTTATGGTATGTTGTCTGTAATTGGAGTAGCTATAACGAAGTAAGAGCAACACACACACACACACACACACACACACACACAGAGAGAGAGAGAGAGAGAGAGAGAGAGAGAGAGAGAGCAGAGGGTTGTTTAACAGGATAGATTCCGTTTGCTTTTTTTGTGTTAGTGCTTTCAGTCCAGATAAAATAGTTATATAATTTAGGATCCAATTAGTTCCATGTATTCAATGGGGCTTTGGATTGTTGTTTCTCAAACAGCTCCTCCCCACACTCCCATTGCTTTTGAAACTGATGAGACTTCCACAGTCAGCTTGTGATGGGAGGGGTTGTGAAGGTCTTGCTGGGTATCTCTGGGTGTGCCTAGTGTAACACTCTGAATTCTAGTCCAAGCGGTTAAAATGAATAAGCAGCACTGGGCTGTTTACTCCAAAACTGCATCTCAGATTGATATTCAGGGTGATTCCAAAGCATGTAACATGGGATGGTTTCCAGGGACTTTTTGAATATCTGAACACTAAGTACATAATTTGTGTATATGTGTGAGATTCTTGCCTTTTTTAAAGGGCTAGAATTTGGGGGGGTTATGTAACTTTGGTCAGAATGAGCAGAAAGCAATTGACAGTCAATGTATGACCTATAAACCAACAGCAAATATACTTCTATACATATTAAGCTGAATTGTAAGTAGGTCTCTGTTATAACTGTGAATCTTCTTGGTGGTGTTCAGCTACATTCTGCTGTACGAAGGGTAACCCTGGCTCAGAAAGCAGTACCTGTGTTCTGTGGGAGTGCTTTGAAGAATAAAGGTGTTCAGCCATTACTGGATGCAATCCCCATGTATTTGCCTGCACCAGATGAACGCCGCTATGACTTCATGTAAGTAACAGCAGATGATATCCCTTAGTGTATCTAAGTGTAAGTTAAAGCTCTGAAATTGAAGCAGTTCATTATAGCTTAAGTCAGTGGTATTCAAACTTTTTAGAATGGCACTTGTGTCAGGATCCACCAGAAGTGGTGATGTGGCAGGAAGTGACATCATCAAGCAGAAAGTGCTGTCATTGTAACATAATAAAATGACACTCCTGAAATGTAAATTGGCATTTTTGGACTGCAGCAATTGTACAACCATGAAACATCCCAGACAAGAAAGCAAGATTAGGACAAAATATGCTATAAAAGCACAGTACTAAAAATAAAATTAAAAAACAACCCTCACTTGAAAATTCAAACTGTAAAGAATATAACAAGAGTAAGGTTTGCAGTTTCCCAGATGGTGCTTCCCGCTTTCCACGACCCACCTGACATAAGGTTGTGACCCACCAAGTGCATCCTGACCAGAGTTTGAATACCACCAGCATAGGTAATTAATGTATCCAATATTGCAAGTCCTAACTAGCAGTCTTGGTGCATGGTTGAGTGGAGAGGAAAAGGGATTCATTCTCTGGGCCAGTCCCTTCTTGTCTGGGTGAGATGGATGGTGCCCCAATAGTGTGTGTGCTGTACACTGATATTCATTATCCCAGCAATTCCCAAACTCCTGAGAAATTTGGGAACTGGCATAAGTGTGTGCAGGGGCGGGGGAAAGGCAGCAATGTGATAGCCACGATCACATCACTGCTGGGGTGAAAAGAGAGGCTGTTTCAGACTTATTTACAGCAATGCTGGCCCCTGGGGGTGTGTGTGTGTGTCTGTGCAGGGACCCCCGCGGAAGCCTCTGCAGGTTTCCAAAGCCTCAGAAAGTGTAAAAATTGTGCGTTCCACTTCCAGTTTGCAATTGTGGTGCCCCAATCTGAGAACCCCTGATTTAGCCTAACTAGATTAATACAGTACACATATTCAAATAGCCAGTTAAAGCATTCAGATGATCAATGAATGCGGCGCTCTGAACCAGTGGACTTGTTGCTAAATGCCACGCTCTTTCCTTGCATGCGGTCACTCTTATGGCTTTGTTTTTCAGGCAGTGGTACAAAGATGACTTGTGCGCTCTAGCATTTAAAGTTCTCCATGACAAACAGCGTGGGCCACTGGTTTTCTTGCGGATTTACTCTGGCACCATGAAACCTCAGTCAGCTGTCTATAACATTAACAAAAATTGCGTGTAAGTAGCAAAGGGTGAGGGGGTGCACCCGAGCATTGCAGGACGTGGCTGCGGGACATTGCAGGACAGTTGCGCCTAACCCAAGTCCTCCGTTGCAGAGAAAGGATGAGTCGCCTGCTGCTCCCTTTTGCTGATCAGCAAATAGAGATCTCCTCGCTGACGGCTGGCAACATTGCCCTGACTGTCGGGCTGAAACAGGTAGAGAGACAATGCAGATTATAAAAATACGATTTGGTAGAATTGCACCAGTATTAAAATGGGGAATTACTGATTGTATTTGTTCAGCTTCAGTTCCCCAGTGTTAAATGAGCCTTTTCCTGGTGGTTTCTTTGTTTCAGTGACATTTTTTTTTTCATTAGTTTATTTAGGAAATCCCTCTGTGTGTCGGTCTACTTACGGCTACAGAGGCTGTAAGTTGGCTTTGCAGTGAAAAATAGTGTGTGGAAATAAAACACCCTTTGAAGAGGTTCCTATGTTGTTCCAATTCAAGTGTAGTTCCTTATACTGGCATAGAAGAACCATTAGAGAAGTTGGACTGAGACAAAAGAAAACTGGCTGTAATTGAGGTTACTCCAGGGTGGGCTGCCTTGTAAGCAACTTTCTGTAATTGCACTTTTCAGAGGTTTTTTTTAATTATGGAAACCAATTACGTGTTGGCAAATATGTCACTTGCTCTTTCACATTCATTAGAGTGCCACTGGAGACACTATTGTTTCATCCAAGGCTTCTGCAGTGGCTGCAGCCCGGCAAGCTGGAAGAGATGTAGGGTCAAAGCGTGGTCGAAGCAGTGAAGTGGAGAATCTTCTCTTGGCAGGCATTGAGATCCCAGAACCAGTCTTCTTTTGTACAATAGAGCCGCCTTCCATGGCTAGGCAACCAGGTACGATGCAGTATACTATGTGGAATAATATATTGGTGACATGGCATGCTTTACCCACAAGCCACTTTATCCAGAGGTGTGTGCTGTAGCACACTCACAGGAGCGCCATGCAGCCTCTTCCCCCTGGCTCGTTGGTCCGACATTACGCAAGAGGTCAACCTGGTGAGTCAGTAAGAATGGGCCACCTGGCACCCTTATGACTGTGAAGGTCAGCACCACTCTGGTGAGTTTGGGTATAACTGCTTTAACCCCTTCATGATATTTATGCTTACAGTTGATTCTACATAAACCCCAATACACTATTTATACCATACTAACCATAGTTGGTGTGTTTCATTCCAGATCTGGATCATGCCTTGACTTGCCTACAGCGTGAAGATCCAAGTCTGAAAGTCAAGCTAGATGCTGACACTGGGCAAGTAAGTTTTGCTTTGCCATGTACCTGTACTATCACAGCAAGGTAGTTCATGCAAATTTGTCAATTATTGGTAAAAATAATATCTGGCGTTTGGGTAGCACTTCTTGATTATTCAGAGTGCTTGACACATTGATTATTCTGTTATCCTTACTCAGAGTAGTATTGTTATCTCCCTATAACAGTGCTCTTCAAATGGTGGGTCACGACCCACCATAGAGAGTAAAACAAGGGGCCATTTCCCCTTAAGGGGCGTGGCCCAAGAAAGCCATGCCTGGCAGCGCCACAGCGATCGCAGCACTGTGGGCATTTAAGGGGCATTTGTCCTTACCTGGGGGGTCGAGGGGGTGTCCCAAAGCATTGGGGAGATCCGCTGCCACCTCTGCGGGCCTCCCTGATGCTTAAAATAGTTCCGTGATACAGGCAGAGCTCACTTCCTGCTTTCGGACATGAGCTATTTTAAGCATCAGGGAGGCCCGCAGAGGTGGCAGCGGATCTCCCCAATGCTTTGGGACACCCCCTCGACCCCCCAGGTAAGGACAAATGCCCCTTAAATGCCCGCAGTGCTGCGATTGCTGTGGCGCTGCCAGGCCTTTCCCCCACTCCCATCCTGCCCCCACAAGCACTTACCAGGTCTTCAAAGTCCGAGTAGGACTTTGAAGACCGCTGCCCTATTACAACTGGGGAGTTGAGACTGAGAGGGAGTGGCTTGGCTAAGGATTCCTTGTAAATTCATGGCAAAGGCAAGATTTGGAGAAAGTTACAGTTCTTAACCACTGACTGCAAGGTTTTCAGTTGAATTCAAGGGACAGTCCTGACCGACTATAGACTTGAAGTCCTTGACAAATGCAGCCCGCTTGCTACTCAGTTCCCCTCGACTCAGATCTGTCCTTAAACAGTGATGCCATTTTCAAAGACAAGCTGACAGCTTATCTAGTGCTTTTGGTTTAGCTGTTAAGGATATTTTCCCACTGCATTCATATTTTTTTGTCAGACTATCCTTTGCGGCATGGGAGAGCTGCACATTGAGATCATTCATGACCGAATCAAACGTGAATATGGACTTGACACCTATCTTGGACCTCTTCAGGTAGCTTACCGAGAAACCATCCAAAACTCAGTTCAAGCTCAAGGTAATGTAACTCTCCTAGATAACGGAACGGTTTATTATTTGCTGTTAGCTAACATCTTAACGAGCTAGGTTTCCTAAACAGGATATTTGGCATTAGTCCTAATATTTACATCATCTTACTGCAGATACACTGGACAGAACTATAGGAGAGAAACGGCACCAAGTGACTGCACAAATAGGAGTGAGACCGTGGGAAGGAGACATGTCGGCCACAGTACCAGTCATTGAATATGCTGAAAATACCTGTGATTCCATTCAACCAGACCTTCGGGAAGCTATAGAAAATGGAATTCATGCTTCATATCTTCAAGGTAAGAAAGAGCCTTATTTTTTGATTCAGTGTAATCAAAATACAGAATCAAAAGTGTTACATGTATTTGATTCCATATAATAGTAGATTTAGAAACATCATCGTGTCAACCAGTGCTAAGTGCCATTCAATTGATGGTCAGGTACTAAGGTGGAAGTTCATAAATGTTGTCTTCAGGGCTTTACCTTAAAAGTTCATTCAGTGCTGTTCATGCATTGTTTGTATTTTCCATTTTAGGGCCCTTTCTGGGCTTCCCTCTTCAAGATGTAGTTGTGACAGTGAATGCAGTGGCCACAAACTCTGATACATCTCTGACCATGGTTTCTGCTTGTGTTTCTCGTTGCATGCAAAAGGTACGAGGGAAACCAAATCATCTAGACCAGGGCCTTTATACCTGGAAGTTTGCTTACTGCTGGGTAGATCTGTTTAATTGAAAACTCTGCCTCGATGGTAACCTATTAGTGTAATCCTTTGGATGCTCTCAAATGTATTCTGTCATTTCTATCTACTTACTTTACTTTGTGCCAAAACTGTGACTCTGGTTTGTTTACTTACCTTTTGTAAGTAAGGTACAAAAGGATACCTTTTTGTATCCTTTTGTGCACGATTTTCTATCTTTCCCTTACAAGCTGCCCTTGTATTGTATACTATGTCAACATCTTGAGGTTTGCACTAAAGACATCATTTTGGTTTTAAGAATGTTGAATTTTTTTAAGGCTTTGAAGAAAGCTGATAAACAAGTGCTGGAACCTTTGATGAACTTGGAAATAACTGTAAGCGATAATCACCTCGGTGTAGTACTTGGTGACCTTGCACAGAGGAGAGGCAGCATTCGGGAAATTCAGAGTCGTCAAGATAACAAAGTTGTGCTTGCATCAGTTCCACTAGCAGAAATGATGGTACGTACACTAGTGAACCTAAGTGTATAGGTTCAAGTACTCTGGGGCATTCTGCAATTCACTCACACAGAAAGGATATGCCTATTTTAGAAACGCGAAATAAATCATATATACTTGTGTATAAGTCAATCTCATGGATAAGTCAAAAGCAGATTTTAGGTAAAAAATAGAATGTGCTATGGCCCATGGAAAAGTAGAGGATAAAACTTAGGGGGAAGTATGACATTATTTGAAAATGACTTACCAGTTATTGTTCTGAGGCAGCAACAGCCAACCAAAAAACAAAGCCATTTCACTTTCTTCGGAGGTAGCACAGAAATGGAACTATTTCTCCAAATGTGGGGCACAACCTTTTTGAATGTGCTGAGACTGTTTTACTAGCTATCCCCACATAAGGAAGTGAAATTCCCCATATAGTCGGCTTGCGCTACAGCACTTGGTAGTCAGGCATTTCTCACAGCCAATCTAGAAGTGTAGCCCAAAGAAAGGGAGGTCTCTAAAGTCTGTCATGAGCAGAAAGACAGGGTTGGCATGGACTCCCTTGTATGCAAGGAGCCTGATCACTTGCAACAGCAGTATCGGCTCTTCCTTATCTAACACATGAAGTTGCCTTATTACGCTATTGGTCAATATACTCCAAGCCCATCCAGTTTAACTGGCATATCTCTACAGACAATCCATACTCTTGCTGCCACAAAGCCAATAATTTGGGATTCACTGTATGCAAATAATGACTTTTATCACCACCTTTTCTCTCCTTAGTGATTAAAAAAACGCTATTTCACTAGCCCAGGCACATGCCCTTCCCCCTTTGCTTTGTATTGTTTGCTCTATAGCTGTGGTTCCCAACCTTTTTTTGGCCATGCCCCACCTAAGCATCTCTAAAATCCTGATTCTCCCCCCCGCCCCGGTGACATACAATTCTTACTATTCAAAAAGTGAACTTCTATTCACGTGGAGAAAGCCATTAACTTGGTTTAAACAAGGTTCCAAAGAATACGGCATCCATGAAAGAGAAAAATAAAAGATGGTTCGGAAAGAGGGAAGTTAAAAAAAACATTGTTAGCTGCATTTATGAATAATAAGATATAAGAACAATTAGCCGACTTTCAAATTCACTTTTAATAACTCAAAAAAAATTCACTGTTAGTAGCTCATTCTCGAATCGCTCCCCTGTGGGGCATGTGCCCCACATTGGGAACCACTGCTCTATAGTCTTATTCCTGTGACTTTTGATGTGTTTACTAAATATCTATCTTGATTTCTGGCCTAGGGCTACTCAACAGTTCTGCGCTCTTTGACATCTGGCTCGGCCACATTTACTCTGGAGTTGGCAAGCTACCAAGTAATGAGCCCTCATGAGCAAACTGCTCTGCTTCAGAAGAAGAGTGGCTTAAAATGACATGGATGCAGATCTGCTTCTCAGATGGGAAGAACTGTACAAGTATTTTGCAAGATACATGTAAAAATACGTGTAAAAATAATTTAAAAGAATGTAAAAATATTCCACTACCCCAGGAGTAAAACTGGAAACAGAACCACAGACTGCTCTGGGCTCATCTATTCTGCTGTGTGCTGCAAGTACCTCAAAACAAGAAAATACAATCGTGCGCTTCATCCTTAAATAATTCAGAATGACATCTCTGTACCCTTTCATCCAGTGTTTAGATAAAACAGGCACAAGTGCCATGCCTGCTAACAGGAGAAACCCTTGTAAAATGTTGGCTGTAACCCTCAATTTGTGGGGCACAGACCTTGCCTCACCAAACTCTGCAGCCAGACACTAAACCCAGCTGCAGTGTGCTTTCACCTGCCCTATTTCCTTTTCATTGCCTGAAATATGCACATCCTTTACTCACATACAGTGACTTTGCCCTGTATGACTTTTTCCCATTTCCTTTCTGTTAGTGCCTTCCATGCTGTGGTCCATAGGTTGGCATCCTGCTGGCTAGCTTGGGTGGCAGTGTCTGCTACAGAAGGGGTCTGCTACAGAATCAGTGCTGTCTCTTTCTATTGCTGTGCTATGTGCTGGGACCTGTTGTAGTTGAATAGTTTATTCTATAGTGAAAATGTATTTAATTATACAACAGTCAGATTTTTAAAATCCATTTATACAAAACATTTAAACAAATTTATTTTGTCTACTTGAGCAAAATTCTCATTCCAGGATTTCAAAATGAAAACACTGTTCCTTTACAAATATTTAATGTAAAATATGGAGGTTTTCTTTCCTGAAAGGCAGCACTATTGGTTGTGTGTTCCTACACCTGTGTCACTCAGTTCATGTCTGCAGCATCCAACAAACAAAGGCTGAGCTGCTATTCCACGCCTGTAGGGGGAGAGAGAGAGAGAACTTTTGATACATTTCATACAACAAGTATCCTACAGACCCTCAGTAATTAGATTTGTTGAACTGGCTTGTTAAACAAGAGCAGTGCTTCTGGACTCTGTTTCTAGGTACAGTAATAGTGAAGACTTCACACAACCCAGGTGAAGAAATCAAGTTGTATTTAAAAATCAAGTCTGAATTAAGACACACATAATGCTCTGTGGAGGTTAGAAGAGCTGTGAGAAGCTCTAGTCCTCATTGGGCTATTGTAAAACCATGTGAGCTACTGTAGTTGAAATTGCTAGTACGGAACTATCGCCACATTTGTAGCTGACCTATTAATCACTTGGATTTGTAGGGGTAACAGCAGGAATCTTTTTTCAGCAAAGTGAATCGAACTTCATCATGTGTTCAGCTCCAAACATGAAATCCTTTAGTGCGGTCAAAAGAGAAATGGCCATGAGGAACCAATTCTCTGTTCTCACATCTTTCCATATATAAAGAGTGGAAACCTAGGAAAAGCTATGACCTCCATTTATACCCTGGAAGAGCACGAGAGAGGGCAAAGAGCGACTGTCTTGCCCCAATCTCCCCTTTCAAGGCTAAAAGGGTATGTGCAGGATGAAAACAAGCCAGTCAGCTCACCTAGCAGTGTGCATCATTTCAAACTTGGAAGGGAAGGAGCATTTAAAAGGCGGTGTGGGAAAGAAACTACTAGCTAGGGAAGGTGGCGGTAGTTTGAAGGATCAGGCAAGGCAGCTCCATTCACTAAGGTCACTTCCTGTGTGATCAGTGCTGTTTTGATCACGCACCTCTAACTGAATGCTGGCATCATCCCCCTTTAAGTTATCTTAAATAGTATGGTACAGAAAACAGCTATCTTAAATAGAATGGTAGAGAATAGTATGGTAGAGAAAACAGCTGGAAGTTACTGAGGTAGGGACTAACAGACTGAGTTTGGTACACTTTTCTGATTTTACAAATGCAACCAATTGTTTAGCTTTCTGCACAGTCTGATAGAGACAAGTTAAATAGATGTAATCAACTGATCCATCAGGGCTTTTTAGGAAACTATCTAGCAAGCTGGAAGCCATCTCTTCCCCTGTCAAGGAGATAGAGAACAAAGTCGTTTTTTGATGAAGTTTATTTTACCCTTTTGCACACAGAAGGGAACTCCCTGGAAGCAAGAAGGTTTAGGATTACGGTGACATAAAAATGCATAGTAAAACTTCATCTGTTGCTACAGCAAGATTGTTGATGGAAGTGTACTACTGCGTCAAGTCTACAGAATATTTAGAGACTCAATTTCTTACCTGAGCATGCGACAACGATGTTCAGTAAG
Organism: Lerista edwardsae; assembly: GCA_029204185.1. NCBI lineage: Eukaryota > Metazoa > Chordata > Lepidosauria > Squamata > Scincidae > Lerista > Lerista edwardsae. Next base: position 51,863,444 of record JAJKFI010000001.1, on the reverse strand, counting down.
CCTGGCATAAGCATCTTCTAGGTTTGTCACATCTTCGCTGCTCCAGAGTCTTTCACCAACAGCACTTGCCCGAGGCCTGTTAATATACACATTTTTTTAAAAAAATGAATTTAATGTTTGCATTGTTATTACACCAAATTTTGAAGTCACGCCACATATAAAATGAATTATGTCTACACTCTCCAATAATTGAATCCGCAACCCTTTCAAAATACACAAGGCAGCTGCACGAATGTGACAGCATTAGACGTGCTGCACTTTCTCAATTAGAGGTGGGCCTTCAACTCCACAGATCCCGTCTCTGGGGTTTCAATTATCCACAGACTATGGATCTGCACCCCCTGACCTTCCTTTATTCTCACTTTGGGTCGCTAAAAACTTTTTTGCTCAGGGGTGAGGGGCGCAGGGGAGGACCCTATACTTAACACAGGTTCCCTCTTAGCCACGGTTTTATGTACCATGGATTGGTATGCTCCGTGGATATGCTGGATTATATTCCAAAGCCCTCTGAAGGGTCTATTTACTTGCATCTCTCAGTTTTGTTACAAGAACCATTAAATGATCATGGCTGTCACGGAACTACAGATGAGGACAGTGGCCCCCAAACTTCTCAGAAGTTGGGAACCAGGTACGTTTTTGTTGGGGGGGGGGGAGCAACAGTACCATAGCTATCGTGCTGCCATCAGGACCAAGGGGCTTTTTAACATACCTGGGGGTAGCTCCAGTCATTCAGAAGGTGTGGGGGATTTGCTGCCTCTCCACAACCCTCCCGCAACTCCAAACAGCACTTATCTCTGATTGCCACCCACTTCTTTGGTTATGGAGGCAGCATGATAGCTGTGGTGCCTTTGCAGCTGTCATTGGCCACTCCCCTTTAAGGGAATGGCCTTCTGGTTCCCCTGGTGAGTCGTGACCCACCAGTTTCGGAACCACAGGATTAGGACATCTGAACTAATCGTCCTTTTTCCGAGTCACAGAAGCTGACTGAAATGCACACATACTTTTCTGTGGGTACTACCCCAACCCATATAATATGAAGTACAACCATGTTGCCCGGACGCCTTGTACAGGGCTATCTCAAAACAAGAGGGCTGATACCAGTTGGTGCCGATTAGGGCAGGCTTGAAGTTCACATCCTTTGTGCAGTGGCATACCTGAGGGAGGGCAAGGGAGGAAAATGCCCTGGGCGCTGGGCTGGGGGAGGGTGGTTGATGACGCTGCCTGCCCCCACCCCACAGCTCTGGGTCACTCTGAACCAGAGTGACCCTTTTGCCCCTTTTTGGAGGGGCGAGCCAGCCCTGGATACCCGTGTCGGGTTGCTCTGAGAACCAACCCAGTGCAGCCATGTAGCATAGCCACGTGGGGGGGGCAGTAGCTGCTGGGGGACACATCTTGGAGGTGTGCCCCCTAGTTCAACACCACCACCCCCAGGATCGCCCCTGCCTTTGGGTTAACATCCTTGGCTCCCCTCAATAGGCCTAGAAGTCCACCTCCTTAATCTCAGGCCATTGGTGCCTTGGATGCTAAAAATAGTTCCATGGTTTAATTCTAAGCGTTCTATGGTTTTGCTCTTGGGGGGGGGGCAGCACCATGTATGGATGTGCTAGTATCTTCTGATTGCTCTTCACTGGCATGCCATGCAGAATCCACAGGAGATGAGGAACTCTAACCACCAGATTGTATTTGCAATTATCAGAGCTCTGTTTAGGGTATTAAGACAGGATGATGGAGAGAACCTGCCACCCCTGGAAAATTATTTTCAAACCTGGAGTAGGTTCTGGTGCTATTGAGACCAGTCATCAGGACTCATTAGATCAGGACCATTAATATTTGTGATGAAGAAGAGTCAGCTGTACCAAAGTCTTGGTGTCAGATTTGTGGCATCCACGTATTCTCCCCAAAGACAGGCCTCTCCTCCAAGTACCAGCTCTTTCTGTGATTTACATCCTGTGTTTAAGGGCAAGAAAAAAAAAGTGTTGCTCACTTGCTACTTAGCTGAAAATATAGGTCATGCAAGAACAGTTTACAGTTTCAGGCAGGCAAAACTCTTAGTACTGAGTGGAGCAGAACAGAGTAAGTATTCCTACTTTGCAATTCTATTGAATTTTTAGCTGCAATTTAGCAGATCTTACAAAAAGAAGGCTGAACGTGTTTCAACTCACTGTAACTAGACTAGGCCACCATCTCCCATCACCACTAACTGGAGAAGTAATTTGACTGACAGGAGTTTGTGGGCAGGAATATGTGCTATCCAATCATTTCATTTGGCAGGTCACCCCAGCAAGGCCATGTAACTCTCCATTGAAACTGGTGGGGCTCACATATGTTAACTAGGGGTCATACCCAGCGGTGTCATGCAGCCGGAACGCTGGGCGGGAGGAACGGGTGAGCGGCAGCCCGCCCATTGCGTTCCGGTCCGTTTTGCCGTCTTCCCGGGGAAGATGTTCCTCCCACCCAGCGTTCCGGCTGCATGACGCCGCTGGTCATACCCGTATGAGAAAGCAAGTATAAGACTTCAACAAACCAAGGAAGCTCAGTGGTTCAACTGTATAGTATTTCCTCCAGTCTTGGCCGTAACTAATGTAGTCGAGGTACCAAGGCGCTGCCAGGATGGCCCGGTGGCCTGCTTTTGTGACTTTACTGAGTTCTTCGTGATAGGCCCCTCCTACCCACACTTCAACTGTTGTGTCGGGCCGTAGCTGGAAAAACAAAAAGGAAACGGGTTTTAGACGGCCTCCCGATGGTCAGCAGCCACCAGTTTTCTCACAGAGCATCTCATTTCTCTCCCCAACAAGCATATGCACAGTGTGATGCGGATTCCTCAAGCTCACAATTCAAATAATTTGCATTGTGCAGAGGGGAGATGGATGGGGATAAGGAAAGGGTGTACAGTCCTCCTGCAGGCAAACTGGAGCGGAAAGATGTGGCGACTAGTATGTGACTTTCCTACATCATGTTATGTACCCTTTGACATAAAACCGTCACACTACGGTAGCTCCTCTGAACCTGCGGGTCTCCCATATGCGAATTCAACCAATCGTGGATAGCTCAGCCTGTCCAATGCAATGCCGCACACACAGGGCCGGCTGTAGGAGATTTGGGGCCCAATGTGGGCCATTGCTGTGGGGCCACTTACCCTCCCTGTGGGGCCCCCACACGCCAAGAAACTGTCAAGATCTGAAATGATTCTGGAAATCAGCTCCGGTGTTTCTTTTGCTCTGGAAAACTGCAGGGCCTGAGTAAGGTGATTGAATGCACCTGTGTCTGAGTGATGTACGTGCAGTTTGGCACGAAGACCTAGCCATGACTCAGCACAGTGCTGATTGGCTGGAAGGTAGGATAAAAGGCAGTGAGCAGAAGCCTTCTATGTGGAAGGGCGAAGCGCTGCTGGACTGATTAGCCATCTTTGAACCATCTGTTGCTGTATGTATCCGGACTGAATGTAAACTGACCTCGGATTGCTGTTATTCGGACTGCTCTACTTGATGTTTCCTCGCAACTAAAATATATGTCTCTGAAGAAGTAAAACAACGCTTGGATGTGCCTCATTTCCTTGATGGGTTCACTGGCCGGTTGCACGGCTGAGGGGGCTGCACACACTGCACAGGGGAGGAGAACAGGGAATACGCCACAGACCTGCCCTCCAACTGGGCAAGCACCCCACTGCACACAGGTCTATTTCAAAGGGTGGGGGGGGGGAGAAGAAGCAAAGGCTATTGCATCACCCGCACCACCTCATCAGAATCCCTTCCTGAGGAGCAAGGATGGAGGCATTGCAGACAGGTCTACCCCGATCCACCATGCTTGCTAGTGGAAAAGGCAGCCTGAGCGAGGGGCTGCCTTTCCAAGTGCCACAACAGCCCACCGATCCAGCCTCTCTCTGCTGCAGCAAAGCACCTAGTCAGCGTTCCCCAGTCCCCACCCTGCACTCCAGGCACATCCGGGCACCACAGAGAGGCAACTGCGCAGGAGTTTGCAAGGCAGGCAAGCACTCCCAGCTGGCAAAATCTTGAGGCCGTTGTAACAGGTGGCTCTTTAAACTGCATGCCAGCTCCGGATTTTACATAAGGGCTTCTGCAGACGTTGGTATCTACAGAGGTCCCGGAACCAATCTGCACATACAAAGGGCCACTATCCAAGTCAAATGCCCTGGATGCAGGATGTTTGCTTCTTAGCTTGTTTATCAAAACAACACCCCCAAGGTGAGATCCCGCAACAACTCTGGAAAAGGCTTGAATATGTGGCTAGCCCTGCAGAGGTCAGCCAGACTATGCGGGCACATGAAAAAAAATGACTCTTTGGTTATTGCAAGGGGGAGAGCAGTCACTCAGACCTTACCTTCACTCCATTATCAAAGACCTCCTGCCAGACTATGGCTTTCTTGTTAAAAGAAGTCACCAGGTCCAATATTCTAGCACAAAGATAGAATTGTGACAAACACATCATATGCTTCTATCACCTGTAGAAGGCAATGAAGGGAGATGGACACTGCAGCACTAGATTTTTAACTTGGTTATGTAAGTACTATCAGGGAAATGGTCGCTGAGCAGCTTCATAATTCAGTTTTCATGCAGAAGAGGCAAAGAATGAGCCAAGGGGAGTATCTGCAGGACCTGCTCCTCATCTCACATATGTCTTTGTATGGTGTGGGAGATACAGGTGTCTTCAGGGCCATACTTCTTAAGGAAATGAATGACCTGCTTTTACCTTGAGCCAGGACTGCTTCATTTCTGGAAATCAGCTTGGTTTTTTTTAAACAGACACGCACACAGGCCTGGTTTTGATGAGGATAGAAAGTCTAGAGTGAAAATTGTGGTTTAGCAATAAAATATGTTTTCCATTTAGCTTGGCACATGAAGGAAGAGGGAAAAGGAGGAGGCCAATGACCCATGCCCTGGTGTATCGTCCAAATCAGGGCACCATGAAGAGAAATGTACCTGCATGCAGATGTCCAAGTGAATGAGGGCACAATCCTAACCTGGAGTTAGGCTGGCACAGTTAAGCCAGCAAGGTTTGGCTGGCACAAGGGACACTGTAAAGTATGTTTGCACCACTCTTGAAGTCAGAGAGGCCAGCACATAGACGTGCGCCATCCCCCCTGCCTCCGAGAGTGGTCCAAACACGCTTTACGGTGACCCTTGTGCTGGCCACACTTTGCCGGCCTAACTCCAGGTTAGGATTGAGCTCTGAATCTTAGCATTCTGTGTGCTACCTTCCACCCTTCCTCTACAGATCTCCAAATAACTCCATAATCTAGACTAGAATAACACATAGTGACACTCCCGGGTTAAGTGTGGATAGGATTGCAACCAGAGTTTTATGCACAGATGTCCATCCATTTTTCAACATCCAAACTCCACATTCCAGCTACTGCAACCCTCCCTCCGGATGTAATGGAATCTGACTTTACAACAATCCTGGTGCTGGGAAAACAACCAGGCACGCCTGATCTTCTGATGAATCTGGCCTTCCATACACCTGAGTCACTTTAAAAATCCACCACCTTGCTAATTAACCCCATGAGATGCCAAGATAGTTTTAATTGTTTTATTGTATTGTTTTATTGTATTGTTTTTTATATTGTTTAAAGTGTTTTTAATGTTAGTTTTTATATTTTGTAAAGCCGCCTTGAGCGCCTTTTAGGCTAATAAGGCGGGATATAAATCTAATAAATAAATAAATAAATAAATAAATAAATAAATAAATAAATAAGATAGTCCATCTTCTAAAGCCTCCAATCCATTCTCCTTCCTATATAACCTCTCCAGTACTTCTCCCTTACTCAGATCTGCCTTCCAACCACCATGCTGCTGGGTGCCAAACTTGAAATATTGTATTAAGAATAAAGCACACACAGTTTAACACTATGAAAAATATGCACATTTTTTTAGAGACGTTGGTGAATAATTTCTTTATTCAACTTGCCTGTTCAATTTATTCTTCTTAAAGAATGTGGCCACAAACCAGCAAACGTAAGCTCACCAATTTCAGTGAGTGGAAATGTGCTTATTTTGGCGACAGACTGTGATATTCAGGTTTAGTCTGTGCTGGACTCTGGCATAGTGCTGCAAAGATGCGAGCACCATGTTTGTTAAGTGTCACGTTACAAGACATATACTCAGTTCTAGAAGCATCTACTGCTGACAACAGGACAGTGGTGACCTGGTGTGTAGGGCAAGTAAGGAGCCACCTGGGGCACCCACAAACATGAAGGAAGGACAGGTAGAAATCAATTAAAGAAATAGGAAGAACATAATAAAGCAGCTTACTAGAAAGAGAAAAACTCACTTCTCAATATAGTAGCCCTCCAGTTTAGCATAGGAGAACAAGCGCCCTTGTTTCTTCATGAACTCTGTTATATCAGGGTTGGACTTCCTATAAAAGGAAAAGGGAAGCATAACTATTTTTCCCCCAAACTTTACAGCATGCCAGAAAACAACTTATGCGATGGTACCAAGTTGTTCCTCTTGTTCTCAATATATAGACCAGCCCACTCTACAATGGGACTGGTGCTGCCAGCAGCGCTGGTCCTGTTGCTAAAGCGCTGATGCGGGAGTGCTGATTGGTGCCCCTGTGTCGGCGCTAAGCAGCGGCGTCATGCAGCCAGAACGCTGGGCGGGAGGAACGGGTGAGCGGCAGCCCACCTGTTGCGTACCGCTCCGTTTCGCCCCGTGGGGGCGGGGAAGACGGCGAAACGGAGCGGTACGCAACAGGTGGGCTGCCGCTCACCTGTTCCTCCCGCCCAGCGTTCCGGCTGCATGATGCCGCTGGCGCTAAGGCCGTCTCATTGATGCTATGACATAGTGTCAACGCGACGGGCAGCGTTGGATTGCGCTGTGAGCCCCTTACCCATATTCCCAAGTACAATTCAGTCAAAGAGAAAGCAGTGCTCGGGGCAAACTTCATCAGACTATAAACATGATGTTGTGTCGAGCCCTGTGTGCCTACAGAACTGTTTTGGTTTTGCAACAAAGCAGCTTCAGGAGATCCAGGTCTGACACCAGGATCAAGGCTGTGGCAGGGGGAAGCGTTAATGCCTCCCACATCATGCATCTAATCTATACCAGGCTCCTGTATACCAATCTACCCTGAACAGGTTGAGCTAAACAACGTGTTTCAGTCGCCACATCTAATTTGGCTTCAAGTCCCGCTTATTTCCCTTATTGTTTAAAAGTCTATTTTCACATCATTCTAGAAGTTACATTTCTTCCCAGATGGGGGACATTAACATACAGGGCGCAATCCTAAACTGAGTTAGGCCGGCATAACTAAGACAGCAACGTTTGGCCAGTACAAGGGCCACCATAAAATATGTTTGGACCACTGAGAGTGGGCCACCGAGAGTCAGAGAGGCCAGCACACAGATATGAGTCATCCTCCCTGACTCTGAGAATAGTCCAAAAACGCTTTATGATAACTCCACTTAAGGATTGCGCTCACAATGATTTCTTTAATAGTTGTATCAGAGAATGTTGCATATACGCAACAATGAGCAGGAATGGGTAAGCCAATAAAGCCTCTGACACAGTGCAAAGGGCTACCCCGGCCAGGCAAACATGATGTTGATCTCTATTATGATTTGCTTCATCACATTTTAGAACTTGTAAAATGAGGTGTACCTATTTGTTATAGTTGGGTCTCAGTACTTAACCTTTATGCATGTTAGTTGGAAAGAAATATTTAGAAGGTTAAACATTAATGTAAATCCAGAAGGATGTGTCAATGGTAGCATTTTCTACAGGGCCAGCTCTAGGACTGGCGGGGCCCAATGCGGGGCATTCCTGTGGGGCCCCCCACACTCCCCCAAGAAGAGCACTTGTGGTGCCACACACAAAGTGTGGCACCTGGAAATAGTTGGTGGTCACTGCCAATTGCTTCCAGGAGGCGCATTTTGGGCACTTCAGAAGCTGGGGCAGGTGAGAGGGCCCAAGGGAAAGCTGCTCTGCTTGCTCCACTGACTTACAATCCTGAGAGATCCTGACTGCAGCAGGAAGCAATATGCTTACTGCACTGGTGCGGAGGCCCCCAAAATGTGGGGCCTGATGTGATAACATTGGTCACAGTGGCTTAAAGCTGGCCCTGGGCCAAATCCCAACTCCTGATTTTCCATTAAAATAGAGCATAGCAGGCTCCAGAAAACCTCAGATTTTTAAAACATACTTTAGTTTGGTTCTAGGTCTGGGCACTCAAGATTGAATAGTGGTCCTTGGGCAGTACATTTTAATATCAAGCAGTTTTTCACAAATATACATTTTGGGTCAATCGCACCCCATAGCACTGAACGGTTCACAACGTTGTTGTTGTTGTTTTATCCACCCTTGACTAGATGGGAATTCAGATTATTAGGTGATAGAACTGGAAAATGTCATACTGTACCAACAAGTGAAGTCCACCTCATCGCCCCCTAAGTGGATGTAGTCATCAGGAAATACTGTGCCAATTTCCTTGAATAATTTTGCCATGAAATCGTAAGTTGTATTCAAAATGGGGTTTACAGGACCGTAAGAACCACTGGGGCAGCCTCCTCCTCCATAGCATGGCGTGAGGAGATCTTTTTGTCCTTAAAGGAAAACAACCACACACACACACACACACACACACACACACAAGATGGATGTCATTTCACACAGTACAAATGGCATTCCCCCTGTTTTAAACCCAATTCCAAGAAATACATTTCAAACCTTTTTCCAACCCGGTCAAGGGTATACATGACGTTTGTCACGTCCTTTCAAAGATGCACACTGCAGAGCAAATAATTGCAGAATCTGGAAACTGTGACTCACAAGAGGCTTCAATAGGTTTGACGCAATGAGTCATTCATGCCATTAACAGCATTCAAGGCTACTCAGTGGAAGCTCAATTTCTGCTTCTCTGAGATTTCTGAGATGTGAGAGCTGCCTCACTGCAGAAACACTGGTTATGCTGCTTTACACTGGCAGCTTTTTGCAGTACATCTGCAGCATGAAATGCGCTGTGCAACCAACGAAGCTGTAGTATTAAAGGGCAAAGGTGGTAATCTACGCAGCACTGCCTGGGAGTGAGCGCCACTGAAATCAGGGAGACCTGCTTCACAGTAAACATGCACAGGATTGTGCTGAGAGTTTATTAAAAGGAAGCAAAAAAGATCAGGGATCCATAACTGAGAGCAAGAGCAGATTCACAGCAAAAACAGTAAAGAAGCTAATCATGTTTCAGTGGAGAAGAATGTGGAGAAGAACAAACCATCTCACATGTGCTACAGTGAACACGGTGCCCCTCTACATGCACAATGGAAGATCTTATGTTGGCAAGGGAGAACGCTATTGAAGTGGCCCAATATTGGGCGAATGATACCTAGTTTCAACCTTGTATTTTATTCTAAAATATATTTTGATGTATGTACAAAATTATATTAATGTAGGTGCTTCTGCTACAAATAAGGAAAGAATGTTTCAAGACTGTATTGTGCTGCTTTTCAGGAGGAATTTAAATCCCAAATCAAACCAACCAGAAGCAGTTCAGTTGTTACACATACAGTGAAGGCAAATCTGAACTATGCATACCTGAACTGCTTTTGATTTAAATTACACTTCTTAGAGCGCAATCCTAGCCTGGAGATAGGTCAGCAAAATTTGGCTGGCACAAGGGACACCGTAAAGTATATTTGGACCATTCTCAAAGTGTGAGCCACACAGATGTGCACCATCCTCCCTGACTCTGAGAATAGTCCAAGTGCGCTTTACAGTGGCAAGTGTGCCAGTCAAACTTTGCTGGCCTAACTGCAGGTTAGGATTGCGCCCTTAATAAATGTATGTTTGCACTCAATCACCTTTTTGGCTTCATATAGGGTGCCACTTTTTTGGATGCAACTTACTAACAGTTACAGAGTGCCATCCTTGTGCCTGGCACTTTGCAAAAGAAGGGGAGCAGATCCCTGCCCCAAGGAGCTCACAATCTAGATACTGACAGAATAAAGACAGCAGAGGAGGATGGAAATGGAACTGGGGAAATTATTTCAATGGCACGCACTTGGGCTTCAACGATGTGGGGATTTAGGGGCAATTTCTTGCAGCCTAAAGAACAATACATCACTTACCTTTCCCCCAAGACTGTGTATGCCCTGGAGTATCAAACTCAGGAATGACCCGAATTCCCCGTAACCGAGCATAATCTATCACCAGGCGGACATCAGTGGGGGTGTAAACATGATTGTATGAATAGGCTCCCTATAAAAAAAGTCAAAATTTTACACTAGTAAGTCAGGAAAATGACAAGGGTGAACTGCAGATGGAGTCTGAAAGCAGAGTTGTGTCACACCCCTTATGGAAGGCTACATTGTTATACTTGTTTCTAAAGCCTCCCTGCAGGCTTGGAAATTCAGCAGTAGCTAACTGCAGTACTTGCCTCGTGACTCAAGGGCCAACAAACATGGCTGACAGCCTGCGTTTGGCCTCCTGTCTTCTGAGTTTTGCAGGCCTGGAGGGAAACCAAGTGGCCTTAATCTGCCTACAGGTTGGCAGATGCTACTGGACATAAAGTTGCAAGGGACACAACTCAAGTGTCATTGTTCCAAGTCATGAAAATCGTGTTCTATTATAGCCTTACGCCTGGAATGCCCAAAGCTGCTGCAGCCAGGCAGCATTTTTAAGCCTCCTAGCTGCACAGCTCAAACTCCCTTGAAGCTGAGCTCAATGTCAGAGATTGGTGTTCCCAGAAGTCTGGTGTGTCAAGGTTTGTGCCCCAAACCATTTGAGTAGAGTTGCTGGAGGATGAACACAACCAGGCCACAGCCAGGCCTGGGTAGAAGTTTTGGCCCTAGCTGAAACAACACCAGGCTTGCCAGCTCAGAGTGCCGAGTTACTCAGCAGGTGCAAGCTGATTACCTGTTAGTGACTCCAGAGCCAGGTGCAAAAGGGTGTGGCCGATTGCCCCAAAGCCTGCCCAACAGCAGGCACTGATAGGCCAAGCCATGCATATATCCAGAGCATCGGCTCCCAGACCGGTTGGTGTGGAAGTTGGGAGTGCTGCGGTGCACTCTGTCAGTCTGGAGAAGAATGTGTTATTGCAGTGAGTGACTTTGGACCCCTGTGTGGGACCTAATGCTGCCTGCTGTATTATCACTCTGCCTTCCTGTAAATACCCTGCGGTGAAGGACTTTGCTATCTGAGTGATCTGTGTCCTTGAGAGTCTGCTTACTGGGCTGCTTCCATGACTCCGGGGAACTGTGCCAGCGCTCTGTTTGCCAGGACCGAACCGAGTGAGACGGCTATCCTGCTGTTTGCTGCCTGCTACCCCTAGGCAAAAGGGGGACCCCCATATTCCAAATCTTGTCAGGGTGATGAGGTTTGATGTCATTGCCATGCATCTGGAAATGCTGGGGAGCTGCTGCACAGCAAGCGAAAGTAGCACAGATCCATGCAGCTGCACGGATCCCTTAGAGGGACTATTATATTGCTTGTGAAGCCCTCTCCTGATCCCTTCAAACCCCTCCTCAAAAACAACCTTTTGTATTACCCCTAGCCTAGCCCCTCCTCTAGGTAAGGGAACATTTGCCCCCCTTGCTCTGGGGAAAGTCCTAGCCTGCACAACGGGTCTACTCAGACCTGTACAAGGCATATGACGGGTGCAAGTCTGCATGCACTTGGGTTGGTGGATCAGGCCCGAGAAGGGAAAAAGAATGTGGTGTGTGCCACCTTCTGGGCTCAACCTCCCAACTCCTGCCAGGTCCCCACCCTGCCCCATGCCATCTGCTGCCCGCCCTCCCCCAACCCCTGCACAGCCCAGCTGAGGACTCACTTGCTCTGGCAGGCATCCGCTGTGTCAGCATGCGCACAAAGTCCTCAGCCTTTTCACGAGCGCTCCCAGCCTCCGCACTGTCAAAGTGCTTTACGCAATACGCAATGGCAGAGTGCATGCAATGATGGCGCACCAGTTCGGTAGGATTGGCCCTAAGTACGTGTCCATGGAACAAGCCCATATTCTGCCCCTTCCCTTCTTCTGTCATCTTCCTTGTATCAATTTATAAACTGCAAGACCCTCACAGAAGGGACTTGTAAAACACCAGACATACCGATGGCACTGTAATAATAAACGCCAACCTTAGCTTACGGAGTTGATGGGGAAAACCAAGGACATACTGGCACAAAGCCTAGATTATTTAAATGAGGGCACAATCCTAACCTGGAGTTAGGCCGGCACAGTTAGGCCAGCTAAGTTTGGCCGGGATGAGGGCCACCGTAAAACTGCATTTGGACCATTCTTGGAGTCAGGGAGGATGGTGCACATCTGTGTGCCGGCCTCTCTGACTCTGAGAGTGGTCCAAACATACTTTATAGTGTCCCTTGTGCTGGTGGAAAACAGGATGCTGGCCTAGACACACCTTTGGTTAGAGCCAGCAGGTCTCTTCTTATGAACATAAATTAAAAAAAGGGGATTGCTGGAGAAAATATACAGGCTTCTGAAGGACCAGTTACACCCCAGAGACCACATGCCTGAGACAGGGCTGCAACCTTCAATCATTACAGCATTCCTGAGGTTCTAGGAGTTCCCCCAACACTTAATGGGAAGGGAATCTTACAGATCATCTTCTCGTTTACAGGTGTGCCCGGGGCAGGGCTGCAAGAAATGGCACTACCTTCCCTGCAACCATCCCTCAAAACGTTGCAACAGTGAAAAGGCAGGAAATCATTGCTAGCCTCCACACAATTGTGACTCACCTGGGCATTCAGTTCAGGAAAAACGACACTCTGGTAAGGAAAGGAGGAGTCATCGACAATGTGCCAGTGCAGGACATTGAACTTGTTGAAAGCCATGGCATCCTGCAGCATGGAAAGCACGATGCCAGGTTAGCTGGACCTTCCAAATCATAAGAGAGATATTCATAAAGAAACAGTTGCCTATCTGAGAGCACAATCCTATACTGCGCCAGAATAGCAAGGCTGGCCGGCCTACGCCATATCTCGGCGCAGTATAGAACAGACACACAGAAAGGGCACAGAAAGGGCACGTTCGCGGCCTTACTGTAGGGGAGGCTCCAGCCTCCCCTATGTGCTCCTTGGATCTGCGCCTGCTAAGCTCCAGTCACTGCAACGGGTCTGCTCAGACTTGTGCCAGTGATTTCGCTGGAACAGTGGTGGTGGAACAGGGGATAGGATATGGCGTGCACCAGTGTTGCAATCCTGCCCTCTTCCTGGGCCAGATCTACCCTCTCTGCATTCCCATCACCACTGGGAGGGACTCCTCACACCTTTTAGGTTACCGGTGCTTCGGCTACCATTCGGCAGCATGGGCTCAGCATCTCTAGGCTTGAGCTGTCAGCAAAGCAAGCAAAAGTTGCCAGCTCCACACACGAAAAGCCACATCATCCAAAATTAGAGGAGCACATTTGCTCTCTCTTACAAAATGCCTACACTGCTACTTCTTCAAGTGTAATACTCCCTTCAACAATGTGCCTGCATCAGTACATTACACTGCTTGGATGTTGGCTGCTCTTCCTGGAAAAGGGTGGGAGTGGCAGAAATTGATACAATTCTCCGATTTGCACAACATTCCACGTTGGTGTCCTGTGTGTGAATGAAACATAGAAAACATGCTTCTGCTGAGTTAGGCTACTGGTCCATCTATGTCAGCTTTGACTACGCTGAGTGGCAGTAGTTCTCCAGGGCTCCAGGAAGGATCCTTTCCCAAACCTACCTGGAGATGCCAGGGAATGAACCTCAGACCTTATGCAAACTCCAACACTAGCCTATGGCACAATACATAAGCTAGGCATCATTTCCTGCACAACAAAAAGATAGCCACTGCAAGCTATAGAAAGGAAATAGAAGAGTGCTCTTGTGAAACAAGATCTCATACAACGGAAACTCATCACCTTCTGGATGACAACCTGAGGTTTATATACCATACCAACAGCATTTAGCGATGATGCCCCTGAACAGTATTTCAAGTGATGTTAACATTAATTTGTCCTTGCTAAGGATAGGAAGCAGACAACTGTGAGACCAGAAGCCTTCTTGATGGGTATACTTGAGGATCAGGTATCAAAAGGCTTTGACATTTTATTTTTGGATATGACAGCTGCAGCAAGGATACTGTATGCACAACATTGGAAAGTTTCAGAGGGACCTTCCATTGAAGATTGGTGGATAAAAATTCTGAACTGAATAGAAATAGGTAAATTTATGATTTTACTTAAAGAGAAGTCAGTAAAGTCATTTATGAATAACTGAAAACCACACTTCCTGCCTGAGAAGGGAAATTTTGGTGTAACGAATTACGGACTTGATGAATAGGCAGATGATTTAGACATGAAACATTTTGCTGGGGATTAAAATAAATGATAAGGAGATTTTTTTAAAAAAGTATTAAAGAATAAGAAGCTGGCTAGGAGACACATCTTTTAAACTGAGCAGTTATCAACGTATTGTAAAGGTTGTAAGCAATTTAGATGTATTACTCCAGGCTTGCTTTATATAGTCTGAATTTGGTTTTTACGGGTTAGTTTTTTTTAGTTGTGAGTTGGTTTGTCTTTGTTGTTTTAATAAAAATAACAAAATAAAAAATGAAGCAGATAATTGTGATTACATTGGCTACAGCAAGCACTGCAGAAAGAGTGGGGAGGCTCCTAAGTCGACTGCCAACTTACCAAATTGGTTAGGATGGTTTGCAAAGGCAGAAAATGCCTAGATGTGTCAAGTAAGATCCCTCGATGGGCAAATCTTGGGGTGTCGGTGATGTCTGAATTATTGATAAAGAACTATTAAAAAAAAAAGAGGAAGACAACACTTCACAAGGGGTCAAAATAACTTCTGTAAGAATGTGCCAAAGAAAACATATGAAGAATAAGGGAGACAATGTACCCAAATACAACAACATCTGTATTTAAATTCAGCTTGTAGAAATATTTATATATGCTTTCAAGATGACCCATCGCCTATGATTGTGAGCGCAATCCTAACCTGGAGTTTGGCACAGTTAGGCCAGCAACGTTTGGCTGGCACAAGGGACACAAGTGACATTGTAAAAGAGCACTTTATGGTGGTTCTTGTGCCAGCTAAACTTTGCTGGCCTAACTGTGCTGGCCTAACTCAAGGTTAGGATTGTGCTTTGTATCAAATTAACCTGTGTCCATCCCCTGCCACAGAGCCAGGATGAGAACCAACTTCATTCAAAAGAGATTAAACAACCCAAATGTTAAAATAAAAATAGAAGCTGACAACTAACTAGGAAACCCAGCTGGAGACCAGGTTCTGAAGTGGCCACGTCAGCAGTACTTTGCAATTGGCCAGAAAAAGGATCGGGAAGAGCATCAGAAGCCAATGGCAATTTGCCAACGTTATTGAGGTGGCAGCCTCCAAACAGTCTGTGACTGTTTACCCTCACAACACAGAACAGCCAAACCTGCACTTGATGAAGGCATTAATTAGCATCTGCGAAGTCTAAACTGGTAGTGGCAGCCCACTCCATAGTGCGGAGAAGAATACTCACGCTTCCGTAGTCATCTTCATAGACTAACTGGCTAAACGTTTCCAAACCTGGAAGTCAAGAAGATGGAACCAGAATCCATAACTGGCAATGCAAGAGCAGACGCGGATCTTACCTGTAGCGCCCCATGGCACGAGCCATGGGGCGCGGAGCAGCGGTGGGGCACCATTGCGCGCGGTCTGGGAGAGACTGCGCGGTTTCTCGCCCTCCCGCCCACCCACGCCTCCCTTACGCTCCGAAAATAGAGCGTTTCCGGGGTAAGGGAGGCGTGTCTGCGTGACGTGCGGGGGCGGGGTGGGGCGCGCGGTTTCAGTGCCTGCCATGGGGCGCATTCCCGGCCCCGACCGCCTCTCCGCAAGAGCCACTCGGGACGTGCCAAGGAAGCGTGAATGTCTTGGGCTTTCTCTCCCTAAGCTCCTGGACCTCACCCAAAGTGGGGAGAAACAGGCATCCCAGGAGACGTGCGGTCCCAACGTCAGGAGAGTACACGGATGCACAAGGTATGTGTGTACCTCTTTGTTTTGGGTAAAAAGAATGGGATGAGGAAGTGCAAGCCCATCATGCTTCCTTGAAACGTGATGAAGCAGCCCTCAAAATCTGCCATGAAGCTGAGAGAGAATTGCTCTGGTTACACACAAAAACCAGCTCACTTAACCAGGCACTAAAAGACATATATGAACAGACGGAAGAGCCACAAAAAACATTTCCGTTCACAAAATTCCCCACAATTATTGTTCTTATATACATATATATAGTACCATTAATTTACACGGTGTGTTACACCAACAGGACAGGGTAAGAAATGGGCAGCGCAATCCAAGCACTCCGTTGGGCCGACGCATTTCCCCGGCGTTGGCCCCACACTGCCATGAAAGTGCAAGGAGACATTCTTCGCACCGGCGCAAGTGGTGCAGGGCCAAGGCAGGCAGCTGCATCGGCCCAGGAGCGCCGAAGATGACGCCGATAAGCCGCCTGCATGCTGGATGAGTTTGGCCAGTGCAGGGGCTTTTCTGGG
Source organism: Lerista edwardsae (assembly GCA_029204185.1). NCBI lineage: Eukaryota > Metazoa > Chordata > Lepidosauria > Squamata > Scincidae > Lerista > Lerista edwardsae. The sequence continues at coordinate 51,846,964 of JAJKFI010000001.1, read as the reverse complement.
CAGGGAGAAGGCAGGAGGGAGGGCAGAACAGGGCAGGCAGAGAACAGGGTGGAGGGAGGGCGTTTCTGCGAGTGGAGGGGGGAGGAGCCAGGAACTGCTGTGGACTGGTCGAACTTGTGCCTGCTAAACAGATCCGAGAAGCCCCATTGGCCCAGCTAGGGCTTACCCTGGGGGAAGGGGAAAATATCCCCTTGCCCTGTGGTGAGCTGCAGTTGCCTCCTAACTTGCGTTATGATGCAGCGTAGGCCTGCCAGCTGAACTGCATCTTTAGAATGTTATGAATGGTACATGAAATGAATTCACGTTGGATTCAGAACATTTCATTCATGAAATTCATTGACCCTATTTGTTGTGATAACCACTGCCAAGATGGCTTTAACAATGGGCCAGATGACAGGGAAAATTGGTCTGCCCATGGCTATTTGCCATGAAAGCAAAAGGGACACCCCCTTTCAGAGACCGTGCGCCTCCCTCCCAATACCAGGTGCAGAGGAACAAAAGGACAAAAGGCATTTGCCTTCACAGCCTGCGCATCAAGCTTCCCAGAAACATGAAAGCAAACTAGAGAGATCCCTTACGTGAGTGGTTCCCACGTGTACCCAGGTGATGGCGCTCTTCTTTCATGGCAGCATCATTTTCCTGACTCTTCTGGATGCCGCTAGCTTAAATCACATGAGCTCTCTCATGATTGTTGCTAGATTTTGCAAAAATTGTGCAAGCTCTCACACAATCCAAGATCGCAGTGCATGGGAGAGCCGGAAGAAGAGGACACTGGAGAATCCCACTGCGCCCCTGCGAGTGTGCCACAGCACACTCGGGACGCAATCCTAAACTTAGTTAGGCCAGCATAAGCTAAGCCAGCAAAGTTTGGCCAGCATAAGGGACACCGTAAAGCATGTTTGGACTCTCTGAGTCAGGGAGGCCAGCACACAGATGTGTGCCATCCTCCCTGACTCTGAGAGTGTTCCAAACACATTTTATGGTGGCCCTTGTGCTGTCCAAACTTTGCTGGTTTAGCTTATGCCGGCCTAACTCCAGTTTAGGATTGTGCTCTCAGGCACATGATAAGCAGTTTGTGAACCACTTTACATGATCCATCAAGGCTCTTCTTACCTTCCTACTACTCACCTCTTAACGCTCCCCAAACTTTGCCTGCCTTCAGTACAGCTGTAGGTTCTGCAACATGGAGCTCATCTTTGGAGGAAGAACAAATAAGAATTATGAAGGAAATGATTCACTCTACGAAAAACAATGTAAGAATACTGACTGCCATTTGTGCACAGGCTGCTTCTCCCCAACTGAAGTCAGTGGGAATTTTTTTCTCCCTTCTCCTTAAATAATGAATAAAACTGACAATCAAAAGAAAAAAGGGAGAAAGTACATAGTAAAATATTATATAAAATTATTACAAAACGTATTAATACAAGAAAAAAATATATAAGAACAGTGTTATTCAAACTGTAGGTTGGGACCAACTTGGTGGGTCATGACATGATATCAGGTGGGTCGTGGGAAGCTAGGAGCATCCATCTTGGAAACTGCAGACCTTACTCTTGTTATATCCATTTTGTAATGTGTTAACAGTTTGAATTTTCAAGTGTGGATTTTTAAAAAATTTTGTTTTTTGTTCAGTGCTTTTAGATAATATTTTGTCCTAATCTTGCTTTCTATCAGGGATGTTTCAGGGTGGTGGACTTGCTTCAGTCCAAGAATGCCAGTTTGCATTCTAGGAGTGTCATTTGATTACATCACACTGGCAGCACTTTCTGCTTGATGACGTCACTTCCAGCTATGACATCACTTCCTCCTGGTCTAAAAAGTTTGAATACCACTGTAAAGGAATATCATTGTGGCCAATGAAGTTGTGCAGATTCCTAGCACCACCAGTGGGAGTCTTAACAACAGGATCTCACAAGAGATGGAACAAGGTGTGAATGATTGAGGACATTTAAGGCGCTGTGGTCGAAAGGCAGGAGAGGAATTTGAACAGGGGAAGAAATTAGACGGGAAGGAGGAGGAAAAAGAGGAGAAATGAGACAGAGGGAAGAAACAGAAGACATAGGAAAAAAAACAGAGGCTTGGGGAGTTAATGAAGGCTTTGTGAGGATTATTGCATGGAGCATGGCCAGAGTCCATCGTTACAAACTTCAGGCCAACTACCCAGGATGCAAATCTCTACCATCACATGTTAACACCCCAACCCATCCTGTTCTTGCTAGATAAAAATTTATCAGACTTGTAAATGCAGCTACTAACATCAGATAAGTCAGATTCAAAGCCTTTTCAAAGCAGAGCAAAGCCATTTTCTTTCCCCCAGAAACTGGTTGAATCAACTCTAATAGATGCCTTTGGGATTATATGTGCTTAAAATACCAGTGCCCTGTATAAAATTCAGGCATGGATAAGGAAAGAGTGATCTCCAGGATGCTGTAAGTTGGGAAGTGGGTGGAAACAGTTGAGAAGAGGCAGGTTTCCCCTTTCAAGTTCATGAATTAGTCACTACTAGACAACAAAGAATGAACAAAGTGCAACAAGCTGGAACAAGCCCTTAACATCTCTTATGAAACACAGGTACTCACAGGCTTCATCAGATGCAATGCCAGGGTATTTATCGCATTCAGAATCCTCCGAAGTGATAATGACCTGGAGGCTGGAAAGCTCAGGTTCACTGTGATGGTTTACATCCCTATTCTGCCATTTGGAGTATCCAAATAGGTATTCGTAATACCTAAACAGTGAATCAAAAGGCACAGAAAGCATTAGAAAATGTTCTGTCTAGCAACACCATAAGTAATGGACTCAGCATTATACAGCAATGACTCTATACAGGAGTAGTATGTACATGTATATATCCTGTATAGATCACTATACAGTGGCTGTTCCCATTCACATCACATTTCCTGCATCATTTACGAGCCACAATTTAATACAGAGCTAGGCAAGCTTGATCAGTGGGTATGAATACATCAGGCAGTGCTAGATCGTGACCACTGAATTTCAAGAGCCAATTAATGCTGCTAATGTTTATCTGACAATCTATCCTGTGAAAGAGGTTACATACAGTGCTGTAACATAGGTGGAGCCTGAGGAGCAACCACTCCAGGCGGACTTCAAAGGGGGGGGGCACAATTTTTGCAGCATCAAAAAGCAAAGAACTACGGTATTTTGAAAATTGCACCCCTTGTCCCCTCTATATGACTTCTTTCAACCTGATTTTCCTGTTGTTTCCACCCTAGTTTCCACTCAAATGGCTCCTTACAACACCTGGAGGAACCGGAAATGAGGGTTAATTGAAATGCCTTGATTATTAAACTCTTTGTTGGACAGCCTCCAGATAAGGAAGTGGGCGGTGACATGACATCATCACTACTCCAGGTTTGCTTAAGATAGGCCTGGAGAGAATGCAGCCATGCGCTGGTGGTGAGTTGGGGGGGGGCGCAAAATAATTTTTTGCTCTAGGCGCATTTTTCATTAGTTACGGTTCTGGTAACATAAAAAGAACCTTTGATCTTGCCAGAGGGTGGTCCTTCTCAGATCAACCTATGATCCCAAGCTATCCCAGAAACACCCACAATGTATAATTAGTAGTGAAACCACTCAGTGGGGTAAACAACAAGCTGCACAGCTGGTGACTGTTGACATTGTCAAGTGTAGTTCCTGTATGAAAACATGTTTTTGACTTGTTGATGGAAATTTTATTTTATTTATTTATTAGATTTATACACCGCTTTTCTAAAATCCAAAGTGGTTTACAAAAGTTAGAACCATTTAAAATAACATATTAAAAATCAAAATCAAATAAAACACATTAAAATGATAGCAATTATAAAAAGAGCAGAACATCCCAAGTATAAAAATAGTATAAAGTTAGTTAGTAAACAGGTTTAAAAGTTTTAAAAGTTCTTTTAAAAGGTGTCCCTAGCATCTCCCTCTCCAAAAGCCAGATGGAACAAATAGGTCTTTATACCCCGCCGGAAACCATATACGGAGGAGGCTGCCCTCAGATCTTCCGGGAGCTTATTCCAGAGACGTGGTGCCACAACCGAGAAGGCCCTGTTTCTTGCCGCCATCCCCCTGGCTTCAGATGGCGGCGGAACCCTAAGAAGGGCTCTCTCTGATGACTTCAGGGGATGTGCAGGAATGTATGGGGGAAGACGGTCCTTGAGGCATCACGGTCCTATGCCATAAAGGGCTTTATAGGCTTTAAAGGGCTTTATAGCCCAACGCCTTGAATTGGGCCTGGAAAGGAATGGGCAGACAGTGTAGCTGCTGGAGCAATGGCATAGTAGATTCTGCACGCCAGGCTCCAGTGACCAACCGAGCTGCCGCATAACTGCAACTTCCGAACCGTCTTCAGGAGTAGCCCCACGTAGAGAGCATTACAGTTGTCTAGCCGGGATGTCACTAGGGCATGGACCACTGTCACCAGATCTGACTGACACAGGTATGGCTGCAGCCGGCGTACCAGCCAAAGCTGGGCAAAAGCCCCCCTGGCCACAGATGCCACCTGGACATTCAGGGACAGCCGTGGGTTCAGAAGGACTCCCAGGCTGTGGACCTGCTCTTTCAGAGGGAGTGCTATCCCATCCAGAGCAAGTTCTGGGTCTAATACCCGCATCTGTCAGGAGGACTTCTGTCTTGGCCGGATTTAATCTCAGTTTATTAGTCCTCATCCAGACCCGACTGCTTCCAGACAGCGCCTCAGGACTTTCCAAGTGCCTCAGATAGCCCCCTTGGAACTTGGTGGAAAAGAGGGATAGAGCTGGATATCATCCGCATATTGGTGGCACCCAACCCCAAATCCCCGGATGACCTCCCCCAGCGGTTTCATGTAGATGTTAACATGGGGGACAAAATGGATCCCTGAGGCACCCCCAAACCAATGACCAGGGTGCCAAACAGGTGTCCCCCAGTCTCACCATCTGGGTCCATTCTGTCAAGGAGTGGAATCACTGCAAAACAGTGCCTCCAAGCCCCAACCCAGCCAGCCGGTCCAGAAGGACACCATGGTCGATGGTGTCGAAAGCTGCTGAGAGGTCCAGCAGGACCAGTAGTGTCAGCCTACCGGTACGCTGGGCGTGTCTTCTGGGTGAGCGGCAGTGCAATCGCTGTGTTCTGTTGCGTAACGGCGAAAGCCCGCCCGCTGCAGCGGGCGGGCTTTCGCCGTTACGCAACAGAACGCAGCAATTGCGCTGCCGTTCACCCGGAAGACACGCCCAGCGTACCGGTAGGCTGACACTACTGAGCAGGACCAACAGGGATGCACTCCCCCTGTCTAGTCCCCAGCGCAGGTCATCAACCAAGGCCGTCTCTGTCCCAAAGCCCAGCCTGAAACCAGACTGAAACAGGTCCAGATAATCCGCTTGGATGCTACCACCCTCTCAATCACCTTGTCCAAAAATGGGAGATTGGACACAGGTCGGAAATTATCCACAACTGTTGGGTCTAGAGAGGATTTTTTCAGAACAGGGCGAACCACTGCTGCCTTTAAGGCTTTTGGCAGCACCCCCTGTTCAAGAGATGAATTAACTAACCTCTCTACCCAGTCTGCCAAGCCCACTCAGGCAGAACGTAATTACATCACATTCAGTGTACTCTATAGCTAACGACAGATTCTCCAACTATCCATATGAGATCCTGCACACGGGACAGGTAGATGAAAGGTAGGCAAGGATACTGGACCTTTCAAAACTATGTGGCCAAAGCAACTTTGGACATAGGGAAGCTGTCATGCTGCTGCAACACAGATGCTGGGCCTGCCAAAATTCCCTTCGCTACACAACTCCTCCAAAGCACAGCTCTGCCTGAATTGGACCACTCCACATATGACACATAAACCACATGCAACAATCCAGTCCAAACTTGAGCTGTACCTGGAGTTGCCAATTTTTTCTCTCTGGCTCCGGCTCTTCACAACTCACAACAGATACAGGTTGAGTATCCTTTATCTGGACTGCTTTGGACAGAAGGGTGTCTGGATTTTGGATTTGTCTGGATTTCAGAATAATTGCATAAAAATAATGAGTAGGGGTACAGGGACATGGTGGCGCAGCGGGTTAAACCACTGCTGCTGGGCTTTCCGACCGGAAGGTTGGGAGTTCAAGACTGTGCAATGGAGTGAGCTCCCGTTGCTTGTCCCAGCTCCTGCCAACCTAGCAGTTCGAAAGCACCTAAATGCAAGTAGATAAATAGGGACCACTTTGGTGGGAAGGTAACGGTGTTCCATGCACTACGGCGTATAGTCATGCCGGCCACATGACCACGGAAGCTTGTCCTCTGACAAAACGCCGACTCTACAGGCTTAGAAACGGAGATGAGCACCGCCCCCCCTACAGTCAGTCACTACTAGACCATTCGGTCGTGGGGAAACCTTTACCTTTTAATGAGTAGGGGTGGGGTTTTGTTGAAAACCACTTTTGGGGCATTAACAACCACCCTTTGGCAGTTAAAATATCTGAATAAAAACACAAAAAACAATTCATTTTGGTGTTTAAGATATTTTCCAGAAATTAAAAGAGACTACTTTTTCAATTAGAAATAATACTGTGGCTGCATTTGCTGACACTATCTCACCTGTATCATCTGCCTAGTACACGTTTAAAGCATTTAAAATTAAGAAAAATGAGAACTTGGATTGAGAATGTAGAATAAAAACACATAACCGCAATTTGCTATTTTAATCAAGAAATTTTGGAAAAAATATCACCAAAAACCCACACACCCCTAATAATGAGAAATGCTTCCTCTTGTTCTTTTCACTGTTACCCATTTGGGTGTCTGCTGGCCTCTGACATTTATCAGCAATGACACACTACAGGGCAGCGAACAAAACTTACAGCCAGCCTGTATGTGGAAATGAGCACAAGACCTTCTTTCTACAGAACGGTTTTTAAAAGTCTTGGACAAGATGTCTGGATTTTGGAATAGTCTGGATTTTGGATGTCCAGAAAAAGGATCTTCTGCCTGTAGTACACCAGGACAGGGCCGGCTCTAGGAGAGGAGAGGCCCAATGTGGGGCATTCCTGTGGGGCCCCCCACTCTCCTCGTGGGGCCCCCCACTCTCCTCGTGGGGCCCCCCACTCACCAATTTAATTCCTATATTGTGTCTGGTAAGTATCAGGGCAGCTGGAGGGGTGTCTTGTTAATCACAAGTTTGTCTTTTGTTAATGACCATTGAGAGAGCCACCAGAAACGTTTAATAACGAACATTGAAGGTTCTGAAACAGGTTTTGCCCTCCTTGCTTCTCCTTTTCATTACTCCGGAGTGCAGAAGCAGTCAATTGCCTTCAAGCTTGCAGCTCCAATTCCCCTTTATCTGCTGTAACAGGGAAATGTAAAAGGGAAATGGCAGCTGGGGAAAAAATTCACTCTAGGTGCAGAAGCAGTCAGCAAGAAGAAACAGGGTGGGGCCTACTAAGGCGGGGCCAGCGGCGTCATGCAGCCAGAACGCTGGGCGGGAGGAACAGGTGAGCGGCAGCCCGCCCGTCTTCCCCTTCCCCACGGGCAACAGAGCGGTACGCAACGGGCGGGCTGCCGCTCACCCGTTCCTCCCACCCAGCATTCCGGCTGCATGACGCCACTGGGTGGGGCCCCCTTAAGCGCAGGGGCCGATGTCGTGACATTGGTCACATTGGCTTAAGGCCGGCCCTGCACCAGGTCTACAGATGATCCTGTACTTTTTCAAAATGATGTGGAGAAAACAACTTTGGGCAGGTTCTCATGGCACACAGCCTGAAGAACAGCTGGGCCTGCCAAAACTCTCTTTGTCACACAATTCCTCCAAGGCACAGCAGTTCCATCTTCACTTGCACTCAACATACAACATGCAAACCAGATGGAACGATCCAGTTCAGCTTTTCTCAACCAATGGAACTTGTATCACCGATGGTACTTGACGTGGTGGCTGGTGGTACCACCCAACAGTGAAACCAGCAATGCAATGTGACAACAGTGGTAGGAGGCCCGACTTCGGTGGGCGGAGCTCCAGTGTGGGCTTTTCACACACTGTAAAAAGCCCTCCTATCTGCCCTGAGTCTTGTGCCGGTTCTGTAGTATAGTGCCTGGCCTCCCAATCAGGAGGTAACTGGCAATGACATCATCATCAGTTACTTCCAGTGGTACTTCCAATAGGTGGACAATGCAAAGTGAAATAGCAGAGGACAAATGTTGAGAAACACTGATCTAGTCTCAACTTGAGTTGCACCTGGAGTTGCCAATTCTTCCTCTTGTTCATAAGAACGTAAGAAGAGCCCTGCTGGATCAGGCCAAAGGCCCATCTAGTCCAGCTTCCTGCATCTTGCAGCGGCCCACCAGATGCCTCAGGGAATTCACAACACACATGCATCTCATTGCCACTCCCCTGCATCCAGCACTCTGAGGTACCCTACCTCTAAAAAAAGAAGGTTGCAGTAGCTATCATGGCCTGTAGCCTGTGATGGACTTTTCCTCCAGAATTCAGATTTTCGTTCCTTTCACTACTACAAAACAGAAATCTAGCAGGTGACGGTTCTCCCCATCTGGCTGCGACCCTACCATACCATAAGACATGGTGAACAGGCAGTAATCTTGACAGGTTTGACAGAAGGAGTGATCAAATTCATGGAAGTCAGATCCCCCAACAGGAATGCACCATCAGTGGCGTTTCTACAGGGATGGCAAATCTCTAAGTGTTGCAAGAAGCTTTACCTTGCAGTGGAAATCACTCCTCTCCTGCACCGTTTTAGCCAATCCTCACAGGGAACAGCAACATCTTGGCGTTGCTTACTGGCTACAGCAGCAAGGGAGAGGAGGGATTTACATGACAGGGTAAGGCTTCTTGCAACACTTAGAGCTTAGCCATCCCTGCCATCTGTGCACCATTAGCCTAAATGGTGCCTCCCTCCATGAAGATGGGCAGAGAATGCCTCTGAAGACTACAGGCAGCCCTCATGTTCTGCTTGGAAGCATCTGCCTCTAAACAGGACGCCACAGGACATGACTCTTGCTCTGGTCTGCAAACACCTCAGCTGCCTCCTTCAAGTTTGCATGCATGTCATATATGAACGTGTGAATCTGCCTCCTAGCAAGTCTGACCATTGGTCCATCTGGCTCAGCACTGCCACACACGGAATTTCCGGGAGGGGATGGGCAAGGGGAGGATTTTCCAGACCTGCCTGCAGATTGAAGTGGGGACATTCTGCATGCGAAGCTATGACACACACCCCCTCCCTTTGCTAAAGGCACAAGAGCCCTTCCAGAAAAGAGCAGCTGGCAACCCTCATTTGGCCCTGGCAAAGGAGCCTTTTCCCGCTCGGCGACGGGGGGGCACGAGACGAGGCACTGCCCAGCCCCGGGCGCAGCAGCTCACCTGCGGAAGGCATCCTGCAGCAGCGAGCAGTGCGGCCCCGCCGAGGAGCCCTGGCCGTGCACGATCTGGAAGCGCCTCGGGGCGAGCTGCAGCCGGGCTGCGGAGACCTTGAGCGAGCGGGGCAGCGGCCAAAGCGCGGCGGCGGCGGCGGCGGGCTCCTGAGCTCGGCCCACGGACGAGGCGGCCAGCGCCGCGGAGAGCCACAGCATCACCCCGAGCGGCTGCATGATGCTGGCACCACGCTGCCGCCGCCGGCGCCCTGTACACCGAAGCCCCAGCCAGCAGTCAGGTGACCGAGCGGAGGTCAGGGCGCCTCCGCACCGCCCACAGCTCCGCCCTCCCTGCCGCTTGCCGGGGAGCCCGTCTGCTCCAGCGAGAGGGGCGCGCGCTTCGAGCCCGCGCTCGGCTGTGCCCCGACGACGCCTACCGGGGGCGCCAGAGTGGGTCTGGCCGCCGGTGGCAGGCGGAGGAAATGCTCCCGGCAAGCCCGGCAAGCCTCGGCTCCAGGAATCCGCATCGAGCAGTCGGCTGGTTGCCTCCGGCTAATGGCAGGGTCAGCGCTGGCCTTGCAATCTGTTTTCTTCTCTCCCTCTTGCCGTCGAAGTGATATCGCTATCTGCGTCTCGTGCCTCCCCCACCTTCCTGCACGCCTAGGGTAACGCGAAGGACACACTCTTCCTGTCCTTATAAGTGCACTGTGTCCCTACCCTGTATCTATCCAATTTTTTTTTCTGGTGCCATCAGAAAAATACTGGAAAAATAGCTCAAACCAAGGGGGGGGGGGGCCGGGGACAGGACGGGACCATCCGACATATTTATTCGATACTGTTTTCAAACTTTTTAAATCGGGACCCATTTTTTAGAATGGCACTCTTGTTGTGACCCACCAGAAGTGATGTCATTCACCTGGAAGTGATGTCAGAGCTAGAAGTGACATCATCAAGCAGGAAGTGCCGTCAGTGTGACGTAATCAAATGACACTCCTAGAATGCAAACTGGCATTCTTGGACAGAAGCAACTGCACAATCATGAAACATCCTTGACAGAAATCCAGAGTAGGATAAAATATTATGTAAAAGCACTGAACGAAAAGCAAAATAATAATAATAAAAAAACCTCATTTGAAATTACTCACAAAAGGAATATAGCAAGAGTAAGGTCTGCAGTTTCCAAGATGGCTGATTCCAGCTATCCAGGACCCACCTGACATCAGGTCACGACCCACCAAGTGGGTCCTAACCCATAGTTTGAATAACACTACAGAACAGGGATGGACCAACACCAGGGATTACTGTCCTTCTACAAGAAGAGCAATTGGAAAGGGGGTGATGGTTGCTGCTGCTGCTGCTCTCTCAGGACTCCTACAAAACAGGCCAGGTGGGAAGAGTCCTGCAAGCAGGAGGGGTCCCAAGAGGGTCCTCCCCACTTGGCCACTTTTGCAGTAGAGATGATGGAGGGAGGACGCCCCCACCAGAAAGATCAGGAAGATACTGACGCAGGTCCCAAAAAGAAATAAAGAAAAGCGAAGAGACTCAGACTGAGGAGTTCTTAAAGAAGCTTTCTTGTGTTTAATGAGTTTCATCTGGGTCTATAACAAAGTAATGGGTAGAACAGCTTGTTGGGTTCTACCTGGCTGGAGAGACTGAGAGTACAGGATGCTGGTGAAGTGTCTTGTTTGGGAGAGAGGATTTGAGAAGAGGGTCCGTCACTACATAGGGGCCCATATCATCAGTTTGCCTAAAGTGTGAACCTCTCCATTTTACTTTCACCTATTAAGCCCTGGGAAGGATCATCTCTGTGCATCAGAAACAGCATCAGACTAGTAGCTGTGAAGTCCCCTTTTTGAAGGAGGTGATCTCTGTTACATTCTAATACTGTAACATTAGTGTTACTTTCTGATGCAGTTTTTTTTCTTCTGAGAAATGTTTCCTGGAGGAATTATGATGTATTAGTAAAACAGCCTGCCAGTACATTATACTGGAAGATTAAGGGCCCAGTCCTATGCTTCCCTAGCACCCACGGCTACAGTGGCACTGAAATGGCTACTGCTTTATCTGAGGGCGGGGGGGGGGGAGGCGTAGGTCTTCTCAGGGTAAGGGAACAAAAGTTCCCCTGTGTTGACCATCAGTGGCCCCAGTGGGTCTACTTGGACCTGTGCCTGTGTTTAAGTGGGCGCAGAACTGAGGAGCGCTGTGTCTGGAGAGTATAGGATATGGCAGCAGAGTCTGCAGCCATCTCCACTCCCATCCCACCATCTCCACCTCCCCTCCTTGTCCATGTTCACCCCACAGCCCACCCTTCACCTCATTCCATCCCTCCCTGCTTCCACCCCACCCTGAATTTGCTTACCACCGGCCAGTGCTGCAACAGTGCCATTTGGACAACTGGACAAGAGACACTTTTTCCAGTGGTGTTCCTCTTATATTTAGCAGGGGGAGAGTAACTGTCCCTCTTCACCCCTGCACAGTCTTTCTAGTGGCTGTTGCTGGCGGTCTGCCTTTTTTTAGATTGTGAGCCCTTTTGGAACAGGGAGCCATTTAACTTTATTATTACTATTTGCCTGTAAACCGCTTTGTGAACTTCGTGTTGAAAAGCGGTATATAAGTACCTGTTGATTGATTGATTGATTTGGACGTCTGTGCAGCACTGAGGCACACGCCAACTGTGTGTTTAGCAGGCACAGCATGCAGCAAGCTGCATAGCCCAAATCGGGGCCACATGGCCTGGGGACAGAGGTTTGGATGTGGCCTAATGGCTGCATCCCAGTTCCACCCCCCTTCCTGGTCCGCCCACTACCACCCAGAAACGCCCTCCCTCCTGCCCAGAAACACCCCTGCACCAGCCAAACTCAGCTGCTGGCTTTGGCCAGTGCTGCTGGGCTGACGCTAGCTGCTAGTCTTGGCCCAGTAGTAGCTGCACATAGACTTGCCAGGTTTTCAAAATGACAATAAGGGACACACAAGTATCGGGACACTGCTGTACACAATGGTCACAGACAGTGGCGTAGCTAATGAAAGTGCAATCCAGTGCAGGGGGCAAAATGTTGCCCCAGAAGTGACTTCACACCTGGGCTTGAAAAAAAGAAAACAAGAAAAATGGAAGGGCGCATCCTACCCCGGCAGCGTGCCCCTCCTGCTGCCCCCAAGCATGCAGTCACCTCACAGTCATACTCATTCATATTGTCCACATTTTTATATTACCCTTCTTCTTCCATATAAACATCAGAGCAAAAAACACATTCACACTCAGAACCAAGGGAGGGAAGTGGGGTGGGGGGAAAAATCCCCATATAATCAACCAACCACCCAACAGTATTTATATATCGTTTTTCAACACAAAGTTCACAAAGCGGTTTACAGGCAAATAATAATAAAGTTAAATGGCTCCCTGCCCAAAAAGGACTCACAATCTCTAAAAAAAATATGCAGACCAGCAACGGCCACTAGAAAAGACACTGCGCAGGGGTGAATGTGGACAATTTCTCTCCCCCTGAGGAATATAAGAGGAACACCACTTGGAAAAGTGCCTCCTGCCCAGTTAGCAGGGATAAATATAAACATCAGATGTCCATATAAACCCAATCAAAACACACATTCACACTTGGAACCAACATTGGGGGTGGGTGGGAAGGCAAGGAAGACCTCCTTACAAACTTAGAAGCCTCAATCTTCACAGCCCCTCTGCTCTGCTCTGCACCAGGCTGCAAACTGAGTGTGAAGGGGCTGGGGGCGGGGGCGGGACCTTGCATTGCGAGAGCCAATGAAGGTAAGAAAGACAAGGAAGGATGAATGACTTTGAGGCTAGCCAATAGAAACACGGCTCTCAAGAGAACAGCAGTGATTGTAATTCTAAAATGGGATTTCTAATGTCCCGTTTAACACTGATACGGGACATGATTTTAAAACCTGAAATACGGAAAGTCCCTTACAATCAGTGGTGTTATGCTGCCAGAACGCTGGGCGGGACATCCGGGTGATCGACAGCCCGCCCGTCGCGTTCCGCAGCGTTACGCCGTTTGCGTAACATACGCAAGCGGCATAATTGGTTATGCAAACGGCGTAACGCTCCGGAACGCGACAGGCGGGCTGTCGATCACCCGGATGTCCCGCCCAGCGTTCTGGCAGCATAACACCGCCGCTTACGATAAGGGACACCTGGCAAGTCTAGCTGCACAGGCACAAGGGTGCTGGTCGGTGCTCTCACACCAGCACTACTGCCATTGGGCCGACACTAGCAGCTGGCGTCGACCCAACGTTGGGCTGTGGATTGAGATACCGTCGGTGCTTGTGAGAAATGCTGAGGCCCCATTTCTCCTGTGATTCATTCCAGGTGTATGAGCCACACCTTATTTGCAACATGTTTTCAGACTGTAATTAAATTTACATCTAGAGTTTGAATCTATTAAGATGGATGTGTTTTTTGTTTGGCTGAGATTGCCGTTGGGTCTTATGTCTCATCTCATTTCTGAAAAATGTCCTCGGTCTGGAGAGCTTTAGAAAGAAGCCCTTTAGAAAGGGCTTGAGGACATTCAGAACACAATCCTAACCTGGTGTTAGGCCGGCATTGTTAGGCCAGCAAAGGGATACTGTACACAAGGAATTTGCCCCACACAAGGGACACTGTAAAGTACGTTTACTGTAAAGTATGTAAAGCCAGTGTTGTGAGAAGGCCAGCTGGCAAAAGAATGGAGTCCAACCTTGAGGACCTGTCCAGGCTGGACTTACAATCACTTGCTGAAGCTCAATATCACATGGCCAGAGGAGAGAACCACACTGTGAAGGCTACATCTGGGACTGAGGATTCGGTGAATCGCAGAATACTGTATATTTGTAAAAACCCCATGGAAAAATGGTGATTTAGACTAGCCTGCCCATGTAAGCCACCTTGGACATTTGCTTCGGCATGGGAAAAGCGGGTTATAAATTCTTCAAAATAAAATAAAATAAAAAATACATGTTTGGACCACTCTCTGAGCCAGAGAGGCCAGCACACAGATGTTTGCTATCCTCCCTGACTCTGAGAGTGGTCCAAATGCCCTGGTGCTGACCAAACAAACTCCAGGTTAGGATTGCGCTCTCAGAGAGGAAGGTAAAAGGTAAAGGTAAAGGTTTCCCCATGACCGAATGGTCTAGTCGTGACCGACTGTAGGGGGCGGTGCTCATCTCCATTTCAAAGCCTGTAGAGCTGGCGTTTTTGTCCGATCATGGGGCCAGCATGACTCTACGCCGTAGCGCACGGAACGCCGTTACCTTCCCACCGAAGTGGTCCCTATTTATCTACTTGCATTTTTTTAGGTGCTTTCGAACTGCTAGGTTGGCAGGAGCTGGGACAAGCAACGGGAGCTCACTCCGTTACGCAGTCTCGAACTCCCAACCTTGCGGTCGGAAAGCCCAGCAACAGCGGATTAACTCGCTGTGAAACTCCTAGCTGATACACTCAAACCCTTGGAAATCCAAAAGAACCGTCTGGATCAGAACACTTTAAAAACCGTATTCATTATTGCACAGTCATTATTGTACAGTGGGTCAAGACAAAATGTCACAGTGCCAGCCACGACTCGGGTGAACCCTCTGGGCCATGGCTGAGAGGACCTGGGTGCCCCTGGCTTCCTGACTTGAGAAGCAACGGAGGCACCTGCCGCCTGGCTCAAAATTGCCTGAGTGGCAGCAACAAGAATCCATGCCCCCTCCCTAACATCATGATGTCACGCCCCTCGCAGAACCCTATCCACCCAGCACCACCCATTCCCAACATTGTTACTGCAGCTAAATATTCTTATTGGAGAGAACAGAATATGTTACCCTTGTGAGATATAAATCAACAGTAATACAAACCCATGGTGATTTTGAACTCCAACACTAAAATATAAGGCCTACTGTTTATCTCTAGAGCAAAGAAGTGGTTAATGGTGTTTCAGTCCAAGGCAAGGCCTGGCTGGCAGAGAAGGGAGGGGGAATGTGATAGAGTAGAAGAGACCAAGATATGTTGTAGAACAATGGACAAGGGGAAGAAAAGGAGGGGGCTATGCGTATTCCTAAACTGACTCAGATACAAATTCTAACCTTGGGAGAAACCGGAGTGAGTTTGCGTAATGAGGCTCATGAATTATTAGGCCTTGCCTTTTTCCTCATAAAATTGAGTTTGGCCTGAACGTGGATCGTGGGTTAAAGCATGTGCAAAGGAGGGGGTGTACATATGAAGGAGGAAGGGAGGATGGAAAGTAAATTATTCTGCATGAGTGCTAGCAATTGGCTGGGCAATAACCAATGAAGGTACAGTAAGGAATTCCGCCTCAGTAGTATAAATTGTTGCACCCATTTTGTGCAAGGTGTGGTACGCAGCTTGTTCTGTTTGGCATTTGCTTGCCACCCATATTTGCAAATATGACAATAAACCTTTCTTTTGAACCATACATTTGGGATCCAGAAATTTATGCTTTACACCCTGAAGCCTGGCACTAGTGAAAGCTATTTTAGCACAATTGCTAAGAACTGGAGCAGGCCTGGGACACCATCTCCTGGTACTTGAAGGCTGCACCAGATTCCTCCCCCTTCACTGGGTGGTGCACCAGTCCAATGGTCTTCAAACGTTTTTATTCCCAAAAGTTGCCGCAACCCCAACTAAGCCTTTGTGATTCCATTGGGGTCCTGACCCCAAAGTAGAAGAGCTCTGCTCAAGAGAGCTGGAAATTGTCACAATTTTCAGCCCTCAGAAGGCTTCTGAGGCCTTCTGGAGCCTGAAATCTTCACTTCTGCTTTTCGGCTGAAAACTGGAAGTGATGGTTTTTGGAGTCCAGAAGACCTCCTGTGGGTTGGGGAGGCCACAGGTGGCTTCCCCAGCTCTCAGAAGACCCACCAGGGGCTGCTCTCCCCCGGCCCCTGGAGCAGAATGGCGATGTGGGGCACAACTAACAGTGGGAGGGGGCGAATTTGCCACTCCTCCCCAGCTGATGCCCAGAGGCATTTGCCCCCTTGATCTCCCTAGGTATGCCTGGTCTGGGACTGTGGTACACAGGGGGCAGCCTAGTCTGGGACTCTGATCCACAAAGGTTTCCCCTGTGAGGGTTTTATATTTAAAGCCCCACCCCAGCTCTTACAAATCTTACTTTCCCTTTGTTCAAAGATAATCTCCAATGCCTGTAGAAAAATGCCTGTAGAAAAAACATGTGCATTTCTCTTGTCATACAAACAATTGCTGCCTGCAAGTATATGCAAACCTATTAATATGCAATTTATTTATTTGTTCTTCACATGTTCATACCACCCTTCCTCCAAGGAGCTCAGAGTGGTGTATATATCTCTTCCTCTCCTTTTGTCCTCACAACAACCCTGTGAAGTAGGCGAGGTAGAGAGAGAGAGAGTGATTGGCCCAAGGTCACCCAGGAAGCTGCATGGCTGACCAGGGATTTTAACCTGGATCTTCCAGGTCTAACTCCTGAACCACTACACTGATGAGTCTTGCTGGAACCAGATGCTGTAAGGGCAAGGATCAGGATTCAAGGAACAACAGAAGTACTTTGCAGCAGAGACTGTATTTCTAGCTATTTGCTGTTTCTACTGCAAATTGCAGACTTCAAAACTGCAGACTTCATTTAATTGTTTAAGAGATAAGATGTTTATGTGTATTTTGTTCATGAGAGGCATCCTGGCTCCCTCTGCTGGGCATTACTATTTACTACATCCAATTTGATCAAGATACTGCAGTGTTTCTCACACTGTCGAGACCTACAAGTTAAGAACATAAGAAGAGCCCTGTTGGATCAGGCCAAAGGCCCATCTAGTCCAGCTTCCTGTAGCTCACAGTGGCCCACCAGGTGCCTAAGGGAGCTCAGTAGACAACAAGGTGCTTCTATCCTGTTGCCACTCCTTTTCACCTGGCATTTTGAAGTAGCCTACTATTAATGTGAGGAGATTGCACCACCCATCATGGCATATAGCTCATGGTGGACTTTTCCTCCAGAAATCTGTCCATTCCCCTTTTAAAGGCATCTAAGCCAGATGCCATCACCACCCCCTGTGGCAAGGAATTCCACAGCTTAATTACCCGCTGAGTCGGGTTGTTGTTGTTCAGTCGCTAAGTCGTGTCCAACTCTTCGCGACCCCATGGACCATAGCATGCCAGGCCTCCCTGTCCTCCACTAGCTTCCTGAGTTCACCCAATTTCATGTTCACTGCTTCAGTTCCACTGTCTAACCATCTCATCCTCTGCCGCCCCCTTCTCCTTTTGCCTTCAGTCTTTCCCAGCATGAGGGTCTTTTCTAAAGAGTCCTCTCTTCTCATGAGGTGGCCAAAGTACTTGAGCTTCAGCTTCAGGATTTGTCCTTCCAGGGAGCAATCAGGCTTGACTTCCTGGAGGATTGACCGATTGGATCTCCTTGCAGTCCAGGGGACTCGCAAGAGTCTTCTCCAACACCATAATTCAAAAGCATCTATTCTTCGGCGCTCTGCTTTTCTTATGGTCCAGCTCTCACAGCCATACATTGCTACTGGGAAAACCATAGCTTTGACTATGCGAACCTTTGTTGGCAGGGTGATGTCTCGGCTTTTGATTAAGTTGTCTAGGTTTGCCATAGCTTTTCTCCCAAGAAGTAAACATCTTTTAATTTCATGGCTGCAGTCACCATCTGCAGTGATCTTGGAGCCCAGGAAAATAAAGTCTGACACTGCTTCCATTTCTTCCCCTTCTATTTGCCAGGAAGTGATGGGAGCAGTAGCCATGATCTTAGTTTTTTTAATGTTGAGCTTCAAGCCAATTTTGGCACTTTCCTCTTTTACCCTCATCAGAAGGTTCTTTAGGTCTTCCTCACTTTCTGCCAGTAGAGTGGTATCATCTGCATATCTGAGGTTGTTGATATTTCTCCCAGCAATCTTGATTCCAGCTTGTGAATCATCGCCTTCCTCATGATGTACTCTGCATATAAGTTAAATAAGCAGGGTGACAGTATACAGCCTTGTCGTACTCCTTTCCCAATTTGAAACCAGTCAGTTGTTCCGTGTCCAGTTCTAACTGTGGCTTCCTGACCCGCATAAAGGTTTCTCAGAAGGCAGATAAGGTGGTCTGGTACTCCCATCTCTTCAAGAACTTGCCACAGTTTATTGTGATCCACACAATCAAAGGCTTTAGCATAGTCAATGAAGCAGAGGTAGATGTTTTTCTGGAACTCTCTTGCTTTCTCCATGATCCAGCGAATGTTGGCAATTTGATCTCTAGTTCCTCTGCCTCTTCAGAAACCAGCTTGTACATCTGGTAGTTCTCGATTCACATACTGCTGAAGCCTAGCTTGTAGGATTTTGAGCATCCCCTTGCTAGCATGTGAAATGAGTGCAATGGTGCGGTAGTTCGAGCAATCTTTGGCATTGCCCTTCTTTGGGACTGGAATGTAAACTGATCTTTTCCAGTCTTGTGGCCACTGTTGGATTTTCTAAATTTGCTGGCATATGGAGTGCAGCACTTTGACAGCATCATCTTTTAAGATTTTGAGTAATTCTGTTGGAATGCTGTCAGCTCCACTAGCTTTCTAAAGCCCACTTGACTTCACACTCCAGGATGTCAGGTTCGAGCTCAGTGACTGCACCATTGTGGTTATCAGGAACATTTAGATCGGCCTTATATAGTTCCTCTGTGTATTCTTGCCACCTCTTCTTAATCTCATCTGCTTCTGTTAGGTCCTTGCCGCTCTTGTCCTTTATTGTGCCTACCTTTGCACGGAATTGTCCTTTGACATCTCCAATTTTCTTGAAAAGATCTCTAGTCTTTCCCATTCTATTGTTTTCCTCTATTTCTTTGCACTGCTCATTTAAGAAGGCCTTCCTATCTCTCCTTGCTGTTCTCTGGAAATCTGCATTCAGTTGGGTATATCTTCCCCTTTCTCCCTTGCTTTTGGCTTCCCTTCTTTCCTCAGCTATTTGTAAAGCCTCATCAGACAGCCACTTTGCCTTCTTGCATTTCTTTCTCTTTGGGATGGTTTTAGTTGCTGTCTCCTGTACAATGTTACAGACCTCCGTCCAAAGTTCTTCAGGCACTCTGTCTACCAAATCTAAGCCCCTAAATCTATTTGTCACCTCCACTGTATATTCGTATGGGATCTGATTTAGGTCATACGTGGAGGGTCTAGTGCTTTTCCCTACTTTTTTCAGTTTAAGCCTGAATTTGGCAATAAGAAGCTCATGATCTGAGCCACAGTCAGCTCCAGGTCTTGTTTTTACTGCCTGTATAGAACTTCTCCATCTTTGGCTGCAAAGAATGTAATCAATCTGATTTCGATGTAGACCTTCTGGTGAAGTCCATGTGTACAGTCGCTGTTTGTGTTGCTGGAAAAGCGTGTTTGCTATGACTAATGTGTTCTCCTGACAAAACTCTATCAGTCTTTGCCCTGCTTCATTTTGTACTCCAAGACCAAACTTGCCTGTTACTCCTATTACCTCTTGACTACTTTAGCATTCCAATCCCCTATGATGAGAAGGACATCTTTTTTGGGTGTTAATTGTAGAAGGTGTTGTAGGTCTTCATAGAAACGGTCAACTTCTTCCTCTTCAGCACCAGTGGTTGGGGCGTAGACTTGGATTACTGTGATGTTGAAAGGTTTGCTGAGTAACACAGGTAACACAGCCAATTTCAGATGTGTCACGTGGCACCTAGGGCAGCCGTTATTGAAAATACGGGAAGGAGGGATACTGGAAAGGGGGAAGGCTGTGTGGTTATTTAGCTTGTGTCAAGGTTGTGAAGGTTGGAAAACTTCAATAGATTCCAGCATTGATGACTGGGGTGCATTCTGGAAATTGCTTCAAGGAATGTTTTTTTATATGAATATTTTGAATGAAGGGTGCCCTCCTTGCTTCCATCTTGCAGCAATAGATACATGTCACACAAGAGACTTTAATCTTTCATAAGGTTGTCTGCTGTCAGCGGTCACAAATCAGAAGATTATAGAACTGCATCCTATAACCCTGCCTGTGCTTCCAATAAAAGATTCCCATGCATAAAATGTAGCAAAAGAAAAAGAGGGCAGAAAATAAGACATTGAGAGCGCAATCCTGACCCAGAGTTAGGCCACCACAGTTTGGCCATCACAAAGACCACCTTAAAGCGCATTTGGACCACTGTCGAAGTCAGGGGGGATGGCACAAGTCTGTATGCTGGCCTGCCTGACTCCAAGAGTGGTCCGAACATACTTTACGGTGTCCCTTGTGCTGGCCACACTTTGCTGGCCTAACTCCAGGTTAGGATTGTCCCCTAAGCCAGGCTGCTATTGAGACTTGCTTACATTTTGACTTTTCTGCTGGTCTAGGTGCTGGATACTGGGTGCTGCTGAGCCCCAGGAGGCTCAGCTGCTGAGCCCCAGGAGCTTTTATCCACACAAACCCTTCATCTGAGGGAGCAAAGCCGGAAGGAAGGTAAACATCCCTGTGTTTGAATTTAAGCAACCTAGGCTGATGATGTCACAGGGTCATCCTACTGGATGAGCAGATACAACCTACCCTCTCCATGGCATGGGCCAATCTCAGCAGGCAGGCTGGCCAGTTTCCTCAGGCCAATAGCTGACTTTGGTATAAGACCAGTTATAAGACCAGATAACGAATAGTAAGACTAGACTAGTGGTTCCCAAACCCAGACCCACCAATGGGTCACAAGCCAATTTCAGGTGGGTCGCGAAGCACCTAGGGCAGCCATATTGAAAATGTGGGAAGATGGGATGCTGGGAAGGGGGCAGGCTATGTGGTTGGTTTGCTTGTGTCAAAGCAAAGGTAGGCTTTTTTCCTTTCTTATTCACTTTGCTATTGGAAAATGGCTGAGAAATAACCCAATGTATTATCAGGAAAGCAGCAGGCTCTGGTGTCACAATGATGGCACTTCCAGCCAGCCAGATTGTCATTCTAAAAAGTGGGTCCCAGTGCTAAAAAGTTTGAAAATCACAGGACCAGACAATTATTTTACTTTTGGGTTTGTCTGTAATTGCCTGCTGATAGGTTTTACTAAAGGAGCAATCCTAACCTTGAGTTAGGCTGGCACATTTAGGCCAGCAAAGTTTGGCAGCACAAGGGCCACCGTAAAGCACGTTTGGACCACTCTCAGAATCAGGGCGGAAGGATGGTGCACGCCCATGTGCTGGCCTCTCTGACTTCAAGAGTGGTCCACACTTATTTTATGGTGTCCCTTGGGTCGGCCAAACTTTGCTGGCCTAACTGTGCCAGCCTAACTCAAGGTTAGAATTGCACCCTAAGTGGATCTTTACTAATATCTAGAGACCCTTACTAAGGTCCAGCAGCGGAATGGGTTGTAACTGGTAGATATCTGCTGCCACCATCCCAGACTGGGGAAACTTGGTGGGAAGGGCTGCCTGGGACTATGGGGTTCCTATGGAGGAGGGGGAATCGCTCTAGGGGCAAAGGGAGGGCTGCATTACACAGGGGCTCTTAGGGTCCCCCTCCCATTGAAACACCACTGGTCTGGGAAAGACCACTCCCTTCTGTACAAAGCAGAAACTAGCAGTCCTGTGTAAACCCAAATTGCAGGGGTGTACGTGAGCAGTGCTAGAAATGGGATAGCCCATTCAATTACCACTTTATATGGACTAGAAAGGCAAAGAGTTAAAATATAGAAGTTTATTATAGTCCAAAATAAAAGGAAGGGAAACAAAAATGGTCTTTGCAAGAAGTAGACACACATGCTCCTTTATTATGTAGCATCATAGGGATAGTCAGATGCTGCGGAAGAAAAACATGCCACTGCACGCATTGAAGATAGACTTTTTATTTGAAATGCAACCCGAACATTTTACCTGCAGAGCTAGTAACAGGTAAAAGCAACTATTAATGTCATAAAATCATGAGTCTATTAAATGAGGGTCCCCATCAGACAGCTGTTTCATGAGACATACAATTAACGGTTTCCTGTCGTTTAACTTTAGCCTTCACGTCTTCAAATAAATGGAGTTCAATCAACTGTTCAACAACACTTGTGTCTACAAGTCATAAAACATCTGGAAAATTAGGTTAAATGGAGAAAACAGCACTCTGTTAGGAGTGTCTGGCATCTATACAAAGTCTGTATAATGCACATTTTTATGGACCAGATGTGGTATTTATGTGCTATGAAGAAAAGAGGCATGTTCACTCGAACACTTTATTGCAGTTAAAATATGGTCTATTTTAATAACTCGCAAGGGGAATTGTATCACAGTGATTAGAGGCTGTCAATATGTCAGGAATAAATCGTGAAGAAGTGAGTGTATCTGTGTGTAGACAATAGGCATAATTTGAACTGAAGCTTTACGGCGCACTTATGGTACCCTGGCAAAGCTAGGAGAAGGCAGCTTATAAATTTCCATGGACTCTTCCAATGATCTCTGAATCCTTTTGATCTTAGAATTGTTTATACCCCGCACAGGCCTGTGTTCTGTTACGTTTAAGGCACTATGAAATAATTACTTCTTTATGTTTATTCCTCAGCCTTCCCCATTTTCTCATTAGGACAATAACTTTGCACAAAAGCCACCTGCAAAATCTCTGTTTTTAAAGGCCTCCATAGGGGTTTCTGCAGGGTGAATGTAACATATGGGTCTTAAAGTGCTGGTCTAAATCCACTTAGCCCACCTTAGCTTTTAACTGCACTTTTTCAAACTGGTCTTAAAAGTCAGTTGCAAAACTGGACCTTTTCTATCTTTGATCTGTCCCAGATTTCTGCTCTGTTCTGCATTCCACCAACCTTTTTGGGGAACTTGCAGGTTGCCTGCTTTTGGAGGGGGGATTCATGCTGTTCTGAGCCAAAGCACTGTATCAGCATGCCCGGGATCGGGTCCTGTGTTCGGTTCACAGGGTACGCACGAGGCAGCCGGGATCCCGGCCAGCAGGCTTTCCCATGGGGATGGCAGCAGCAACAGCTCAGGGCCTCCCAGCACCATTGGTGGGTCAGGCCACAAGAAGGGCATGCTGGGCCCGGTGGATCTTGCACCCATGCTTTGACAGCTGAAAGGATGGGGGCGGGGGGGGGGCAGGCCCTGCACCGAAGCACCAGGTACTGCTGCAGCTGACAGCACCAAGGGCAGGCGGCCTGCCCCTTCCCCCTCGATCACCCGTCAGGCCAGTCCTGTTGCAACCGAGGGAGAAATCCGCCTGGACTACTGATGCTGGGAGCAAGTGAAAGAAAGCCCCTGTCTGCAATTGCCAGAGAGAGAAAGGGTAGTAAGTACTTGCAGGATCAGAGGCCTGGAGGGTTGTCAGCCTGGGCTTATGCAGCCTAGCTGGGAGGAAGAGGTGGAGCAAGAGAGTGGGGAGGCTCCAAGGAGCTTTTATGGTAGGAGGCGCCATGACGTCATTTTCTTGAAGCCACATCGGGGCATCTGACTAAGTCAACCAATATGGTTGACTCAGTCAGATCATTGCCGCCAAGGAGGATTTCCGCGAATTCACGAATCAAAATCTCCCTGCACGTGTGTAAAAGTTAATCTCAACCTCTTTAATCATGCCTGCGTGTTCTGCATACGGGTGTGCGAATCGCTGTACGAAAAATGGGATTTAATTTCCACTGAAAGATTCATGTATTCACATTACATCGGTTCAATAAAACTACAATTCACTGAAATAGTGAGTGCATTATTTTTGAAGCTGTGTAATTTCTTGTTGTTCCTAGCAATCTTATTCACCATTTTCTGACACCCACTGTTAATGGTCTAGAACAGGGGTAGGCAACCTTAAACACTCCAAGAGCCATTTGGACCCGTTTTCTGGAGAAAAGAAAACCTCGGGAGCCACAAAACCCTTTTGACATCTAAAATGAAGATAACACTGCATATATAGTTTTTTTTTACCTTTATGCTATGTATAAAAAAAACTATAGCGTGTTGCATTTTTGAAATGAATGAACTGTATAAAAATGACCCCCCTTCCCCTGCCCAAGGTATCGGTGCTGGAGCGCTCGCAGCTGAAAATCGGGTCTTGACATTCGTCATTCGCTGTCTCCAGCTTTCTCTCTCTCCCACCCCCAACCCTGCCACCAATCCTCCACAGCCTTCTGATCGCGCGTAAAAAAAAAGAACGGCAGAACAAAAACCAGCCACCACGCTGCACCTTGCACGGCAATGCGGCAGATCGCCCGTTTGCAAAGAGCACATGCGACAAGCAGCAGCAGGATGGGTGGGCAGGGCAGACCCCAGAGCCGAGCCGAGCAGCTGCCCATGCAACTTCTGCCACTATGGTGTGTGTGTGTGTGTGTGTGTGTGTGTGTGTGTGTGTGTGTGTGTG
>JAJKFI010000001.1:51809066-51822369 GCA_029204185.1 Lerista edwardsae | reverse complement strand
GTGTGTGTGTGTGTGTGTGTGTGTGTGTGTGTGTGTGTGTGTGTGTGTGTGTGTGTGTTTCAAAACGGTGGAGGATTTTTTATTTTTAGGTTTGCAAAAGGGGGATTCCAGGCTCGTGCACAGGAACTTTTGCAACTTGCACGCCATCGATGCAAACAATCCCTCCACGTTACAGAAAGAGGGACCGGGCAAAAGATCCTGGAAAACGGGCCGGGGACACACACACACAACTGCGAGACCCGGTGCTTTCCGTGCTTGTAAGCGGGAGCTGCCCCAATGTGTGCAAAACCAGGGGCAACTTTGCAACCCGACCGAGAGCGAGCCAGAAAGTTTTCCCCACCGGCTCCCTGCTGCACGCCGCCGCCCGCCGCCATGCTCCGTGCCAGATCTGCGTGCAAAGCAATGCAAACACATGGAACAGTCAACACAAAAAGCCACGCACCCTTCCAGCCGACGGATCAGCTTTGGAGCTTCGCGAGTTGCCTTCTGCACTAGGCTATCCACGGACCGAGCGGGAGCGCAGCCTCCGCCAGCACGCTCTCCCCACTTCCCAGAGCAGCGTGCAGCGCGGGACTGGTGCCGAGCGGAGAGGCGCTCTTGGTAGCAGCTCCCGGCTCGGAGGGAAGGGGAGAAAAGGGGGCGATTCCCAACCTGCAGCCCTGAGCACAGTGCAGCCTACCGGGAGGGAGAGCGAGCCTGCGGTCGCAGCCAATGCTGGGAGCCTCCTTTGCTTCTTTCACCCGGACTCTGGAGCCGCAGCAGACAGCTAAAAGAGCCACATGCGGCTCCAGAATCATGGGTTGCTGACCCCAGGTCTAGAAGGTAAAAAAAAAAAATATTTCCCCTCCTTTTCCCCCCCTTCCCGTTTACACTTTTTTCCCACCTTCCATTTTCTACTGTAATATTTTCGAAATTCTGAACATTAACAGAATTTGTTTTATGGGGGGGTGAGTGTAGAAGTTTAAAAAATACTCTTAATAGTCTAGAAGTAAAAAAGAATTACTCTCATATTGACAACTACTTGTGTTATGAAGAGATTTTAATGTAATTTTCCTATATATTTATCTAATTTTTGCCCACTCTCCCCTTTTTTTTCTTTCCTTCCCATTCACACTTTATTTTTTCGCCTTTCATTTTCTACTGTAATATTTATGAAATTCTGAACATTATCAGAATTTTTTTTTATGGGGCATGACCGTTTTATTTTTGCTTATGTAGATTTCAATAAAGTCTGTCAAAATAGTGCAATCTGAGTTTAAATAGACAGCAAGTAGCATTTCGTCTGGTATGTTCAGTAATATAATTATGCGGAATTTAACCTTGTAATTGCATATTAAATCATAATAAGGTTACCAATAATGTGTCTACACGATCACATGTTTTTATTTTCGTAAGTTTTTATTTAAGGAATAAACTATTAAATCCTAAACAGTACGAGCAAAGCAATCTGAAATGCTTGGAATGAGGATTGTTTTGAGTCAACTAACATGGCGGCTAAGCCCGCCCACTGGCTTCACTTCACCAGCATTCGCGCTTAAGGCAGGGCGCCTCCTGTTACTAATAAAACCTCCTTGGGAG
Organism: Lerista edwardsae; assembly: GCA_029204185.1. Taxonomy (NCBI): domain Eukaryota; kingdom Metazoa; phylum Chordata; class Lepidosauria; order Squamata; family Scincidae; genus Lerista; species Lerista edwardsae. The sequence goes on along the minus strand of JAJKFI010000001.1, from coordinate 51,820,791 downwards.
GCTCTATATAACAGCCACCACCTCACCCCCACCCTGTAATCAGGTGATGAGGGCAGTCTGGAGGATGCTGGCCAGCCAGTGAACTCAAGCAAAGCTGCTGGAAGGGAGGAGGACCAATGGGTGAAGGAACCCCCTCCCCCCTGCCTTCTCTGAGTCTGCTGGATCCCTCAACAGACTGGGAGGCTTGACTGAGCCCAGGCACAACTGGTGTCAGCTCCAGTGGCACCTCTCACAATGCCCTAATGTTGGCTACTGCAAGGGCAGGCACCTCTTGCCCAACAGCACCGACACAGCCATCCACATCTTTAGGGTGCAAGTGCCCATGCTGGTTGCTGTTAGTCCAGATGAAGTGGGCAAGGATCTACAGGAGTTGGCAAGTGAACTTCATGCCAAAACAGCTTTGGTGGCTCTGAACAAGAGGAAGAATCTGTGATTTGAGGTACTTCCTGCATTGTTGGTCCAATGCATTCACTGCATCCAGTGTCCTGTTGCTGACTGGTTCTACAGCTCTTAGTTGCTTTGACTCCCTTTCCTAAGGTTGTATCGCACTCACCCGGTTATCACTTGGGGATTACAATGCTAATTGCTTTGACAATTGTGGCTTAGGTATGAACTATGCTGGTAAAAAAATGGGCATCCCACTAAGCAGTCATTCATAGCCTTATTTGCTTGTTCACTCTTCTTGGTTTGGGCGTGTTGTTCTTGGTCCCTTTACATGTCTACCACTGTCATATTAGATGCTACTGTATTGTCCCTGTCCAGCAGGGCGAGTTTACACATGCATATTCCTTCCTCAGTGACCACAGTCTCGATAAATTACATACATAGCTATATGTAATTTTGCAACTGATCAGAAACCAAAATTTTTTTGTATTGCCTCTAATGTGATATTTCTCAATGATTTCCATTCTCACCTCCAGGTCTGAGTCACTGAGTGAGGACATTCAGGTCACAATCCTAACCTGGAGTTAGGCTGGCACAGTTAGGCCAGCAAAGTTTGGCTGTCACAAGGGACACTGTAAAGCATGTTTGGACCACTCTCTGAATCAGGGAGGATGGCACATGTCTGTGTGCTGGCCTCTCTGACTCCGAGAGTGGTCCAAATATACTTTTGGGTGGCCAGCCAAAGTTTGCTGGCCTAACTGTGCCAGCCTCACTCCAGGTTAGGATTGCGCTCTCAGTGGAGTATGTGCGTGTATAAAGTCCTTCAAAAGATGGAGAGGAAAGGCTATGATAAAAGAGAAGCAACAATGGGGAGTATGGTGAGGTTAATTTGTAGCAGAAAGCCCAGTAAAGACTGGATTGATGAGTTTAGGTGGGTTATGCAGGAGATTGTTTGACAGACAGGAATACTCTGTCACACACAGAGCAGGTGGGAAGAAGGCATGACAATGACCATTTGTGGCAGAAGGTAAAGAGCAAACTGTTTCCAGATGCAACACCCAGGAGAGAGAGCATGAAGAGCAATGCAGAAAATGAAAGAGGTGAAACTGAGGTGGTTGTGGGAAGCTTCCGAAGCAATAGGCAGCCTGAAAAGATGGAGTTGGCCCTATATGGTTAGTGGGAGATTCCGAAGGCAAGCCTGCTGGGACACAGGCCAATGGTCCTGGCTAATCTGCCATACCTCATCATTGCTATGGGACTCCTGGCAGCCTAGAAGTTGCATTAGGAACTCTATTTGTAACTCACAATAGAGCTCAAAAAACCTAGAATTACAACTATAGATTTTCCTGATTCAACCTTCTAGACCAGTGGTTCCCAAACTGAGGGTCGCAAACCAATTTCAGGTGGGTTGCGAAGCACCTAGAACAGCCATTTTGAAAACATGGGAAGATGGGATTCTGGGAAGGGAGTGGGCTGTGTGGTTTGTTTTGCTTGTGTCAAGGCTGTAAATAGGCTTTTCCCTTTCTGATTCACTTTGCTATTCAAAAATGGCTGAGAAATAACCCAACTGCATTCTCAGGAAAGTGGTAGGCTCTGGTGTCACAATGATGGCGTGCCATGCCATGATGTCACTTCTAGTGGGTCCTGGACAGAATGTCATTCTTAAAAGTGGGTCCCGGTGCTAAAAGGTTTGAGAGCCACTGTTACATATACCATTCAATGCAGACTTTAATACAGAACGTAGTGAAACAAACTGTGTTGGGATATCTGTATTCCAGAGGTTTTCAAACTGTCTGGGAGCGTTTGAAGCCTTGTGTTTGTGGTAAGGTGGAGGGGGCGGCACCAGCACTCCCACAACTGAGCTGGCATTGGGGGGGGGGAACAGCTGCCTGACTTAACCTCTGCAAGGTGCAAGGAGCCTGTGGAACCGACTGCAGGCCTCCCCACACCTTAAAAATGCTTCGTGTCACAATTGCGGCCCACTTCTGGTTTTCAGTTGGTTTTTTGGTATGTCAGGCAGAGGGCCAGTTTCCTTTGGGCTATAGGCAATGATGGATTGTGCAACCTCCTTACAAAGGTGGTGGGCTACTGGTACCGGGTGCAAGGGAGTGGCAACAGGATGCAACAGGATCTTGTTGTTTCATGCCTCCCTGGGGCACCTGGTGGGCCGCTGTGAGATACAGGAAGCTGGACTAGATGGGCCTTTGGCCTGATCCAGCAGGGCTCTTCTTATGTTCTTATGTTCTTAGTGTGATTACAGCAGCGCTGGCGCCTATATTAAGGTTGTCCTGCACCTTAAGGAGTCAGGAACTGGGGCTTCCAGGCAGGGGCGTCACAACACCCCAGTTTGAAAACCGCAGCTGCGTCCAATCAAACGTAATGGCCAATTAACCGGAAAACGTATTTATTTATGTACTTAATAAATTCAAAGCACAATCCTAAACTGGAGTTAGGCCAGCACAGTTAGGTCAGCAAAGTTTGGCTGGCACAAGGGACACTGTAAAGGGCGTTCAGACCTCTCTCGGAGTCAGGAGGATGGTGCACGTCTGTGTGCTGGCCTGACTGAGAGTGGACCAAACGTACTTGACACTGTTGCTTGTGCCAACCAAACTTTGCTGGCCTGACTGTGCTGGCCTAACTCCAGGTTAGGATTGCACCCCAAGTTTGATTTTGTCATATGGGCTGGCTACGAAATCTTCTTTGCCCCAGGTAGCAAATACCTTAGCTACACCACTGCTTCAGCTCTCTATTTTTACTCCTTTTTATTATTACTGTTGCTGTTGTTGATACTCATTGGGAATCTTCTTTCATGCTTTTCCTGTTGAATCACACACTGGAAACATTAGAGGGCGCTCTTGTCTAGTCCAAAACACTATGATACCAGAACATTTACATGTTAACTGGCATTGCTGCCAGGTGGAGAGAGAAGGTCAACAAATATAGACACGATTCCCAGCATGCCTAGGCTTGGAACTTGTCACACTTAAAAGAGGCATATAAAAACAAAAGTACATTCACCCAGAAGATAATGAATACTTTAAAAACTAAATTGTTTTTATTGCTGTTTTAACCTCTGTTTTAATGGTGTTCAAATTTGCTGTTGTCTTTACTCTGTAGTTTGATGTTTTTATTACTTTATCATTTAATTATACACTGCGTTGTATATTTTTACATGGAAAAACAGCCTAGAAACCTTCTAAACACGATAAATATATCGGTGCACCCACTGGACATTATTAACAGTGCAATCCAAACTTACCTTAAGGCCAGCACAAGTCCCTTGTACAAGACTCTGTGAGTGCAATCCTAACCTGGAGTTAGGCCTCTGACTCTTGGAGTCGGAGAGGCCAGCACACAGACGGGCGCCATCCTCCCTGACTCCGAGAGTGGTCCAAATTTACGGTGGCCCTTGTGCCTGCCAAACTTTGCTGGCCTAACTAAACTGCGCTGGCCTGACTTCAGGTTAGGATTGTGCCCTACGTGTTGCACCATGAAGCACGTTTGCGCCATTTTGAGAAGAGCTAGACCAGGGCAGAGATTTGTGCTGGCTTTGGGGAGCTGCCTCCTGTGCCTGGAGGCCCAAAGGTAGGTCTGGCCTTGCTAGGCTGGCACAGGCTTTGGAAGGTGGAGGGAGATGGAACAGGGCAAGGGGATGGGCAGAACCAGGTAGGGCGAGGTGGGGACTGGGCGGACCCATGGCCTGGGGGATGGAAACAGGATTTGTCCTTTGGGCCAGATCCTAACCTCCTTCTGTGGCACAGTGGCCTTGATTCAGCTGCTTGGAGTTGCACCACCAATTTCGGTGGTTCAGCTTTAAGTAGCCTCATCCAGGTGGTTGCGCAATACCTGGGGGAAGGAGAATTTTTTCCCTTTCCCCAGATAGCGCAGCAACAACTCCGTGCCCTGGGCTGGGGGCGCAATCCTAACCTGGAGTTAGGCTGGCATAGTCAAGCCAGGAAAGTTTGGCTGGCACCAGGGCCACCATAAAACACATTTGGACACTCTTGGAGTCAGGGAGGATGGCGCACGTCTGTTTGCTGGCTTCTCTGACTCCAAGAGTGATCCAGACATGCTTTACCACGGCCCTTGTGTCAGCCAAACTGTGCCGGCCTAACTCCAAGTTAGGATTGCACTTTGAATCTGCCAGAGTTTGGCAGGCATGTTGGCCTGCCTATTCCAGCCCAGAGTTTGGACTGTGCTCTCAGTAAATAATCTGGTTTTTCCCATTCCCTCCCCTCCAAAGGTAATTCTGTTCTGGTTTTAGAATCCCTTAAACATTTTAGCTACACTTTGAGTGCTGGAAGGAAAAACTGAGTTGATTTTGCTTCATATTTTTGTTTAGGAGAGAAGCTTGTTCCTTTGCATTTAAGGGCGCAATCCTAACCTGGAGTTAGGCTGAGTATTGCAAACATGATTTATGGTGCATTTGCAACATGTGTGCCGGCTTCCAAGAGTGTTGCAATTGCACCAGTAGAAATGACTTGTGTTGGTCTAACTCCAGGTTAGGATTGCACCCTAAGTTTTGTTTTATTATTAGATATTATTATTTATATTTATTACATGCTATATAAATGTAATGGGCACAAGCTTATTTATGTCATGCTCTCTAAATTGGAAGTCTTATACCTAAATCTCAGATATATGAATAGTTTCAACTTTAGATTAGTCAACAACATTGACTGATGATGATGAAGAGAGAAAATCTGCACATATTCAAATGCTCATTTTTCTCTGTTATTGTTTCACATATTTTAAGGGGGAAAGCCGACATTCAAAATATATTCCAAGAATGAGCTGCAAATTAAATGAATTCCTGCTAATGTTACTAATTGTTACATGTATTCTAATGTTACAGAATAATGTTAGAGCGTTCTCCTAACAACGCTGCGACACAGGTAACTAATACCCTATTTTACAAGCAGTGATTTAACACTGAAATATTATTCTCTTTTCCATAAAGCTACTCAGGGCACAATCCTAACTTGGAGTTAGGCTGTCACAGTTAGGCCAGCAAAGTTTGGCCAGTGTAAAGCACATTTGGATCACTCTTGGAATCGGGGAGGATGGCACACATCTGTGTGCTGGTCTCTCTGACTCAGAGAGTGGTCCAAACATACTTTACAGTGGCCCTTGTGCCAGCCAAATTTTGCTGGCTTAATATAACTGCGCCGTCTTAACTCCCGGTTAGGATTGTGCTCTCAGGGAGCTAAGCAAGGATTTGAACCGATGTCCGCCAAGTCCAAGTTTAGTGGCACCATACTATGAACCTTACTGTAGTCTTCTGAGGTTGCTTTCATTGTAAAGAAAAACTGATCAAAGGGAATGTTAGCTGAATATGTATAGTTTGGCTCTTACAAAGAAAATCTGGCAACAGGATTCACACACATGCAAATCCCATATTTCAGTGGTTCCCAAACTGAGCCGTGGCCTCCTGCAGAGCAGCGGAAACTAGCCAGGGGAGCCATAGAATCCTTGCGAAATACCTGCCAATGTATAGGATTGTAGCCCTGATGGAGATCCATGCATGGCCAATGGCCCAGTAAGTGAAGGGAGCCACCAATCAAAAAGGTTTGGGAGCCACTGCCATCGTTCAAGACACTGCCTATGACCAGCTCTAGGTTTCTGTGTTCTTACAGCAACTCCAATCTTTATGTAAAGGACGGCAATAATAGGAACACTATCTAAACACCAGTTTTCACACGCTCTTATGCTCTTATGCAATCGTTGCTTTTCTGTGTGTATTTAAGCATCACCTCCACAGTGATCAAATACCTGCCTCATTATAAAGAGCAGGCTGTACTGTTTTTGTTTCCAAATAGCGTTGAACTGAGGCCTTTAATTAGACGAATATACACACATGCATTTTGCTCCCTACAGATCCTTTCTTTCAGGTAGAGACATGCCTGGACATGCTCAGAAGCTCTGCACGTTGCTGAATTGTACACAAACTCAAAATATCAACACTTCCCCAGTTGTAACAGCGATCAGATGTAATGTGTAATTTAATTAAAAGTCAATCATCTAGGCTCCAAAATGAAAGAGAACTCTCCAGTCTATGAAGGTCACACGGTTTTATGGAAGTAAATCAATAGTCAGGACAGATGAATTTTATTGATCATGTTTCAAAGCCTTTCAGTGCTCTACCAACAAAATGCGTGAAGTAGTTAGAGGCTTAAACTTGCTATATCTAATCAATATTTAGAATACAATGGTGATGGTCACAATTCCTAAACCACTTTATTCCAGTTACTGCAGCTAATGGACTTTCTTATGAGTCTAATGCATGAAAATGCAGTGTGGGACATAACCTACCAACTTTACATCTTTTATCCTTGGGTGGAAATAAATATGCCAACCTATGAGAACATTTTAATTTACACTTCTGCTTAACTTATTTGGATGTACATTTTCCTTAGGACAGTTTAGTTATAAATAGAAAGATAGATCAGAGCAGCATTTATAGTAACATGGAGTTCCTGATTGATGAGGCTGAGTTCAGTTCTTGTATTTAGCCTGTTAGCACCAGCAGTGCTAAGATTGCCTTTTTATTCTGGAATGTACCATTTCTGAAAATGGTTTATGTGTAGGGTTCCCAGATACAAATTGGGAAAGAGTGCCTCTACCTTTAACCATTGTACTGAAGCGGGAATTTGGGCAGGTGCAACTCATCATGGAAGGGTTTTGAAAGCTGCACCTGCCCAAATTCCTTCTTCTATACAATGGTTAAAGGTAGGGGCATTCTGCCCCAGGTTGTATCTAGTAACACTGTTTATGTGGGGGTAAAAAGTAGGTAAAGAGCCATTTTAAATGTGAGCTATTTAATATTGTGATCTGTAATGGCTAGAATTTTGACTTGGTGGTGGAAAATCCAGTGTTGCTTACCTATGAAGCTCATGGAATGCCCTTGGGTATTATCTTTCAGATTCAATTACCCCCAGGGTTGTTGTGAAGATGAAACACCTCTATGAATCTGGAGGAAGTAAGGTGACCACCCTGGAGATCCACATTGTACATAAGAACATAAGAACATAAGAACATAAGAAGAGCCCTGCTGGATCAGGCCAAAGGCCCATCTAGTCCAGCTTCCTGTATCTCACAGCGGCCCACCAGGCGCCCCAGGGAGGCATGAAACAACAAGATGCTTGCATCCTGTTGCCACTCCCTTGCACCCGGTACCAGTAGCCCACCACCTTTGTAAGGAGGTTGCACAATCCATCATTGCCTATAGCCCACGATGGACCTTTCCTCCAGATATCTGTCCAATCCCCTCTTAAAGGCATCAAGACCAGATGCCATCACCACCTCCTGTGGCAAGGAGTTCCACAGATTAACTACCCGGTGGGTAAAAAAGTATTTCCTTTTATCTGTTTTAACTCTCCCAACCCTCAGCTTTAGTGGATGCCCCCTGGTTCTGGTGTTTTGAGAGAGGGAAAAGAACATCCCTCTATCAACTTTATCCCTTCCATGCATAATTTTGTATGTCTCAATCATGTCCCCCCTCAGGCGCCTTTTTTCTAGACTGAAGAGCCCCAAACGCTGCAGTCTTTCTTCATAAGGGACCTCCCCGTCCCAGCCCCGTAATCATTTTTGTCGCTCTCTTCTGCACCTTTTCCAACTCCACTATGTCCTTCTTGAGATGCGGCGACCAGAACTGGACACAATATTCCAGGTGTGGCCTTACCATCGATTTGTACAATGGCATGATAATATTGGCTGTTTTATTCTCAACCCCTTTTTTAATGACCCCAAGCATGGAATTGGCCTTCTTAATTGCTGACGCACACTGGGTCGATACCTTCATTGAATTGTCCACCAGCACCCCGAGATCTCTCTCCTGAGCTGTCACAGACAGCTTAGAACCCATTAGCCTATAGGTAAAGTTTTGGTTTTTTGCCCCAACGTGCATCACTTTACATTTGTCTATGTTGAAACGCATCTGCCATTTGGCTGCCCATTCCCCCAACTTGGAGAGATCCTTCTGGAGCTCTTCACAATCGTTTCTGGTTTTTACCACCCGGAAAAGTTTTGTGTCATCCGCAAACTTGGCCACCTCGCTGCTTATCCCTGTCTCCAGGTCATTTATGAATAAGTTGAAAAGCACGGGCCCCAAGACAGATCCCTGGGGCACTCCGCTTTTCACCTCTCTCCATTCTGAAAATTGCCCATTGACCCCCACTCTCTGTTTCCTGGCCCTCAACCAATTCTGGATCCATAAGAGGACCTGCCCGCTTATTCCCTGACTGTGAAGTTTCTTCAGCAGCCTTTGATGGGGGACCGTGTCAAACGCCTTCTGAAAATCCAGGTATATGATATCCACAGGTTCACCCACATCCACGTGCCTGTTGACCTTTTCAAAGAATTCCAAAAGGTTTGTGAGGCAAGACTTACCCTTACAGAAGCCATGCTGACTTTCCTTTAGCAGTACTTGTTCCTCTACGTGTTTTAGGATTTTATCTTTGATGAGGCTTTCCACCATCTTACCCGGAACAGACGTTAGGCTGACAGGCCTGTAGTTTCCAGGGTCCCCCCTTCTCCCTTTTTTAAAGATTGGCGTGACATTGGCTATCCTAGCTCTAAAGGCTATTGTAGCTCTAAAATGTAGCTTTAGAGCTCTATTGTAGCTCTAAAATGTCTAAAGACATTGGCTATTGTAGCTCTAAAATGAGTTCCACTGCAGCCCTCCCCGCCCCACATCTAGGGGGAAAACATGATTTTCCAAGCCGCGTGCTCTCACTCTCTCCAAGTGCTGCTGCATGACGCTAAATGCCAAACAGGGTGCTCTTTACCCATGTTCCTGCTGTGGCTGAGTGGCTAGCGAACTGCTTTGGAGTGGCCAATGTAGGTTAGCTCGCTTCCCCCCTCTTCTTTTGTCCCTGCCGTGGGTGTTTCTGGCCAGTCATGTAAAAGGTGAGTGCCTTGCTGGTGACGGCAAGACCCTTTGCTGGGCTCAAACCAGTGATGTCATTCAGGGGGAACGGACCAGAACGGGCATTCCGGATCCTAACGGGCTCCGTGGCTGCTTCCAGGTTTTTTTTTTTCAACATTTGAATTTGAACTCAAAAGTGAGTTCCTGTTCCTAAATCATTTGAATGACACCACTGGCTCAAACCCCTATTGCCTGGCTCCAAGCCTGTGCCTTTGTGCCGTGAGCCAAAGAGTCCCGCTTTGTCTGAATGCTGTGGGTTCTCCCCATGTGACTCACTGCAGTCCCTCCCCTGCCAGATGCTGGCAGATGCCCACATGGGGACTCAAAGCATTGCCATGGTGGGGCTTGGGGGGTTGTTTGTTTTCACATGGCTGCTCTCTTCCAGTGGAGCTATTTTTCTACCTGTGCTCTGCTTGAATCAGGCATTATAAATTATGACTTTGGAATCGTCATCTGGAAAAATATCATTATAAAACGAAGGGCTTTCCCCCCCCCATACATACAAATAGCTAAAACAGTCAAACAGTTTCTTGCTTTTGCTGACTGAGTGCTCACAGTTATGATTATCACTAGATCCTGTTCACATTTTTCCTGAAGAAACACTCCTATGCCCATGGGCTCAATCCTACCCTACTTTCTGGCACTGATACAGCCGAACTGCAACCCCAAGGTAAGAGAACAAATGTTCCCTTACCTTGAGGAGGCCTGTGATTCCCCTCCTGCAACTGCAAAATGCAGTGCATGGCCCGTTGGCAGTGGTGTCATTCAAATGATTTAGGAACAGGAACTCACTTTTGATTGGCACTTGTCGGGAACCCGGAACCAGCCACGGAGCCCGTTAGGATCCGGAACGCCCGTTCTGGTCCATTCCCCCTGAATGACATCACTGCCCGTTGGCATGGCAACATCAGCGCTGGAAAGTTGGATAGGGTTAGGCCCATATCCTATCCCCCTTACCAGGGCTGACGCAGCCATGCACAAAAAAAACCCGCACTGCATCCTATGGTGGATTCCTATTGACCTGAAGACAAACTGGAGGTAAGTTTAAAATTTTTTACCCCCAAATAAGCCCTCAGGTCACCTATGGGCCTCTGTGGACATACACCTCCTGTTTTTTTTGGGGGGGGGTATGTCTAAGGAGGGAAAAGGGTTGGAGAGGTTTACAAAAGATGCAAGACCTGCTGTGCATCATGGCTGCTGGATCCGTCCCCTCGCCACACCCTGGTCCCTCTCTCCCCATCTCCATTTAGAAACGCCCATGCTCCTCCCATGGCCCTCCACTGTCAACTTACCTGCACCACTGGACAGTGTTCTCTCCACCAGCCTGCGCATGTGGCTGGCAGTCTCGTTACACTTGATGGCATCACTGCACTTCCACCAGCATAATGTGCATTCCTTTGGCGGTGCTTGCGGGTAAATACTAAATACTAAAATGTAGTACTTATATAGTGCTTTATCTATATTCTCTCCATACTACAATGACTCACTAAAGGAAGTCACTTTGATAGCCCCCATCTTGCAAACATGTGCGGGAGGGGGCTGATAATGGCTTGCCTCTTGCATATGAAAGAAGATTTGAACCAGAGACTTCCCAAGGCACCCTCATCTTCACTGCAGTTCCCATTAGACTTCTGAGGCAGGGAACAGGACTTCCATCACCTTACGCTTTACGCTGGTCTTACAAATTTGACGGAATCTAGCTGAGCCACTCCCAATGTCTTGTGCCATAGGAATGCACAATCTTACTTGGGAGTCATGTTTTTCACTCCAGTAACAAATGCAATGTGGTAACCTGTCACTGTCAGCGCAACCCAGCACTTTGTCTTTTCTTTGTGTGGCTGAACTGTTGCAGTTTCACATCTCACAGTACAGAACTGGTAGAAACTGGCATTCCGTCTCTCCGTCTCAAGATCAGATAAACACCTGTGTGTCCTTCAGCAGGCAGCTTCCCAGCTTGTTAGGGATAGTAGTTGTACTCCCTTTCTGATAGTGTAAAATAAGCAGGCAGTTTCACACGGGAAGCCCTGGCTGCAAAACACTGCTCATTCCCATGAGATCATAGTGTTCTAAGAGTCACCCCATTGGGTAAGATGGGGCACAAGGGGTCTTCAGGTATCCACCTACCAGATACACTCTGGCTCCATCCCTTTGTTCTGTTGTTAGAAGGAGTTTTTCACTGTGTGTGCTTAAGATGTAAAGCTGCACTGAAACGCCGCCTGCGAGCGGCCCAGACTTCACCGGCTTCCTAGCCGGCAGATTGAACCTTTGTACCTTTCTTACTTTCGCTACAATAAAGAGACTTTGTTATGGAAATGTGGCGATTGCTTCAATCCTTCGCTTCGGAGCGCTAAGGCAAGGCGCTGGAATGGGTCTCCAAGCCCCCAACTCTGCTACTATTTACACAAATACACAACA
>JAJKFI010000001.1:51787082-51809056 GCA_029204185.1 Lerista edwardsae | reverse complement strand
GGTCTCCAAGCCCCCAACTCTGCTACTATTTACACAAATACACAACATGAACGTGCTATGAAGCATGGGAAGCTGGTGTTCAAGTGCTGTTCCTCTTACATTGAACAGGGGGAGAGTAAATGTCCCTCTTCACCCCAGCACAGTGTCTTTTCTAGTGGATGTCACTGGTGCTGTTCTGCATTTTTTTTTTTTAGGACTGTGCCCTTTTGAGACAGGGAGCCATTTAACTTTATAATTATATTTATACTTTATAAATAACTTCATGATTAACTTTATATTTATATATATTTTTTAAAGGGACGTGGTGGCGCAGCGGGTTAAACTGCTGCTGCTGGGCTTTCTGACCGGAAGGTTGGGAGTTCAACTGTGATGTGACGGAGTGAGCTCCCGTTGCTTGTCCCAGCTCCTGCCAACCTAGCAGTTCGAAAGCACCTAAATGCAAGTAGATATATAGGGATCACTTTGGTGGGAAGGTAATGGCGTTCCGTGCGCTACGGCGTAGAGTCATGCCGGTCACAAGACCACAGAAGCTTGTCCTTGGACAAAACACCGGCTCTACAGGCTTTGAAACGGAGATGAGCACCGCCCCCTACAGGCGGTCACGACTAGACCATTCAGTTGTGGGGAAACCTTTACCTTTATATACTGTATATTTTGCCTGTAAACTGCTTTGTGAACTTTTGTTGAAAAGTGGTATATAAATATGATTGATGGGCATTTTAACTATTGAAAAGCCTTTAGGAAACATCATTGAATTTTATATGCTTCCCTGTAAGTTACATACAGGGAAGACGTCATACATACGAAGCAACAAAACACTGTAAGTGTACACTTAACAGGGAAGAGCCAATCCTCACTGTCTGTGAGTCCATCCACATGACTGCTACCCCTTTATGATATATGTGTTCAATCCCATCAATGGTACAGAAACAGCCTAAAGAAACATGTAAAACTGAAACGAAAGACAGGTGTTGACCATTGGGTGTGTGTAGGGCTGCCTTCCCTTGGGATGTCTCTGACACTGGTAGGGCTGTTGTCTAGCATTAATGAGATCATTCTAATTAATTCAAAGGGAGAATTAGGAAGCCATAAACCTAAATTATATTTGAAGGCTGCTAATACATTTAACCCCATGTTGTTGACTTTGTGGTTTAACAAAATAATGTTGTTACCATAATTGAACAAAGGCAAGAAGCTCAGGGATGTAGCTGCTGAATGCATTTAAAGTAGGAGCTGCCTATGTAATTTGGTAAGGCACTTCGTACACTGAGCGTGTGGTGTAAATAAGACATAATATGATCCAGAAATGCAGGCTCAGAGTATAAACTGTGTACCCTGGTGCCTGGCATATTGGCTATAGCTAGGGTAACCAGATACAAACTGGGACATAGTGCCTATACCTTTTAACCACGGTATAAAAGAGGAAATTTGGGCAGTTCATCATGGAAGGGTTTCAAAAGCTGCACCTGCCCAAATTCCCTCTTCTATACAGTGGTTAAAGGTATAGGCACTCTGTCCCAGTTTGTATCTGGTTACCCTAACTATATATAGAGAGAGTAGAGAGCGTAGCTGAGAATCCGTACTGTGATGACTAGCAAAGAGGAAAGCATGAGCAAATAAAATTGGTGTTTTTCAACATTATACTGTATCTACACCAGAGGTTTCCAGCTTCATCATGAGCCTCATTAAGAGGAAAAAATAGACTGTCTTGTGGCTTCCCCCCAGAAAAACAATCTGATAGACTGGCTTGGCTATCACTGTGGTATATGCAAGAAAGGAAGCAAGCAAAACCATTCTCAACCACGATTGAATAGTTGTAAGAAAAGAAGAGATTTGGAGTGAGTGGTGAAGTGGCCCAGATAGCAGATGGCACCAAATTATTCAGTTCATGGATACTTTATTGCTTAGAACCATAGGTCATCACAATAGGTCATCACAATACACAATGACAAAATAAATATCAAAAACTTCATAGAAATATGAGCCCAAAGACATACTTGGGGATACCCTATAATAGCATAGTTTAAGTTATTCATTAAACTATCTACTTTTTTGCACTGATCGGCTATGGCAAACTTTGCTACTTGATGAGTTATACCTTTGTCTATACAAGCAAAATACAAACCTGCTCTAACAGGGGTCTATCCTGTAATGATTCAAATATACCAGCAAGAAAATGATTTCTAGGGTCTTCATGCAAGGGGCAGCTTAATAAAAAGTATTCAGCTCTACGTTGTAGGGAGATGGAAACGACATGCAAAGGAGAGGAAGATACACAGAGAACTGGAAGCACAGATTATTGGCAGGGTTATTCCCAGGTAAGGGAGGTATTCTGCAAGGGAAAGCAAAAGCAAAGTCTCCCTGCAGTGAGACCACAGAGCTCTCCTTCCTTGGGGTTAGACTGACCCCCATCATTGGCTCGAGAACCAGCCCTTAGAGGCCATTCTTGAGGGCCACTCATTTGCCCCTATGGGCTAGAGTCCAGGTGGAGAGAGCTGGTTCAAGGGACGGGGGTAGTGGTAGATGGGATTGCATTGGGAGTCGTTCGGGAGTACCTGGTTCTTCCTTGGCTGCAATGCATCTTATGTTAACTCCTCCCTCTTGTAGTCCTCCCTCTCCAACTTTCTCCACCTGCCTTAGAGCGCAATCCTAACCTGGCGTTAGGCCAGCACAGTTAGGCCAGCAAAGTTTGGCCGGCACAAAGTATGTTTGGACCACTCTCGGAGTCAGAGAGGCCAGCACACTGACATGTGCCATCCTCCCTGACTCCAAGTGGTTCAAACGTGCTTTACGGTGGCTCTTGGGCTGACCTAACTATGCCGGCCTAACTCCAGGTTAGTATTGCACCCTCAATTTCATTCCCCACAACCTTTTATTTCCCCCCCCATCCTCCTAGTCTTCTTTCTCTTTTCTTCTTCCCCTTCCTTACCTGCATCTCTTTGTTTTCCATCCTTCAGCCAAACTGCACTTTTAGATCACTCTCTGTCCTCTCCTTGTCCTGTTCCTTCCATATATTCCTTTACCTTGAGGTCACATTGCATCAGCATTGGGAAGTTAGACAGGATTTGGCCCTAAATGATGTTAAATACTGGCTAGTGTAGAGTGATGCATATGGGGGGCAAAAGTCTAAACTTCACATAAATGCTGATGGGCGTCTGGCCTGGCAGGGATCAGGAAACAACTCTTTGACTTGTGGTCAATAGCGCAATGAACATTTTAACTCTGGTGCAGGAGTTTAATGCAAAAATAGTGCCCTTTCAGCTACCAGCTGATATTTCAGGTGGACGTTTTAGGCATATGGACGTTTGCAAATCATCCACTTGTACTTCTCATTTCTCTCGGTGACAGCAACATGAGCAAAACTAGTCTGAAAAAGCAACTCCTTATGGAAAGGAATGCCACGTAGAATTAGTAGGGCTGTTGGGTTTCAAACTCAAGAAAGTACACAATGCCATTTTACAAAAATTTGGTTGTATATCTTTAAATGGCTGCCAGTGTAGTAATTTTATAGTCACTGTACAACAGAGGCCTAAAGATTAATTGGCAGATGTTGTTTTGTACATTTAGTGACGGAATAATGTGCTGAGTTGTGTTGGTAGAAGTTAAATTGACTGTAACTTACTTAGCAGCCTTCTTAGAGGGCCTTTTGCCTCTTTTAGGGGCTCTTGACAGCGCAATTGTACCTCCGTGGTACACATCCCACAAGTCCCTTGTGCTGGTATCTGAGTGTCGCAAATGCGCCGTAAAGCACTTTTGCACCACTCTTCCAGGGATGTTCCACACTCCTTGTGCCTGGAACCAGGACCAGGGGCCTAAAGTAAGGCCAGCCTTGCTCAGCTGGTGCAGGAGGGGAGGTCTTTTGGGGTGGGGGTGGGTGTTTAGGGCGGGGGGTGGAGGACTGGTGCGCCCATGAGTGAGCTGGCCTGAGTGGGGGGTGGGGGTGGAGACAGGTTCTGGTCCTTGGGCCAGATCCTAAACCCAAGCCCTGGTGACAGAGGCGGATCTACAGGGAGGGCAAGGCTCTAAGTGTTGCAAGAAGCCTTACCCTGTCATGTAAATCCCTCCTCTCCCTTGCTGCTGTAGCCAGTAAGCAACGCCAAAATGTTTGTTTTCCCTGTGAGGATTGGCTAAAACGGTGCAAGAGAGGAGTGATTTCCACTGCAAGGTAAGGCTTCTTGCAAAACTTAGAGCTTTGCCCTCCCTTAGATCTGCCTCTGCCTGGTGACCCTGATCTGGCTGCTCTGAGTTGTACTGCTGATTTCCATGGCACGTCTCTGAGTAGCCCCATCCAGGCTGCTGCACATTACCCAAGGGAAGGGTTTTCTTGTTTCCCCAGGTTGCGTGGCAGCAAGTCCATGCCCTGGCTTGGATAGGGGGCAGGTGTGCCAGCCTGCCCTTTCCAGCCTGGGGTTAGGATTGTGCCCATAGACATTTTAGATTAGATTGGTTTTAGATCTAGCAAATATTCCTCCATAAATTTAAAGTATTTATTTTACTTTAAGTAAGAATGTCTGTCATGAATTATGCTGCAATCCTACACATTTTCCTGGGACTAAGCCCCAGTAGATACAGTGAGCTGTACTTCTCAGTAGACATGCATAGGATTGTGCTGTTAGACACTCACGTTCTTTATTCCTTTATTTCATAGATTTTATTTTCATATGAGCTTATCTCTAGTGGAGAAGGGAGAACGGCTCAGGGATGCTGATGTTTTCCTACTGAATGTGTTGGCGTTGCGGGTTAAACTGCTGCTGCTGGGCTTTCTGACCAGAAGGTTGGGAGTTCGAGACCATGCGATGAAGTGACCTCCCGTTGCTTGTCCCAGCTCCTGCCAACCTAGCAGTTTGAAAGGACGTAAAAATGCAAGTAGAGAAATAGGGACCACTTCGCTGTGATGGTAACGGCGTTCTGTATGCTACAGCATATAGTCATGCTGGCCACATGACCACAGAAGCTTGTCCTTGGACAAATGCCGGCTCTTTGGCTTAGAAACGGAGATGAGCACCGCCCCCTACACTCAGTTATGACTAGACCATTCGTGGGGGAACCTTTACCTTTTTAAGGGGAAGATCCTTTTTAACAAATTGTATTCCATATACTTACCTGGAATACAGCTTGTCTTTGGCTCTTCTTCTTTTTCTTTATACCTGAAAACAAAAACAGGATTGGTTTTATTTTTAACTTATGAGTTCAAATGGCATTGCCATTATTTTCCCTCTCCACTTTTTATGACCTAATATGCTTCCCCTGTCTCTGTGAGGGGAGAAAGAACTTGCCAAATGGCCAGAAGAAATTATGCACTTCCTCTTGGGGAAGTTAACATGGTTTCTTTTCCCTTCCTGTAGAGCTATTTTTAAACTCTAGGGTGATTTGCCACCTCTCGGCTGGCCCCAGTCTCTGATACCCATGCTTGGAAATGAAAAGTCTGACTCTGTCTTAAGGGAGGCAGAAAAGCATCAGCAGTCAAACTCTCCCAGTATTAAATGCTAAGTATTTTTGCAGTGTTAGTCAATTGTCTGTCAGAAGGCAGCAAACTTCCTGAATGTTATTCAGTATGAGTTCATTCGGCCTCAACTGTGGGTTGTCATCCAGGTCCTCTCCCACCGGCACTAAAGGGTCTCAGCCCTTTTTGCTATATGAACGGCTCAGGGATGCTGAAGGCATTAATGTCCTCGCTTGAGAGAGATGCTCCCATGTGGGAAGCCAAGAAGGGATGGGGGAGATTTAATTCAAGCACATTTTGAGCTAATTTTATGGTGCAATGAGCATTTGCTGCTTTTTGCAAAGCTTCAGGTCCCGTGCAAACAAATGACAGTTTGATCTCCTTTGTCCAATGGCTCGTTTACAAAGTGCTTGTGTGGCATATGTGTTATAATATAGACAGATGCACAAGTATGCAAATATGCCGCCGTCTCCTCATCCTCTAATGTATTCTTTTCTATCAGTTCCGCAGCCACCAGGAAAAGTAATTGAATAATCTGCTGCAGAAGTTTGCTCTCCATATCAGTTTTCTTTCCCTCTAGCTCACTGAGGGCTAAATGCATTAGGATTACACATTACAGCCTATGCATTAAAATACGGTAAAACTCAAAGGAAAGGGTAGTCAAAGTAAGAGGAGCAGCATATATTTATCTCTGCAGAATAGCCCATCTAGCACGCAGCATATGAGAGCCATTTGCTTTGATTCAAGTTCTGCCAACTATTGGCTGAGGAACACTTGGAGGGGGACTGGGGGAAATTGCTTTGGTTGCAGCAAAAAGTAGCCAAGGGAAAAGAAACTGTGGTGGTGTTCCTTTTTTGCAGCCCTGGATGCTTCCCAGCATCTCAAAATCTCCAAAGCACCAGGTCCACAGCAAGCTGCAGATAGAAGGAATTGCAAACCGCGGCTTTGTTTCTGATTAAAATTTTAAATAACAACATGCACACACAGGCACAGAAATAACATTCTGCAAATTAGACAGGATGTTACTTTTTAAACTCCACCCCACTTTCCCCTTCTCTAGCAAAGCCCAACTTTCCCCTTGCGGCCGTGAGAAAATTGAGACAGACAGCATCGCATTATATGAAGCAATTGTGCTCTGCAATCTGGTTCTGCACAACGCTAAGGTAATTTCCCTACACACTGATGCCTCTCCCTGTCCCAAATGGACATGCAATGGCTATTCCTCTCCTACACATCTCCTTCCTTTAAAAAAAAAAAGGCATTATGCATGTATCATTTCACTTTTCAAAAAAGATATGCCCCAACATTGATAACAACAAAGGAATTACTACATCATGCTGCCTATCAGTGTCATATGGCATCTGGCCTAATAGCATGTGGCTTTAAATATTGGTAACAGAACATTCACTGTCTCTAGGGATCTGGTGCTGGCCTCACAGTGCAATCCTATGCCTGTTCATTCACAAAGAAGTCCCATTGTATTCAATGAAGCTTATTCCCAGGAAAGGACACATAGGATTGCCATCTCAATCTTGTAATATAACAGAGGAACAATAACAAGAATAGGTACAGTTAAGAATATAATTGGCCTTGACATGCTTAGAGTTTTTCCCCCACTCAAAAGTAGCCACGAGGGGGACTGATCTGGGTTATAACAATGGATTGGGAGGGAGGGCTTTACTTCTATTGGCACCCATGGGTGCTTTCCTCCTGGGGCAAGTAGCAGCCCAGAAGAGGACTGGGACCATCATGTAGTCTTGGTCTGGACTGGGCCCTCTAACTGCTATTAAGCAAGGAAAAGCTATATAATAGTGTGGTCAAGCAAATTAGTGCCATGTGTTGCCCTAAACAGTGGCATTGCTGACATTATGAAGCAAGTCGACTCACCCTTGGACGTGCCACTCTGGGGTCACCCAGCTGTCCCCATCCCCACCTGCTGCTTGTGGTGAATGTGGTCAACTCAGCCCTGCTTACTCTGGGTCAGTTTACACATGCAGGATTGTGGAATCCTGAGGTCACTGTATGGGTTGTCCCACTTCAGATATGTGGCAGGCAGCTGTTGACAGAGCTGTTATGTTTTGTGGTGAAGGATGCCACTTTGGAATACACACCCATGCAAAAACTCCCTGGAATAATTTGTTCTTTTTCAATTGGCCAACCCTAGCCCATTAGGGAAAGATGGTTCTAAATCAGTCCCCTCCTAACTGTGCTGTTCTTCTAGTCTCAGAGGTTTAAATAAAACTCAGAGAACCATTCAAGCACTTGTAGTCTGGACTGGTACAGTCTGTGCTATTAACTCAGATTCTGCCACCTTTTCCACACTGGTTCAGGACAAATATTTTCTGATACTGTGCATGTGTGCATACATGTGCAGATATGTAAGGAAAAACAGGAATCAAGAATGGGGTGCAGGTCACTACAAGAGCAGTAGAGGCAAGTGTGACGACAATGGCTATACAAAGGGAAGAAGCACAATCTCATTGGAAGGGTTGGATAAATGGAGAGGAGTGAGAGAAGTGTGACTTGCAGTCCACATTTTGAGAAACGGCCATAGAATTCATGCTGTGCTCCACTTGCTTCTGTGCACTGAACTTGTGTATGCTACACTGCCCTAGCCGTGGTCTGTGCTCTCTCTGAATGGTGCTGTAGCCTACACTAACGTAGCTAATTAAAGTATAGTCGAGTGCAGAGGGCAAAATGATGCCCTGGAAGTGATGTCATAACAGGAAGTGACATCACAGTTGTATTTTCATTTTCATTTTTTTGCCATAAATTTTGATAGAATTAAAATGTTACACTTTGATTTATTTCATTGCATTCTGCATTAAATTCTGCATCGAATGGTGTATATATAACATGATGGTATTATTCAAACATACCAAGGTTTTCACAATTTTGGCCATGAGTGTCAAGCTCAGTTTGTTGCCCGCCTAAACTGTGTACAATTGCATCCCCCTGCACTTCTTTAGCTACGCCCCTGGTAGCATACAACTGGAAGCACAGAAAAAGTCCTAGGAGAAGATTAGAAGACTAGGGCTTTTGCCATGAATGTAAGAAGCCTGCCATGCAGATTGCACAACCTGCCTTGCAATTATCCTCATTAGTGGTGAGCGAAAGGACCAGAATTGGCTGGAGCCCACTGTCCTTATGACCTTCAGGAGTCTGAGATGCAGAGTCTGTGAGGTAACAACAAAGCTCAACAATAAGCAAAGTGCCGATATGCCTGCACTCTTAGAGCTTACTTGCCAACACTTGCCTGGCAAACACAATCCATCTCATTTGGCAACTGGATCTTGAAATTTTGTCAGTGTATGTACTGATTTTTGAAATTCACAATCTTTTAATATCCCAGTGTAGCTTGAGTCATGATTTACGGCGATGAGATGAGGAAAAATTGGAAACTGTATTAAGTAATGCTTTAACAGTCTGATCCTCTGCATGTTACTCAGAAGTAAGGCCCAATGAGCTTAATGGACCTTACCTCCTAGGGAAGAGTGAATAGGGGACTGTGTGGTTGGATTGTGGAAGCCCTGTGTGGTAGGAACAGCCACAGCTGTCACTGAGGGAAAAGGACAGCTCCCTCAAGTCCTGTCTTGTGCGGGGCGATTGCCCACATTTTATTCATACCATACTGTAATGAAAGCTCAAACCAAATGCGCACCTATTCTGTGGAAAAAATAGATCTGTGAGCACAGTCCTAACCAGGAGTTAGGCCGGCACAGTTAGGCCAGCTAAGTTTGGTCAGCACCAGAGCCACCATAAAGCGCATTTGGACCATTCTCTAAGTCAGGGAGGGTGTCGCACGTCTGTGCGCTGGCTTCTCTGACTCAGAGAGTGATCCAAACATACTTTAAGGTGTCCCTTCTGCCGACCAAACTTTGCTAGCCTAACTGTGCTGGCCTAACTCCAGGTTAGGATTGCGCTCTGTGAGGCACAATTCACATTGGATTTGTGACCACACATTCACTGCAAACCAGGGCTTTTGTCACAGCCCAAGCCATGCCAGTCCCTCCTCCTGCACTGTCAATCATTCCACGGCTGACTTCCTGAGTCTGCAGAAATCCCAGCAGCACTTGCCTGCTGAAAGGGGCAGGAGTTTCCCTCTGAGGTTTTGCCCCTCTCAGGGCAGGATAATTCCTGGTTCAGGCCTATACTGTAGTACAATGGTTCTCAAACCTTTTAACTTTGGGGCCTACTTTTTAAAACGACACTCTCTCAGAACCTACCTAGCTTTATGAGACTAAAAACAAATTCATTTACCAGCTGCTCAAGGTTCTCTTTTACTAAGCTGGGGGAGGGGACCATTTTCTGGAGCGGGGGGGGGGCGGGCTTCCTTCTGGAGAGTTTGTTGGGGGCCTGCATTCAACCGATTGGACCGTTCTGATGGCGTTGCATTCCTCAGCCTGCACCTTCCAAGTGGACCAAGGCATGGCCATCTTATGAGTAAATGTGCACATACTTCTCCTAGTTTGGTATGTATAAGGCTCAATACAGTTTCCCTGTCAGCAATCACTATGTCAGTTTTGCGACCCACAAAAATCGGATTGTAACCCACCGGTGAGTCATGACCCACAGTTTGAGAACCACCACTGTAGTGTGATTCACCACCCTGGCTTTCACAGGGGAGGTTTTCCTTTCACATTTTATTCTTATATTTTCTGCACTTATTCTCTTCAGCCAAAAGGAAACCCCTTTTGAAAAAAAAAAAACAGGCTCCCCTCTTCCTGGCAGGAAGACTCCCCCAGAATTAATCACAAAACATGTTGTTTTGTAGACTGAATGGTTTCCCACAGCAACCTTCTCACGTAGAACCAGGGAAGGGAGTTGTTGGGTATCTAGCCATATACCCATTGCATTTCATTCATGATCAGTGGAGGCAGGCCAAGTATATGTCTGCCTCATCCCCACACTTCAAAAAATAATTTTTTGGGGGAGGCTGCAACAAGAGTGGGGTAATATGGCTCAAGGAAGGAAAGTGTCACAAGAACTGCACATTCCACATGCACCAATTTAATATGATTTTCTTTGTGCATGGGAAAAACAAGCTGCATGGCCACCTGAGGCGTATTTCTCTAAGGGAGAATTCCTTTTTCCGAAAATTTGAGACCATTTCATTGGTAGAAAACTTTGCCAGACTTTGATTGGGGTGAACACAAACCCAGCATGTCCCTGGTTGGCAGTAGTGTCCCTGGAGGGGGGGGCAAGGCACTAGGTTTTGCAAGGCATCTTACCTTGCTGTGTAAACTGCTCCTTTCCCTCATCGTCATAATCAGTAAACAACAGGTGTTGCTTTTGCTGCGAGGACTGGCTAAGACAGTGAAAAAGAGGAGTGGGTTACACGGCAAGGGGACTTGCACAACTTAGTGCCGCCGCCCCCCCCAGCCGCTACTGCTGGTTTGTTCCACTCATGAGACCACAGCAAATTGAACAGAGAACAGGACCACCATCAAAGCCTTGAGGTGGGTGGTGGGGTTAAATGGCACCCTCAATGCCAGTTTTGGGGTTTTTTTTTAATTAGAAATTTCCAAAGAAAACCTATGCTCCGATTCAAGCATTTACCTAATATAAATAAAATCCCTGAAAATCACCCATGGGACAAATTCTGCACTCTCAAACGCGTGATATTCTTCCCAGCTGTAACTATTATTATATGGAAAATTATGTGCATGGCCCCGCTCCACTTGCTTGCCCAGGATGACCAACCCCAGTTAGACCAGCGCACCTCCTGACATTGTGACTGCGGCGGTGCTTGTGAGTTTGCAAGTTCCCCC
Organism: Lerista edwardsae; assembly: GCA_029204185.1. NCBI lineage: Eukaryota > Metazoa > Chordata > Lepidosauria > Squamata > Scincidae > Lerista > Lerista edwardsae. The sequence goes on along the minus strand of JAJKFI010000001.1, from coordinate 51,797,842 downwards.
CCCCCTATTTTTCTTTGTACCATATACTCGGAAGCTTCAAACAAAGCTTTGTGCAGGAAAGCCACACACACACTGAGTACAGCAGCGACACACTTTGTACTGGAGGATCGCTGCACGGAGGCGTCAGTCCTGACGGGCCCCAATCCCGCAGGATTCCACGCTCGCCACCTAGAGACGGAAGGGGACGCCTTTCACTGGCTCCTGCCCCAGGCGCGCTCTTCCCCCCTCCCGTTTTTGCGTGAGCCACGTGACACGCTGGCTGCGCGGCTTGGAGCTCCCGGGCGGCTCTGTACTGCCTCCCTGGCCAGCCCCGCGCCCCCCCTCCCGCGTGAGTCACCGCTCTTTGCATATGCGACCCTCCCCGCCAAGCAGCCCCATATACACCCTGCCTCGCGCCAGCCGAGGTCAGAGGAGGAGCTGCAGGTAAGGCGGCAGGCAAGCGCGCGCGCGCTGCGGCCCCACCTCCTTTCTCCTCTCCGCCTCCCTCCTGCTGCAGGAGCCGCTCCAGCTCCGCCCCGATTTCATACAAACACGCCGAGGCGCTCGCTTGGGCAGGAGTTGCTGCCGCTGCCTTGAGGAGGAAGGACAGCTGCTCCCAGCATCGGGAGAGGAGCGGGCGGAGAGCGGCGCCCGCCACACTGGTACGGGGAAGAAGGCGCCCGGGTTCCCATGCCGTGAGCCGCGCCGTTCGAGCAGGCAGGAGGAAGCGCCGGCTGTAAGTTGGAGCCTCTTTCCCCCCCTCCTCTCCGACCTGTTGCAGCGCTAATTGGCCTGCTCCAGAGCTGGCGGAGCCGTGGCGCTGCGAGACGGATCAGCGGGCGAAGGGAAGGTTGCCCGTGGCTGCGTTTAGGCTTAGCTGGGCAGTGGACCTGCTGGGGCAGCATTCAGCCAGCCCGAGCCTGTGCGTATCTAACCCGCTGTCAGCCCCACTGAATTCTGTGAGGCTGATTCCTAAGGATGTGCGCGCAGGTTTGGGGTTCGAGCTCTGGACGCCGTTTTCAGAGCTCCTCTGGCTGAACCCGGCAATTTGTGCGGGAATAATGACGGCCGGGGACAACTCTGAGCATGTGCAGAGTGCAGCGAGGAATAGTATCCGCAGCCCGTCACCGCAGGGTGGGATTGGAAGGTAAATGGGGAATTCAGGTCAGAAGGTGAAACTCCGGAGCAGATTTGAGTCCCCGCAGTTCTCCTTGGGAAGTTAAGCACCCTGCCCGCGAGAATGATGCGCCTAGGTTTAGTCCGGAGGGACTGGCTGCTTCTGCAGCTTTCCGAAGAGGAGCTGAGTCCCTGCACCTCCAGGCAAGGCATGTTTCTTCCTTTCCCGTCCCACAGGAAGCGGGAGGCTGTGCTGCCTCCGCTTCCTTCCCCGTTTTTTCTCTCTTTCCCTTCCCAGGGATGGCTCTGGGTTTTGTTTTTAACCCCCTTCACTTCAAAGCGAAGGGAAGTGCGAGGCAGCCGTTGACAGAGCTTTTTGTGTTTCGTGGAGGCGCACATGGCTCGCTGGTCTTTCCGGCAGCTGCGGAATGTGCAGCTTGGCAAAGAGGTGGGAAAGACCCGAGCTGTACACGTTTAAATTTCAGGCGCAGGAAGCCAAGAAGTGTTTTTGATCTACGGGTCATCAGAATACGACATCTTCAGTCGAAACGTGAGATCAAAGGCACGCGCTCTCTCCCCCCCCCCAACAAAAACCCTAGAAGTTTGGAAAGTGTGTCGTTTAGATTCGAATCACCAAATGAATATTTCAAAAATAAATCTTGTCCTAGAGTTCTGTCGACTCTTATAATGCCTGGATTTTTCCCCCATTATGCTGTGATGTTCTCAGATAGATAGTACAGCTTTTCAGTAGTGGGTGGACAATATACACTTAACTAGACTTTGAAAACTTGTGTGTGTACTTATTTACTGATCTCTTGTCTGAATATTTAGAATGCCAAGTATAGGATTATCCAAATAATAATTTCCTGTGCTAGCTCAGGAAACTGATCTAATCTGTTTTTGCAAACCTTATAAGAAAATATAATAGTAAAGTTATTTGTATTGCTAATTGAACTTTCCTGTAAATAGAAACCCAATAATTTTTACATGGCCATGAAGGCTGTATAAACCAAAATTAGCAAACTAAACACAAAGTGGAAATTTTATATTTATACACACTTACTAGTGATAAGAAATGATGAACTGTATCAATATTTGCTTAGTGACCAAGTCTGCTCCTCTGGCAGCTCCTTTGAAGTTGGAGAGATGGTTGTATGCAGGAAGTAGAAGAGGATTTCTGCCTTAAGGTGTTTTCTTTCTGATTTGGTGGGGTTTTAATGTTCGATATGGAAAGCACAAAGTAACTAAGGGGATGCCTTATTGGACCAGCTGCTTGGAACAAGATGTGTGCAAGACTTGGAATTTTTCAGATTTCATCTTGAGGCTGAAATTTCAGAAGTCTGCATGCTTTGATTGTGCCTGCCCATTTATAATTGTTCTGAAAGTCATTCAAAAAAAAAATGTGCTGACTTATTGGCTAGGCAGTGAGAATACATTTCATGAATGTGTTTGTTTATCTCTTGTTAGGTAAGTCAATTATTGCTTCTAATCATTTTTGTTACCTATTACTCATTGACTTGGCAGAGACTCTTGGTTTCCTTGGAGACCAAGTAGAGTCGTCAAGCTGTACACTTGTGACAGAGAACTGGGGTTAGACATCACCATTCTGCCCTGCATATAAGTTTGCAAATCCACCTGATAGGTTGATGTTGGAACCAGAATGCTGATTCCAACCTTGCTCTGATCCAGCAAGGCATCTCTTTTGTTCGGAAAAGCTTAAGTAGCAGCATAAGTGTTAAAGAGCATGAGCAGCCAGTCATACAATTGCTTTGGTGTGCCACCTACTGAATTCCTAATAATGCAGTGTTTCAGTTCAAGCTGCATTCTTTGTGTGTAACTTACTTGATCCCCTTGCCTTCTGCATGTTGCGTTTTTACAAGAAAAATTGCCTGAAGGGTGTTGCCTCATCTGTTTTTGCTCAATGTCTTTGGAAATTACCTTTCCTAAATGTTTTGAGGTTTGCATAATTTGCAGCAGCAAATGAGGGAACAAAGAGTTTCAGTCGTCAACTTGGAATGCAGTACAGCCTAGTTTATCCAGGTGGCATGTCTGGGATACTCAGAATGTCCAGATAATCAGAAGAACCTATCAGTGGGTGTGCCGTGTACATATAGCTTCATCTCATTGGAACTCTATGGCAGATGGTGGATGCAGTCAAAGATTTGATAATGGGGTTTAGTTCTGCTGTGTTCTAATGCAGGGATGAAATTGTATTGACCACCATAGTGATGACTTGTTTGACCACCATAGTGATGACTTGTTTGATGGTTGCTGAGAAGTATATGAAGGGTAAAGATGAGAGAATTATCCTGAAGTTTAATTATCCTGAAATTGCAGTTTTAGTATGAGAGGTAAAATGCTTTGGTTGGGATTCACAAAAACGTGATAATGATCCATTATTTATTCAGACCTTGCCTACAGGGTGCTTTCATGTACAAAATAAAGGCCAAGGTTAATTTTACAGAGATTTTCACCACTTTGGGGAGTTGAGATTCCATCACTGGGCACCTTCCTTCCTTCTTCTGTCCCCACTCTGGATATGGTTTTAAAATGCCAGTCGCTAATCTCAGATCAAATAAACCTCTTGGTACAGTCTGAGTTTATCTTAACTTTCTGCCTTTACGTTTAAGGACCTCTTCCTGTGTGATGCTGCAAGGCTGCACCCAGGGTTGGCTTAAGATCTCCAGAAATGACATGCCAGTGTGCCAGCCTCGTCTCTGGCTCTTGGCATGGAAAGGGAAGAGGGGGCATTGTGCAGGAGAGGAAGTTTAGACATAAGCAGGGTTGTGGGCTTGAACATCCATGCCTGCTTTCCCACTCTGCCTCTCTCTTTATTTTTCAGTTAGGGAGGCAGAGAAGGAACAGTGAATGTGAGTGGGTAGAGGTGTGAGCACACCCTGTCTCCGGTTGTAATCCTGTGTACGCTTTCCTGGATGTAAGCTCCATTGAACACAATAGAACTGAATAGGCATGCATAGGATTGCTCAGCCTCATGAATGGGCTGGCCTTGGCTGGACTCTTAGGAATATTGGTTTATATAGTATAGTAGACCTGCTGTCAGAGATCATTGGCAAGTACTGTCCTGAATTTGCTTTTTGTACTTTTTAACAGGTGATATTGTTGGGGTGTATATAAGTGTCTGACTTGTTTGCTTCCTGTTAGTGGCTCCTTTTGGAAAGGTCTAATCCTACAATAAACTTCGGATGGACAGTTCTCTTTCTGCATAGCATTCCATGATGCGGATGACATACGTTTTCTGTAGTAGAGTGTTAGATCTCTTCTAGATGTATGACATTGATTGCAGTGGGTTCAGAAGGAACTTTTGTGACACCTCCATCTGGAGGCACTAAATGAGTCAGGCTGATCCAGAAGAATACAGGGCTTTTATACTTAATGATAATATGCACTCCAGTGGCCCAGTCCTATCCAACTTTCCAGCACTGATATAGCCACAGTGCAGCCTCAAGGTAAAGGAACAAACATTCCCTTACCTTGAGGGGTCCTCTGTAATGGTCCTTCCACCATTGGATGCAATGCATACCCCATTGGCACAGCTGCATCAGTGCTGGAAAGTCAGCAGCCCTTGTGGAGGTAGTGTTAGCTATTATTCTAGCTTTTCATGGAAGAGAGGCACTGCCTTCTATTACACACATGGACACTGCGAGGAGACTAAAGGCTTATTAAGGCTTACCACCCAAACCTCTAACCATTAGTTACTCAAAACTAAGTCCCTCAGAAGAATAGCCTTAACTTGAGGATAAGTGCATACGCTGACAGCAACAATTGTACAGTTTCAAAGCACACCTTAGTCAAAAAGCACACACATTTGCAGAAAGTGAAAGGATATTTTTCATATATTAGTTGGAAAGAACACTTGCAAGTCAATTTACACATCGTGGAGTAGGCGCATGAGTATTGGGCTGTTCCTGGCTGGGCTTTTGCTTCTTTTTTTACTACTTGTAAAGACTCCTCACTTGCCTTTTCTTTAAAGGATGCAGGGCAGTGGTTCACAACTGTGTGCTGCGGTGCAAACTCACAGGTGCGCCACAGGATGTCCCCAGCATCTTTCCCAGCTCTCTCAGGCTCCACCGTCTTGGATTGCACACGACCTTGTGCAATCCAAGATGGCATCACCCGGGATTGCTGGGAAGAAGAGGCAGCCAAGAAAGACAGGTGCTATAGGACACAGTAAGTTTGGGAACCTCTGATCTAGGGCATTGTGTCTCTAATTGGGCACTGTGGACATTCTGCATGCAAACTAAACTTCAAAACATTCTTATGTCACCGTTCCTACCTGTCAGGAAAGCTTGAGGCGGTTTACAAAAAAACTGGCCATCAGTTCAATTGCCAGATTAAAAACAGAGTCCAAACCAATAAATTTAACAACATTGAGCAGAAGGCAACATAACCAAGTAGAAAACAAACAAACCAGAAGTTAAAGACCTGTTGAAAACCGCCTCATAAGGGTATTAAAACTTTTGTAAGTGTGTGCAAGGGAGGGTGGAAGGCAGCAACGTGATTCCCAGGATTGCTGTGCTGCCAAAGGTGACAGGCGCTGTGACCTACTTATGATTCACAGCTCTGGATCTGAGTGCAGGGAGCCCTGGAGAAGCCTCTGCAGGGCTCCCAAAACATTGCAGTAAAGAAAAAAGTCATCGTGACCCACTTCCGGGTTGCCTTTGCGAAACTGGAAATGGGTTGCTGTCACTTTTTTCTTTAATGCAGTGTTTGTGGAACCCTCAAGACAGAGGCTTCCCCAGGGTTCCATGCAGCCCTTGGAGCCCAGTGCTGCCAATGGTAAGTAGATCACAGCGCCTGCTGCCCCTTGGCAGCAACATGATTTGGGTGATCGCTTTGCTGCCTTCCACCCTCTCTCGCCCCTTAAAGACATGCGACATCACGACACCCCAGTTTGAAAACCTGCCATTATGGAATCCAGTACTGGATCAATGTAGAAGGGGGCGGTTTGGATCTCAGCTGCGAGAGAATGCTACAGCTTGCACCAAGCCAGAGAAGCCTGCTTTCCTTGAGCTCTAAGTTCTGTGTTTCTAGGGCCTGGTCAAGTATTCTTTGAGTCAGCATTCTTTGAGTCAGTTTCAAGTATTCTTTGAGTCAGTTTCATGGCTCAGCTTCCTGTTTTCAGGTTCTGTTGACTCTCTCTCTGGTTGGGTATCAAGCCTGTCTGGGCGTTGTGCTGTGGTTGCATAGACACCGGTGCAACACCCATCATATCCTAAGCCTGCCCGGCAAAAGTGGGGGTAGGGAGAAAGGGCGACGGTGGAACCTAAGTCATGGCCCTCCGATGCCACCAGCAACACAACACCGCTCAGATGTCGTCACCAGACATGGGGTTGGTGCTACAATGGTCAGGTGACCACGCCACCCATGTGCAGCAGCGCCTGGTGACGGACAGTGCTGCATAGACGCATCCCCAGACGGCAAAAGCCATCTGCCATCTACAGGCACCACCCCACCCCCATGGAAACAAGCACACAGGCACAGCCCAGCAAAAATAGCCAGACTGTATCGGGACGGGGCTCCATGGGCCGCGATCCCAGGCACACCTGCCTGGGAGCACCCTCCCTGAATGGAGGGCCTGCAGAGAACTAAGTTGCCAGAATACATGGCTCGGGAGACCAGGGAAGATGTCACCACCCAGGACCTGCATGCGCCCAGGTAGGCAGCCAGGGCAGAACCCACACATACCACCACCCGGTAGACACTGCTGTCTAGACACTGACACAGCATCTCCCTCAAGGCACCCTGTGTGTGGCCACACATAGGTTGGTAACATCCTGGCATAAGCTATGCCCAGGAACACGCTGGTTCACTGCTAATCTACCTGCAGGAAACTACGCCACAGTGAGGCTGCACATGGGATTCACGGAGGGGAAGTGAGGGGAATGGGAGAGAAGGCAAGGAAAGATACAGGGGGACCCAGCCCCTCAGTCATGTGCCTGTAGGCGCAGAGGTTGGCTACCTTCTTGGGCTCTTGGCAGCAGTGGCATGGATGTGCAGCCCCTTGCTCCTTCCCTCTGGGCATCCCAGTAGCAGGGAGCAGGGGGCTCATGACATGGGTAGAATCTTTACCCCAGTGCCCTGGGTATTGGGGTGGGGGCTTGAAACCTGCAGGCTCTTTCTCTCACAGAGCACCTTTCTGGGGCTGGCTGAGGCAGGGGGATACTGGGGGCTTCCCTGCTTGCTAACACAGAGACGATAAGTGTGCGCCAGTCAAAGGTTTTATTGAATTGTAATGATGATGGAGCAGCATCTGTAAATGAAACACTCAGGTGGGATTGCTAACTATCTCTTCCCAGCAAGGCAGTTGTGCCGTTGCAGGTCATCCTTGTGCAGTTTGTTGTACCTTGCCCTCCTCCTCCCTGAATTGACCTTTCTGCTGGCGGGGTTGCACTGGTGTCTGGTTTGCGTCCGGTTTACAACAGCATGCCTATTCTTGGTTGCGCCATTGTCTGTGGTGTGGCATTTGATGGAGGGGTTTCTGTGCCGATGGGGCTGTCATTGCAGTGGCAGATCTCAAGGATAGGATTGAGTCTTAAGGTCATGCATAGAAGAGTTTCATTGAGACTGTGACAAATTATATCTTTCTGTCCTTTGAACCACTCCTGCTGTGACCCAACCTTTGGAGACTCAGGCTTATTATATGTGGGCTGCTGAGTTCCTCTGAAACTTGAATCAAAAGCTGGTCTGACCTGTGCAGTAGGTGGACCCAGCCCCATTGGTGTTGAAGCTCAGTTCTGACTGAAGGAGATTTCTGCTCTGGTCAAGTGTGGTAGCTGCTTTCTGTCCTAGCTAACAAAAAAAATTTTGGTCCCCCCCCCCCCAAACTCTCCCATCCCCACCTGCCTAAATAAGGCAAAATACCCCAACTTGAACCCAGGACCTATAATAAAGGCTGGTTGGACTGCAAGATTCTTTCACCAGCCTGCAGAGTTGCATTGTCACAACTTGTATCCCTATCTTGTCAGCAAATCTCATAGCCTTTCAGTTGCACTTAAATTCAGCTGTCCTCTAGTTTACCCAAAGGGTTTGTCCCTTGGGAAAATATGAATCTGAATGCTTTCTGAAAGAAGATGTGTAGGGGATGCTCACTTCTCTTGGGATTAATGGCATTTCCTTTTCCCTTAAAAAATTGGTGAAGGCTCGGGAGCAACTTGTGTTTTAGCATGTAATTCAGTCACCGTGCTTGCAGGCTTGGAATATTAGCTGCTGAAGGTAGAGGTGTTTAGCTCTGAGGTAGAATCAGCCCATAACAGTAGGGCAATTTAACATAATATATGCCAGGATTAATCTTTCTCTGGCATACCTTTTGCGTGAGTATATAGCTTCCTTATTTATCTTAATGACATTAATTTGTGGGTGTTTGTGCGCCATGCAATTTTTCAGATTCCTGCAAGTAGTGTTTTGTGCTGCTCTATGATTCACAGCAAGTGACTGTTTAAGGTGTGCACGTTTTGTGAATCTACTGCTCTATGTAGTAGAAGTGTGAGAAAGAGCAGGGCTATGTGTTCTTTCCCCCCATCTCACTCTGACTTACATTGACATCTTATAGTGCCATGTGAATGAGTAATCTGGTTTGCCCAGATAAACCAGTTATCTTGAGCAATAATCTTTAGAATGTGCCATTTAAGAAATTCATTAGAAAAGTACAAATAGGCAAGGAGTTCTTTGTGCTTGGCTTCTAATTCACGTTGCTAAGAATACTGTTGTGCTTTGCAGGCTGGGAAAACCCCTACTATAATTACTTTTAAAAAAATAAGTGTCGTTGCATTGTTTTCCTGAAACATCTTTAACCTTGTGTATCTGTGTGTCTTTTTACGTTTGTTTCAGGTGTGGAAGAAAATGTCCGTCAGCATGCATGAGAATCGCAAGTCTAGAGCCAGCACTGGCTCCATAAACATATATTTATTCCATAAATCTTCATACGCTGATAGTGTCCTCACTCATCTAAACCTTCTGCGTCAACAACGTCTTTTTACTGATGTACTTCTCCATGCTGGGAAGAGGTCCTTCCCTTGCCATAGAGCTGTCCTAGCTGCTTGCAGTCGCTATTTCGAAGCCATGTTCAGTGGAGGACTCAAAGAGAGTCAAGCCAGTGAAGTCAACTTCCATAACTCGATCCACCCAGAGGTTCTAGAACTGCTCTTGGACTATGCTTATTCCTCTAGGGTTATCATCAATGAAGAAAATGCAGAGTCTCTTCTTGAGGCTGGTGACATGCTGGAGTTCCAAGACATCAGAGATGCGTGTGCAGAATTCTTGGAGAAGAACCTTCACCCCACCAACTGTCTTGGCATGCTGCTTCTATCAGATGCTCATCAGTGTACCAAACTTTATGAGCTGTCCTGGAGTATGTGCCTTAGCAACTTCCAGACCATCAGCAAAAGTGACGATTTTCTACAGCTCCCCAAAGACATGGTTGTGCAGCTCCTGTCTAGTGAAGAATTGGAGACTGAAGATGAGCGGTTGGTGTATGAGTCTGCCATGAACTGGGTTAACTATGATCTAAATAAACGGCACTGTTATCTCCCTGAGCTGTTGCAGACTGTGAGACTGGCTCTTCTGCCGGCCATTTATCTGATGGAGAATGTTGCTGCTGAGGAGCTCATCACCAAGCAGAGGAAGAGCAAAGAGATTGTAGAAGAAGCAATAAGGTGCAAACTGAAGATTTTGCAGAACGATGGTGTAGTCACGAGCTTGTGTGCAAGACCTCGAAAAACAGGCCATGCCCTATTTCTTTTGGGAGGACAAACTTTCATGTGTGACAAATTGTACCTGGTGGACCAAAAAGCAAAGGAGATTATTCCAAAAGCTGATATCCCCAGCCCAAGGAAGGAGTTCAGTGCGTGTGCTATTGGCTGTAAAGTCTATATCACTGGTGGCCGTGGATCAGAAAATGGAGTCTCTAAGGATGTTTGGGTTTACGATACTCTTCATGAAGAGTGGTCCAAGGCTGCTCCAATGCTAGTAGCTCGGTTTGGCCATGGCTCCGCTGAACTCAAGCACTGTCTTTACGTTGTGGGTGGGCATACAGCAGCCACTGGCTGTCTCCCAGCTTCTCCTTCAGTATCTTTAAAACAGGTAGAACAGTATGATCCTGTGACCAACAAATGGACAATGGTTGCCCCACTTCGAGAAGGAGTAAGCAATGCAGCTGTAGTCAGTGCAAAGTTGAAACTATTTGCCTTTGGTGGCACCAGCGTCAGTCACGATAAGCTCCCCAAAGTTCAATGTTACGACCTGTGTGAAAACAGATGGACCGTACCAGCTACCTGCCCCCAGCCCTGGCGATACACAGCTGCAGCTGTACTGGGCAACCAGATTTTTATTATGGGTGGGGATACTGAATTCTCTGCCTGCTCAGCATATAAATTCAACAGTGAAACATACCAGTGGACTAAGGTGGGCGATGTGACAGCCAAGAGAATGAGTTGCCATGCAGTAGCATCTGGGAACAAGCTGTACGTCGTTGGAGGATATTTTGGCATCCAGAGATGCAAAACTTTAGATTGTTATGACCCCACGCTAGATGTGTGGAACAGCATAACTACAGTGCCCTACTCGCTAATTCCCACGGCATTTGTGAGCACATGGAAGCATCTTCCTTCCTAACTGCATGGGTGGCCTACACAGGTGAGAAACCACAC
>JAJKFI010000001.1:51731157-51787072 GCA_029204185.1 Lerista edwardsae | reverse complement strand
TTATGATATAAATGTGGCAGTAAATGTGCATTTTAGGATAGCTCTTTAACATCAAAAGGCTGTTAACAGTTGCAAACAGTTGCTTGCAGATGTTTTTGTTCTAGTAGCTGATTTTTGAAGAGGACATGCTAGCTATGATCACTTTTCAGATGTGTGCACACATTTCTGTACAATTTATGATTTATGTTTCACCAGAAATTCCCCTTATTAATCACATGCTCCTTGTGACAGATACATCTGGATATTTGGGCACTATTGGGGAGTCAAATACAGATGCTGACTTCACAAAGCAAACAGGCAAAGCTTGTGCATATTTTGACCCATCTTTTGCCCAATGTCTTGGAGAGGAGGATGTTAGCCTTCAAAGCAAACCTAGAGGCTCTTGACTTCCTTTCTTTCAAACCTGTGAAGCATGAAGAACTAAGAGCTGACAAAGTAATAAATTGAACAATTATAAACAAGACTGCCTGAGAAAATAAAATGCAAGATCAATTCCTAGTTGCTTTTAAAGGACAAATTGAAAAGCATGGACATCAAGGTAAGCTTATTTACACTGGTCAGGTCAGATCCGTTAAATGCCCAGTGATTGTATATTGGAGAGACAAACCCATAGCAGAGCAAACTGGGATGCAGACTGACACAAGACTGAAAATGATGGCAGCAAATCAGCTATGCTGAGGAACTGAGCACACTGTTGCAGTTGCTCATGTGTGTTGGCAGCAGGAATCGAGATGAGCACAGCAAGGTGTGCTGGGCTGATGCAGGCAGCTGCGTTGGCCCAGTCATGCTGAGGAGATGCCCAGGGAAGTTGCCCTTATGCGGGCAGACTTCGACCAGAGTAGGGGCTTTTCTGAGTGGGGGGGAAGATGGGAGGGAGGTCGAATGCAGTGGGGGGAGCATGGGGGAGGGTGTTCCCACAGGTAGGGAGGTCTGGAGAGGAGGGAGGAGCCCACATCTGGCAGTTATGCCAGATCTGACCCTCCATCCCTGGGCCATGTGGCCCTAATTTGGGCCACTGCAACCTACTTGGACTTGCGCCTTCTATTTACCACTGTTGCGCTGCCTGTGGCTTACCGTGGGACAAGGGTACCGTGGGACATTCATCCCTTTGCCCTGCACAAAGCTGCTTCTGCCTCCTACCTGGGTTGGGATACAGCACAGGCCAGGAGGCCTGCCTGCTCCAGCTCACGGTAGGATTGGGCTGTTAGTCTACTGGCACTTTTAGACCTCCCAACCCTCAAACTTGCCCTAGGTTAATTTCTACCTATCAATACATGCTATAAACCAATAAAATAAGATCTGCTATAAAGGCAATGCATTCTTTTCCGCATAAAACACGAAAACAGGTAATAGAATTCCATGCCACAGACAGTGAGAAGAGGCGGTTGCCTGTTAATCTTCGTTGCATAACACAAATTAAACCACAATGCAACCATGCAAACCACAGAACAGGTTGTTCTTTCCTGTCTAACAAAACACATATTTTTGAGATGCTCTTCATTATGCCCATGCCAGCGGTAAGCTGAATAACTTCTTTGGAGCAAGCCACAAGCACAACTGGGTAACAGCTCATGTGCTGTTAAGGGCAGCATCATGATGGCTACACCATCCATACCACATCTTAATAGCATCTTTCTTGGCATTTTAAAGCTGCTCATCATGAGACAATTTACGTTGAGTGCAGTCATTGCTTTAATCTACATCTGTGCATGAAATGCACATCTAAGGTAGAAGCGCCCACAGAACATTCCATACCATTATGTTTATGGTGAATTATGAAACCAAAATTACTACTAGTTAACAGCCCAGGCCCATACTTCAGATACACCAGCATATCTCTGCTATACTGGTGCAACAACAGGCTTTCTGGCATAGGTCTGTCTGCCCACTGATAGGTGCGCCAATGTAGCTTAGATGTCACTTGGGATCTGGTGCAACTCTGCTGGCCAAGGTGCCAAAGTGGGAAGTAGTCTAGGATATGGTAGTGTCAGAAATTAATCAATTCTAGGGAAATTGATATTTTAACAGACCAGAATCCATTAGCAAGTGAGGGGGAACTCCCTCACCTCCACTGTGATTCTGTCCTTCCCCACTTCAGTTAATTGGTTAGGTGCTCTGACTTCTTTGACGAAGTACAGAGAAAATAATGCTGAACCGACTTGTGTCTAATTTTCATATTGAATGCCAATGTGCACACTGACTGGTGCCTCTCCAGGTAGACACACGTAACAATAAAGCACTTATTCAAAAGTATGCAATTACCTTGAAGCACATTATACTTGACCCCACCCAAGCCAAATGAGAACACTTGGGTGGCCCTGGCATGTTGCTTGGGAGAATGCATTGCTGAGTTGTTCACACGCTGGCTTCTGGATCTAGGAGTCAAGAGGAAAAAATGGTCGATCATAAGGAAATGGAAAGAGAATGATAAGCGTGTAATGGAGCCTGGGCCAAGTAGAACTGAATGTCCAATGGCATCTGTACACTGTGCATTTTCTACCACAATAATGTGTTTTTTCTTATTTGTTTGTCTCTGAGGCTGGTGGTTAGACCCTCACAGGGCTTGGGACATTCTCCCCTTTTGGGAGGTGGGTGAGATGCCTCCTCTTCTCCCATTCAGTGGTTGTGAATGTCACCAGACATCACCTTTTCCAGATTCCCATCAAAAATCAAACCGGGTAGCAACTTTTAAATACTTTGCAGGATTTCTGTACAAGGAAATCAGAGTCATTCTCAACATGAATGAATGGCTACACGTGAAATGTGCAGGTACGTTATGACAAAGCAACCTCATCAATAAACCTAAAAATAACTATCAAAGAAAAGCCATATGACGAACAGCCCAGTCCCAACAGGACCTTGTGTTGTCGGAACTGCTGTTCTGGCAGTGTAAGATCCTTTCCGGTTGTCTGGTTGTGGGAACATGCAGTACAGCGCAGCCTAGCTGCTGCCACAAGACGCAAACAACTGAGTCCATGTGCCAGTGGCTTCCTGATGAGCCCCAGCACAGGTAAATTGGCATGGGAGTGGGCAGGAGGTAGAGGGTAGGCAGAATGGGGCAGGGAGTGGGAGGAACGGGGCTGGGAGGAGGACAGATCAAAGCTGGGAAGCGGTGGTATTGGTGATGGCAGCGTAGCCAATATCCTATCCCCATTCCCAGCCTTGATCTGCCTTCCCAGGTCCACTCAGACTTGCGCCAGCTATACAGCTGGTGCAGGTCTGAGTAGATCCAGTGGGTTTGCAAGGGCTTATTGCAGGGCAAGGGAATTCCTTTACCTTGAAGAGGACATTGTGGTCCAAATGCAGTGCATGCCACGTTTGCACAGTTTAGCGATGTCATTCAGGGGGAACGGACCAGAACGGGCGTTCCGGATCCTAACGGGCTCCGTGGCTGGTTCCGGGTTCCCGACAAGTGCCAATCAAAAGTGAGTTCCTGTTCCTAAATCATTTGAATGACACCACTGGCACAGTTCCATTTGCACATGGAGAATTAGTTATTTTTTCTTAGTTATTTTCTGTCCTTAGTTATTTTTTTAAAGATTAAAACTGCAAAAAGATTCAATATTTGAAATACGAGTTTATCTGATTTTGAATTTGGAGTTATCTGTATTGGCCAGTTTTCTGAGTTTTGCTCTGCCACGGACTATCTGCAGCTTTTAATAACCATTGCCTCAAAACAAAGATTAAAGCCTGAGGTTTTTCTTCCAGTCTGTTGATGATCATCTTTAGACCTGGTTGTTGATGTCTTTTAGTATGAGTCATCTCTTCTGCTTTGCAATGTACAGACATTATCAATTTAGCCTTTATGGGTAAGGTGTCAGTAAATCAACGTTCAGCTGTGATCACATTCTTCTGCTTTTTCATGAGAGCTGTTTGTAGCTTTTGAAGGCAGATTAAGAGTTCAAATGCCATGTTAGCTTTATTTTGACATCCATTCTGAAGTTTATCTCTCTCCCTCCAGCAAAAGCAATAGAAAGTGGCAGCCTAGCTACCTGGAAGGTGGCTGATTAAACTCCCTGCCATGCTTTTTCCAATAACCTTCTGCTCATGGAGTCATCTCGCGCTTCCTTGGGGAAAGGGAAAAGATGTTCCCTTACCCTGGGGTAAGCCTGCACTAACCTGCTGGATGTCATCGGACTTGCACTATTTGTATTGCTGGTGCAAGTCTGCACAGACCTGGGTCTGAGGATCGAGGCTGGGAAGGGAGATAGGATTTTGACGTGAGCCACTGGCACCGACACCAGTTACCAGAGCCACTGATACCAGAGCCACTGGCACTGATAGCCCCCTTCCTGGCCCTGATGTGCCTTCCTTCTTTCCCCCATTGCCATTCTTCCCTTCCCCCATTCCTTTCCCTCCTTGCCTCCTCCCATCCCCTGCCTTGAATTAACAGACACAGGTGAGTCCTCGATCTGCTGGTACGCGGACCTGGCCACTTGCCACAGCAGCCAGGCCACATCAAATGTTCATTCCAGCAACTTAAGGCTTGAATAGGATTGGGCCATGTCTCCGGGTATTTCCTAGCTTTTCTGCAGCATTAACCACCTTTTATTGTTGGAAGCATTGTTGGACATGGAAGCACGTGTATCAATGCAGTGACGAGAGTGTAGAAAATCTTTTCTGTTTGCACAACAGTAAAACTGCTGTGGTCCCCGACAAAGTACTGCCCCTGTGGTAATACCACTTTGGCATGAGGGAACATAAATGTTCTGGTAATCAGTAAATGCTTCCTGTGCAGCCCTACAGCCCTATACTAATACTCCTAATTACTCTGGTAATTTAAGAGTATGAGAGCTTGGAGGTTTTGAAAATGATTCATGTGAAATGATTTCCTCCACCATGTGGAATACCTGCAAAAGAAGTTAACCACTCTGGGAAGTTGCTAGGCAACAGAAATTGCTGCATCACTCACCATCCAATGAGAGATCATTCTGATGATGTAATGCTTCTGTTTGGTTTGTACTGATACCATTTTAGAGAAAGTCAGGATGCAGTATCATTCTGAAAACAGGGGGACAATTCAGTTGGATTCAACAATTTGTTAACAAAACTGGAGCAAGCTTGGTTTTGTTCACTGTACAGTTGTTATTTCAAAACAAGAAATCACAGTTTTGTCTCCTTAAAACCATATCACTGCCCAAAACAATGCACAGATGCAGTAAAACAGCACGCCTACGAGCTTATGAACTAGGCTGGATGTTACACCCACTTTGGGGGAGGTGCTGTGAATATCCGTCACCCACCGTGTATTCTTCCCTTCCCTGCCATAGCAGCTAGGAGCATTCAGTGTGTATTATCTTATTGAGGGTCTCTCTGCACCTGCCAGTACCAGCCATTGATTGGGAGTGGAGTTGGATAAATGCACAATATAGTGGTGTCACCTGGTGCCTATTTCAAGACATTAGGGTGGGGCAGGGGAGAAACTCTTCCTGGGGTGCTTTATTTTGGCAGCATCGCCATGGCAGGTATATAGCAGGTTCTAGATCTGGACAAGTGCACTTTCACCAAAATAATCTGCATAAATGGTTATAATCTGGTCTGAAACAATATGTGCCTCAAAGTATGCATGAGCTCCTTCCAATGCAAATATAGTCAGTCCTCATTATGCACAAGGATTAGGTTCCTGGAAATCCTTGGGGATAGCAAATTTGCAGATAATGAACCATTGATCCTATGGGATCAATGGGGTTATGGGCAAGGGTGCCTTATCTGCCATCAGGAGAATCCAGCAGAGATCCTTAGGAAGCCAGCAGAGTGCAGCAGGAAGTGCCAAAAGATCTCTGAATGCTGCGGAGACCTTCCAGAGGTTGGAGGAATCTTCAGAATAGCACCTGTTTGACCAGCATGGATCCCTTAAACATAGCCAGTGGATGCTTCTACTATTTTAAAGGGGTTTGCACCAGTCACAGGTGTTATTCTGAAAGTCCCTGCAGCCTTTGGAAGGTCTCTGCATAGGTCTCTGCATAGTGGATAATAAGGACAGAGGCACCGATAATGAGGTAATAGCAATTCTGCCCCTTGCATGTAAGCAATTTCATTGTGAGGTCACATATAAAGATAAGAGGACTGATTGTATCTTCACAAAGAAGGGACCTCATCTCAATGTGTAAAGGGAATGAATGAATGGAAATATCCCTGAAACTGAATAGGGAAGCTGTTCTGGGCAATGGAACTCCGTGGGTACTGAACTCCCATGTCTGGAATTGAAATACACTAGATTGGAATATAAAGCAACATTATTTAAGTAGCATGTAAAGTTTCCTTAGGTTGAGTTCGACCATTGGTTCAGCTAGATCAGTCTTATCTGATTGTATTGGTAGCACATCTCCAGGGAGCAGGCAGAGGTTATTCCTAGTTCTGCTCCTTTTAATGGGAGACGGTGAGGAATGAATCTTGGACCCAGTGAAACGCTGCTTGCAACAGAAACAGAATTTCATACTTATTAGGTTTTTGAATGGTCCAAAACTTCATAGGGCACTGAAAATAGACTGTATGAATATTAAGGAATGCATATTAAAAATGTAAAATATTATAACATTTTTACATCTTGCATTTGCTCACCATTATTATTACATTCTGTTCATTGAACAAAGTTTAGATCTTAAATTTGCTTCTTGTGAAACTCCTTATATTTCTGCTTCATGTAACTCTTGGTAATTTTGGTAACCCTTGGTAATATATTCACCACAGTGCCTCCTTGGTGTTGAGAAATGCAATTCTTTGGGGTGTTTGGAAAATTTCATGTTTCCGTAATTAAACTGGGTGGCAGATATTGCTGTAAGTGCACGACATGCCAATTACAGTGTAATCAGAGTTGTTCTCTGGATAATTTTAAGCATTCAGAATGAAGGATATCATAAAGCTGAAAAGCAATGCTAATTGCTTTATGAATTATCCGCGGCCATCTGTGTGAGATTTGTTCTTGTCTACATCACATGCTGTTGGTGCTTTCATATCTCAGGAAGCCAAAAAAGTGACCAAAGTCCTATGTAGGAAGTGGTGTCATGCTTGAGAGCCCAATCCTGTGCATGTCTACTCAGAAGCAAGTCCCATTATAATCAATGGTGCTTACTCCCAGGAAAGTGCACATAGGATTGTAGCTGATGCCGAAGACCTTGTACCTCCTGTGCAAATGAAAGTAACAGTGATAGTGATAGACAGCCAAAATGACAGCATTGTGGCTTCCTTGCAGCCTCTTTCATGTCGTGTGTGTGTGTGTGTGTGTGTGTGTGTGTGTGTGTGTGTGTGTGTGAGTAATGTTCATTGACTTTGCCAGCTGCCTCTTCAACAGGATGAACAATTTCCCCACCGTGGCAGAACCAGAGACCCCCTTTTTCCTACAATCATCACAGAATGAAACCATTTAGTAGGCTCATCAACCTTTTTTTAAAATAATTTGTAAGTGAAGCCTTCCATCCAATTCAATGCAGTGGTGGACCTGATTGGGGGGAAGGGGTGCAATGCCCTGGGCACTGAGCTGGAGGGGATGGTGACGCTGGTCACCTCTCACTTGCCACCCACCACCGAGAAGGAGCGCTTCAAAGTACGTCCTTCCCGGAGCAACCCGTGCAGCTCCAAAGGGCCGCCTGCCTCTCTGACAAAGGTTGTGAGGGGCAGGGGTGCCTGATGGGGCACATCCGTGGAGGTGTGCACCTGGGTTCATCCCAATTCAATTTTCTGTTTCCCCCATAATGCTAGAGCAGTGATTTTCAATCTTTTTCATCTTATGACGCACTGGCAAGGTGTCAGGGGTGACAAAAGTGATAGTGCTGTCGAACTCACTTCATGTAGTGGGCTGAATAGCGTTCATGGCACTTGCTGAGGACCAAAAGTAACATCATTACACAGATAATGACCATTAACCAGATGATGGCCAAAGTGCTTATAAGCACTTTGTTCTCACATAGAAACCCATGAGCTGTAAATGACAGAATAGAAAATGTGCAAATCTTGTAAATAATTTCAAGATATGAGATAGCCCAATTATCATGCTGGGAGACCCGAATTTTAACAGGGGCCAGATAAACTGCTTCTGAGGACCACATCTGGCCCTCGGGCCTTATGTTTGACGCCCGTGTGCTAAAATATTCAGAGCACACAATCAGTTTTTTCACAGTAGACCCACATCCCCAATGGCCATAATAAATTGCCTTCTCCTAAACTCCTGTGGCACACCTGCAGACTATTTCCTGCACACCAATGTGCCATGGCACACTGGTTGAAAATCACTATGCTAAAGAAACACTTCTAGAAGCACATATAGTTGATCAATTTGGTGTAATCAGTTCTGTATTAAGTTCCATATTTAGTTTATTATTCCCTCCAAAACATCAGTGAAATGATCTTCTATACATTAACACTTTTTTGCTCCTCAAGAGCATACATTTATTTGGATTTGGCCAGAGCTTTACCTGACCAACTTAAGTGACCCTCCTCTTCCTCATGTACAATAACAGACAAAGCATTTTGAACAGTGCCTTCCTATTTAACTTTCAGTTCACAGGGACTCACAGCTGTTCCTACTTTTTGCCCATATGCTCTTAGTTTCACTTTTCATTTGTCCCTATAGTTGGATTTCCTTTGTAACCCGGCAACTACACTTTCAGGCATCGCATTCATTTGCTCCAGTGCCCAGTTTAAAATTCACGGCACTAACAGTCTCCATTGTAACATTCCAGTTGGTTGATGATGTTGCAGAAGGAAATAATGTACCACTGTTCTTCCTCAGAGGCAGAACGGTCTTCTTCTTCCTCCTGTAACACTGTGTGCATGCTCTGCAATTTTGTCTTTCTTTCCAGTCTGCTGTTGTCTGCAAGCAATTTAACCCCCCCCCCCCGCTTTTTTTTTTGCATTTGTAGCAATTGCTCCCATAAGCTCAGCATTGCTCTGGTACATGCATGCTTGCTTGTAATTGCTAGAAGCGAACTTAGATTTTAGCCAGGATTCCTGCTCATGACCATGGTAGAACTCCTTTCTTTCAACAGATCTACTCTTTCCTGGGTGATTTCGGCAGCTGGGCACACTTCAATTGCCTTTTCCAATGTAAGAGCTTTAATTTCTAGCAATCTGCCACTCCTTTTGCAGGGATTTCCTCTTAGAACAATTCAATCTTAAAACAACTCATTTTATTAATGAGTCCTCAAGCTCCTCAAAATGGCAAGCTTGACTTGGGTTTCTCAGATCAGCCACAGAACTCAGGAAGGCCTCTGCCACATTTTGTCTTCCTATGTGAAAAAAAAAATCTTTCAAAAGTCTGATTTTTACTTGGTGTATAATAGTCTTCAAATTCTTTTCTCACAATAGCATATTTAGACTTTTCCTCTGTAGTTAGTGAAAAACTATTAAGCCAATCAACAACTGAAGGCCCAAAAAGGTCTTTTTTGTGTGTGTTTAAAAGCAGGGACTACCTTTTAACTGGCTTTCAGGATCAAATCAATGTGTTACAATCTTTTCCAGTAGCCTACAGCATGATTTGAGAGCCCTAGCACCAGTGGCATATTTTTTTTTTTTGGGGGGGGGGTGCTTTTGCAAGTGCCTGGCTGCAGGCCTTCAGAGCCATTTGTGGCCATGAGAGCAAAGCACAGGTGTCTCTGTTCCATTGCAGTTTAGAACTGTTCTCTTAATGTCAAGCACAAAGATGCTTATGCGTATTCCAGTTGACTCCCTCAGAGAGAGCATCTGTGTGTGGCCAGGCTCTCATCATCCTGGGGATCAGAGAAGTGTGGTGGATCTGACTTTGGAGTAAGTACAGGGAAGAGCAAGATTTAGATGCAGATGGGAATTATCTTGCTTTTAAGTTTGCTTATGACCTGCTTATATTTTTTGCTAAGAGCCTGCTAATGATGAATCTTTTCCTCTTTGCATCATACAACCCACCAAGACCCCTTCTTATTTTAAATACACTCTTTTTTGTTATGTGTTAACCCATTTATCTTTCTGGCAATGGTTGAACTCAATCAGAGCCTTCTCTAGTTGTCCTAGCCCCAGATATTGTAAAATGCAGGAATTAACCACATAAGTGGGAGGGAGGCTTTCGAGGACAGCCTCTCTTTTTCTGGATTTATCTATGAGAAGGCAGCAGAGACTGCTAATTTTGGCCCTCCCATAGGGGTAGATCTGGGGAAAGAAGGGAAGTATCAGCATCAGGGCTCTCCTCTCAAGATGCTATTTCTGACTTAAAGGAACCTTCCCTTAGAGGCATTTGCCTTTGTCACATGCAGACTCCCCATCATCAGGTATGATACTGGCTCCTCATCACCAGGAGTCAAACCTGTTGCGGAAAGAGTTTGCCTTTGCTAATCCTTCCATGCCCATTATGCTAGCAGCCATTTAGCTTGTAACAATTATTTAGAACTTTCTAATTTCCTAACCACTTTGGGGGAGGGGGGAATCTTGCTCCTAGTGTCCATCTCATGCACACAGTACCCATGCACCAGCTTTGCACCCATGCTGTCATCTAGTTCATTTAAATAACTATTCTATCTGTGCAACAGCTGGGAAGTGTGCTGTTTCCCCCCCTCAAGTATACCAAAGTGATTTAAAAGCCGTTAAAAACATTAATGTGTATGCCATTTGTAATAAATTAGGCCTGTTGCTTTTAATTAAAGAGACCAACCAATAATTTGAGTCATGTTTATGCAATATTTTTTTTTTCTGTGACACTTTTAAATCTCTTTCCCTTTGTTTTTCTGTGACTGAAAGGCTTAAGGAAGAGTCTTTAATTAACTAACTGAAATGAACCTCCTAACACTGAGAACTAGATTAACAAAATCCTTTTAATTACTGGAACCAGATTTAAGTTTGATGGTGAATGCTAGTTAAATACACTTCTTAAAGCAGACTTTAATTAAAAGTGGTGAGGTGCCATGATGGCCCTTTATTGATATGAACATCCAGTTTGAGCTGGAACCTGGGCTTTGGTGAAATTGGTGGAAACTCACATCTTCCCCTTTGTTTAAGAATCAATCAAAGGAGGTTAGTTAAAATTGGAAAGGCCAACTACAGAGTTGTGATGCAAATTACATGAGCTCCTCTGCACTCTTTAATTACTTTAAGCAAATGTCTTGGGTTTACCGGCAGTCATGTATCCTTGGGACTGGTACAAAAATCCAACCACATGCTGAGGGTCTCCATTCATCTTTATCATTTTTATCCATTTATAAAAAATAATACCATATGAAGCAAAAAGTGCAGCAGTGGGTACCATGTATAAGTCTAAATTTCACACTTTAGGGATTTTTTTTAGAAGTGTGTTTGCTTTTTTACTAACTGTCCTTCCATAAAGCGCATTTGTGCTAACTCGGGAGTGGCTGGGCTGGTGCAGAGGCCTGTGCCAGTTCAAGGAGGTCAGATCCAGTTCTGGATGCAGCGGGTTTGTGCCGTCTTGGGCAGACCAGCATTGGGTGTGGGAGAGGGTGGCGGGAAGGCGTCACTGAGGCAGGGGGCGTTTTGGGAGGGCGGATCTGGAGGTGAAGCGAGCCGGGGAAGGGAGTGGGACTGGATGGAGGCAACCCATGCTGACTCCTAACCCCCATTCCTGGCCCAAGGAGCCTTACACAAGCTGCTCAGAGTTGTGCCAGTGATTTTGTTGGCGCAGATTGAAGTAGCCCCATAGGGTGGCTGGGGCTCGACACAGGGTAAGGGGGAAAATATCCCCATACCCCAAGTTGACCTCCAGCCACCTCCTAACCTGTGATGGGCACTGTCCGGGCCGGTCGGCCTGCCTGTTCCATCGCAGGTTAGGATTGGGCTGCCCATTCAATCAACATACATGCAGTGCTTTAACATGGGGCTGAAGGGCAATTAATCTGCCTGAAGCACAGAGAGGAGGCAAGACAATTGACTGACAGTCCAATCCTATCCCCCACCATGCTATAGCATGCCAATGGAGCATGTGCTGTAGGCTATGGAGGGCAATATGCTATGGAACGCTAAGCAGGGGTAAGTAAAAACCGTTTGCTGCACTGGCTATTTTGCTGGCATATGTCTGAGGAGAGGAAGGGGGCAGGACAGGTTAGAAAATCAGGAATAAGATACAGTTTGTGCCTTTGTGCCAAGATCCTCAACCTGCTCCCCGCCCCTTGCCCTCCTGACCCCAGAATATCCCTAAAACTCCCCTCCCTGGCCTCGCCACCAATTTACTGAGGAGCCACTGGCAAATGTGCTGCACCTATGGCTATTTGTACCTGTGGCCCAGAAGTGCGGTGTGCAGTCTTTTTCCCACTGCAAAGGTCGTTGCGCTGCCAGAGTGCAAGTTCCGGCAGCAAAAGGCCCAAGATAGGATTGGGCTGTGACTCACTGTTCAGTCAGTTGTTCAGTGCATCTACATCCTGAACACAGGAGGAAGCTGGACTCATCCTGCCCTGGATACATGTGCTGCGACTCCTATACCTTTGATACACAACCTGTGTTTAAAATCACATTCAAAAGCTGTTTTACTGCTTCTTATTTTGGGGTTGGCCTTGAGGAGGATATTATTTCATAGCCCATTTTGGAATTTTGGTCTAGTCCCAATGTAATTCTAATCCTTTTGGTGGGACTTTGACAAATATTTTGAGTATCTCTGAAAAAAGAAGGCGCAGACATTATAAGCCACGGTAGTGAACGCACGGGTGGCCCAACGCTGAGCTGCCTGGCTGCCACAGGTGCCGCAGTAACCAAATGGCTACCGCTGCATCCCTTGGCAGCCAGGCAACTGCTGGAGGCTCTTTGGAGGAAGGGGATGTAAACAGTGGCATCATCCAGGCGGAACGGCCCGGTACGCCGTTCCACCAGTTCTGCGGACGGGCCCGGGCCACGCCGCCTTTCCAGAGGACAGACGAGCTGCTCCTGGGCCTGCCCGCCCTCCCTCGCGTCCTGAATCGCTCTGAAATTGAGCGATTTGGGCGCTATGAGGCGCAGGGAGGCGTAGCAGCCCTCTGCCATAGGGGCGGAGGGCTGTCAATCATCCGGGCATTCCGGTTCCTGGCGCGCCCGGATGACATCACTGGATGTACACCTGGAGATCCGCCAGTGGGTCGCCTCACATCTGCGCCAGTTATTTAGCTGGCGTAGAGGCAAGGGCCTTCGTGTTGGGCCTCATGGTTTGACATGGAAGTCTGGATCCAGCAACGATCACTGCTGGTCCAGTTCAGTCCCGCCCCTCCTCCACCTAGGAATACCCTCCCCGCCCACGCGGAGAATGGGCAGTGCTGGGGAGGGCAAAACTTACCTCTCACTGGCTCTGTTAGAGCGCCTCTGGGTGCGTGCGGACGGTGAGAGCTTACTGCCCCCACTGGATATGCCTTACAGCACTTCTGCGACACCAATGTGCATGGTATATTTGTACCACCTGCACTGGAGGGATCAGGATTGAGCCCTTAGAGAGAGGAGATAACATCAGCATTATTGGCGTCCCCTAACTCCTCACTTTCATCATTTTTTAAATGTTATCTTTTTTTATAACGTATCTGAAAAGTTTTGAATATAAATAAGGGCTTGTTACTCATTCAGTGGAGAATGTTGCAGAGAGAAAGGCAACTTTCACCCAGTGTTCCTGACCCACAAAGATAAAGGAAATAGAAAATGTGGAGGTCAATCTTAAACATTCGCTAGGCACAACCTTTTTGTTCAGGATCTTCATATCTTCAAAAATGCTTGCTGCTTTTTCAGGAATTTGTCCCTGCTTTTACTCCCTCCCAATCGCCAAGCAGACAGGCTGGCTAAGCTATTTCTATTCTCTTTCATCCATGCATCACTTGTATTTCACCCTAAGCAAAATTTCACCCCAATATCAAAATAGTCAAAATATGCAGGCACTTTTGATATCATTCATCCAAGAGCTTAATTTACTAATGAAATTATTCAAGTTACAGAATAACGAAAGGTAAGGCTTTAAAAATGCTGTGCTTATAAAAAATTCAAAGTTTATTCATTAAAGTGCAAAAGTCTCATTAAACTGGTTTATGCTTTTATAATAGAGAGTGAAGGCAAAGACTGGAATTAATTTAACTATTCCCCGCAAGAGGCAAATCCAATTCAGGCAGTATTTCAGATCATTGGGTTGGTTTGCTCTGTTTGCACTTATACAGAAAGGCAAATTCCCCAGGCTAATCTTTTAGGATTATCAGGAATATTACACATGTGAAGCATATATTTTCTTCATAGCCCATGTTATTAACAAATGTGCCCCCGGCTAGGAGTATGAAGATTTGGGCTTCAGCAACTGATGTTTGATAACATTTAAAATTATTTCCTACACCAGCATCTCTTCCCGAAAACCTAATTCTATTTTTGTGGTGCTTACATATTCATAAACCATTTAGATTTCAGGCAGGGGAGGGGCCTTAACATTTAACTGCCTGTATTTCTTCCATCCTGTCAAACACATTTTCACATAACGAGAGCCACTTGTCGTGTACAATCAAAGACATTTTGAAGCCTTGTTGTCACAATCTGTTTGGCAGTGGGTCAAAAAATCAATCGCTTCTCGAAAGCAAAATATCATTTTGGTTTTTTGCCCTGCATTTAGCTAAGGAAGGGGTAAAACAGAGCAGCTTTGCCGTATCAGTCAAGACCGTTGCAGGAGAAGTGTGGCTGAGCAGAGGGCAGAGGCTATGGCCACAATTCAGCAAACAATGCGTGGCTAGCTCGCTTTATTGGAACTTCGGATTTCTGTATCTCAAAAAGGAGCCCCCACTTCCCTGTTGGCCAAAGATAAGGTATGGGAGCCTGCAATTCCCAGACAAAAATCAAAAATCTCATTTGTGTGTGTAAGAGATGTCCCTTGCAATCTCTGAATTGTTCTCTCTCTCTCTCTCTCTCTCTCTCTCTCTCTGAATGAGCTAGGCAGGCAACAGCTTGTTTTTGCATTAATAATACTCTGGGAAGTTCCAACAATGTATTTTGTACGTGGAAAGTCTGAGTGAAATGTATTTGAGAAAAGGGTTCTAGAAGACCTGGCAAGATAGGCATTATCAGGAATAGGAGGCAGCAGTGGAGCAGTTCTCATGAACTGTTGCACTATAGTCAGTAGTTGGATCTGCAAATGAAGACGTGGAACGCTGGGTGGGACTTAGGCGGGACTTATGCGCAAGTGGCTGCCCGTCCGCTCCGTTCCGACGCCCCCCGCTCGCCGCGCGGGCTGCCCTGGCCTCGGAGGGGGACGGACTGCCAACAAATGGTAGTCCTGTCTAAGTCCCGCCCAGCGTTCCACTTCTTCATTTGCAGATCCCACTACTGACTATAGTTATTCCCACAAGTCAGTGTTTCTCAAACTGTGGGTTGAGACCCACTAGGTGGGTCATGGGCCAATTTCAGGTGGGTTATGTAGCACCTAGGGCAGCCATAATTGAAAATATGGGAAGATGAGATGCTGGAAAGGAGGAGGGCTATGTTAAGGTTGTAAATATAATAGGCTTTTCCCCCTTTCTGATTCACCTTTCTACTGGAAAATGGCTGAGAAATAACCCAATTGATTGCTGCATTCTCAGGAAAGCAGCAGGCCTTGGTGTCACAATGATGGTACTTCCGGTCATGACATCACTTCCAGTGGGTCCCAGACAGATTGTTCTAAAAAATGGGTCCCAGTGCTAAAACGTTTGGGAACCACTGCTATATAACATTTATGCAACTATATCCCTCTGGTCAAATGTCATGCATGCAAGAGGGTCAAGATTTGATGGGTTGTGTGAGGGAGAAGGTCAGCCCATGAAGTTCTTATTAGCCCATCAGCTAATTATTTTTCCCTTCTACTCTGGCTTGACAAGCTGACCAAACTGAAGCCCAATTCTAGGTATGTCTACTCAGAAGTAAGCCCCATTATAGTCAATGGGGCCTACTCTCTGGTAAGTGTGGCTAGGATTGCAGCCTCAGTCTGTGTACATGTTCTGAACAAGTGACATCACCCAGGAAACTCACTGAAAATAAATGAAAATGGCACAAAAATGCAGAATGCATCCTGCCTTCCAATGCTTTAGGGTCACTGACCTGCAAACTCCAAAATGATCCCTGTGTTATGAGGAGACTGCTGGGACTGATGTGGTGCCTTGCAAGTCTCAGGGAAATCCACAGGTCAGTAACCTTTTCTTTCTGACCTTTTAACTAGCTCTAGTCTGCCATGAAGACCTAAATGCCATTTTCGTTCAGATTCTCAGGAAGCTTCAGGCCTCTTGGAATCTAATTCTCCCTGAGAGTTTTGCTCTCATATATTCAGGTCACTGATATTGCAGCAGCAAATTTCAGTCACGTGTGAGAGTGGAAACTTTTTGGTCATTCAATCAGTTAGTACTCTGTGAGAAAGCCCAGCTAAGCAGCATCTCTCTCTCTCTCTCTCTCTCTCTCTCTCTCTCTCTCTCTCAGCTGACAAGAGAATCCAGTTACAGGCATTCCCCGGTATCCACTGATTCAGTATCCACAGTTTCTGTTATCCACGGATACCATGGATACTGGGACTCCTATTAAAAAGATAGGAGAACCTAACAAATCTTTTCTGTATTACCTTGTTGCAGCAAAACGATTGATGTTACCCTATTTTAAAAAGACATTCCCAGTACCCACAGTTTCAAGTATCCACGGTGTGGTCTGGAAAGGAACCGCAGTGGATACTGGAGCATGCCTTATCCCGCTTGCTTTTATTTCTAAAGAATTGTTTCCACAGAAGCCTTGAGTAGAGATTCATGTATGAGCACATGGAGGGGGAGAAATGAGGTTGTTCCCACTGGCTGAATCAGTAGCTTTCCTATGGGAAATGCTATGGACAAAATGCTAAGAGTTACAGGAGCCTGAGCTTCTGTGTAACACAGCCTCTCCCCCTAGCCTTCAGAGCCATTTGTGGCTCCAGGAGCAAAACCTCCGAACCAGCTCTCTGAGCAGCAAATGGCTCTGAAGGTGAGAGGGAGGGGCCACATTGCACAGGATCTCCAGCTTCTGCAACACATAGCATTTTGCCCACCCCCTGTAGGAATGCCACTGGGCCAAATCCCTATCTTCTACCTGTGATTTTCAACCTTTTTCATCTTACATCACACTGGCAAGGTGCTAAAATGTTCAGGGCCCACCATTAGATTTTTGATAATGGACAAGGCATACCACACTGCTGGCAGGAGGCTTTCATC
The DNA here is from genome assembly GCA_029204185.1 of Lerista edwardsae. Lineage (NCBI taxonomy): Eukaryota > Metazoa > Chordata > Lepidosauria > Squamata > Scincidae > Lerista > Lerista edwardsae. The sequence continues at coordinate 51,769,979 of JAJKFI010000001.1, read as the reverse complement.
CCCAATGGCTCTACTAATGCAATACCCTCCTGTAGCATGCCTGCAGACCATTGGTGTGCTGTGCCACATTGGTTGAAAATTCCCGCTCTGCATGTTCAAACTTCTGTTTACACAGGGTATACACAGGTGACCTTGGACCAGTCACTATCTCTCGGCCTAACCAGTGGTGTCATCCAAATGATTTAGGAACAGGTACTCACTTTTGATTGGCATTTGTTGGGATCCGCCCACCGGAAGTGACATCATAAGCCGCAAGTGATGTCATGATTGTTGCCACGGATGTGATCATGTTTGTAATAACTTCAGCTTGTGGTTAGTTTTGATTTAACTTCTACTGCGTTGCTTTCTAGAGATGTGTATATACATATTTTGCTTCAACTGTTCCCTGGTTAAATAGCAGGGGCCAGCTTCGAGTGGGCGGGGCCAGCTCAACTTCTAGAAACCGGTACTCGCGTAGTGTTGCGTAGTGGGTGCATGACATCACTGGGCCTAACCTACCTCACAAAGTTGCTGTGAGGAAAAGAGGAGGGAAGAAACAATGTACACCACCATGAGCTCCTTGGAGGAAGGGTGGTATAAAAATGTGAAATAAAATAAATTCAATTGTGTGGGTGCCCCTGTCGCGGCGCGCTCCGGGGGGCGCCCTCGTTGGGGGGCGGACTGCAGGATCGCGACGCTGTGGTGGGGTGTCGCTGAATGGAGAGGCGGGAGGCCTGGAAGTAGCTTTTTCTCAGCTGGTTTACTTTGGTGAGGGCTTTTACATCATGGGTGCCACGTTGCGTTACGGGCACTCCGTTGCCACCCGCCCCCAAAGTCTTAATAGGGATTCTGGTGCTGTCCTCTTCTGGCCTTCCCCACGGAGGGTAGCGGTCCCCACATTGGGTCCTTTGGCAGCCTCTCAGCTAAGGGCTGCTTCTGGGGCGCTCCCAGGCCGAGGTGCCCTGCTGTAGCATTGGGGGCTGGGAAGAGGGCACGGCCGACCCCTAGCCTGCTTCGCTTGGTAGCTTGCCCCTGCTGCCTGGGCGGCTATATGGGGGCTCGCACTGTGGGGCGCAGCTCGCTTGCTCTGGCCTGGCTGCAACCCTGAGGTACCCTGCAGATGGGGGCTAGGGCTTGACCCCCTCACCTGTCCCCCTTCTGTCCCCCAGTGCCTGGAGGCTAGTGCTAGGGCTGGGGGTCTCTCCTCGTCCCTCCCAGATACGTGGGAAGGGGAGGAGGGCACCAGACCCCCGAGGCAGCTTCTCCTTCTGGGCTCCGCCGAGCTCAGAGGAGGATCGACCTCCCCCGGCCAGCCCGGTCTTCTTATGAGCCAGCTGGCTGGCCAGTTGGCCGGCTGGCTGGAGCCCGTCCCTTACAGTCTCACTGGGAGGCCGAGATCTTGCGAGATCTCGGCCCTCCCGGCTTCCAGCCCGCTCAGGAACCCCACCCCCCAGCTGCGGCCTGCAGCGGCCTCTGCGCCTCCTTCAGTGAGGCTGTGGATGCCGAGGGGGAGTCCCGCGCCTCCCCTTGGCTGGGCCAGGGCGGGCTGCATCCTGCCACCCCACACTGCAGCGGACGCTTCCCCGGCCCAGGCAGCCCTGCTGGCCACCTGGAGAGGCCTGGGACTGGCCTCGAAGAACACCGCGCCGTCCGCCTTTCCTTCGTCTCCAGCGGCACCCAGGCGGGGCGGGGGTGACATCCCCACAAACTGCCAGTTGCTCAATTTTTTAGGGGGCACAGGAATGAGGTGTCTATATTCCTCCTCTTCCAAATGCCCTGAACCCCACACCACTTGCCAGTCAAAACTCTCCCCCAACCAGCATCTCCAGCTGTGTGTCTGACAGAACATAGGAAGATTGGTCAGGAAGGTCTCAGGTTAATGTATGATTTGGCCCGGAGTGCCTGAGCCAGGCTCCAGGAAGGATTCTTCTTTCCTCGGTAACTCTTGCTTTCATATCTGTAGTCAGATACGTAATGCAGGGAATTTCAAAGGGAACGACCCTTTTGTCAAACCAATTCATCTCACCACATTATATAAAGCATCTCCTGCTGAAGTTGCACACACGTTACTTACACCATGGAGTAGAGAAACCGGGCCCCTTGTGAGTCAGCGGGTTACTGAAGTTCTTGATACGTCAGGAGAGTGTTTTTTATTTTCCACTTGGCAGTCTGACAACAGTTGTTGAGAGACGCTTGGATTTTGAGGAACGACCGGCTCCTACTTGTTATTTAGTGGACCAAGTATGGCTCTTTCACTCTCCACATGACGACTTGCCACACGATCATGTTTTTGAAGCAATCGGTGTGCACTTGTTTCCCACTTGTAATCTGATTTTGGCCACTTCATGCCACATTTTGTACCTGACAGAGTTGCACAGTATATATGTCTTTGTGTGAGGTGCTTGTGTACATTACCTTGTACATTTGTACCTAAGCCTTGCTCCCATGCTGTTTTTCCAATCTAACAACCCAGTTCTATTTTCTGCACCCTCTCTTGGTGCAGTGGCATCAAAATGGCAACTCCTGCATCCTATGGCTGGGTTTTGTTTTTGTTTTTGCAGAGGTCTCCTCTAGGTAAGAGAAGTATCATTCCCTTACCCAGAAGTAAGCCTCTGCAGTGCAAAGGGCTTGACTCATACCTGCAACAGCTTATTTTGCTGTCACAAGTCTGCATTAACATGTGCTGCAAGGTGCTGGCACCACTAATCCTGCCCCTCCAAGGACCCAATCTGCCCACCCCACCCCTTCCCATTGGCGTTCCCAGCAGCACGCCAAGTGCGCATTGATGGAGTGCTTTTTGTGACCGGTGCCAACTGCCTTGTGTCAGTCAGTGCCGGTGGAAGTCCTAACCTGACAATGGCTGGTCAGTTTAAGATTGGGCTCACAATGGCTGCTTCTCAAGCTATTGTTTTCTTAAAACTAATATAGGCACCTTTATTATTGTCCCATGGAACAATTAGCAAGGGCGTGATTTTGACCAGGAAAGCCAAACAAATTCTTGGGAGATCAAGAAAAGATTTTCTGATGTCATTTGGCCCTGTCCATGGTTTAAAAAGTTGTTCGGGGTACAAGACCAGTTAAAGTCTTTCAAAATGTGTTTCTTAAGTGGTGCATGTGTGTGAATTCTGTTTAGACTGAGGACAAGCTGTGAAGGATTCAGCATTCTGTTCAGATTGTGGAAGAATCGTAACCAGACATATCATGTAGTGGGTACGCGCGGGATTAGGGCTGGCCCCGCCCATTCGCCCACCCACTCGTCGACTCCGTCAGTGCTCCGCTCCACCCCCTGCAACGTTTGAATTGCCTGCACGTTTGAGTTGCCTGCACTTTCTCAGAGCCAGGCAGGCAGGCAGGCAGGCAGGCAGGCAGCGGAGTGAGGGAGACCGACAGCAGCAGCAGCGTGAGCAGGTAGGCCGCCTGGGGCTTCCTCCCGGGAAGGGGTGGCGGTTCCTGGGGGGGAATCGGTAGCCCATGCGGCGGCCCCGGAGAAGGCCCAGGACTCCCGGGAGAAGGCTGCGTGGCCTACTGAGGAGGTGCGGCCGTTCCTGGGGGCGGTTCCTGGGTTCCAGCTATGACCTCACTTCCGGTGGGCGGGCCCCGACACAAGTGCCAATCAAAAGAAAGGTAAGAAAGAAGAAAGGCAAAAGAATTTCCCTGCAAAGAGACCAGGATGAACTCTGGGCAGCTACTTGTTAATGAGATGAAGTAGCAAGCCACTCTTGGTAGGACTTCACTATTTTGTACCCGCAACAAACATCAGGTTAAATGCAGATTTAAAAGAATGCCAGAACAGTAAAAAAAAAAAAATAAGAGCAAATCTAGCTTTCCTTTCTCCATTGCCATCTTGGATGGGCACTTGAATTTTTGTAAACTGATACTCAGCATTAGGGGTTCCATGCTGTGCAAAACAGAAAAGTGATGAGTTACTCATCAAGTGGAATTAATATGACTAGATCAATATTTCTTTAAATACTGGATGACTTTAAAGCCGTATTTTTTTTTAAAGAGTTTGCATCTGGTTAATGATTTTTAATTCCCAGATGGAACTTTTGCTTATGATAAAATCCTTAATTGCACAAGAGATAATGGATGTTAAGTGGAGAGATAAATTAAAAATGTCTACAAAAATGCCTGCAAATCTTCACTTCTATGTTTGCTTTATGGATTTGCATAACTGGAAAAAAGAAACGAGGACTGACTAAAAGAGCAGCCATCACTAATTCAGGGAAGCAGAATGAAAAGCAAGGAACTGGGTTTTTTCCCCCTCATCATTTCTTAGTTCCTACCCAAATTTTCACTTAGCGATTACTACTTTTTATATTTTATTTATATCCCACCCACACAGCATTTGAATGGAGCCCTTCCAGCTGTGGGGCATAGCACCCAGGCATGGGGGCAACTTGATGACACGGGGTGGTCACATTGCTGCATCATCACATCGCCCTGCCCCAGGCACTATTAGGCCTAAGGGCATAGCTGGTCCAGCTGAGGAAGAGAAGTCCCTCCTCCTTTCTTGTCTGTGAAGAAAAGGAGAAGCAGTTTCTCTCTCCCCCCCCCCCCCCGCTTGGCTAAGCTTTTGCAGGAGGCCACAGACTCCTTCCTTTCCCTACAAAAATCAGGTTTTTGCAACTCCCATCTCATAGCAGTGAGAAGAATTTTCCACTGCCTGAGAGTTCCTCCTCCTAACCACAAAAGAGAAGGGGCCCAGCTGATCTGGGGTTAGCTCCAGAGTATAGTCTTGCTGGTTGTTTTTTTTGGGGGGGGGCGGAGTCCATTGACCTCAATTGTTTGAAGTGCACTTAAATTCAGACATTTGCCCCAATCTGGCAAGAAAGATTGCATGCAAAGCAGATTTCCTTGCCTATAAGATGAAGGGGCACATCCCAGCTGCAGTGAAATGCTCATCTAGATCCAAATTAATTTGCTGGATGTGGTTTTTTTTTTTAAATGTGTATGGGGATAGATATCCCCACCTGGAGCCAACCATTGTTAAACTTGTCTAGTTTGGCATGTCTAGAGCTGGATTGGGGGCATGGACTTTCAGTGATAGAATCCCTTGTTTCTCTGGTTCTAAAACCAATAAATCTTGTCATTCCGCAGTAACTTTTCTGATTTATAGTCTTAGATTTTATACACTGGATCTCATGTCCCTCTGACACGAGGAATGAAAGAAATGAAACTGTCATTCATTTATTCTATACACTGGTGACTTATGTGTTTTTAAGTGGGTCCTGCTACAGAATGAAACAAGTTTTCCTTGACAGATTGCTTTGCTACTGTATTTGATTTCAGTTTCCCATTGAATTGTAACACATGCAATCTGTTCTGCTTTAACTTGTAATATGACTTTCCCTAGCAACGCAATCATATCAATCATCCCAAGTCTTTTAAGTATATGTTTTAAAATGAAACAAGTTCAATGGACATTTTTCAGGCTGACCTTTGGACCCCAAGTCTGAATAAGCTGCATTCAGACTGTAATGATAAACAAATGACACATAAAAAGTTAGTCTTTCTGAGTGCGCTTTGCATTGGTGAAACTGCACTACCTTATTTTGTATGCATGGCGGTGGGGGAATGGGAAGTTTGTTTTAAGTAATTTATTTAATTTAATAAACATAGGCATTTGTGGACTCGATCACATGCCTGCAAGATTTCTGAGCCTCAGGCAATTGCCCTGGTTATGACGGAATGCAGTATCCAAGCAAAAAATAAACCGTAGGCATCTCTACCCTGAGTGTATGGATTTGCCTTGGGCTGAGTCAGTCCATTGCCCCTTTACTTCTAGTTCACAAATCTGACTCTTGACTGGCAGCAGCTCTCCAGGCTCACAAATAGAGGTGATTTCCCCATCATCTGCTACAAAACATTGCCAGCTAGTGTGATACTAGGGTTAAACCCCAGACCTTCTGAATACAATGTGTTCTGCCCACTGCACTATGAATCTTCTGGGCGCTGATATAGGACTCTGTATCAGTCAATTCTCCAGGAAGTCAAGCCCGATTGCTCTCTGGAAGGACAAATCCTGAAGCTGAAGCTCCAATACTTTGGCCACCTCATGAGAAGAGAGGACTCTTTAGAAAAGACCCTCATGCTGGGAAAGATTGAAGGCAAAAGGAGAAGGGGGCGGCAGAGGATGAGATGGTTAGACGGTGTCACCGAAGCAACGAACATGACATTGGGTGAATTCAGGAAGCTAGTGGAGGACAGGGAGGCCTGGCGTGCTGTGGTCCATGGGGTCGCAAAGAGTCGGACACGACTTAGCGACTGAACAACAACAACACTAAAACATCTAGGCACAAGAATAGTTTTTTTCCTTGTGCCATTAAATTGTTGAATTCACAATTATGCTGAGGTGTTTTTTGAGTAAATATTGAGGCAGTGTTCTAATTTGAACTGAATGTTTTTACTTGTATTTTCTGTTGTATTTATTGTTTACGTGTTAGTATGCATGTAGCCATTAGCCAAAACCAAATTCCAAGTATGGTATTGGTATCTGGCCAATAAATTATCTAAATTATCTATCTTCATCTTTGACCTTTTCTAGTACTGTGGCAAAGAACCACACAGTGGCAACCACACAGTGGTTGGCAGCATGGTAATTACTGCAGGTGCTGCAATGCTCTGTGTAAGTGGCCCCGCCCACTTGCCATTATTCCCCATTCCGGGCAGGGATGGCAATGCGTGCAGGAGCACAGGGCTGCTTCCACAGCACCTTGCAGCACCTGCAGAACTTACTGTGCCACCCTGTAGCTACGCCACTGGAGCCACAGGGGTCACTTGGGAGCACAGATTGAAAGCCCCCACTCCCATACTGTTGTCCCAGTCTGGATTGGTGCTCTGCACAATTGCTATGCATATTTGGAAATAACATGCACCCAGGCCTTCATCTTTCAATAGGTGTATATTATGGCCCTGAGATGCCTTCTTGCCCCTTTCATCCATATTTCAGCTTTCAGACTCTCAAGTGTTTGTAAAAAGCATTGGCTTTTTTTTCAGATAGCCATATAATTCAAACAGATAAACAGCTGTATCCACTTCCCTGTTTACATACCGATCCCCTCCTCATGCTGATCTTAAATATTTGGTTGTTCCTTCATTGTTGCTGTTGCTGTTGTTTTAAGTTCAGTAATTGCTTTTTTTTAGCTGTGGCTCTCCACAATGCTCTGTTTTGATTTAGGGAGTTTTGAAGCTTCAGGAAGCTCTGATGCCCTCCTTGCCTTTGATCCTTCTTAAGCTTTGTTGCCTCTGCTTCTGGGATGGTCCATTGTGTGTGGTCATTTCTACAACACTTGATTTTCCCACCTGCTGGTTGCTTTCCTGGGACGATTCACACCCTCTCAAGATTGTCATTCAACAGCCATGAAACTTGATTAACATACCAGGCTCTTCCGCTGGAGCTGGACCATTAGCTCACTATCTCAAAGCACTCACATTCACCTCTCTTTTTACCAACCCCCAGATTCCAGAATTTCCCAGAAGCATTTCAGCCTTTTTTGAAGCCATTTTTTTGCCATTGCTTTTTTTTTTGCCATTTTTTGCAAAAATGCAAAAATGCCATTGCATTTTTTTGCTGTTGCAGAAAATCAAAAACTGCAGTCCTACCACACTTTCCAGGGAGTAAGCCCTATTAAACCTGATGGGACTTACTTTTGAGTAGATGTTAATAGGAGTGAGCTGGTTATCCTATAAGCCAATAGAAAATAAACATAGGTGCAGGAAGCCAGTTGCATTCCTAGAAAGGGAGTAGGTGGGAAATGTTAAGTTTTTCAGGCTCCTGAATGTCTGTATAAAGCAGCATCTCCTAGGCATGTCTACTCAGAAGCAAGGCATATTATACTCAGTGGGGCTTAGTCCCAGGAAAATGAGTGGCATACTCAATGAGTGGCACCCAATGACTCTATGACTGAGATAAGAACTGAATGTATGTACGCCCAAGCTGTAAGTTGCTCACTTGCAGCATTAAGAATTTGACTTGGTCAAATTCATGGCCCAATGGCAGTTGGTCTTCCATGCTGTATTTTTTTTAAGTGGCTGTCCAAAGTAAAAGCATCTTCTTAATCACAGAGCATGGTAATCGTTTGTGATACCACATTGCTATTCTGTTGACTTGAAGATTTTTGCTCTTATGATAACTGCTATTCTCCTCTCACTATAACAGTGCCATTTAAAAAAAAAAATCCTGGTCACAGAAAAGCACCCATGCCTTTGGGAGACCAATTCTGACAGCAGAAGCAAGGCTAAGCCTGACTACATGAGCTTTACTTCTAAAACTCATTTAATTACTGAGTAAAGAAGGGAGGGTAAAGCAATTTAGCTGAATTGGGCAAGCCTTCACTGAGAGAGGGGAAATGTTTAAGCAGAGCAAAGTGCCCTGGGCTACTCCTGTCACAATTACAAGCTACGGTTGAGATAAGTTAATTTTAAAATACTTTTCTTAAAAAAGGAAATGATTCAGGCATGAGACCTTCTGCTTCAAGGCTTTTTGTTGAAATCAGTGTAATGCTCAATAGAGATTTTTTTTTTTAAGCAAAACAAAGCAATTGTTCCTTGACAAGTAATCACTTTTCACAGGTATGTGAATTATTTTTCGGATAGGCAACTGGCACATTTCAAAGTCCTGGTTAAAGAAGGAATGAAATGCTCAGGAAGAATGTATCCTGTTTCTTGCTTAAGGAAAGAAGACTCGAACACCGAGAGAAAGCTGTATAACTCACTCCAAGTACAGGCATGCCCTGGTATCCGCTGGGGTTCCGTTCCGGACCCCCCTGAAACTGTGGATACTGGGGATGCCTTTTTTTAAAGAAAGGGGAACATCAGTGGTTTTACTGTAACAAGGTAAAAAAAGAGATTTGTTTAATGTTCTCCTGTCTTTTTAACAGGCATCCCAGTATCCGTGGATAACTGACACAGTGGATACCTGTGTACACCTGTAATGAATGACTGTTTCTTCCTTGTATTCAGCGATGGGATCTACAAATGAACAAAGGGAACGCTGGGCGGGACTTACGTGGGGCTTCCGCGTGATTGGCTGCCCGTCCGTAGTGTTCCGCAGCTGTCCTGGCTTGGGGGGGGCTGCCCCCGGTTAGCGCGCCCCCCTGCTGCTCACCCAGGCACCCGGCGCGACCCTCACCTGTCCCCCACGGCGAGCAGGAGCCTCCCTGAGGCCAGGGCAGCCGCGGAGCGCTACGGACGGGCTGCCACTCAAGCAGAAGTCCCGCCTACGTCCCGCCCAGCGTTCCCCTTGTTCATTTGTAGATCCCATCGCTGCTTGTATTGTACTCAGCAAAAGTTTACAGTGGAAAGATGATACAGCGGACATACCTGTCTGAGTCAGGGTTGGCAAAGGGTTGACTGTTACAAGTCGCAGTAGAGAAGATGTCACAGATATTGGCCCAAATTCAGGGTTAGTTGTAATGAATTCTCATTGAAGTAAGTGAGATTTGAGTTACGGCACAATATATAGTATTCCATTGACTTCAGTGGGAGTGGACTGTGATGCAGGCCTGATCGACACAAGACTCTACTTCAAGAGGTCGTGGAGTCATGAGGTGGTAAAATGGGTGGCATCATTTCAGATATCAGGATCTGCCCATCCCTGTGGAGGATGGAAGAGGCGGACTTGGTGCACCCTTCGCCCCATCTGCTGCTGCTTCCCTCCTGTCCATCACCATGGAGCAACATTGGGCCACCTCCACTCACCTCACTCCTTCCTCACATGTCCCTTTTCTAGAGGAAAGTCCCTTTTCCAAATTTAAAGGGACTTGGCAAGGATGGAGCAAGTCAAGTGGGTAGGAAAACGGATCCCTGTCGACCGTGTCTCCATAACCTCGCAACCCAGGGGCAACCTGCTTCCCTATCCACTCACCTTGTTCCCTAATTGCTGTCCCTTAAATTAAACAGGAAATGCCTGACATGCTGGGAATGGCCAGCACGACCCACCCACACTTCCTGTTTTGTTGAAAAGCATTGTGCTGGGACGTGGCACTTTTCTGTCCTGGGGATTTTTCCCAGAGGGCATGCATGGCAACAGTGGGCCAGGGGTGGTCAGGGCTGACCGTAGGGCAATTTGACCAGTTTGGCCAAATTGGGCATTGCACCTGGAGGGCCCTGCAGTGGGGCAGCGGGTGGAGCGCCTGCAGCTGCAGCCGGCACCTGGCTCTGTAGCAGATACTCTGGCATGGAATTTTCAGTGCCAAGGCATCACAAGGAGAGTGCAGCAAACGGAGCATTGTCGCGTGGCAACCCTCCTTCCCATCCACCCCTGGGTCCAATTGGCTGGAAATTCTCCCCCCCCCCGAAGCAGTTGCCTGGCCGCTGTCACTCATCCTGGTGAGGGGGTGCGTGCCCCTTGCAAAAATGCTTTGCATTGGGCCCCACTGTTCCTAAGACTGGCCCTGGGGGTAGTGTCAAGCAATGGATCTGGTTGGGCTATCTTTGGGTGGCAGATAGCATTCCTGAATCCTCCTCCACATGATAAATTCATAGAAAACTTAGCACATCAGTCGATTCTCTCCCAGCCTTCATTATTTGCAGGAAAATAAGAAATAAAAGTACCCATTATGACACCATTGGTCATGTTATATCTTTTCAATTATTTTCATAACAGCTTTCCTCAGTATAATATTGGTAGTATATCAGATGGCTGTGAAAACCATTTTGGGGGGTTGGGGTTGGGGATGGGGAAGGGGTTGGTAAATGAAATATGAGCCCAGTGAGAGAGGGGGGCATTCTGCTATTATTTTACAAAAATTGCCCCAACAACTTTCTGGTGACAGAGAGAACACCAAAATTGCTTTAAATGCTCTTTGTCTATCACAGTGTTTACTTATCTGCTGGCAAGAGATCAAAAGTGAAGACATCAGAGTACATAATAGCGAGCAGAGCTAGAGAAGGGAGGCACCGATTCAAAATTAGTCTGTGAGAACTAATGGCATTCATTGTGACTTTTAGCTTCTCCTCATGAGAACTGTGTGAACCATAAACCCTATTGACTCATGGGCAAGTCTGACTAGACTTTCACTCCATCACCTTGTGACCAGCCATTGTTGTCTTGAAAGGAAGACTATGCAACATTTATCTGTATTTTTCTGATGGCTTTATTTGCTCTAATGCATATGAGAGAGCAGGAAAGTGAATGAGGGCCTCTCCCAAGAAATGCTTTTTCCCTAGGCAGAAATTGCGACTCTGCTCAGGTGAAGATACTTCAGCAAGCATTTATGTTCCTCTTGAATCAAGACCTGATCATGTGGCCAAATCTGTGGATATGACCATGTTGGTGAGGGTGGGGTGGTGGAACCATCTCGGTCCCTGTCTTCACCAGCTGTTCCCAAATTGTGGGTTCCTGACCTGCCAGTGGGATCACAACCCAATTTTTGGTGATTTGTAAAGCTGACAGGCTAGATTAGGCTATGTGCATCAAGGATTAACCTGTGACTTGGGGGGAGCACTGTTGCCCTGATGTAGGAGGACCCCCCCCCCCAGTGATTCTCCCAGAAACCACCATGCTTCTTCCTGGCAGCCCAGCCATGCTTAACCACCAAGCTCCTTTCACCTAACAGTGCAAGCCTAAACCATTGAAGAACTACAGAACACCACCCAAGTGAAATAGCACAGAAACCAGCAAACAATAGAGGTTCTGGGAACAGTAGAAGCAGCAACTTGTGGTGGGAAAACACTTTCTGGCTCAAGTCAAATTGTTACCCCATTGTGGTTATTTTGGCCTATAGGTAAAATGGTGATTGCCATGATGGTCAGATGGAGGCAAGACGTGGAAAGGTAAAAGACTAGGATGTGATGGGAACAGACGTGTACAAGTCTAACTCCATTTTAAAAGTTCTGAGCTGCTATTCTACAAAGAAGGTCAAAAAAGGTGAACCTCGAGAGATAGCACAGACCATTAATTGGTGCCAAGGGACATTCCAAAGTCTCCCACTCTCAGGGTCTTGTAATGCAAATCTAATGTCTGACAAAAGAACATTGTGAAAACCAATTTAGCCTACATCTATCCTAATCTGCCCAGGAGCCAAACCTGGAAAGTCCCTTTTGGACTAAGCCGCAAAGGGTTTCCCACCAGAGTTAACGCAGCAATCTTATCATTCAAATGCAAACCACTCCCAGTAGCATTTTATCAAGGTGATTAGATCAAGGTGGGAAGGGGAAGCTTGCCTCTTCCTGTAAGTACTTACCACATTAATAACTGTATCAAATGTGTCAAACACTTGTCTGGTTTAGGTGCCTACTTTCTGCTTTTGTGATGTGCCAACCCTATTGAAATCTTGTCTTAATCTAAATGTACCTATGTTTGCATCTAACTATGCTTCATCATCACCCTCCTTGACCCTTCGTTGGGGTCACACTAGAGGGGAGGGGGGAGCAGCAGAGGAGAGGGGGAGCGGCAGCAAAGAAAGACCACCAATCAGATGTCTCACATCACCAAAATTTGCCAATAGCAAGTTGCCAATGTTCCAATTCCACATTTGCATGTTCAACTGTATAACTGACCAAACCCAGATGTACAAATTGCACAAATTCTGTAATCTCTTTGGAGGCATTGCAACGTGTGTCCATTTTGCTGATGTCCTACACATGAGTAAAATGTAATTCTCTTTCTGCAACATCAGTGTCCAGCTGGCAATTCTTTTTCTTTCATCAATGAAAGAAATAACTTTGGGTAACTTATAGCAGGATCCCGCCAAGGGGGATTGGGGAGACCAGAGGGGGTTTGCGGACTCTGCTTTAGCAGGAAACAGGAACGCACGCCGGAAAAACGAACCACTCAATCTTGGGAGTCCGATCCCACCTTAAAGAAACAGACCTAGAGAAATTGCCTATCCAGGCTTGATTCCTCCCACAACAGCCCAATCCCCATTATATCCACAGAAGCTTGAGTGGCTGATAAAGTGAAACTTCTTTTTAGGGTGAGTTCTAATGCTAAGAAACTTGGACTGATCTACATATTCCTTAGAACAGTGGTTCTCAAACTTTTTAGCACCGGGACCAAATTTTTAGAGTGACAATCTGTCCAGGACCCACTGGAAGTGATGTCATAGCCGGACGTACCATTATTGTGATGCCAGAACTTGCTGGTTTCCTGAGAATGCAGCAGTAAGTTGGGTTCTCAGTCATTTTCCAATCAGAAAGAAAGAAAGAAAAAACTATTTACAACCTTGACAAACAACCTCCCCCTTTCCAGCATCCCGTCTTCCCATATTTTCAACATGGCTGCTCTTGGTGCTTTGCGACCCACCTGAAATCGGCTCATGACCGACTGGTAGGTCCTGACCCACAGTTTGGGAACCACTGCCTTAGAAGGTTGGAACTGAGCCTACATGTGTACTAAGGAATGCATGCAGGCATCTGCACTAGCGGGAAAAAGTAGTAAGGCTCCCAATTGCATGGAGAGACTTCATGAGTTTCACGTGGAAATTCGAGAGGGCTGGTGGAATGATCCCAGCCCTCACCCCACTCCAGCCTTCTTAACCACGGATATGTTTGCATGAACAGATATGTTTCCCAGCAACCAGACTACTAATTTTAGTTACCATTAAATAGCAATTTTTGCATCAGCAAGCACAAGAATTGTGTGGTAGCCTGTTAGGAACAGTAGCTGCACTAGTTGTCATGGGCACTAATGACCGCCGTGTGTATTGCCAATCTCTGGGCCTTCCCTGTCCTGTAAGGCACACTCCCAACCGCACAGGTAGATCTACCCATTTCCAGTATGGGGAGGGAATATATTGCCACTTGTGGCTAGCAATGAGCTATTCCCCAAAAAAGACATCATATTATTATTATTATATTTATTTATTTATTTATTTATTTGATTTATATCCTGCCTTTCTGCCCCATGGGCACCCAAGGCGGCTTACAACATTAAAATATAATAAAACCACAATTTGATAAAACAATAATTAAAAACAATATTAAAATAATTAACATTTAAAACAACAAGCCCCGGGGATCCTAAGATATACAAAGAGCATAAAAACCAGCCAGCCTGTCAACAATTAAAAGCTTGTTGAAATAAGAAGGTCTTCAGCCCCCGCCGGAATATTGCCAGAGAGGAAGCAGTTCTCAATATGGTGTAGTAGAGTGGATAGAGAGATTTCTTTTCCCCAATCGCTCAGAGTCATCCAAAGAATGGATCCAAAGTCATCCAGCCATGTCAGGACAGATAAAAGGAAGTAGTTTTACATACTATGCCTAATAAACAAATGGAACTCCTTGTACATAGGTGTGGGTGATAGCCAATAAGATGGCATTAATTTATTAAATTAATGGAGGATAGATCTGCCTCTGACCAGAATTAAATGGAACTTCCAAGGGGCATTGGCACTAGGTTGCTGGGGGCCCAGTCTTGCACTGGGACCCCCATGGCACTCCCAGTGCAGTGCATCCCCTGATGGTGCACTGGTGCCACTGGTTTAGGGGCTGACCCAACTGAGAAGACCCTTTGATGGGTGTTGCCCCTCAGAACGTGCTTGACCTGGCCAATCCCTGACACCCTCCCTGCCTCCAGACTCAGCAGCATTTTCTCCCCAGCTTCCGATATCCAAAAACAAACACTGGGGTGGTGGTGATGGTTGTCGACTTCATGGATGCAGCTGCCTGGAAGCAGAATGCTGGAGCAAGTGCAGTTGGGGTTTGGTTGTGGTCTATCAAGGCTCCTTTATGCTCTGAGAGAATGCGAATGTCAGGAAAGGGGAGGGAAGGAGAACAGAGAGACTCTATCTTGGCACTTCTGCCTATTCATTTTTAGAACAATGACATGCTCTTTGAAGCAGGGCCAGTCGATTTACAGCTGGACCCACATCTGGACCATCTTCAAGGGCTGATGTCATGTGGGTAGCTATTATATCATGAGGGCTTTTCCGATGTCCAACTTCTGTAGCATGAAGGCACTAGGGTGAGGGTGGAAGGACTTGGGATTACAGCTGCAACCTCCACCCTGTCCCTGACCCATGTTCATGCATTTGAATGTCCAAAGGGACCATATGTACATAGAGACCTATCTACACAATAAGAAGCCTGCAAAAGCAAGTTTTCCAATTATGTGGAGGTATACATGCAGGCGCATTAGTATGTGCATAGATTCCCTTCACGTCTCCTGATGAGCATGTGTAGCTCGGGGGTAGAGCCTGACGCCATGGTCATCCTCCCTACCCTATTAGTTTATCTATATGAACTGAATGCCTGCAAAGTCCTTTTATCACACACTAGCGTGGCTACTGAAAGTGTAGCCCAATGCAGAGGGCAAAATGATGCCCCAGAAGTGATGTCATAACAGGAAGTGACATCACATTTGTATTTTCATTTTCTTGCTTTTTTGGCCATAACATTTGACAGAATAAAGATATTACACTCCAGATTGTTTCATTGCATTCTGCATTAAATTCCACATGGAATGGTATATAATATGATGGTATTATTCATACATACCAATGTTTTCACAATTTTGGCCGCTAGTGTCAAGCTCAGCTTGCTGCCCCCCTAACGCTTGTTGCCCAGTGCAATTGCACCCCCTGCACTTCTTTAGCTATGAACAGATGTTCTCTGTGTTATGTCTAGCTGAGGAGGACGAATGGCTGAATGTTCACTTTTACCACATTGGTTATAGTCACCATATGGAACAATTATTAGCATATTATGCATACTAGTTTTGCATTCCCTATGGCATATTCTTCCCCAGAACCAAACGCTATATTTCTTCATGTTAAAAAACAAGAGCTGTTAATCATTTTGATGTTAAAAAAACCAAAAAGCCCAATGAACGTATTTCTGGATGCACATGACATATGGAACAAACTGCAATTGAGTTGAAAGAAAGAAAGAATGATTTTCTGTTTGTCTATCAGACCGAGTGCAAGAATACATCTTATGTATCCCACATCCTGTTTCACAAGAATCAAGCATTCATTCTCCATTAATAGCAAAACACCCTGGAGCCAAGGATCCTGTAGCATGTGATAGCACCATCAAATGCTTCATTATCTGCTGGTATTAGTCCCTGGCTTGTACACAGTTCTATAAGCAAGAGAAACAAAACTAATCACTAACCCCTTCATTTATGGTTTGCAAGCTTGCCTGCCCTCCTTGCCATATACTTTCTAGATCCGTATTTTGCAAACTTTTTAGCCCTGGGACCCACTTTTACAGTCTATTGCTGTCCAAAAAAGATATCTAGAAAGAAATCGTATTTTATTTATTATTAATAAATTATTAATGGTAACAATTGGGGTCCTGTGCTACCGAGGCTGCCAGAGACCTTACATATAGCATTTGTGTGTACACATTTGCTAGACTCTCCCTAGAAGTGGAGTTCAAGGACTGTTTCCCCAAAACCTTTGCAGTCATTCCGGAGTACCCAGAAGGCTGGACTGGAGAGCAAGATGTACAGTTAGGGACCTCCAGCCCAGACAAAGGGCTGAAACTGGCTTCACAGCACACACATCTACCAATTACTAGAGAAAATTGGAAAATGTGACATTTTAATGAGAGGTACGATACTTCATACAGCAGCTTAGCATTCCAGCTAACCATTGTCTTCTGCAAGCTGGGCAAAGGTGCTTGAAAAGGGGGGTGGGTGTTTTTTTTTGCTTGTTTCAAAAACTTTTTGCAACCCACCACAAATTGGCTTGTGACCCACTGGTGGGTGCTGAGCCACAGCTTGGGAACACAGTTTGGTCAAGCTGCAAACATTAAGCTATGTCAACTGAATAGATCGTCTCCTAGGTGAGCATCCAACAATGGTCAATGTGGAAGAGCTGCATTGGAAACATAGTGCTAGTGTTCCCCAAGGTGAAAATCCTGTGAATTCTAAGTGTTCCCCAAGGTGAAAATTTTCTTCCTGTGAAAATCCAGGGCTTTAGGATTTAGAGTTTGCACAGGCTTTTATTGTCAGGCTGGAATTATTTGTGAGATAAGTTACAGCCAAAGGCATGAACCACAGAAATGCTCTTTTACAGAATGTATAAATATATGCATG
The DNA here is from genome assembly GCA_029204185.1 of Lerista edwardsae. Taxonomy (NCBI): domain Eukaryota; kingdom Metazoa; phylum Chordata; class Lepidosauria; order Squamata; family Scincidae; genus Lerista; species Lerista edwardsae. Next base: position 51,753,013 of record JAJKFI010000001.1, on the reverse strand, counting down.
ATCATGAAGCACCATTCATTGTGCATGAGATAGTATGAGAGCATTTTACCGAGGACCAAAACTGCAGGTACTATCTGACAGGTTTATTCAAACAATAAAAACCCTTTCAGTGCACACCTATGCTGATTTACTCAGAAGTAAGTCCCCCTATATCATTCATAGGGTGCAATCCTAACCTGGAGTTAGGCCAGCACGGTTAGGCCAGCCATGTTTGGCTGGCACAAGGGCCACCATACAGTGCGTTTGGATCCCTCTCCAACTCAGAGAGGATGGTACACATCTGTGTGCTGGCCTCTCTGACTACGAGAGTGGTCCAAACATACTTTAAAGTGTCCCTTGTGCCAGTCAAACTTTGCTGGCCTAATTGTGCAGGCCTAACTCCAGGTTAGGAATGCACTCTTACCTGGGAATAAGTCCCATTGAACTCAGTGAGGCTTATTTCTGAGCAGACATGCATTGGATTGTGCTGTTAAAAATGTCTCTTAGGAGGAGGAACCCCCACAATAATTTGAGGAGAAAAAACATTTTTCTTTTATTTTTCTTTTCCAAAGCTCCAAAAATAAAGAAAAATATTTTTTTTTCCCTTTCAGAATGAGTGCAATACTTCTTAAGGCAGGGCTTTAAGTTAGTATTATTGCAACCAATTCCCACAGCTGCAGATTTCATGGATTCAGAGGTGGAAATGTTAGTGGAACATTGGACTGGATGCTCCTGAACTTGGCAGTATTACTACTTTCCAGATCTGATGCTAGCAAAGTAATTTCACAGGCTTACTCAAAAGCAGGATTTTCAGTGCAACTTACTCCAATGTAAGTATGCCCAGGATTGATATATTAGCAGTGCAAGCAGTTTGCTTCTCAGATACTAGAGTCATAGCACAATCCTATGCATGATTATTCAGAAGTAAGTCCCACTGTGTTCAATGAGATTTAGGGCATAATCCTAACCAACTTTCCAGCACCGGGGTAAGGACAGTGCAGCCCTGAGGTAAGGGAACAAACATTCCCTTACCTTGAGGACGCCTACGCAACTTCCCCCCAACTGCAGGATGCAGCACATGCCCCATTGGCACAGCTATGTCCGGCCTGGAAAGTTGGCTCCAGGGGCGGATCTGCTTGAAATGGCGCCCATGGCGCCCAATGAAAATGCGCCCCAGGGGCACGCAACGTCATGACGTCATGACATTGTGACGTCATGATGTAGCGCCCTGTCCCCTCTAAGAAGTGCGTTCTGTTCGCTCCCGCTGGCCTTAAAGGGCCGGCAGGAGCGAACAGAACGCGGCGCCGCCCAGCGCCCTGTCCCCCTGCCTTGAGAAGTGGGAGGGGCGCCAGGCGCCGCCGCATTCTGTTCACTCCCGCCGGCTCTTTAAGGCCAGCGGGAGCAAACAGAAAGAACGCGGCTGGGGCGCCGCGGTCTGGTTTGTTCCCCCGGGGGAGGCAAAAAGAACGCGGCGCCGCACAGCACCCCGCCCCCCGCCTTGAGAAGCGGGAGGGGGTGCCGGGCAGCAGAGCATTCTCGTCGCTCCAGCTGGCTCTTTAAGGCCAGTCTGAGCGAGGAGAACTCGGCGCAGGGCCTGGCGGGCCGCGGGCGCCATTTTGGGGCAGGGCGTGCCATGGTTACGGCGCCCTCTCCCAAGATGGTGCCCAGGGCTCGTGTCCCCCTTGACCCCCCCTAGATCCACGACTGGTTGGCTCCCACTTAAAAGTGCCCTCCCACTTAAAAGTGTACAGGATTGCAGCCTTACTCATTTATTCTGTCTGTATGCATTGCTTAGCTCAGACCTTTCATTTCCTTGTATGCACAGCTGTTAAGTTATATCTTTTACATCTGCATTCTGTTTATCCTAAACTCTAACATAATCTGGAGGAAAATAAAAGAATTAAAATGTCTTAAAAGAACGATTGGCTCCAACATTTTCCTTAATGTGGTCAGGAGGAAATCCAGGGCTGTAAACAAATACAAGAGGCCATTGAGACTGTCCCTTGAATAGCCAAGGGAACAATTAACACCTTATTATGGTGTTTGCATCAAGGCCTTTAAGTTGGTTCTGCTGTTTGTAGTTCAAAGTGTGACTACACTGCAGTTTGCAATGGAAGTGGAGATCAAATAACTTCCAAAACAAATAATTACATGAAGGTAAATTCCATCAGATGTAGGAAGCTGCTCTGAGGTCTCTCTCTCTCTCTCTGTTAATACTTTGGCACAAAGTAGCATGTAGGAGTGTGAGCATTACAAAAGACAGGCTGACAAAGGGGAAAACTGTCTCACTGATTTCTGAGCAACCCATTCATTTTGACTTTCCTTAAGGTGGTTGACTGCAGTGTCAGCAGATCCATTCGGAGACACTTGATTTTCCAGGGAAGAGATTTAGCCTGCCTGTGTGTGGGGCATCTTGGTATGTCTTGTTTTAAAGGTAGGATTACTAGATATAAACTGGGACAGAGTGCCTCTACCTTTAACCATTGTATAAAGGTAAAGGTTTCCCCACGACCGAATGGTCTAGTTGTGACCGACTGTAGGGGGCGGTGCTCCAGTGGCGTCTCTACAGGGAAGGCAGAGCTCTAAGTTTTGCAAGAAGCCTTACCTTGCAGTGAAACTCACTCCTTTCCTGCACCGTTTCAGCCAATCCTTACAGGGAAAAGCAACACCTTGGCATTGCTTATTGGCTACAGCAGCAAGAGAAAGGAGGGATTTACATGACAGAGTAAGGCTCCTTGCAAAATTTAGAGCTCTGCCCTCCCTGTAGAGACGCCACTGTGGTGCTCATCTCCGTTTCAAAGCCTGTAGAGCCGACGTTTTGTCCAAGGACAAGCTTCTGTGGTCATGTGGCCGGCGTGACTCTATGCCGTAGCGCACAGAACGCCGTTCCCTTCCCACCGAAGTGGTCCCTATTTATCTACTTGCATTTAGGTGCTTTGGAACTGCTAGGTTGGCAGGAACTGCGACAAGCAACGGGAGCTCACTCCGTCACACAGTCTTGAACTCCCAACCTTCCGGTCGGAAAGCCCAGCAACAGCAAATTAACCCGCTGCGCCACCACGTCCCTGTAACCATTGTATAGAAGAGGGAATTTGGGCATATGCAGCTTATCGTGGAAGGGTTTCAAAAGCTGTCAAAATTCCTGCTTCAATTCAATGGTTAAAGGTAGAGGCACTCTGTCCCTGTTTGTATCTGGTAACCCTGTTAAAAGGTGATTAAAAGAAAGCCTCTGTACCAAACTTGGCTGGTGAGAATTTTCTCCTCTTTTTCTACCTTTGACAATGTTAATAACCCCGCACATAGGACTGGAAGTAAATTCTCTTCCATTTCTAAAATATTCATAGAATAATATTACACAATCACCCAATTTACATTACTTAGGTCCTGATATGATATTGATGGTGGACCTGGTTCAGTTCATTGACCATGTAAACCACTAAGACTGCAGTCTTATGCATATTTTCCTGGCTGGGAGTAAGCCTCATTGAATTTGGTGTGCCTTTACTTTTGAGTAAGAATGTATAGGATTGTGCTTTAAGTTTATGAAGATCTGCCAAAATAATGTGCTCGTTTCTAAATTTCTCAGTCATATCTATTCAAATTTCAAAATTGGTCACTAACTTGTAGTGGCTCCAGGAAGGATTTGAGAATAGTTTCCCTTCCCCTTTTCATTGTTTTGCTCCATCATTTTCTATACAGGTAAAGATCCCTTGATATGACAAAGTTTCACTGGAAAGTGTTCTCTGAGGACAGTTTCTTGTTCAGGAAAGAAGGCCATGTTTAGCTAATGCAAATGTTTTGACACAAACTGACAAAAGCCAGGAAATTGACACTTCGTAGTGACCTGATGACTCAATAGACTGCCTGAGTGCTTTTGTTTCCAAAGTGGAGCTAGTTAAGGACAGAGGAGCTTCTTCAGCCTTTGAATACCCAAGCATTTGCCGTGCATCCAGAACACTGTACAAGAATACGTCTCTCTGTCCTTGACATTAGTGCAGAAGACAAAGGCTGTACGTTTTTTGTAGCTAACATCTAAGGAGTGGAGAAACACGAAAAAGTCTTTCTGGGAAGAAAGGAAAGCAAAAGCTTTGAAAAATGGCTCAGAAGGGGATCTGGCAGGAAATAACTTACCATAAATGTGCCTTTGTGTTTCTACACACTGGGGTCAACTTGATTTAAACAAAAATCCCTTTTGTTCTGTCGATGCTGTTACTGCAAACATGTTTATGAAGGTGCTTGTTTCTTTCAGGGGTGCCCAATATTAGACTATTATATTCCTATCAAAAGATTCAATCCTGGTGATCTTTAAAAGTCCATTTTTGAAAAACAACAATGAGATTTATAGGGACATTAGCAGGCAAACGATTCCGGTTTATCTCCACCTTGCTACAGTGTTGGGGTAATTGGAGCATCTTTGAATGACTCATGGGTAATTTCCTTCTTTAAGATGCATGCAGGAAAGCATTCCACCCCCATTAACCTTCCTGGGAGTTAATCCTTCCCTGGAGGTCAATGAAGTTTCATCAGGGATGAATTTACCCCCTTGGGATGGGATACTTTGGAGAATTCACAGAATCAGGAGTCTGTGTAGGCGGTAATAGGAGTTTTATATGAAAGGCAAATGAGATTGACTCCCTTGAGGACACATTTGGGAGCAATAGGCTTTCATTACAAATGTGGTTTCACGGGAATTAAAAGGATCAAAGAAACAATTGCAAAATAAGCATGAACAAGGAAAGCCTTTTGAAACCAGAGTTTGCGCTCTCAACCGTCCTGTCAGCAAGAAATTGGCCATTCCAAGCATGTACGAGTGCAACAACTCCCCATAGGGGGTGTACACAATTTCTGTCTAGCTGTTACATGGCAAATTGTTGGTTTAGCCTGGGCTTGACCCACCAAGCTGAATGGGAGCAGCCCACGACTTTATTGTAGTCTGCCAAGTGCCTGAGAACATGTTTCCCTTCCCCACCCCTCCACTTCCAGGCAATCACTAAAAAGAGGAGGTTTGTGAAACTGCCTTACAGTGGGCTATCTTACAGGGCCAATATGAATACTCAAGGATGCCATTGCAATGTTACAGGGACTGAAGCAGACACACCACCGATCCTGACCTTTTAGGCACAAATGGGCTCCAGGTAGTTTGTGTGAGATTCACCTGTTTGTTTGGAAGGAACATTCACCAACACTGATGCTTTGTCAGGTGGGTGCAAAAGTGCCTGTGTTGACGTGTCCAAGGAACTGGGATGAATCTACTTTTTGAATGAATCAGTCCCTTCTTCCATAGGGAGTCGTTGGCCCATTCTTTCAAAGGAGGCTTTATAAAAGGACTCCATACAAAAATGCCTTCATGTTGCTCTTTCCAGTCTGCCTGTACTTGGAAAAATGGCTTCTGCTGGCTTGACTGGGCTTCTGATCATAGATCTCTGTGGCTATATTGGCCACAGCAGCAAGAAACGTGAATGCTTGGTGAAGTGCAAGGAGGGCAATCATCGTTATGGGCTTGAATTGAACCCTAAACTTTTTTTTTAAATGATTCTGTGGCTCCCATGCAAGATATGAAGTAATCACAGAGCATGTTGCTGTTGCTTAATAGTTGCCTGAACCCACTTTTCAATCAATTTGTCAACACATTTCAATAATTCCCAGCCATTTAAAGCTGCCAGTCCATCAGGCTCTCCTGCTTCTCCTGCCTGGATACGGAAGAGGAGCTTTGGCCTATCGCAAGGGCTCCTGACCCATTATGCCTGGCGCTTTGTGGGATTATTCCTTTAGGGGAGGTTTTTGTCCCCTGAATGCAGCCATCGCGGCCTATTGTTGGGAAGCTTGGCAGGGCAGTGAGCTGACATAGGTCGTGACACTGCCTAAAGTGATTGTATTCAGGCCATACAGACAGAAATTGCCATTTGCGTGCTAACCCCCTGCCTGCAGAAGCTCTATGTTCTTTTGTTCACAGCCCAAGGCTCCTTTTCTCCCCTCTCTGCTGGCCTTAAAGACTGGCCCATAAGAACAAAATCAGGAGTTTGCAAAAGAAAAGGTTTCCTTGAGAATAGTATGGAAGTCACAAAGAGATGAGTGATGGGAATCCTTGGCCAAGAGGCAGCTGGTGTGAGGAAAATTTGCGATCCCCAATAGAAACAATTGTCCTGAGTATCTAAGGAGAGGCCTATTCATTAGATCTGTTTCCACTGGGTTAATGAACTTACTGGGCCGGATCCTGCTTCTCTTTTAAGCTTTGGAAATCATGCCATTCTATTTGGGAGGAACAATCTCCAAAGAGGCCCACAATATTGGAATAAAGCCTGTTTTTAAGAACATGATTATACATTCCACCATTTTAGTTTCATCTGGAGCTGAGGAATGGGCATTCTAGGGCCACAGCAATATGGCTTTTCCAACTGTCTCCACCTTTCTACTGTTTTAAAATAATGTTGCAGGTGTATGCACTGTGCGTTTGTGTGCAGGATGCAGGCATCTTACTGTCTTGTTTGCTCCCTGAGGCAACTGGCGGGCCCTGTGAGAAACAGGAAACTGGACTAGATGGGCCTTTGGCCTAATACAGCAGGGTTCTTCTTATGTTCAGTGGGGCAGGGGAGACTAAGGAGTTGTGTGTATTGTGCTCCTCACTTTGCCTTCCTATTGCTAGTATGGTGGCATGTTCATTCTGCAAAAACAAACAAAGGGGAGTAGACAGTGATGTCATGCAGGGGGTATGCGGGGGTACGCGAGTACCGGTTTCTAGGATTATGGCTGGCCCCGCCCATTCGCCCGCCCACTCGTCGACTCCGCCCCCTGCAACGTTTGAATTTCCTGCATGATTGAGTTGCCTGCACGTTCTCAGAGCCAGGCAGGCAGGCAGGCAGCGAGCGGAGCCTTGTCTTGCCTTGCCACTGAAAAATGAGCTGCTCTGGGGTTTTGGAACTGTTGGGTCACTTTAACATGATGCCAGGCCTCCTTAACATGTTCTGGGGGTGCTGTGGAATACTGTTGCAACTGTTGGGCCAGTTTAAAATTGTCTGAGGCCTCAAAAAGGGCTTTTTCCATGTCACTTCCTGCCACGACATCACTTCCGGCTTATGACGTCACTTCTGGTGGGCGGGTCCTGACACATGCCAATCAAAAGTGAGTACCTGTTCTTAAATCATTTAGATGACACCACTGGGAGTAGAGAAGCCACATTGTACGTAATGGAGGTATACAGTACAACTCAACATTATTGAATAGGATCCTGAACAGGATTCAGGATGGACAAAAGAAGATGCTTCCCATAGTGCACAGTGCATAGTGCTCACCACTAGCTTGGCAGCTTTAAAATGGGATTGGGCACATTCATGGAAGAGAGGTCTATCAATGGCCACTAGCCCTGATGACTTTGTGCTACCTTTGAGTTCGGTGGTGGTAGTTCTCTGCATACCAGTTGCAGGGGAGCAATAGCAGTGCAGACGTCTACTGCAGTGAGCTTTGCACAGGCTGCTTGTGGGCCTCTGTGGGAAACAGGATGCTGGCTGGCCTTGATTCAGCAGGGCTGTTTAAGGGCTGGGCTGTGTGGCACCTACTCACCCTGGAAATAAGTTCATAACAGTTAGGAACCTTATAACTTCAATCATGCACACACACATATTTCCCAGTTGTGGATGTAATACTTTTATCTTCTATTTCTGAGCAAGAACTGCTTAAAACACAACAGGCGTTCATTTTATTGGTGCCATAATAACATGTTTTCAGGAAGTGGGTGGGGTGGAGGATCAATGGACCAGGGATTGGGGTGGAGAGGGGATGTATCAAGGGTGAGAGAGGGGTGGTTATCAGTGGCAGTGGTTCTGCTGCTATCCTATCGCCCTTCTTGCCATCAATCCACCTCCCTGGGACCACTTGTTGTTGTTCCAGCGCTAGAGCTGGGACAGGTCTGAGTAGACCTATCAAATCTTACATCACAGATACTTCTGTGACTGCCCCTGTAGGATGCTGTTTGCTCGCAGCTTGTAGGTGCCACTGCATTAGCCCAGGGGGGCTTAGGATTGGGCTAACAATAATCAGTCACCCAGCTTTCAGTGACTCATCTTTTAGTTTGCTGTCTTTGTCTTTGCATGAGGCATTTTTTGTTTGTCAAAGACATTAGCAAAACTGGAAACAAACAGTTAAAATTTTATTTAATCCAAGAACAATATTGTTCAGTTCAATCTACAGAGTTACACTGCAACCAGAAGAGCTTGATATTATTTTACAGTGAAATGCATCTGAATAGGTTCAAAGTGTCTGAGGGCACAATCCTAACCTGCTCATCTCCATTTCTAAGCCAAAGAGCCGGTGTTTGTCCGAGGACAAGTTTCCGTGGTCATGTGACCGGCATGAAGATACGCCAAGGCACACAGAACACCGTTACCTTCCCACCAAAGTGGTACTTATGTATCTACTCGCATTTTAGGTGCTTTTGAACTGCTAGGTTGGCAGGAGCTGGGACAAGCAACGGGAGCTCATGAACTGCCAATCATCTGGTCAATAGCTCAGCGGTTTAACCTGCAGCGCCACCACATCTCCAACCTGGAGTTAGGCTGGCACAAATCATTTGTGCTGGCCCAAGAGTGTTAAATGCACCTTAAAGTGTGTGTGCAACACGCTGAGTCAGGGAGGCTGGCGTGTATGCAACACTCCTGGGCCAGCACAAGTGACTAACTCAAGGTTAGGATTGCACCCTGAAATAATTTCTAAGCCACTTTTCAGTGCCTGATGAACCCACAGGTGGAATCTATGGTGAAACAACCACATACTGTATTGCAGGTAAGGGGGTTGAAGGTGAGAGGTCAGGAAATGTCTTACATTCATTGGGTTTCTATGCTAGTGAGTCCATGGCAGAGCAGGATTTGAACCCGGATCATATTGATGTATCGTTCTGTTTCTTGGCTTGTACCTTGCATGGATTCATTCAAACCAAGTCTCAGCACAACAATTTGGTGCTCAGAGTTATGGCTTGCATGAAAGGTGGGATGAGTTTGCAAAATGCACAGAAGAGATTCTCAATATGGAAATAAAAAATGGCTCAAGCTTTGCATACACACTGAGGGTACCAAAGGACTTCACTTAATCCAGAGCCAATGTAAGTAGTGAAATATCACCCCTTTGGGAGTGGTCATGTTAGACTGTCCAGCTTCATACATTCTTTGGAGAAGAGGCTAGAAGCAGGCAGCGGGCCATCTGTTTTAGCATCAAGGGCATCGACTTGTGCTTGAGGAGGCCGTGTTTCTCTTCCCAGTCCAGCCATTGACTTTTGACGTGACTGTCAGAAGCCCAGGTCAAGTCTTTAATCAGGGTCAAGCCAGGTCAGGAACCAAGAGGTCAAGAATCGTGAGAGAGATCATAGAGCCCAAGAGCCAGAGGAACGGATGTCAATGTGAGAAACCAAACTAAGGGGATAAGGCCGAGGTGAGGTCAGAAGTCCATGCTGACCTGGTAAGCCAGGAGTTCAGAGCCGGGGTAGAAGGCAATGAAGGAAGGAGGGCTAGAACAGGAAGGAGGTCAGGCAGGATGAAAACCGTAGAAAAAGGAGCTGGATCTAGGCCAATAGTAGGAGCCCATGCAAATGTGTGAGACATTTTTGCAAGTGATGCATACATTGGTTGAGTTTGGATTTGGTTTTGTTTTGGGTTTTTCATTTCCCGTGTCTTTGTAATTTGAATGTAAAATAATGAGCAGGTTTGCACCTTTGATATTTGGCAATACGTGCATGGACATGTGATGTGTACACTCAGCATGTGATGCCCAAATTCCTGCAATATTTATATACACGCACTTGTTTAAGAATTGTGGGAATTGGCATATTTGCAAGTAGACATACATGTGCATATCGAATTGGCTTCCTGGGGTCGGGTGTATGTGCCTGCTGCTCCTTCATGCATAGTGTCTTATATATGATGTTAAATATGTGAAAAAGTTCCAAATTGGCTAAAATTTACATTTGGTTTAAAAGGAACCCCCTCCCCATTCTCTGTCTTGGATTACTAACATTCACAAGTGATGTTCTCTAGACTGCAAATCTTTTTTTTCCTGAACATCCTGGGAAGAAACAAGATATGCACCCAAGATACGCCATTCGGCACCAGATATCAAGGGACCTACATGGGAGCCGCCCAAAAGCGGCAATGCTCAATCAAAAAAATTAATCTTTTACCATATGGTCGAGGTCGATAAGGTTGAATCTCCATGCCAGGTTTCTCCTTCTCAAGTGACAGCTAACACCAGTAAAGGATGCTTCATAAGATCAGGCCCAAATCCTTGAACAATTGTTACAAACAAGATAGCTGCCACTACATGTAATTTGTTTGCCAGTGTGATATCATACAGGAGCCTCAACAGGGCCGGCTTTAAGCCAATGTGACCAATGTTGTCACATCGGGCCCTGTGATTCTGGGGGCCCCACACTAGCAGGGTGAGCATGTTGCCTGAGGTTGCAGCTGGGATCACAGAGCATATTGCCTGTGGCTGCAGCTGTAAGTCAGTGGGGCGAGCAGAGCAGCTTTACCTGGGTCTCTCCCACCTGCCTCTGCCTCTGAACGGCCCAAAATGGGCCTCCTGGAAGCAGTTGGCGGTGATGTTATGATATCACCACCAACTACTTCCACATGCCATGCTTTGCACGTGGCACGAACAGAGCTCTTCTTGGTGAGTGGGGGGCCCTGCAGGGAAGGTTGGGGGCCCCACAGGAATGCCCCACATTGGGCCCTGCTGCTGCTAGAGCCGGCCCTGAGCCTCAATAGTTTCCAACCAGTTCTTTGTTGCCAGTTTGCTGCTAAATAACCCTGTTCCTCTAGCTTTTTTCTCAAGGAAATAAAGGCCTCACCTGATCCAACTTTCCAGTGCTGATGCAGCTGTGCCACGCAGTTGTTCCCTGCATCCTGCAATGGAGGGGGGATGTCATGGAGGTATCTTCAGGGTAAGGGAACATTTATTATCTTACCTTGGGGCTGCATTGTGGCTGCATCATACAGGGATGTGGGGTCACTAGAGGCAGGGAAGACAGAACCTTACTAAACTCAGGGTGCAATCCTAGCCAACTTTCCAGCACTGACATAGCTGTGCCAATGGGGCATGTGCTGCATCCTCCAATTGGGGAGAAGTCACAGAGACCTCCTCAAAGTAAGGGAATGTTTGTTCCCTTACCTCAGAGCTGCATTGCCCATACCCTGGTGCTGGGAAGTTGGGTTTGTGCTCCCAGGCATACTCTGTCAAACTGGGAAGAGGCTGCCAAACTCTGATCATGCCCAGAGTTGTTATACAAGGGCTGGAAAGACCATGCATGAAAAACTGGAAGTACCTTTCTAAGGCCTTCCAAAGGCCTCAGATTGCCCCTTAGGATGCAACAGGAGGGGTCACAGCTGGAGATGACACGGAAGTGATGTCACTTCTGGGTCACAGGGCACAGTGGCACAAACCGTCACTGCATGTCCTGGAATCAGCACTGGAAAACTGGATAGGATTGGGCCCTGAGTGGCAAAGTTTCAGCCATTTTTAGGCTGCTATTGGTCCTACATGGCCCCCAGGACCATAACCTTGTCCCTATTTTCCAAGGGATGATAGTCTTGTGACACCACCAGCCGCCACTTTCCTGTTGTTCACACAGGACTTAAGACATTCTTCAATCCCTCACTTTTCAATTTCAAAAGTTTACAAGGCAGCTCAAAAACAAAATATTACAATCAACGCTACCACTGGCCTTCCAACAACAGCAGAAGTGGGCAGAATTAAAACAGAAAAGTGCTAAATATAAAAGAAGATAAAGTTGCAAACAGGCTTTATGAATAAAAACAAGAAGAAAGCTGTAGTTAAAATGCAGATACAATCATTCAGGGAGCAGCAGCATTGAACAGAAAACGTGTTTATTCCTGTCTGTGTTTTGTGTTGCTGAAGGAAAACAACCCAATAAGATTTCCTATCTATCAATCAAGTTGTTGTTCCTGCAATGTGTTTAGGGATGTTTGTTTGTTTTGCTGGAGGTTCTTGGAACTACAGCAAGATGCGCACTTTATTTTTCATACACAAATCTCAATCTATGCCTTATGTAGTTAGGCATGGGTTCTCGAAAAAAATACTTGGCCGTGAGAGCCAGGAAAAAACTAGGTTAGCACTATCGTGTGTTTTTTTTTTGAGAAGGCATACACCAAATTCCACATGCATGCACTCTTTACATTTGATGGGCTGTTCATACATTTCACACTCTAGATCAGTGGTTCTAAAACATTTTGGCACTGGGATCCACTTTTTAGAATGACAATCTGTCTGGGATCCACCAGTCCAGAAGTGATGTCATAGCTGGAAGTACTGTCATTGTGACTCCAGAGCCTGCTGCTTTCCTGAGAATGCAGCAATAAGTTGGATTATTTCTCAGTCATTTTCCAACAGCAAAGTGAATCACAAAGGAAAAAGGCCTTCACAACCTTGACACAAGCAAAACAGCCACACCACCCTCCCCCTTTCTAGCTACTCATCTTCCCATATTTCCAATATAACTGCTCTAGGTGCTTCATGACCCACTTGAAATTGGCTCATGACCCACGGCTCTAGATCTGTGCCTGGGTTCAAAAAACACAGGTCAGAATCACAAGCTTGGACTTCAGGGTCACTTCCAGGAAAATGGTGTATAGGTAAGAAGACTGCCAGGAATCTTCCAGGTTCAAACCACATTGGACAAGGATGGACATCTTTTCCATCCTGATTGCATGAGGACAATATTGAACACTGGAAATATGAGAGATGAAACCTGAACCGCTTTGCTTCCAAGGACTCATAATAGGATACTGTATGCAGATTTGGTAAGGGGTTCTCCAAGGAGATGTCTCTTTGCATCGGTCAGAGAGGCAACCTGGCTTTCAATTTGTAGCACAGTGTTTTCCAGTTTTCTCTCCTTGGAGTGTTTTAACAACCCTTTGCTCCATGACAGTGTCTTGGGCAAGCAAAGCGAGGCATCCCTGACTTCAGCTGCATCCACTGAGAAGTCGGACGAGCTCCGCACATGCTTGTAACTAGCAGCATTCAAGCAAGATCTTCTTTGTTTTCCTGATAACCAAATCCTGTCTCCGCTCCACCCCCAGTCCTTTGACAGGCCTAATGGGCATTGATGACATTAGAAAAGCTCAGCAGGATGTAAGGACTTAGTACAATAATAAACTTGCTTTAATACAGCAGGGCAGGTTCATCCCTGGTTTAAATCATATGGCATTCCATTGTATTCTATCAAGGATTATTTGGTCTAATACATTTTAATAGTGCCCTTAAGGTATTCATTATCGCTTTGGTTTTGTTTTGTTCCAATATTTATCACGTAGCTCTTGGCACAAATGGCTGTTTATTTTTGGCGGAAATTCGGCATATCCTGGAGCAAATAGTATTTTTATTGGAAGAGAGCGAGAGAGTGCAAGAAAAAAGAAAATGAACTGACTGTGGTTAAATGATACAATATTCTGCTTTCTCTCGGGCTAAGATTAATTATTGCAGGAAACACTTTGTCTTAGGTACTTAATATGCAAACTTCAAATCTTTGAAGGGCTTAGCCAATAGCAATATGACAAGCTTAACACAAAATGTGCTTTATGGAGATGGATTTAATTATCTTGAGTAATGGGGTAAGAAACTGCTTGAGCTTTCTTTTATTATCAGGAGCTTTATATGCCATTAAATCCATCAAACAAAAACCAATACTTAGTCCCAAATAAATAAAATCCAAAGACCAAGGAAATAAAACACTAACGTGATTCCAACACCATATGCAAGGCATCAATTGAAACTGAGCTGTAGTAATGGAAGAGCTGAGCTTCCTTGTGAAAGATGCACCTAATGGCTGAGGGAAGGACGAGTTCCAACGTTCTTCATTTCAAGGTGCCAATTGGCTGATGCAGTTCGATCAACAGTGCAACAGTCCAATCAGTGCAGTGAAGAATGTGGTTCCTCCGGCCCTTGCAGCCACTGCCAATACTAGAGGTCTATAGGTCCAAACCAAACACAAGAAGTTTCCATAGGATTCCTGGATCAGACAGCCCTTGCTGCTTGCCAACGGATTCTGCTTTCTACCTTCTCATTTGAATACCTATCCCTGGACAAGGGAGTTCTGCTAAGCAAAATGTCTATCTTGTCTTAGTTTCTCGCTGTGTTGTTTACTAAACTAGGGTCACCAGCCCTTGGCATTTTTTTTTTAAATTGGCTCCTCAGCATGAACTGGGGACCAAAGATTCTGCAGGGTAGAGGCAACAGGTGGAGCCCAGAGGCCTTGGCAAATGTAGGCCTGGATTCCAGTGGTTTTGGTGAGTCCATGATAGTTATCTTCTTCAGTTATCATCACAAATATCACAATGCTTCATTTGGAGGTCAGGAGTGGACAGAAAGAACATTGGGATCTCCTGGAAGATTGCTGTGTAACAAGAGGTCTGGTGAGGTCGCTCCTGCCTCTTGGGCAGAGACGTGGCAAGGAAGCAAAGTGCACAGCTCATGAATCCAAGCTTCCCAGTTAAACAGAAGCTGTGTAGTTACACTGCCAGCAGGGACCGGTCCCCAGAACTGGGATAAAACTAGGGTACCCTGTTCTCCCTTCTCCTCTTTCCTCGGGTTAGCCCCAGAATCCTATTGGCATGGACACTGATGACTACAGGAGCATTCCAGGAAGCTAACAGACCAGGCTCCCCCCAACTCTGAGGGCACAGTCCAAACCGAGAGTTACGTTGGCACAGTTAGGCTAACAAAGTTTAGCTGGCACAAGGGACACTGTAATGTATGTTTGGACCACTCTCAGAGTCAAAGAGACCAGCACACAGACGTGCGCCATCCTCCCTGACTCAGAGAGTGGTCCAAACGCGCTTTACGGTGGCCCTTGTGCTAGCCAAACTTTGTTGGCTTAACTGTGCTGGCTTAACTCCAGGTTAGAATTGCACCCTGAATCTACCACCCTTGCCCTGGATAGCATAAGCCCTGAGCAGGTATCAGGCTGAGGCAAGATAGCCTTTTGCTCTGTACAGAAAGAGACAGGTAAGTCACGTAAAAATGGCAAGAGTTTATTAATGACCCCCCCCAATAAACCTGGGGAAAGGACAAATGGCAAAAACAGGCACTTGCAATGTTAGACAAGCCAGCCTTAGAGGCAAAAATAAAACAACAAATCCTTATGTGTCTGCCCTAGATAATGAACCCTGCCTGAAAAAACATTTGTGATGTTGTAGTTTCCTCATTCATTCACCTCTGATGGAGTCTGAGGGGTGATCAGAAATGGATAGTTTCTGATCTGAAATGGATAGTTTTGTTCTAACTAGAACAAAAGATATTTCCTTGGATTTGAGTGAGCTCATTTCCTGTTTGGCTTTCCAATGTTTCCTGTTCTGATTGGCAGTTCCAAAGGTGGGAAACTTGTGGTGAGGTTCTTCAAATGCCCCCACCCCGACCACGGTCAGTTCTTTGTAAATAGCCAGGTACTGTATTGGTAAGTCTCAGCAAGGTGTTGGTCATTTCTTGCCCAACACTTTGTTTCGTCTTGGTCAGAGCCAGACTCTGGCATTCCCAATGCACATCCTAGCTAAGCTGCTCCTACAGACGTTCAGGTTACAGGTGTCAAGCTGCAGGCGGTGTCCAAGCTGACTCAGGATACTCAGCACCAGGTGATGCACCATGACGACCTTCTAGAACATTTTAGCACTGGAACCCAGTTTTTTGGAGGGTAGCCTTTCCAGGACCCACCGGAAGTGGTGTCATGACCAGAAGTGCCATCATTGTGACACCAGAACTTGCCGCTTTCCTGAGAATGAAGCAATCAGTTGGGCTATTTCTCTGCCATTTTCCAATAGCAAAGTGAATCAGAAAGAAAAAAGCCTATTTACAACCTTGCCACAAGCAAACAGCCACACAGCCCTCCCTCTTTCCAGCATCCCGTCTTCCCATATTTTCAACATTGCTGCAGTAGGTACTTTGCAGCCCACCTGAAATTGGCTCGCAACCAGTGGTGTCATCCAAATGATTTAGGAACAGGTACTCACTTTTGATTGGCAGTTGTCGGGGTCCGCCCACCGGAAGTGACATCATAAGCCAGAAGTGGTGTTGTGGCAGGAAGTGAGGTCATAGCCGGAAGTGATGTCATGACAGGAAGTGAGGTCATAGCTGGAAGTGATGTCCGGAAGATCTGTGCGGCTGGAGGAAGTGGGAGCCCCAGGCAGCCTACCTTCTCACGCTTGCTGCCTTATTCCTGGGTCTCCCTCGCTGTTGCTGCCGCCACTGCCGCCGCCGCTGCTGCCTCTGGTCCTCTCGCTCCACTGCTGCCGCTGCTGCCACCACCACCATGCTGCCTGCCTGCCTGCCTCCTCACGGAAAGTGCAAGAAACAGCTGCGGGCGTGCAGTATGCATGCGCAGCTGCTGAACCAACCAGCTGACGGGGCCAGCTTTGAGTGGGCGGGGCCAGCTCAACTTCTAGGAACCGGTACTCGCGTAGTGGTGCGTAGTGGGTGCATGACATCACTGCTCGCAACCCACTGGTGGGTCCTGCCCCACAGTTTGGGAACCACTGTTCTACAACGCTGAAGGGCCCCGGCAAGTAAAACAAACTGTCAAGTTTGGCTTTATGCAAAAGAGTCATCTCTCAGCATTTAAGGGTGTGCCATGCTATGGCGTGCACACAGGCAAAGACATTTACACGGGGATGACACTTCCTTTCCATCTCCACACAGTTTGGCTCAACTTATTTACTCCAGAATTGTCTTGAGTTTAATGGCACATCTCCAGAATTGGGGGTCTAGGAATTGTTGCCTCAATCTGTCATTTTATAAATACAATTCCTTCCAGCTGAGAAAGACACGCAGAGTTTGCAAACAAGCGATCTGGCTGACAGAGTCTGGCGCTTGGGGGACCCTCGGGGTTGGCCTGTTTCCACTGACTGTGCAGAGATCAGACGCAAGAAGCAGAGGGTCAGGCTGTCTGAAGGTGGGAGCTGCCAAAAATGCAAGTCATGTGGTCCTGGTCATGAGAAAGAATATAAGCTTCTGGAAAAGAATGGGGTGTTTTTGTGTGCATGAAAGCTTGTGTAGGAAAACAGCCATATGAAAATCACAAGCAGGCTTAATATCCCTAATGTTTATTGGCTAATTAGAAATTATTGGTACTGCTTACTGGTATGGTGTATTTTTGCTTATGGTGATCAAAGCAAGGCAAAGGGTCCAATCCTATCCAACTTTCTGGTGCTGATGCAGCTGTGCCAGATGTGATGCAGATGTGCTGCATCCTGCGGTGCGGGAGCAGACATGGAGATCTCCTCAACCCAATGCAGGGCTGCACTGTGGTTGCATTGGCGCTAGAACGTTGGATTGGATTGGATTGGGCCCATAGTGTGCAAAATATTTGCATGCTAAATATTTTTGCTTAATTTTCCCAAGGAAAGTTTAAAAAGTATGTGTATGAGAGAGAGAGCGAGAGAGAGAGAGAGAGAGAGAGAGAGATGTTCAACAAAGAAATCATTGCTAGTAACGTGTACAGTTAAGATTGAGAACTATTTAATACCTGGCTAAGAGCCCAAGGGGGTGCTGCAGGTTAAATTGCTGAGTTATTTATTTATTTATTTATTTATTTAATTTATACCCCGCCTTTCTGCCCATAGGCACGCAAGGCGGCTTACAACAAAAAACAGTAATACAATAAAATTCACAGCATTAAAAAGCAGTACTTTAAAAACAATATTGAAACAATTAAAATTTAAAACAACAACAAGCCCCGTGGATCATAAAATATAAGCAAGGGTATAAAAACCAGCCAGCCTGTCAACAATTAAAAGCTTTTCGAAATAAAAAGGTCTTCAGCCCCCGCCGGAATGTTGCCAAAGAGGGAGCAGTTCTCAATTCTAAGGGGAGGATATTCCAAAGTTGGGGGGCCACCACCGAGAAGGCCCTCTTCCTGGCCGCCGCCCCTCTCACCTCTCCTGGTGGCGGCACAGTCAAAAGAGCCCCCCCAGATAATCTGAGAGTATGGGCAGGATTATATGGGAGGAGGTGGTCCCTCAAATACCCCGGGCCCGAGCCGTAAAAGGCTTTAAATGTCAAAACTAGCACCTTGAATTGGGCCCGGACAGAACCGGCAGCCAGTGTAGTCGCCAAAGCAACGGCCCACCAGAGTCAAATCGATGTGCCCCAGCAACCACCCAAGCTGCCGCGTTCTGTACTAGTTGTAATTTCCGGACTGTCTCTTCAAAGGCAGCCCCACGTAGAGCGCATTGCAATAATCTAATCTAGATGTCACTAGGGCGTGGGTCACTGTGGCCAGGTCCGCACAGCTCAGGTACGGTAGCAGCTGGTGAATCAGCTGAAGCTGAGCAAAGGCTCCCCTGGCCACCGCCGCCACCTGGGAATCCAGGTGCAGCTGTGAATCCAGGAGAACCCCCAAGCTGCGGACCTGCTCCTTCAGAGGGAGTGCAACCCCATTCAGATCAGGACGATAGTCCAATACCCGAGCTGTGGAGTTGCTGACCGGAATGTTGGCAGTTCAAGACCACGCGATGGAGTGACCTCCCGTCACTTGTCCCCGCTCCTGCCAACCTAGCAGTTCGAAAGCATGTAAAAATGTGAGTAGATAAATAGGTACCACTTGGTGGGAAGATAAACGGCATTCCGTGTGCCTTGGCTGGCCACATGACCATGGAAACTGTCCTCTGACAAACCCTGGCTTTTTGGCTTAGAAACGGAGATGAGCACCGCCCCCTACAGTCGGTCACGACTAGACCATTCGGTCGTGGGGAAACCTTTACCTTTTTTGAGAGCCCAAGAGAGTGGTTGGAAGGCAGTTTGGAAGCCGGCAGGGGGTGGAATGGAGGAAAATTGGACGCAGTGGGGACAGGATTGGCAGAGGCCTGCTCTACCATCATTTAACCCCTGCTTCCAGGCCAAGCAGCCCTACATGGGCTTCTGAGATTTGAATCAGCTACATAGGTGGTGCGGATCCGAGAAGTCCCCTAGGGTGGCTGAGGCTTTACTTGGTGTAAGGAGAAAACTATCCCCTTACCTCGAGGTGACCTCCAGCTGCCTCCTATGCTGCTTTGGATGCAGCGCAGGCCAAGAGGTCTGGCTGTGTCAGTTCAGTTTAGGATTGGGCTGTAAATGTCGGCATCTCAGCCCTGCTAAACAACCTACATGGAAAGCAAATGCACAATTGCTGTTTATGGGTAGCAAGAATGATGATGATGATGATTGCCTGTAAACTGCTTTGTGAACTTTGTGTTGAAAAGTGGTATATAAGTACGATTGATTGATTATCTTTTTCTAGAGAAAATTCTTCTGTGACTTTAGAGGAAAATATGTATACGATTGAATTAATTAAAACTTGGATACCTCACCACTCTGAACTGAAAGGGACTATCAAGGTAGCTTAAAGTAAAAGTATTAACCGCTAGCATAAAATGATACTATTTAACTCAAGAAAGGGCAGACAAGCTAAAAATTAGTGAAGACACCTGTGGATATCAACTATGCCACAAGAAATTTGCTAAGTCTTTCAGGTGCCAGATGTCTCTTGTGTTTGTGGCATCAGACCAACAAGGCTTCCCCTCTGAAAGCTATCCTGAACCATGTCTTTTATAAACAACTGAATTTGAATTTTGGATTGTGCAAATGATGTAAGAAGAGTAAGAAAAGCTGAGTGGGGCAATCAGTGCTGGTCTCCCAGAAATATTTGCATTGCTGTCAGACAGGATAGGGCAGCTTGATCAAAGAGAGATGATACAATGAATATTAAGTGGGTTGACTCTATAGTTCAGACTAGTTGTCTGGCCTTTAACTGTCTAATACAAGTTGAGCTAACAATGTGGTAAAATACAGCCAAGAAGGCCTACGTTTTGGTTAATGCACCTCATCTAGTCCAATACAAGCATATTTTTCTATCCTTGTTGCACACACCATTAGTGTCATTAAGTTCTATAAATTGAGCATGTTTTGTGTTTTTTTGCCAGCAGCATTCCAAGGTAATAACTGTAATCCAAGTGACTGCATGATGAAAGATTTGTGGTATTTACATATACCAGCATTATTTAATGAGGTTATGTACATCGATATTTCTCTACGAACATTGTGCTTTCATTGTATTTTGTTCATTACCCATAGGAACAGAATGGAGTCAGCAGCATCTACCCTAGCAAAGAAGAATATAATAAATTTGTACACTCCCAGGACCATGCCCTATGAATAGATTGTCTAGACATTTGAATGAATGAGTGAATGAGCTTTTATTCTTCTTGTTTTTTGTAATCCACAAGATGAAGAACATATGACCATGTAACGATTGGTTTACGACCATATAAAGGGTCTGATTTTCTCTGATCCCAAGAAGGTAGAAAACGAGGATAGATGCTCAGTTACATTAGCCACTTTATGTATAATACCCATCTGGCATTTTGTTATCATAGTATATTGTTTCTAAATCACTTTAGTTTAATGACTGAAATATGAACAGTTCTCTATATTAAATCTATTTTGAATTGTCACATGAAACAGCTGTCTGACACTAGCATATCAAATTCTCCAGATCCTTGAATGATTATTCCTGATCTAATGTCTTGCTTGGTAACTTATTATAGCATCATGAAATGAATTGAGCTGTGATTTCATGACATTTCTGTGCCGAACTGTTTGAGCTTGAACAACTAGAAATGCAGAGTCTCTGTGTGAGAGCTAAGTACATTGACTGGTGCACAATTTCTGTTAAGTCCTTAGGGCTTACTGATATGTAGGCCAGTTGTGAAAGTTGTACTAAGTTGTAATGCAGTACAAAAATGTTGTTAATTCTTTGAAGTGGAACCAATTCACATGGCTTTGTTCAGGGTGGAAGGAACAACATTTCAAATGTAAGAGTCATTACAGAACTGTGATTGTGTAGAATGTGATACAGTAGACACTGATCATGTGTAAAGGATATTGCATATTATTCTTTTTTTGTTTTTGTTCTTGAGCTTGAGTCCTGGGAAATGCATAAACAGCTTGATGGATTTTGCTGAAACTGAGAAATAATTGCATTGAAAACCATATTGTTGTGGGTATGGCAAAAAAAAAAATCTCTGGGCTGTGTCACGCTACATTTAATGAAATATAAATAATGATGAATAGAACTGTCTCTCCCCATTTTGTAACATTTAAGTTGGCTCCAGTCTTCTTCAAGATTTAGAGACAGAGGTTTTGATTCAAGGCCAATTTTAATACTCTACAATAGCTATTTAGTTCGATCTGGTTTAGGGTTATATTTTCAAGCAATTTTGAGGATTGAGTTGCATTGCAACTAATTCCTAATATTATCTTTTAAAGATATCAAGACCTAGGAACCGTATGAAGAGTGAAATCCAATTATAGTGCTATTCAATTGATGAAAAGAGAATAACGCAGGTTCCTTGATATTTTCAAATCTCAGTTATTTGATTAGTGGGCACCAAAAGAGCATTCGGAGACAACGGTTTGTATCTATAGAACAAAAGAATCCAAGAACGTATGAGATCCCATAGGTGACGGTTCAGACAACTCATGCTTTTGTGATTTCCGACAGAGGCATTCACAGTCAAAGTATTTCTTGAATTATCTCTTTACATTAATATAATTTGTTTTGGAAGCTATAGAATTAAACATGTAATATAAGACCAGCGCAACATATGTTCCAGAGGTTCTCAAATTTGGGCATTGCGACTCTCCAGCCAGAGAGGTTCTAACCCTGCCCCCTAAGCAGTAGTGTCAGCCTACCGGTACGCTGGGCGGGCTCTGCTCGGTCGCTGGGCGGGTCTGCTCGGTGATCGGCAGCGTGCTCGCTGCGTTCTGTTGCGTAATGGTGAAAGCCCGCCCGCTGCAGCGAGCAAAGAACGCAGCGAGCACGCTGCCGATCACCGAGCAGACCCGCCCAGCG
>JAJKFI010000001.1:51706480-51722243 GCA_029204185.1 Lerista edwardsae | reverse complement strand
TAATAATAATAATAATAATAATAATAATAATAATAATAATAATAATATACCGCCTTTCTTAGGTCACCAGATTTCTCTAGTGACTGTAACTCAAGGCAGTTTACATAGGCAGACTTTATTCAGAAACCCGAAGGTTTTTACAATTTTTACAGAAATGTTCTATCTTTCAAGAACTACACACATACAGATGGATCTTTCTGGATTTAGTCCTTCTTCTGGCCACCCGTTTGTCTTCTTGCTGGCTGATAAACGGCTTCCCTGCTCCCACCAGAGAAGCAGCTGAACTTTGGCACAACTCCCCCTCACACAAGGCAGCCGAAGCTCAGCTGTTAATCAGTCACAATTAACGAGCTCTGCCGCTCGCAGAGACTTCCGTCTGTCCCGAACTGGCGACCTTCAGATCTTCAGCTCTTATCTTCAGGCAAACGGAGGCATTAACCCTCTCGACTAAATCTTCTGTTCGACTAAATCTTCTGTTAGTAAAAGGTAGCTTCATTGTTTAATTCAAAGAGTCAGAACTAAGGGGGAAGAAGACATCTTCAAACACAAGCCAGACTGGGGCATTGTGAGCTTCTCTGCGGAAGTCAATTTTCTAAGGCAGCGCTTTGTTTATTCTCTGGTTTAATTTCACCACATATCTTGTTCAGCAGTTATTTTTACATGTGTGTTCCATGGTGACTCTTACACTGATAATCCTTGCATTTTGCTCAGCTCCCATATACTGTCTGTCTTCGTGCCAACCAGAAAAATAATTGTGTGTAGAAAGCTACTTTTTGGGTGCTTATGGTGGAAAAGTGCACACCTGGAACCACAAGCAGCTGATGGTTTTTGGCCCTGCGGGAAATGTGCTTTGTGGACAGAGTTTATTAGATATTGAAATGTGCCATATACCATTGACGGATCCCTCCTGGCTCCCATACAATCAAACCCCTTCATTTAAGAACCCCTAAATGCAAGAGACAGGTGCACTGTTTACAGCAATGTGTTCCAAAACACAGCCTCATGCAAAGCCAGCTGAATACGGAGCAGCTCATTAGAGTTCATTCATGTTTGCTAGCTCTGAGCCCAGCAAATAAATGATGGGATGAAATGAACTGTGCTGAGTAGGTCAACTGGATTAGATTGATAACACCCTCCTCTGACTAAGTGCATTCATTTTCCATTAAGTAAACATGTTCCTTAATTTATAGCATTACTTCCCAGTGTAATGTCCAGATCACTGGTTTTGCAATGGCTTGTTTCTGGGAAGAGTTCTAGGACAATTTGTTTTTTTAGGGCGAAATTCATCTCAGGATGAAAGGAAGGGTGAGTACAAGATGGACCTTCTGTTTATTTACTTAGCTGGGAAGTATATGTGGTCTAGCCTTTATCAATTTTGTCTATGGCTTGGTTTAGATTCTATAAAATCTAGGGCTGTGCCAAATATTAACCCATTTTGAGGTCCCCAACTCACCAAGAAAAGCACTTGGGGTGCCACACATGGCATCTGGAAATAGTTGGTGGTGGCATGCGGACATCAGCACCAACTGCTTCCAGGAGGCCTTTTTTGGGCTGTTTGGAGGCAGGGGCAAGTGGGAGGGCCCAAGGTAAACCCGCTCTGCTCCTTGTAGCTCAAGCCGAGTAAAATCGCCCACACTGTGCATTCTAATAGATTACAGATTCAACAGCGAGAAAGAAGTACAGCCCTCTCAGCCTACACACACGGAGAGGGGTGTGCAATAATTTCAGAACAAATTGTAAAATGCCATGAGCAGGACACACTTTGTTTTGTTCAGCATCTGCAGGAGTCAAGTGCAATGGCCATAAACAAATCCCAAAGGAGCAGCCATCCAATTTGACATTTAGATCTCCTTCAGCTCTTGTTATTTCCACCTACGCTGCAACCACAAAGGGAAGGAAGGATTAAGAAAAAGCAGGGTAACCGTATCATGTTTTCAATTTTAAACTCAAATAGATTTTCACAAATGTGCCCAAGAACCTGGTGGGATTTTTGAGCCACTGGAACGCCAACTACAGTGACTAAGTGGGAAGGAGGAGGAGTGTTCAGAAAAATAAAAGACAAGGACCTTTATTTCATCTGGTTGGGTTTGGTCGAGGGCTGATTGGGAGAGGAGGGAGAAGTGTTGCAAATTGTTCTTTGCTCTCTGCAAAATATATATTTTTTCAGTTACATTTTGCCTTTTCATTCCATAATAGTATTTCAGTTTGTCATTTGCAGGTTTTTGCTTTGGGCAGGAAACAAGTACAATGGGTCCTTTTCATCCATGGATTTTGGGGCCTGCGGATTTAACCCACCACAGATTCTGGACCCATAGTTGAAGACTTCCTGGATGTGACTGAAACCTCACTCCAGTCATGTGGTGGGGGGCTTTCTGAAACTTGTAAAGGCACGTGCTACCTTCATGGGCTTCAGAAAGGCCTCCAGAAGCCTCAGAAGGGCACTTCCAGTTTTGGCGTTTCGGCATGTGACCTCTATGGGCCTCAGAACTGTCACGTTTGGAGGCCCTGTTGGTCCACAACCCACGGATTTATCCTGGGTTTTGGTATCCATGGGAAGTCTGGGAATAGATCTTCTGCAGATACCAAGGTCAGACCTGTATTTCCATTTCTATTTACTGTATGGTTTTGAAATGTCAGTGTTACTTTTCTTAGGGCCAGATCCTATCCAACTTTTCAGCACTGGTGCAGCCATGCCAAAGGGCCATGTGCTGCATCTTGCGGTGGAGGAGTACTCATGGAGGGGAGGGGTACTCATGGAGGCCTCCTCCAGATAAGGAAAAGTTTCTTTCCTTTCATCAGGGCTGCTCTGGCACTGAAAAGTTGGATAGGATTGGGCCCTTAGTCTGTTGGGGTTTGAGCTGCGCTTTTTATTATTTTTCAATTTAGAGCGCAATTCTAACCTGGAGTTGGGCCGGCACAATGAGGCCAGCAAAATTTGGCTGGCACAAGGGACACCATGTTTGGACCACTCTCAGAGTCAGAGAGGCCAGTACACAGACGTGCACCGTCCTCGCTGATTCCAAGAGTGGTCCAAATGTGCTTTACAGTGGCTCTTGTGCAGGCCAAACTTTGCTGGCCTAACTGTGCCGGCCTAACTCTAGGTTAGGATTGAGCTCTTAATTTCTAACAGTCTGAAATCATTCTACCCTATCTTACGTGTACCCTACACATTTCATGTGGCTTGGATGAGAAATCACATGGTTATGGACAGGAGAATTTGAGATGGTTCTCCCACTGAAGTCAATGGTCAATTTGCAATAGGTGTGCCCTTTTCATTTTCCTGGAAAACAGGCTTGATCCTATGGAGATGGAGATTTGAGTGGTCCTCAAATTTTGTTTCAATGTCATGCAATCCAGCAGGAAAACACTGCAATTATGCTGAGAAGAATAAAAACCCCATGAAAACCAGTGAGGAATGAAAGTTAACTGTTCAGAAATTGAAAATGGTCAGTTTTGCAGATATCATGCACATAGCTACAAAGAAAATTATTCCACACAAAAATGAAGAGAGCCAGGAATGTTTCAATGAATGGATGTGGGTGGGTGATGAGATCACATTCCCTAGCCCTACTCCCAACTCCACATGTCCATCATATTTTGTGCGCACAGTCTATGTCACCTACAAGCTTCATATACCAATGGCATGGCAACAGCCTACATTGCCTGCATTTTTGCAGATGGTGTGCACAGAGAGTGTGTTGGTAGCTATGACAGGAATGTAGTTGGGTAGATGACAGTAGAGAGGAGAAGGAGGGTGAGAGTAGAGGAAAGGTCTCTGAATGTCATTTTTTTCCCAATTCAGATTTGACTGATCACAAACATCAAATGCGCAGCATTCAGACACCAACTCTACCTCATTGTTCCAATGGGGAAGGACAATTCATCCCACCCAAGTAAGCAAAGAGGGGGAAGGAATCCTATGCTAATGTATTGATCTGCACCTCCCGCTCATGTATCTCCCCCTCTGACCCCCCAGGATTAACAAAGGTCTCATCACTATCACCTGTATTGCCTAACCTTTTGCAACAGCAAATACAGTGAGGGGAAAAACTATTTGATCCCCTGCTGATTTTGTACGTTTGCCTACTGACAAAGAAATGATCAGTCCATAGTTGTAATGGTCGGTTTGTTGTAACAGTGAGACACAGAATAACAACGAAACAATCCAGAAAAACCAACCAACCAACCAACAGCATTTTTCTGCTGCTTTTCAACACAAAGTGGTTTATAGGCAAAGAATAATAATGAAGGATCAAACCAAACGGTGCTCTCATCAATGAATGAACTGAAATGTGCTCCGAGTGTGAGCAGCTTCCTATTTGGTATGCTGAAGCTGAAGTCTAACAGGAAGGAGGGAAAGGGATGTTCAAAGGAACACAGAATAAAGGACAGCAGGGCCTGGGGGAAAAATAGGATGTCAAAGACTAGCTAAGGAAATTTTTGCCTTTTTTTTTCCTCCAAAAAAAGGCTTTGTGAATTGGTGTGTTGAGAAATTATAAGCAGACCGTTTTCCCAAAGGAGCTGGGTGGTGTGGGATTTCATGCAGAATCGTTAGAGGAAATAAAGTGAGAATAAATGATACCCTGTTATGAGAAGAGAGAGAGGGAGAGAGAGAAATATTTCTTCAGGCAAGCGTGAACGACAGGGATATTTGATGGAAGAAGGAGATAAAAGCTATTCTTTCTTCATTTCTCAGCTTCCTAGAATCTTCATTTTCTGCCCTTTGTGAGTGTGTGGCTTGCAAATAGAATGCTCGGAATCGGAAGCAAAATTACCCATAACTAAGCATGAATCATAACTTGTGAGCAGGTACCAAATGCTGGGGTGATAAATTGTGAGGAGGTCAGATGGCAGGTAGGAGTCGAGCCGAATCAGCTGCAGTGAAGCAGGGCCAAAGAAGTAGCGCACCTTTCATCATCTCTGGGTTTGCTTGAAATGGGAGGCTCTTAGACATGCATGCCAGATCTGATCCCTTAGTTTTCTGCCTTCCCTGCCTCCTAACTCTCCTCAGACTTGTGCCAGATATGTAGCTGGTCAAGGTACATAGATACCCATGGGCGATCAGGCAGCCCACCAGGGGGTAAGTAAAAATTTTTTTTATATTCTTCTTGCAAGCTGTCCAATTGCACCCTGATAGCATGCAGTGTTGGTGAGGCTGCATGCTACAATGTGGTGGTGGGGGATAGGATTTGGCAGTACGATTGTCCTGACTTTGGGCTCAATTCTGAGCCCTCCAACGTGGGCAGTATGAGCATACTGCCTGCACTGGTGTTGCAAAACATGCCGTTAGGCACATCCATCGTGGGTGGTAAGGGATTGCCACCCGCGCTGCAGCAGCGCCGTCCTCACATACTGGCAGGTGCCCCTGCAAAGCTGACAAGCAGTAAGTTTTACCATCGCTAGCGTTGCAGGGATTCTGGCAGGGCAGGGAGGGTGGAACTGGGTGGTGGAGGGGTGGGACGGGGTGGGACTAGCAGTGACCTCCAATGCTGGATCTTATCCCCTGCCTTGGCCTGGTCAGCCAGACATGGGGCTGCTCGATTCTCAGCTGGCAGATTCTCAGAGAGTCAAGAAGCCCCATTGCAGGAGGCAGGGCTTTCCCCAGGGGAAGGAGACGAACGTCCCCTTTTCCCAAGGAAACTCCAGTTTGGGGGGGGGGGAGAGAGGGTTTCATCTAGAGCGGGGTGCTTGAATCCTCAGATACAAACTCCAAGGTATGAGTACGGAAATGTAGTGATAGAAGCACTGTTAAGTATAAGGCACCCCCCTTGACATGTGGCACTTGGCACTCCTAATCCTCAGGCAGACACGCATTAGCAGTTTCCTTGCTAGTAAGAACTCTGCTGATTGTTTGTTGGGCTATGAAGTTCTTGCAAAACCCTGTTCAGGCAGAACGCTGCATTTTTTGGTGGAAGTTTAATGGGGGTTGAATGGATTTAATAGTCCAGAATTTGTTTCTTGCTATAAGCAGATAAAGACATCTCCTCCTTGATTGTAGAAGGCAATTTTTATAAACCTGTCAGCCTTATCGCAAGTCATAAATATAACTTTTTTTTTTTTACAATTTCCGCCATGGCTTCCAAATCCCCTCTCATTTAAAAGTATGTAGCTATTTCTTTCATGTGGCAGTTAGCCGTGCTAAAAATGAGTGTGTGTGTGTGTGTGTGTGTGTGTGTGTGTGTGTGTAGAATCCTATACAGCCAGAGATCATGTCTTGAACTATATATGAAGGCTTATATTTTCTGACAGTTCCATTTCCTCCCGCCAGCTGTGCCCCTTTTCTTCTCTTAAAAAAAAAAGGATCAGCCGTTTCATTTTATTACCTTAAGTTAAAAATCCACAGAAGAATATTTACTGTTGCCGCAATTTCATGTGCAGGCAACAACCAAAGCAGACTGTCTTACAACGTCAGATAAAAGGCAGTCAGAGCTTAGTCATAACTCAGCAATGGGAGAAAGTGTCCTTCTCTCCAGGCTTTTAAGGTCATAAGGATGGTAGGCCAAAAATAACGGAAGTTATGTTAATTTCACCCACATTAAAGGCTTAAGATGTGCCGTTTCATGCAGAGGACGTCTTCGTAGCAAGTGTAATAAAGAAGAGATTTCAGCAGGGATTATCTCTCTTGAAGCAGCGAGCTGTGGAATTTGGCTCCCTGAAAAGCCAGAAGTATTTTGACATTATTTTTATTGCATGGGTGCTCAGAACTTGCCTCAGTTTTATTCTTGAAATGTAGCCACAGTCTATATACATGCACGCAGGCACACACATGCACACTTTGGTCAAACTATATGTGTGTGCATGTACGGTAAGTACACACGTGCGTGTATACACGCACACACACACACGCACAATATTTTATTCAGCTCTACAGGGCAAACCTGCCTATTCTCATATTAAATTCTGACTTTTTCAGTGTTAACCCATAAAAAGGAATGCTTTAAAAAAAATGCATGGGGCATGCTGCCATTTTGAGGGGGGGGCAATAGCAGGCAGACTGGAGGCCTCCACCATATCCTAACTCCCATCCTGGGCCTGAAAGCTCAACTTGGGGATCTTGGACTTGCACCAGAGATTTAGAGGATTTTATTAGCTCCATTGGTAATAGGGCTACCTACAGAGGCATCATCCAGGCGGAACGGCCCGGTACGCCGTTCCGCTAGTTCTGCGGAGGGCCTGGGCCGCGCCGCCTCTCCGGAGGACTGGCGAGCTGCTGCTGGGCCCACCCACCCTCCCTTGTGCTCCGATTCGTGCTCTAAAATGGAGCGATTTGGGCGCAGTGAGGCTTGGGGAGGCGTGGCATCCCTCCGCCATTGGAGCGGAGGGCTGTCAATCATCCGGGCGTTCTGGTTCTTGGCGCGCCCGGATGACATCACTGGCTACCTATCTATTTTATTAGCCCCATAGGGCTAATAGGGGATAAAGGGAACAAATGTTCCCTTACCCCAAGAACACCTCTGGCCTGCTAAATTTCAGCTCTGGATATGGCTTGTGCCATGTGGATTAGGATTTGTCTGTGAATCATGTTATTTCTAAGCCCATTCTGAAGTTTGGCAGCTTGCCATGAGTGGTTTCCATTTTAAAAGTGGAAAACCCTGTTAGGAGATACAGCCTAGCAAGTAAAGTCAGTCCAATGGCATCCATGTGCATGTTCCATTTCCGATGTTTAATCCTGTCTGCCGCACACAGCGAACAAGTTTCTGTAGCTCCTCTAGTCTGCTCTTTCCCTCTAGGATTCTCAGTTAACTATGAATGGGTTTTATTACCTGGCAGAGGTGTGATTACTCAGCTCTTGTGCATGATATAATTTATGACTTACCCTCCAAGATCCTTGTTTCCTCTCTTATTTCCACAAGCTGAGTGGTGATGAGAGCCCTTGTAATGGAGCCATATGACATTGCCTCCATTATGCCCCGGACTGCTGTCACAGTAGCTTTCTGAGCACTTAAAACCTAGAACTGTAGTTCTTGATTAGGACACGAAAAGATCAAGGAACTCTATTTTCTAGACTTCTTGGTACCTAGGACACAATTCCAAGGTGCACGGGTGGATCTCCTGCTGCCACACCAGGATCTGTGGATGGGGGCAAATGGATTTGAAAGATGATTACAGCATCAGTGCCACCCCCTTTCAAATTGTTCTGAGGCTCTTGTCACCCCACTCTCTAGCCCTGCAACAACCTAGCATCTAGCCTAGCACCAGGCATCTCTAGGTCTGCACTTGAATATAGTAATTCCTCTAACAGCTGCTCACAGAATCCCCATTTGGGATCTCAGAGGATCCTTCTGCTGCTTGTCTCCCAGGAGCAAGGGATTGTGCCCAGAATCCCAGCACTGTGACCTCTTCATCTCACCATTTCGGAGCCTCAGCACTGTAGCATTGATTTGTAAGGCGGCGTCATCTGGAGTAATGAAAGAAACATAAATATTGATGTCTTACTTTCTGCTGTGATGGCCATTTTAGATGCTTCAAACAATTCCTGTGGCACACACTCCCAAAAAAGGGGTGAGATCATACTTTAATGACTGGAATTACAGCCCCTTCTCTATGGCACAGAAAGCTGTGAGGGGCTCGAAATACTATTGTTTGATTTGTGTCTCCAGCCACTGGACTTTCTGACATTTCTTTCCTAAAACACATTGACAAGTGTGGCCAAAAATAGTTCTAATGCACTCAGAATGGCACAGAATCTCTACTTTCCTTTCCGTTACCTATTGGAAAGGTCTCTTGAGAAGCTTGGCAACAGCTGGATTGCTCATTAATCAGCAAAGAATTTTTTTTTAAAATGGCCTAGAACTGTTTATCTGCTTAAACGTACAGTATGTGTGTAACGTGACATTCTCCTGCCGAGCCTTGTAGTGGAAACCTTGGAACACCACCAATGGACACCAACGGGATCTTGGAACACCACCAATTAGGGATCTCCCAGCCGTGGAATATGGAGGCAAGACGGATAGCAGTAGAGTTTGTTGGAGATTGTCTGGTAAGGATTGGTATGGCAGCAATGTCAATTACAGAAACGGGAAATCTGTGAATTACTCCCACACTGCCATCAGAACACTTTATACCCTGTTAACCTAAAAATGGAATCAGGTACCAGTGGAATAGGACTAGCATGCATGAGCCTCAGAAGTGATTACCCAAGGAGAACCATTGGGAGCGCAATCCTATACTATGCCGGCCTAGTAAGGCCGACATAGCAGGGCTGTTTCCTAAAGCCCATTAGGAGGCAGCAGCAGCAATGTCCAGGACAAGGGGAGGTTTTCCCCTTGCACCCACATAAGCCCCAGTCACCCCTATGGGCCTGCTCGGATCTGCGCCTGCTGTTTTGCAGGTGCAGAGGAACATGCACGGAAGTGGCCCAAATTGGGGCCGCTCTGGCCAGGGACGGGTTTAGGATTTGGCATTACGTCCGTCCTGTGTCACAACTGCCATCTCCGCCCAGTTACGCCCATGGAACGCCTCTGGAACAACCTTGCGGAGCCCCGGCGCTTGACTGATGCATGGCCGGCGCAGCCGACAGTTGCGGCAGCGCCTGAGCGCCGGCACTGCTGCTCGCACCAGCCCAGTGCCACAGCATCAACGCGGACGCGCTTCACGACACATTTGCGACAGCGTTTGGCAGGTGCAAGACCGCAGTGTCGGCGCAAGGGGAGTATAGGATTGCGCTGTGAGTGTAAATCAGTGTAAATCAGTCAAACGGCCCGGATTTCAGAGGATATCTGTGGATGCCGACATGCCAGTTTAATGCTCTTTCCCTCTTTATCTCTGCCTATTTGATAGGGTCCTCATATGATATGGCCTAAATAATCCATGAGATGCATCATAAGTCTGGGGTCATATGGCTAAAATAATCAATGTCCTCTAGCCCACACACTCCAGATGGTAGCCTGTTTGGAGGCCATATGGTGGTGGAAAGCCCAACCTTGGGGGCAGCAGGGTATCTACCTTGTTCTGTGAAAAAAAAGAACTGCAGTAGAGTTAAGTAATGTGTATGTCACTCTCATCCAAGATTCCAGAGCAACAGAAAAGAAAATATGTAAGGGTGTCATAAATGGTAACAAAGTCCCAATCAGGTTTATGTGTACACCACACATGTACAAGGAGAACGATTGAAAATGGAACGAAAACAGGTTGTGCTTACAAGTTGAGGAAGATGACAGGCCATACATTTAGGAACGTCATTTAGATGACGTTTGCATTTAGGAAAAGCAGAGCTACTCCCCATCGGATTTCAGTGTTTCAGGAGGCAATCTTAACTAACTTTCCAGCACTGACATAGCTGTGCCAATGGGGCATGCGCTAAATCTTGCCGTTATCCTGCAGTTGGGGG
Organism: Lerista edwardsae; assembly: GCA_029204185.1. NCBI lineage: Eukaryota > Metazoa > Chordata > Lepidosauria > Squamata > Scincidae > Lerista > Lerista edwardsae. The sequence continues at coordinate 51,711,913 of JAJKFI010000001.1, read as the reverse complement.
GGCTGCGTTGCCCTAACCCTGGTGCTGGAAAGTTAGTTAGGATTGCGCCCTTAAACTTTCATTTTGGGGGGGGGTCTACTCAGGTATCCTTTTGATTTGAGTTCAAAAGCATCAGGTGTTGTCCCAGTAGTAGAGGAATAGGAGTACAGTAATAGGAATCATAACAAGGACCTCATAACCATGATGAGAAGGTTTTTCAATAGAAGCCTGTATGAACAGCTACAAGTTATGTGATCTCTTCAGGAGCATATGCCCAGATTTACCCAGATGGACAGTCCACATTTGAGCTGTGCTCCATCAATTTAAGAGCTCAGTCCTAACCCAGAGTTAGGCTGGCAGTGGCACAGTTATGCCAGCAAAGTTTGCTGGCACAAGGGACACCATAAAGTATGTTTGGACTACACTCGGAGTTAGAGAGACCAACACAGAAATGTGCACCAATCCCTGACTCAGACGATGGTCTAAACATGCTTTACCATGTCCCTTGTGCTGGCCAAACTTTGCTGGCCTAACTGTGCCAGCCTAACTCCAGGTTAGAATTGTGCCCTAAGGACACATATTAGGAGACGTTTGCTCCATGCTGCTGTTCTCATATTTTCTGACCAAAAACCGGAGTGGCTATTTTCAAGTTAAACAATTGCAGCTTGTGTTGGGTTTGGATCTTTCTCTCCTATCAGCTTCATACTTGACATGGCAAGTGGGACTTCAGCACACCTCATAAAAAAAACCCCTAATAATAAATCCACACATGCCCCAATGGTGCCATGATCAGTGTCACTTCTTGGCTGAAGAAAAGGTGTTAAGAGAGCACGACGTGAATGTTGGCGTGCTGGATTGTTGAGTCAGTTTGCCCTGGAAAAAGGTCCCAATTCTAATATATTCCTAGTTTCTTTGGGGCATTGTCATATAAAGCAGTGTTATTCAAACTGTGGGTTAGGACCCAATTGGTGGGTCACAACCTGATGCCAGGTGGGTCATGGAAAGCTGGGAGCAGCCATCTTGGAAACTGCAGACCTTACTCTTGTTATATTCTTTTTGTGAGTGTTAACAGTTTGAATTTTCAAGTGAGGGTGTTTTTTTTTTAATTTTGTTTTTAGTTCAGTGCTTTTACATCATATTTTGTCCTCATCTTGCTTTTAGTCAGGGATATTTCATGGTTGTACAATTGCTGCAGTCCAAGAATGCCAATTTGCATTTTAGGAGTGTCATTTTATTGACAGCACTTCCTGCTTGATGATGTCACGCCCTGCCACAACATCACTTCCAGATTAATGACATCACTTCCTGTGGGTCCTGACATGAGTGCCATTCAGAAAAAGGGGTCCCGGTCTAAAATGTTTGAATACCACTGATATAAAGTGTTTTAATCTTGATTTTCATAACTGCTGCTCTTTAACCTCACAAGAATCGCCTCTTTTCTTTGTTTCCTGTTCGCTGGTTTTTCTGTGCATCTTAATAATCATTTCAGAATCATTAATAGGGCCTTGAGCAGTTGCAGCTTCATTCCTCAGCAGAACATACAAGTCTAGATTTGCAGATGGATGGATTCTAAGCCCCTGCAACCGATAGTTTCTCATAAAACAAGGACAGCTGGATCATTGTTTAGAAAAGCTGCCTACTTAGAGAAGACACAATAGGCTGTAATGGAAGCTTGAAAAAAAAACAGCCTTCTTTTGCATCCCAGAAGCCCGTTTTGTTTACTGCTTTGGGAGGCATCAAGGCATCCCCCCCACAACCAAATTGTGGATTGACATTTCCCTATGCAAATTTTATCTGCCATTGTGAGAGGTTAGATTTGTAAAAAAAAAAATGGAGGGAGAGGTTTCTATTTTTAAAAAAAAACAAAACCCTCAAACAGGTGGGGCAATAAAGGGAGGAATCAGAATGTCAGACATTCATTTATGTCATCAGGATCCTGAGAGCCTGTAATTTTTTCAGCCTTTGTTTTCAGGATGAACTGAATTGGTAGCTCAGCAAAAAGGCCTGCAGCTTTCTTCTAAATGAAAACCATGGTTTTGTTTTTGTTTTTTACACATTGGCACCTCAGCAATCTGGAGCAGCTTGACCAGGTCTATGGAATGATGACTGCTTGGGAGCTGATCCCATGCAGACAAACATAATAATTTCTTTATTTTTATTTATTTTGGATGACACATTTGACTGATGGTTGAGCTGCTAGTACTGCCTGAAGCTAAGCAGGAGAATCTGTGGTCTATTTTTGGATGGGAGACAGAATGCCAGGCTCTGACAAGCTGCAGTACCTGTGGTGGCAGAACAGGGTCACTTTGGAACTGATTGGCCAGTGCAGGAATGTTGTGAGAAGGCCAGCCGGCAAAAGAATGGAGCCCAACCTTGAGGACCTGTCCAGGCTGGACTTACCATCACCTGCTGTGGCTCAATGTCACATGGCCCAGAGGAGAGAACCACACTGTGAAGGCTATATTTGGGACTGAGGATTCGGTGAATCGCAGAATACTGTATATTTGTAAAAATCCCATTGAAAAGTGGTGGTTTAGACTAGCCTGCCCATGTAAGCCGCCTTGGGCATTTGCTTTGGCATGGGAAAGGCAGGGTATAAATTATTCAAAATAAAAAAAATAAAGAAGTATAAAGCAGCCCAAAGTCACATGTGATAAAACTAAAACTAAAACCAATAAAAGAAAAGGGGGAGTCAGGCAGACCAATCCTGAGCTGCCTGGCCAGCACGGGTGCAGTGGTAGCTAAACGTTTGTCCCCTTCCTCTGGGTGAGGAACCTGCCTTGCCCATACCTGCCTTGTCGTGCTGGCACAGTTGTCAAAGCCGATCTTGCAACACGCCAGGGCGCCTAATGAGAGGCAGAAATGGGGATGAGATAGATGCACTATGCCAGTGGTTCTCAAACCTTTTAGCACCAGGACCCACTTTTTAGAATGACAATCTGTCCGGGACCCACTAGAAGTGATGTCATGGCCGGAAGTGCCATCACTATGACATTGGATCCTGTTGCTTTCCTGAGAATGCAGCGATTAATTGGGTAATTTCTCAGCCATTGTCCAACAGGCAAGTGAATTACAAAGGAAAAAGGAAAAAAAATTACAACCTTGACACAAGCAAAATAACCACACAGCCTTCCCCTTTCCAGTGTCCCTAGGCTGCCCTAGTGCTATGTGACCCACCTAGTGGGTCCCGACACACCCGACACATTTGTTTTGTCATGATAAACACATGTTGCTGGTTATTGTGGGCTCTCCAAGCACCTTTGCTGTAAGTAGCAATGCTACAGTCACATTTTCCAAGCATGCAAAGGGAAACCTTTTGCTGCAGACAAAAATTCAGTTTCTCCAAGAAGCACAACAGTTGTGATCTTGAGCAGTGTTGTCTTGCCCAGTGCCCTGGCCATCTGTGATAGGTCTGTGATATCACTAGTGATGAGTGGCATTCACTCACTTTCTGAAGTTTCAAAATCTTTTTAATGCTTAACATCCTTTATATGTGCATTTTGACACACAAACACTCAAAGCCTTTAAAAGGGGGGAGACTTGGCAGAGGGAACCCCTGGACCGCTGCATCATTCCATAACAATTTCCTGCCATTTTATGACCTTTTACTCCCCCCCCATTTTTCTTCCTTTCTTGTGCACTGTTAGTTCCCATTTTTGCATGGCACATTTTCCCAGATGAAGGACATATACACGCCCTGCAACATATGTGAGAACTGCACCGTAAACAAGTATACCTGGTGTGTGTGAGCTGGACAGCTCCTGGTTCAAGTCGTAGCTCAGCCATGAGTTAGCCAAGAACTCATTATTACAGTGTATCTTTTTGGTTTGCTCTGTCACAAATGCCTAACTTGCCTCTGTTGGCGTGTCACTCCCCACCCCCAACAAATCAGAAACTATTATTTACATATTCACTTATTTTAAAAATACAGTCAACTTATGTGTGGGGCTATGCATTATATAAAGAAACATCAAATCATTACAACAAATCAAATCAGTACAAAACCAGTTGTTATTGGGTGTTGGCAAATGCTGGTGTGTCACCCAAAATGTTATGGTGTGTCACCTTTGACGTGCGCATCATAGGTTCTCCATCACTGCACTATTGCTTCGTCTCAATCTTCCATCTGAAGTATGGGACTAATAATACCAGCCTACCCTACAAGACTGTAGTGAAGAATATTGAGATAACATCATTGAAGTAGTCCGGGACATAGGGACAGGGCTGACAGTGCAGATACCTATACTTCTAATTGGGTGCAAAATGGTAACCTGAGGAGTGTTGCTGGTGGTTATAAACACACACTCATGGCAAGGAGAATTGATTATATGTGCACAGTGAGGGCTGGAGCACCCCATGAGGGGGTCACAGAGACTGCGAGTGCAATCCTAACCTTGAAGTTAGGCTGGCACAGTTAGGCCAGCAAAGTTTGGCTGGCACAAGGGCCCCCGTAACGCGTACATGGACCACTCTCAGAGTCAGAGAGGATGACGCATGTCTGTGTGCTGGCCTCTTTGACTCCGAGGGTGGTCCAAACATACTTTACGGGGGCCCTTCTGCCAGCCAAACTTTGCTGGCCTAACTGTGCTGGCCTAACTCCAGGTTAGGATTGAGCTCTGCATGAGCCAAAAAGTCTGTGTGGACACACCCAATAGTTTGATGTAGTAGAAGATGCTTAATTTTCCACAGCAGCTGAAAAAACAGAGACATATGGTCCAATCCCATTCTCTAGTAGCGCCAGTGGAATGCATGTCTGATAAGCAATGAGGATACAGAAACCATTTATTATCACCACTGCCATCATTAAGCATTCGGTAACATACTCTGAAAATAGGTGCTTTTTTTTTTTTTGCTTACATAAGGACATTGTCCCAGTTTTGTTTTTCCCCTCTTTTTAAAAGTGCTGTACAGGGTTCTTAGCAAAGAGCAGATGACCTACAGCTGCAGGGTATTTAGCAGAAGATTTAGCCGAGAGGGTTAATGCCTCCATTTGCCCGAAGATAACAGCTGAAGATCTGAAGGTCGTGAGCTCAGGACTGCCGGAAGTCTCTGTGAGCGGCAGGCCTTGCAAACTGCGGCTGATTAAAAGCTGAGTTCCAGCTGCCTCGTGGGAGGAGGAGTGTGCTGAAGTCAGCTGCGTCTCTGGTGGGAGCAGGGAAGCCTCATCAGCCAGCAGACGACAGACGGGTGGCTGAAGAAAGAAGGCTAAATCCAGAAAGAAAGATCTGTATGAGTGTTGTTCTTGAAAGATAGAACATTCTGTAAATTGTAAAAACCTTCGGGTTTATGAATAAAAGTCTGCCTATGTAAACCGCCTTGAGTTACAGTCATTAGAGAAATCTAGTGATCTTAAGAAAGGCGGTATATAAATACATGTATTATTATTGTATTATTATTATTATTATTATTATTATTATTATTATTATTATTATTATTATTATTATTATTATTATT
>JAJKFI010000001.1:51695968-51706470 GCA_029204185.1 Lerista edwardsae | reverse complement strand
TTATTATTATTATTATTATTATTATTATTATTATTATTATTATTATTTGGCTCACGCCTCAGGCCAGGAGAGCTGGTTAGAAAAGACGTATTTGTACTTGCAATTTCTACTTGGGAAATGGAACCCCAGGAGACAATGTTTCCAAAACATAAGGTGAAACTGCTCACCCTTCACTCCTTTCTATTAATATGGCTATTTTGTCACTGTAAAGTGCTGCCTTCATCACAAAACATCCTGGCTTCTGATAGTAATCTAGGATAGAGGGAAGTATATTAGAGATTGTGTGTTAAGGAGCTGTGAAACCTGTAGTAACACACTAAATGTAAAATTTACTTTTTTATACCTGTGGTCTAAAAGTGCCATTGATGGGACTAATTCAGCCAAGGAGGTTGCAAACCAATTTTCAGGGGGTCACGAAGAGCTTGGAGCAGCCATCTTCAAAAGTTGGGCACCACCATCTTGGAATCTTCATTTTGACTAGGGAAGAGGCTTCCCCATTAAATTGCCACTTCCTCAATGCTTGTGGCTGCGAGAGAAATTAGCCTTGCTATGGGCTCGTCTTGGTGTGTGCCTATACAGTACATCTGATGAAGTCTTTCCAAGGTCTCTTTCCAAGCGGGCATATCTAGCCTTCCATGTGCATGCCTCAGCATGTAAATACTCTGAAGACTCTAAAATTTGGCATTACCACCTTGATCAGCAGTGGTGTAGAGAAACCACAATCCGTTCTATTCTCAGTGCTGAATCCATCACTGTACTCAAACATCACTTAGAACGCAATCCTAAACTGGAGTTAGGCAGGCATAAGCTAAACCAGCAGAGTTTGGCCATCACAAGGGCCACCATAAAGTATGTTTGGACTACTCTTGGAGTCAGGGAGAATGGCTCACATCTGTGGGCTGGCCTCTCTGACTCAGAGAGTGGCCCAAACATACTTTACTGTGTCCCTTCTGCTGGCCAAATTTTGCTGGCTTAGTTTATGCCGGCCTAACTCCAGTTTAGGATTGCGCCCTTAGATACATTCAGAACATTCTAAAAAGGATGTGGAGTTCTTTTGACTATCAAAAAGTGTGATTTACAAAAAAAACAATGGCTTCACGTCTTGCTTAATGACATCACTTCCTGCTCTAGGTCTTGGGGGGGGGGGATCCCCGACAGGTTGCCATACCTAAAAAAGGGGGTCCCAGAGCAAAAAAGGTTGGGAACCACTGGGCTAATTCAATAGTCAAGACAATTCAATAGTCAAGCTTTAATTCGTTACTAAAAGTAGCTCTTTCCATAGCATTTTTAAGTTAGGGTTTATATCATAGACCAGCTCCCACGGCCACCCTTACCTGGTCAACACAGGGCCAGGGTCCAGCTCAGGCAGGCTGGTGTGCATTCTTGTGCCGGCCTAGCCTGCTCAAGAGTCATAGCAAATATGCTTTATGGCATGCTCACGACACCCGGAGGTCGGTGCAAAGGACTTGTGCTGGCCTAGAGCACAGTTAGAATTGCACCCATAGGAAGAGATATTAAAATATTGTGCAGCGCTACGATTTTAATTCTACTTCCAGCAGGTTGTGAACAAGTGATGCCTTAGCAGTGCCCTAGGGTGGAAGCAGCCCTATGCAGCAAGTTTGGCAAATTGAACTGGGATTTGAACCCACACAATTTAATGCTCAAGAAGAGCACTTTGCTGGACTATCTGGACTGAAACTGATTATATTTGAGGTTTGGGTTTTTTAAAAAATGTCCCTGGATGGACTGGCAACCAGAGTTCTTGATAAGAGGTCAATATTACTATTCCAGTGCACTAGTCTGATTTTATGAGAAACCCAGTCTGAAAAACCTTCAACATGTGAGCCATAAATGGCAGGCAAATTTAATCCTTTCATACTTTTTGCATTCTCTCTCAGATTGGTACTAGCTGAATAGTAAAACTTCAATTACCAGCCTTGCAACTGAGCAAATGTGCCGTTTCTCACCATGTACAGCAGTAAAAGTATCAAAAAGAGCTTCCGGAAGAGTTTAGAGAGAAAATTAGCCAAGCCTTTTGACAGTTGAAGATTCTTAATTTCAGGGAACCAAAGAGTCCAGTACAGTTTGCATGGTTGGAACCTATTATTCTAATCAAATTCTACAAATATGTATCGGTTGGTAGGCAAAAAACCCGGATAACATTTTAGACACAACATGTCACTTTATTTGTAAACTGGAAACAGCTGTCACATATGCTTTTAGTACAGGAAGAATGGATTAAACGTGCGTATCTATGCACAGCGCTGTAGCATATTGTCCTCACCCAATAAATGAAGTTTGTTTCCCATAGGATATGTAACTGATTCTCAGTGACACCATCACTTCTGTTTATACATCTGTTCTGCCTTTAAAGAGAGAATAATTTGATCACTCTAGACAGATTTTCCTTTCAGATATACATTTCCTCTAAAGCGATCAAGTCACAAGCTTGGCAGTTCTTGATTTTTATTTTTTTTTGGCCAGGGCCTGATCTCTTGTCTTGTATATTTTATAATGCAAAGCTGCACATTTTTTTTTAAAAAAGTTATTGCACACATGATACTAGCTCTAAGTAGAGTGATACAACTGGTTACCACTGAATTGCAGAATGATGATCCTGAACTCCTTTGAGCTGTAGTAGTTTTGAAATTCTCTCTTATTTCAGGTGCACAAATGTAAACATTAAGTTCTAAGAGTACGTGGGCAGTATATGTGGGAAAAGTTTAAACAGGAAAGGGAGAGAGAATATTGTGTTACTGTGTTTAATTTAGCTTTCACTGTTGGCTGATATAACTCTTAAGCTGATTTCAGGTGTCACCTCACCTTATCTTGCAGCAACACAGTAAATCACACCACAATATTCCAATCACACTGTCCATTCATTTGGCATAAGAGTTCAAACGTTTTTAATCTCACGGTAATCTTGTGGTGGCTTAATGCCAAGAACATTTAAACGCGTGAGACCAGGAAGAAGAAATATGGTTATAGTAGAGACATGTCATCGGCTTCAAATGGGTGGTGTTATTATTCACAGAATGCCATCAGATCATTGCCATGAAAGATCCCTGTCCCAAGGAAGTGACAACAGTACAATTCAGAGCACAATCCTAACCTGGAGTTAGGCTGGCACAGTTAGGCCACGAAATTTGGCTGGCACAAGGGACACTGTCAAGTATGTTTGGACCACTCTCAGGGCCAGAGAGGCCAGCACACAGATGTGTGCCTTCCTACCTGACTCTGAGTGTGGTCCAAATGTGCTTTATGGTGGCTCTTGTGCCAGCCAAACTTTGCTGGCGTAACTGTTCCAGTGTAAATGCAGGTTAGATTTGCACCCTTAAAGCCATAGTAAAGTAGGTCTTCAGGTTCCAATTTCAGCCAAGATTTGCCTAGGTTTAGCCCCAGAAATTCATGTTCAGTTTCATACCATAGAAACCATAAAGTGTTTCTGATATAAAGCGTTTCTTTGTAAAGTGTTTTCCCTCACCACTGAATAATTCTGATCAGGCTAAACAGATATGAAATATTGGGGTAGGGGTAGGTTGGCAGCTTCCAGGGAGATTTGAATCAGAGAACCATTTTCCAGAAATCAAGCTTTGGCACACCCACACGCATTTCTGATGCTGTTAAAACAGGTCAGATCAGAGGCATACATTGGAACAAACTGGCATAAAAAAACTTTGTGTTGACAAGGATTCAGCTGAATAAATTATGCGCATGCATGCATGCTCACGCACACGCACATACCTAGAGGTGGGAGAAAATAGGGGTAACAAAATAAAAACACACAAGATTGTTTTCTGCACTTCCCATTTTTGTAAAAAAAACAAAACACCAAAACATTTTAATCCCATTTTTGTACATTCCCATAAAACCATGACAAAATGATGGGATTTGGAGCCTTGCACAGAATTAGCATGGACACCAGATGGTTTCTTTCCAAAACAACAACCCCCCCCAAAAAAACCCCTGCCTTTTTAAACACTGCCCACAAAAAAGTACATACATAAAGAGGACCAGTCAAATCTTGCTCTGTGAACATGTGAGATAAATAAGTGATGTCCATCTGTGAATGCTTTACAGGGTATTCTTGTAGGTACTGTAGATGGAGTATGCATGTGGAATATCTGCTGATGTGAAATGTGTGAAGAGGTCCACAGGTATGGGCTGGTGGGAGTACATAAAAATGGGTCAAGTTTACATCTTCATCTTGAGCGATATCAGGCACATCCCCAGAAGAACTTACATGAGCTTTCTCTGCTTCCTTTGGAGCATGGCAAGGTGACTTCACACAGCAGCGTTCTGTGCTTCTGGTTTGGTGCTTAGTACTGAGGAAATGTCCTGAAAACAAGCATTTTTTAAACAAATCGCTATGTCAACATCCAGAAGCCAGCTATGTCCTGATTCCATCAGACCACAATATGCCCCATTAGCGGCCATGTGGGTGGGAAGGCAATTAGCAAGAGCCCCAAACTGAGGGTGCAATCCTAAACTGAGTTGTGCCGGCATAAACTAAGCCAGCAAAGTTTGACCAGCACAAGGGCCACCGTAAAGCATGTTTGGGCCACTCTCATAGTCAGAGAGGCCAGCACACAGATGTGCGCCATCCTCCCTAACTGTGAGAGTGGTCCAAACATGCTTTATGGTGCAGCTGCACCAGTGCAGTTTAGGATTGGGTTGCCCATGTCTTCTACATGCTTGATTCCTTTGTAATATGCTGGATATATGCACATTATTGGTGGATGGATGGATGGATGGATGGATGTGACAACCTATGTTCTGCAGGTGGGCTTGCTTGAATTATGCATTTTCTTGATTGTGCTTGCAACACTGGTGTAGTCTGGAATGTGTTTTGATTTATGAATACCTGATATCACATGTGGATGGCATTGCTTGTTGTTGCTTGTAATTGCAACACATGAAATTGCTGTACATCTTAAATGAACCGGGCATATTCTGTGGACTCTGCCCCGTAGACCCAAGGCCAGTGATGTCATGCACTCACTACGCACCACTACGCAAGTACCGGTTCCTAGAAGTTGAGCTGGCCCCGCCCACTCGAAGCTGGCCCCACCCACTCGAAGCTGGCCCCTGCTATTTAACCAGGGAACAGCTGAAGCAAAATATGTATATACGCATCTCTAGAAAGCAAAGCAATATAAGTGAAATCAACACTAACCACAAGCTGAACACATGATCACATCCATGGCAACAATCATGACCTCACTTCTGGCTTATGATGTCACTTCCAGTGGGCGGACCCCGACAAGTGCCTATCAAAAGTGAGTACCTGTTCCTAAATCATTTGGATGACACCACTGCCCAAGGCCCTGCTAGAACTTTGATGTCAAAATTGGCAGCCCTAGGGGAGAGTGGACAATGGGCCCCCCTGCCTTCCCTAGACAGAGGTCCTGTCCTGATCACTGTTCAAATGTGTCTCTGCAGATGATAGCAGGTGCACCCCAATGCAGGGAAAAGGATACAAACAGAGCTATCAGGATTTCATCCAGTCATTTTTCTGATGGGATAGTAAAATGCACCTCTTCAATTTGAGAGGGAGGGTTTATATGGTAATTTTTCTTTCTTCACCTTTCCGAGCTTTTTCAGCTTTTCTTTAATTAATAACAAGCTGAAATTCCATCAGCTGCCTGGCTCCTTGCAGACAAGCTCTAATTATTTACAAATCTGTCATAGCACACAGGGCTTCCAAACTTCTAAAAATTAAAAAAAAACCTCATTACCCAGCTCCAAATTCTTCAAGTTACTTTCCCATCCATCTGAATTATAGTTATAAGGAGTTCCTAATGAGAATCTAATCTCATCCCTTAGATCGCTAAAAAAGCACATCGGAGAGAGGCTGTGACAAAATTATTCAAATCCAGTCTGATTATCTTCTGATTACTTTTCCTAAGCACAGCTCACCCACAGGCTTAATGAGTTTTTTGATTGAAAAATAAACACCCAAATGAATTATAGAAATAACCAACAGATCAAAGCACACTCTGATGCTTACTATTAAAACGTATAGTTGCAAGAACAGTTGAAATTCCTAACAGTGAACGGAGTCCTAGATCCTGCAGGAATTAAAAATGAGAACATTTAAAAGATAGTACCGTCTAGGGAGCAAGACTGGCGTTTTCTGAAAGCTGGAGAATTGCCGTTAAATGCCTTTGTTTCCTTGGAGAGAGCTTCTCTTAAAGCACGATATCACACTTTCCTAATTTCCTAACTTTTAATGGCCAGAGCTGGTGTTTCTTATTCCTTAAAGGGCCCTGCCTGATATTTCTTAGGCTGAAATCCTGTACATACTTGCCTAGGTGTAAATTCCACTAATCTCAGTGGGCTAATTTTGAGTAGACATGCCTAGGATTGGCATGCCTAGGACTGGTTATTCTACGGCCAGTTCACCAGCCTTCATCATGTTTACTGACAAGTAAAACAACAACACGAAACTGGAAATATATTGATGAAGTCAGTATATCAGGCAAAGTATATTGTTAACTAATATAGGATCTAAAATTTGGGGGTGTACTTTCATTTCATGTTTCTACCCTGCATTTCCTTTCTGAGGAAAACAGAAAGTGGCTAACCAAAAAGACCCAAATGCAGCTGATATAGTCATATCAGAATGGTTAGGATAGGGGTGTCAAACGTAAGGCCCAAGGGCTGGATGCAGCCTGCAGAAGCTTTTTATTTGGTTCTTAGGCTTTCCTAGCAACACCATCAGTTGCTGAGTGGTGCTGTAGTGTCATTGGCAGTCTGCAGGATAATTGGGTTCTCCCATATCTTATCAATATGATCAAGCTTTGTGAATTTTCTCTTCTGTTTGCATCTAATGAGTTCCTAAGTGAGAAAAAAGTGCTTATTTTGTGTCATGACCCAATTAATGACATCACTTCCTGCTTCATTACATCACTTCTGGCCATCTGTAGGCATCATAAATGCTGTTTGGCCCAGTATATGAAATTTATATACTGACACGCCGGGGTTAGGATAATAAAAATATCAAATAATAAACAGGACAATTCAGTTCATACTGGGAACCATTTAGTTACAATATTTTATTTTCTCATAGAATCATAGAGTTGGAAGCACCAACAAGGTCATCTTGTCCAACCTCCTACTTATAGCAGGAAATTCTCCTGAACTGTCTCTGCTGTGGAACACAGGCAAGGAGACTTTCCTCTTTGGCTATCCTTTCAGCTTACCTGCTTTGGGGCAGAAGATTGGGGTGAGCCTAGCTCTTCCCAGTTCACTGTCCTTCTGTCCCAAAAGTTACTTCTTTCAGCCAGCAATCTGCCTTGCTGACTTTCCCCATTTTCAATCCCTGAGTAAAAGGTTTCTAGTCCTCATGGGCAGAAAAGGCCATGGACACCCAGAATCATCAAAGCCATCATTGTGGTACCCATTTTGCATATTTCCTGGCAATTTCATTTGTTTTATGGCCTGGCCACAGAAATATTTGTGGGCCCATCGTTTGAAGAAACTGAGAATGACGCAGGACAGTTGCAATCCCTACTTATTGTTCAGGATGAATAACCAAGAAACAATAAGTAAAGCCAGAGCTTCCTAAGAGGAAATATCACTATACAACGCAAGTAGAGGCATCTATGCTTCTTTAAAGAGGAGTGTGTCCTTCTGTTGACCTCACTCTTAGCTCCTCTTTCATATGAGTAAAATAATTGAAGTAAGACTTTATTAGAATCTGGATGAAGATCAAATGAGAAACATCCATATTTATAAGCAGGGCCAGCTTTAAGCCAATGTGACCAATGTCATCACATCGGCCCCGCACTAGCAGGGTGAGCATATTGCCTGTGGCTGCAGCTGGGATCTCTATGGGCTTTATGTCAGTTGGGGGGGGGGAGCAGAGCAGCTCTACCTGGGTCTCTCCCACCTGCCTCTGCCTCTGAACAGCCCAAAATGGGCCACCTGGAAGCAGTTGGCGGTGATGTTATGATATCACCACCAACTACTTCCACATGCCATGCTTTGCACGTGGCACGAACAGAGCTCTTCTTGGTGAGTGGGGGGGCACAGGGAGGGTTGGGGCCCCCGCAGGAATGCTGCACATTGGGCCCCGCCGCTGCTAGAGCTGGCTCTGTTTATAATCACATCATTCCTGTGATGTATGAATGGATAGACTCTTGCCTGTCCACCAAAGAAGCATGCATGCTGTCCTTAAATATGGCTTCGGTAAGTGTAACCAGGGCTGCAGCCAGACTTCCTTGCTAGTGGGGATAGCCTCATTTCTACATGGGACTGGAAAAGGAAGAAGGGGCTGGAGAGGAAGAGTGGTGGGCTAGAGCAGGGGCTCTCAAATTTCCTTTCCCCCCCCCCACAAGCCACCTGTTCTGCAGTGGAGGGTGCCACAACCCACTTTCTCCTCTGGTACTGGGCCTCTGGAAGAAAACGGAAGTCACTTTCACGAACCAGAGGTGACTTTCCAGCTGCTTCTGGAGGTCTGTGAAGGCCTATGGCGGATCCACTATTGGAGACACTGGGCTAGAGTGATGGAGTTAATTTTTAATCCAGAGAGTTGGAGGAGGAGCAGCAGTGGGTGGATGGAGGTAGGTGCCTCACCCATCTGCTGCCTGAGGCGATTGTCTCAGCCAGCCCCATGGATGGCCGGCTCTGTCAATAGATCTACATCCAGTCGCTTTGCAGCCCATCGTGTTCACGGACGTGCTCTCTGAAAGTCTGCCGTGGAACTTCAGATAACAGCCAGAACACAAGGCACATTAATCAGAGGCAAAAAATGAACATGGCTTGGTGCTTTCTTTATTTGCCTCTGTCAGCTATTTTTCATAAAGCATTGGCTCCATCACTGGCCTTCTGCCCAGGACTGCACTCACACACTGCCTTGAATTCACAAAGACCTTCCTGAGATTCAGAGATCAGGGCCTGGGCTGGCATTTCATTTGGACTGTTAGCTGTTATGTGCAGGACGGGGATGGGCAGAGAGGCTGGGGCAGGGCCATATTAACCCCTGACTGGACCCCTAGGCTTTCAGGTATTTTGGGACCCCTACTGTCACTCTGAATGGAAGCCCTGGCCCTGATGGATGCGCAGGCGGGCAAGGTTCTAATTCCCCCTTTTGCAAAAAAAGGCCTGCAACGCAGTCAATGCATCCCTATTCTTTATCTATTGTCTTGTTACAAAACATACACACACAGACAGACACACACACAGACACACACTCATTTTTGCAGCCAACCCCCTGCCTTTGGCAATCCAACCGCAGGTGGACTTCACCTCACAAATGGGCCCAGGCTTGCATGGATACTCCCAAGCAGTAATGTCATTCAAATGATTTAGGAACAGGAACTCACTTTTGATTGGCACTTGTCGGGAACCCGGAACGAGCCACGGAGCCCGTTAGGATCCGGAATGCCCGTTCTGGTCCGTTCCCCCTGAATGACATCACTGCCTTCGCCCCCCTAGGAATCTGGAGTCGCTCCCTTTAACCCTCTGAGTGCTGGCCAACCAAGAAGAAAAGCTCTTTGCAGAGGAATTGGGAGGGGGGAGGAGGGAGAGTGAAGTGGGTGGAGTCAGCCCTAATTTTAACTAGTGGAACTGAGTTCCCCCACATTCCCCTTGCATGACATCACTGCTCCTAAGCCTTTGCAAGGTCGGGCTTGCTGTAGTCTCCTGCTGGCTGGAGGGTTGGTTGGCCAGATGGGGAGTCCTCAGGGGCTGGATCTGGAGACCCATGCATTAGGCTGATGCCCAGACATGCCATCTTGATGGCCCCTGGCCCCTGTGGGACCCCTAGGCTTCAGCCTACCCAGTCTAATGGATAACGCAGCCCTGGGCTGGGGAGTAAGTGGTTGGGCACCACATTGTACACTGGTGTGATTTCCTTCTCTTGGAGGAAAGAAAGACGTGGCTGTCTTTTAACCCAGCTGTAAAGTCAAGCGCTTTCTTAGCCAGGATCGCAGGTGTTAATGATACTGAAGTCTGATGCGATTGTGGCCAGAAACCAATTGGGCCTTCTTTAGTCACATTTCTTGAGGTTTGCCATTTAAAAGCAATCTTGAGCTGGATGTGTTCAATTTTCCTCCGCAAGCAAAAGGAAGTCGGAACAAGCCTGTCGGTTCAGAATACATTTCCAGGCAGGCGGCAACAGACAGGAAATCATTCCTTTAATCAATTTTATTCAAATAGACTATGAATAAATTCCGTGCCTTCATTGTCTTGTGTGATGAAAAAGGCTGATAGCAAAAAACGCAATGACAATAGAGAAACAGTCGAGGCTGTGAATGGGTTTTCTATCTTGGACTGATTAGACTTGGACGATGTGTGTATAAATGTGCGGCTGCTTCTGTCAGGTTGTGTGGAGCTATTTGGACGCTGCTGTAGTTTACACAGCCCAGAAGCAGGTGCTGTGCCATTAAACAGCAAGGACATTTAATTTCATACAACAGTTATTTTATACCATCTTTGTGAAATCCTTTTACACACACACACACACACACACACACACACACACACACACACACACA
>JAJKFI010000001.1:51680953-51693490 GCA_029204185.1 Lerista edwardsae | reverse complement strand
TATTATTATTATTATTATTATTATTATTATTATTATTATTATTATTATTATTATTAAATTAGGTTGGTTGAATTCTCCATAGGAAAAGGGATCTTCTGCTGATTGCTCTGATTGCTAGAGCCAACCTCCTTTTCCAACAGGCCCAATTGTCCCAGTGTATTTTAGGGTCAAATCCTCCCCAATTTTCCAGCCCTGATGTAGCTGTCCCAATGGGGTGTGTGCTGCATTCTGTGGTGGAGGGGAAGTCAAGGAGGCCTCCTCAAGGTAAAGGAACATTTATTAGCTTATTTTTAGGCTGCATTGCAGCTGCATCAGCACAAGAAAAATGGATAGGATTGGGCTCTCAGGTTCTTCCATGACCATGTTTCATGTTGCTATGCTTCTTGGTGGCCTTGCGCATGATGCAGCTGCCACCATAGTCCTGAAAACTCCCAAGTCACCGGACACAGAATCAAGCTGTTTATAGGTGATGATAATCACGTTTCTCCCTCCCCCAACCTTTTATTAGTGAGGTCCAGGTGCCAGAGGGGTGCTCCATTATACAGAAGAGAACTACCCACTTTGCCTTGTTGCTTTCCTTGGGCAGACCCTTGCCAGGGGTCACGCCTGTGTGCCGATTATTGCTTTTGTAAAATCTACCAGTTTGATTATATGCATTATTCATTGTGCTTGATCTTCGTTTTTATTATGCCCTAAAGTGTCCTTTGTAGTTTTCAGGAAGCAAGATCACAATCTGGTTTCTTTGTTTCTTGTGTGTGGGTTTATCCGCACATGGTGTGTTCTGGGCCTATGTTGTCAGCCCTGATATTTCAGCACAAGCTGCCTGAATCCTTTAAGGTTCCTTCCTTAAGGCACATGGAAAGGTTAAGCTTAACAAACTTTCTCTAATCACAGCTCCCTTTTCTGGCCTTGTGATAAGATGAATGAATGAGGCTGAGACACAACGTCCTCTACGCCACCGCAATTCATTATCTGTTGGTCTTTGTGCCTGTATTTTTGTGCTTATTTTGTGAGGTTCAAACATATGTTCCAACAACTTTTAGATGAAAAGGAGGACACTTCTGCATTTGTAATGCTTTGTTCTACACCAAGGATTGCACCAAGCTGGCGGACTTCGCAGGTAAAATATATTTAATAACTGAATACCTCTTCCTCATCACTAATGGCTGAAGGCTGTTGTGGTGAACCTGGCTAATATTGTTCGTGACTGCTAATGTTTGGGCAGCTTGCCATGAGTGGTTTTCATTTTAAAAGTGGAAAACCCTATTAAGGGATACAAGTAAAGTCTAGCAAGTAAAGTCAGTCCAGTGGCATCCATGTGCATGTTGCATTTCTGATGTTTAATCCTGCCTGCCACACACAGCAAGCAAGTTTCTGTAGTTCATCTAGTCTGCTTTCTTCCTCTAGGATTCTCAGGGCGCAATCCTAAACTGAGTTGGGCCGGCATAAGCTAAGCCAGCAAAGTTTAGCCAGTACACGGGACACCGTAAAGTATGTTTGGACCACTCTCAGAGTCAGAGAGGCCAGCACACAGACGTGCTCCATCCTCCTTGACTCAGAGAGTGGTCCAAACATGATTTATGGTGGCCCTTGTGCTGGCCAAACTTTGCTGCCTTAGTTTATGCCGGCCTAACTCCAGTTTAGGATTGCACTCTCAGTTAACTAAGAATGGGTTTTATTACCTGGCAGAGGTGTGATTACTCAACTCTTGTGCATTATATAATTTGACTTACCCAGGCAGCTCTAATTAGCCCAAGGGTCCAAAGTTATTTGATCTAGTTACTGAAGTAGGATGCTTGAACTTTTGAAAGAGGTCTCTCTCTTCTTTGTCTGACCCTCTTGCACAAATTTGTTCACTGCTTTCTTTTTAGCAGAAGCTGATTACAAAGGTACCATTGCGTACATTCAGAGCACAATCCTAAACTGGAGTTAGGCCGGCATAAACTAAGCCAGCAAAGTTTGGCTGGCACAAGAGCCACCATAAAGCACATTTGGACCACTCTTAGAGTCAGGGAGGATGGTGCACGTCTGTGTGCTGGTCTCTCTGACTCCAAAGGTAGTCCAAACATACTTTACAGTGTACAAACTTTGCTGGCTTAGTTTATGCTGGCCTAACTCAGTTAAGGATTGTGCCTTCATTTTGTAGGGGAAACCCCAATAAAAATCCTAGGCTGCAATTTCAGAGACAGTAAATATATACGGTATGTATGGGAATAATTTGGGGGTGGTTAGGGCTGGAGTCAGCAGTGTGCCCCAGTAGCTTCCCAAGGATGACATGCGGTGATGAAGATCTTGATTAGCAATTGCTAAGAGGCAACACCGTTGTCTCCTTTCTGCTTCAGATATCGACTTGGATCACACTCGCTCTGAGACTTGAGCCTGACAACTGCAAGAGAGCTTGTTTTGTGCACTGCAAATCCCCTTTCGTGGCAGCAGTGAGCATCGCCTATGCTTACTGATGTGTAGATCTGAGAAGCTTGGGACGGTGTAAACCTAGGAGTTGCATTGAAGGATTCTTTGTGTGCTGCTGTGTGTTGAACCCTGACTATTGAACTCAGACGCCACACCTGCGCTGGCAGCTAAACAGCTTTATTCACAGGGTTCAACACACTGGCTTGACTCATGCCTGCTGCAGGGGTTGCCCAGGCCACGGGAAGACAGGATGCGGGAGTTAGGAAGCTGGGTTTGCTTAAGGCGACAGTGCACGCTTAGTTCACTGGGCCTGAATGCAACACACCATGTACTACAGCATTTTGTTCTTGCATCAGGAATCACCTGAGGCAACTGCTGTAAGTGTTCTGCTCTTCAGTTTTTGCAGGCAGTGACTTGTTTTGGCTTTGCATCTTGAATGTCAGATTGAGATGCAAATGTTACCCTTGCTGACTTTGTTTTCTATGTTAATGCTGTGCACAGAAAACAGTGCCATCGATTGCAATCTTTGGAATTCAGAACCACTCCTAAAGTCAGGCACAAAATGTACTGCATTGAGAAGAAGGGAGGAATCAAACCCTTTTGCCCCGAATTCAAATCAGACTCCCCCAAGGCTACTGGTAGCCACAAGGGGAATACTATACTGTGCTTGTGATTGTTCACTTCCACAGCTAACAACAGTTTTATAGGGAGGGTGGTGGTGAAATTTAAGTGAGGAATCTGCAGGCATGTAGGGCTAAATCCCCTACTCGCATGCACCACAACACTGATCTCTCTCTCTCTCTCTCTCTCTCTCTCTCTCTCTCTCTCTCTCACACACACACACACACACACACACACACACACACACACACAGAGTGTGAATTCCCATCATGGAATTCCTGCACCAAATCTTGTTTGGCTCTAGGATGGTGATCCATAAGTGGGGTTGCTAGATACAAACTGGGACAAAGTGCCTCTACCTTTAACCATTGTATAGAAAAGGGAATTTTGGCAGGTTCAGCTCATCATGGGAAAGTTACAAAAGATGCACCTGCCAAAATTCCCTTTTTATACAATGGTTAAAGGTAGAGGCACTCTGTCCCAGTTTGTATCTGGTAACCCGATCCATAAGCATAATGTTGCATACATCTCCTTAGCTTTAAAATCTTGTATTGAAATGGTCTTTAAATGAATAACTCTTCTTAGCCATCACTTTATTTGTGCTCTGGTAGTTAGCGTATCACTGATATCACCATTTTCTCTATGGTGCTGCTATTTCAAATGCATATATACCATGCCTGTATCCTAGCTGGAGGGATACTGGTGAGATCCAATCCTACATAGATTATATAAAGTAGGGATCCATCCAGTGGTGGCATCTAAATGATTTAAGAACAGGAACTCACTTTTGATTGGCACGTGCCAGGATCCGCCCATCAGAAGTGATGTCATAAGCTGGAGGCTGGCAGAGCCCAGGTCTACCCGTGGCTGGTTCCTACCCAGCAACGACGTCAGCGACGAGTGGGCAGAGCCAGCTGGTTCTGTACAGCGCCTGGCGCCTACAGAACAGAAAGCGAAGAATTCCCCCCACCCCAACTGCAGCTCCAATAGAGATGGGGACAGTTTCCCAAAGAAGCCTCACACCCAGAGTGCCAGTGAAATGCTCTGGACTGGAGAGACAGCGGCGAAAGCCTTTCCTTGGTCTTCACGGCCAGGTGAGGTGGAGTTATTCAAAATTTCCAGGGAAGTTGAAAATTGGCATGGGGGCAGCAGCCTCGAAGCCGAGGCTGGCTGAGCAGAATGAGGCAGGAACCTGTGGAAGGGGCTGAGGGGCGGCACCACTCCGGCAACCCTTCGGCGCTTCCCCACACCAAAGCCCGCTTACGCCTGGCACGTCAGGAGGGCAGCTTCAAAAAGTCCCGGCTCCCCTCCGGGGCCCCCCTCGATTCGCCACTGCACCCCTAGGACGCCCCTTCTCCCAGTGGGTTGCAGACTCACCAGAGCGGCTGCTGACTCCACATGTGTGGCTGGAGGGAGCGAGGAACCCCTGCGAGGAAAGGCTGTGCAGGATGGGACTTCCCCACTGCAGCCCTTCCCCCTTCCCCCCTCTAGGAATCCGGAGTCGCTCCCTTTAACCCTCTGAGTGCCGGCCAACCAAGAAGAAAAGCTCTTTGCAGAGGAATCGGGAGGGGGAAGGAGGGGGAAAGCAACGTGGAGTGAAGTGGGCGGAGTCAGCCCTAATTTTAACAAGTGGAACTGAGTTCCCCCGTGTTCCCCCTACATGACATCACTGGATCCATCCGATGCAGGGAGCAAAAGTGCACTGACAAACCGTGCCTCATACCACTTGCGATCCTGGGGGTTCGCTTGCCCAGGGGCAAACCCCCAATCAGCCACCCCCTATTCCAGAAGCAATTGTGGTGATGCCATTGCATCACTTTAATTACTCCCTCATCAGCGGAGGCTTTAAAAAAGAGGGAAAGGAGGTAGCAGCCCACAGCAGCGTGATGCAGCTGTTAGAGCTGTGCTGCACTGCTGAAAGCGGTGCCCGTCCTTTCTGAGCAGAGGAGCCGGGCGCCTCTTGGAGCTGTGCAAAGTGGCTCCCTGGAGCTGCATCGAACCGTTCCAAGCAGCACCTGGTTCCTCCAATCAGAAGGGACTTGGATCCACTTGGATCCTCCAATCCACTTGGAACTGCAGAAAGTCGTCCCTGGAGCCACCTTGATCTATTCCAAGCATCCCCTGGCTGCCCAGCCAACTGAATGGAGCCGGCAGCTACTGCTGGCACTGTTGGCTTTTAGGAGGGGAGGTGGGCAGCCTGGCTGCTGCCTGAAAGCCAAACAGAACTGGCAGCAAACCTGCTCTGTTTGGCTTTAAAGAGTGGAAGGAATCCTGAACCCCTACTGATCCCTGAATCGGGAATCCTGATCCCTGAATCGGGATCTCCTGGGGAAGAGCGGGGGCTGGGCAGGGATCAATATGACTTAGGAAGTCCCCGGGGATAAAGTTGGTTCTTACCAGAAGCCAGTCACTTGCTAAGGGCGCATGCCCATCACATGGCCTGACTGGTTTGGCTGACCTTCAAACTCTCAGTACCAATGTGTGTTATCATGTCCTGGGTGGGGAGAATTAGAATGTGGTGATCTAGTGGGTTCCTGGCCCTGGAGCCCAAGATACCCACCTGGTGCTTCTTCCACTGCCACAGTTCCTAGCTTGCCAGAGCCAGAGTTTTGAAGGCTACAGTGAGAAGGGCCCTTTGTATTTAACACAGAGTCTACCATTTTGAGTGCCTCACACAAAACCCTTCCTATTGGACAAACATTTCTAGAAAAGGGGGGAGGGGAGAAAATGCAGGCAGTGAAGGCCCACATGGAAGTGCTCTGAATTTGGACAATAATATGTTAATTTGTACAGAAATCTAACCCTAATTACTTATGAGCGCGAAGCGTTTATTGCTGTCAGCTTTAATCACTTTTCAACTTCCAGCTGTTAAAGACCTTCTGGCAAGTCTCCAGGCAATTCCTCTGCAGTGCTTCTCTCGGAATTAAATCTCGGTTCTGCTCTCAGGCTGCTGTTATAAAATCAGCACGTTTGTACTGAACTTCTGAACAGTTACGAAATACAAGGCAACGGTATTCTGCTTGGCTGACCTACCTTCTCGTTTGAACATTGCCGTGACATTTATAGCAGATTTTTTAAAAAGTATTTCAGTTGTAAATTAGAAACCTGGAGTGTTTGATAATGTTTGATAAAGATCCAAATGTGACTCTATTTTCTTTCATCATGAAGGTATTTTAAAAGGCAAGATTTTCTAACATTATTTTATTACAGTAAGTCAGCCATGTTCAACCTTTTTCATCCTATGGCACACTGACCAGGCACTAAAATTGTCAAGGCCCACCATCCGTTTTTGGACAATTGACAAGGCACCCCGAACACTGCACTGCCGTCTGGGGGATCCCATCCGCCAATGATCTACTAATAAATGACCTTTCCTCGTTTGTGGTACACCGACGTGCCACGGCAAATGGGTTGAAAATGGCTGCAGTGAGTATTCCAGCAGGGTGGTGGAACTAGGTACACCATCCTGAGTTTCGTGGAGGAAGGGTGGCATAAAAATGTGAAAAATAAAATACAAGGGGAACCCCCCCGATACAGAAATCAGTGGATATTGGGGTCCACATTAAAAGGGCTTTAACAAAAAAAAAGTGTGCAAAAAAATAGCATTTGCAATCTTCGTGTGGTCAAACCTCACCGTTTTCTCGGTTCTACAGCTATATTCTCACCCTAAAAGACCCACATTCGAGTTGTGCAGAGATTCCTTGCTCCTGCCAGCATCACTCCAAAATGCCCTCAGAGGCACAGAGAGAGCTGAGAGGGGGCTGAAGGTGGCTTGGTGGGGGTCTGGAGTACCATCGGGGTCATCCAGATGGAGCTCTGCCCAGGGTTCAACCCATCAGAGGGGCCCATCTAGCTTGGCCTGGTTTTTCTCAGCTCTTGGTGGCACTGATTGAAGCCAATGCACCATCTGGGAAGAAGAGGGGGTCCTGTGGTTTGACCCATGTCAAACCGCATGGTTTTCCCAAGCCGGGGCGGGGGGAGGGTGTCCTCCTGTCTGGATTTGGGCAGAGGCCAGAACAACCACCTTTGCAATTCAATCTGTGTTTATTTATCCAAAAAGGTGGATCAGAGAGCAGGGAGGGGGTAACTTCCTGGGTGATACAGTAATTAAACAAGTCCACAAGGCTGTGTCTACATCTGCACAATGCTTTGATTAAAAAATGCAGCAGCAACACTGTTGAGACCTGGAGCGCCATCCTTTTTAGAGCTGCGCTTGTGATTTATTATTTCCTGGTAGGCGTGGGTCCCTTTTCATTGTCTTCAGATATGAAGACTCTGCTTACTGTTATCTAAGGTTCCTTTGTTTGATGTAACTGCTAGCAAAACAGAAAATCTTCTTCTTATCTCTTCTACTTCTTTTGCATACATAATAGAAAAGGAATCATTTTTTTTCTGCGTTTTTGCTAATTGAAATGCCAACAGTTTACCTGATTTTGCAACTTTCTCAAAATACTTTTGTTCCAAGTAAGCTACGGACTTTTTGACAGGGTCCATTAAATGTAGTTCCTTGCATGCCATCAATAGGTGATGGAAAGTACTCTTCGCATGGTGCAGATTTCATTTCTTCTCCAGGTCTCCTACTTGTGTTCCCAAAATGCCTCCAACCCCTCTTTGTTTCCTGTTCTGAAGACGTGGCATGCTCAAAGACCTCTCTAGTCACTGACTAGAATGCATCTTGCAGGATACTTGTATTATCCACAGTTCAGATCCTATGGAAGACAGACTTTTTAATAGCTCTTGCAATATTTTTGGGGTTATTTGAATAAAGAGAATTTACACACCAAACTTTTCTTCTGATCTTGGTCAGTATATCAACTTAGAGGAATGAGCCCTTGAAATGAGCTAACCCCAGCTGTTGGAGTGGGTTGCAATAGTTTGAAAACATACGCATATAAATGGGAAAATGGATCGTAACAATTTCCCAGATAAATATGAGGTATATCAGCGTGCGAGCCTATGCATGCTTATTCAGAAATGTGTGCCATGGTTAAGTCTGAATAGGATTGTAGCTTTAATTCAGCATAAGCTGCATACTATCTCTCGGGCAGTCGTTGGGAAAGACTGTCTCCTATTAATATAGTCAGTCCTTGGCATCCATGGGGATTCTGTTCCTGGAAACTCCATGGATGCAGAAAAATTCAGTTAATTGAATCCATGGGTGTGGACCATCACCTGCATTCAGGAGGTGGTTCCAGCCTCAGACCAGTGATGTCATGCAGGGGGTACGCAGGGGTACGCGAGTACCGGTTTCTAGGATTGCGGCTGGCCCCGCCCATTCACCCGCCCACTTGTTGACTCCACCCCCTGCAACGTTTGAATTTCCTGCATGTTTGAGTTGCCTGCATGTTCTCAGAGCCAGGCAGGCAGGCAGGCAGCAAGCGGAGCCTTGCCTTGCCACTGAAAAATGAGCTGCTCAGGGGTTGCTCTCGAATACTTTTGGAACTGTTGGGTCACTTTAACATGATGCCAAGCCTCCTTAACATGTTCTGGGGGTGCTGTGGAATACTGTTGCAACTGTTGGGTCAGTTTAAAATTGTCTGAGGCCTCAAAAAGGGCTTTTTTCATGTCACTTCCTGCCATGACATCACTTCTGGCTTATGATGTCACTTCCGGTGGGCGGGTCCCGACACGTGCCAATCAAAAGTGAGTACCTGTTATTAAATCATTTAGACAACACCACTGCCTCAGACTACCTCCTGGACATGACCGGAAGAGTTCCAGTTGTGTCCAGGAGGTAAAGATTGGCTCCCTGATTGGGACCTGCAGATAAGGAGGACCTAACTGTATGCTCCTAGACAAATTTCTCAGTTTGTCATCTATAGAGCCTGATGCTTTTTCTCAGCTAAGATCCTTTGGAAAAAATGTCAAAATTTCAAAAGTAGGAATAAGTGGTAGGAGAAGAAAATGCACCAATGAAGACATTTAAAGTACATTTGCTGTTGTATTGTTTAAGGAGAGCATGGCAGGGTGTCATGATGAGCTCTTATACTTCAACATTCACATGATGCCACTGCTGTCTCCCTGCATGGTAGCTCAGTGGAAAAGCACCAGGTGTGTACGCGGAAAGACCCTGACTCAGTTCCTGGTATGTTTAAATAGATCAGAGAAAGACCCTTCTCTGGAACTCTGGAGAGATGGTACCAGCCTGCAGACAATACAGATCTATATGAACCAAGGATCTGACTCAGCCCAATCCTAACCTCTGCCCTGCTATAGCATGCACCCATGCCAAGAAGGAGTGTGCTGCATGCTGTAGGGTGGTGGCAGCCAGCAGGAGATAAGTAAAACTGTGTTTTACTTACTATACCCCTGGTTGGCTGCCTGATTGCCTATGGGTCTTCTCAGATGTATGTATGTATGTATTTATTTATTTAAAATTTAATTTTATTTTATTAAGAAAGAAGTTTAATTTCTGCCCGAAGGCACTCAAGACAGCTTACAGCAATTAAAATATAGTAAAATCATTGTGTGATTTTAAAAACAATAGTTAAAACAATATTAAAAACAATAGTTAAAACAATATTAAAACAATTAAAATTTAAAACTACCAAACTCCGTGGATCATCATAAAATATACAAAAAGAGTGTAAAAAGAGAATGTAAAAACCAGCCAGCCTGTCAACAAATAAAAGCCTGCTGAAACAGAAAGGTCTTCAGTCCTCGCCGAAATACTGCCAAAGGGGGAGCAGTTCTCAACTCTAAGGGGAGGGTATTCCAAAGTTGGGGGGCCACCACCGAGAAGGCCCTATTCCTGGCCGCCATCCCTCTCACCTCTCCTGGTGGCGGCACAGTCAAAAGTGCCCCCCCCCGATGCAGATGTACTGCAGCATTTTGCTGGTGTAAGTCCAAGGAGAGAAAAGGATAGGATTGAAAGGGGGGATGGGATTGAAAAGGGGGATAGGATCCTGGTGCATGCTGGTGCTGCCGAGATCCATCCCCTCCTTCTCCCTCCCTTCCATCTTTTCCCCCTACTTTCCCATGACACTCCACGGCCGACTTACCGGAGTCGTTGCTCCGGTGGGGAAGGGCTAAAACTGGCCTGGCAGCGGTTCACAGTGTCATAGGGCCTTTTACGACACACTCGTTCCGCTGTCATAAAAGGCCCAAAGGATTGGGGCATCAGTATAAAGCCGCTATATGCATTAATGGCTAGGGTAGGGGGTAGGCATCCAGATATTTATCTCTCCCCACATTACTCTGAAATAAAGTAATAAAGAACAAAAAAGCAAAAGATTCTGGACCTCCTAGTAGTGCTGGTATTTTTGTAATATTTATTCTCCACCCTGCTGCTGCCAGAAGAAAACAAAGGCGCTTGGATTTTTAAAGATGTATTTCCTTATGGAAGGCTGATGACGTCAGGGCAATGAGTATTGAATGCCTGGATTAAAAAAACATCAGTTGGAACGCCAGCTTTTCATAAAGTGACACTTTTTTTAAAAAATGTGATTGGTTAGAAGAACAGTTCTGGCAGGGGTCCTCTGACTGTATATGTGAGGATTTGGAGCCTGCATGCCATTTCAGCCCAGTGGGAATATTCCATTGCTCTTAATAGATATTGGACCAGTCCTTTCACATGCATGCCGGATTCAGGGAAGGCCACACACACAGCACCACACAATGTCCTGGGAGTTCGCAGGTGCATTTCATGCCAGGTCTGATTTTATGTGCTAAAAAAAAGAACAGAACAGGGAGGTAAAGAGCCACTTCTTCATCCACAGAAACATGAGTGGCCAGACATATGCGCCAACATCTCTGTTCATTGGAGATCCCCTTTAGTTCTCGAAGCTTATCCCTGGGCTGCCTGTAGTTGGTCCTCCCCCCCCCCCCGCAGCATGCCTGTTTAAAACGTTAATAAAAGACCACAGGAACAGCTCTGTAGGACAGTCATTCTGTTTCCCACCTTGGCTAGCACAGCTGCCTCTGAGACGTTCACAAGCAGGAGAGCTGGGCTTGCTTCTGCCATTGCCCCCCCCCCACAACAGCTATTGAGAACGCAGGACTAACCTGCACTGGAACAGGCAGGCTGGTAGGTCTGCGCTGTATCCAGCATGGATTAGGAGCAGGCTGGGGCGGAACTCAGGGCGCAACCCTAAACTGAGTTAGATTGGCATCAACTAAGCCAGCAAAGTTTGGCCAGCACAAGGGACACCGTAAAGTATGTTTGAACATAAGAACATAAGAACAGCCCTGCTGGATCAGGCCAAAGCTCATCTAGTCCAGCTTCCTGTATCTCACAGCGGCCCACCAGGTGCCCCAGGGAGGCATGAAACAGCAAGATGCTTGCATCCTGTTGCCACTCCCTTGCACGCAGTACTCTGAAGTAGCCTACTACTAATGTAAGAAGGTTGCACAATCCTTCAGGGCCAGTGATGTCATTCAGGGGGAACGGACCAGAACGGGCGTTCCGGATCCTAATGGGCTCCGTGGCTGGTTCCGGGTTCCCGACAAGTGCCAATCAAAAGTGAGTTCCTGTTCCTAAATCATTTGAATGACACCACTGATCAGGGCCTATAGCCCACGATGGACTTTTCTTCCAGAAATCCATCCAAACCCCTCTTAAAGGTATCTAGATCAGATGCCATCACCACCTCCTGTGGCAAAGAGTTCCACAGATTAACTACCCGCTGGGTAAAAAAGTATTTCCTTTAATCCATTCTCACTTTCCCAACCCTCAGTTTTAGCGGATGCCCCCTGGTTCTGGTGTTTTGAGAGAGGGAAAAGAAAATCCCTCTATTGCCTCTATCCCTTCCGTGCATAATTTTGTATGTCTCAATCATGTCCCCCCTCAGGCGCCTTTTTTCTAGGCTGAAGAGCCCCAAACGCTGCAGTCTTTCTTCATAAGGGAGGTGCCCCAGCCCCGTAATCATTTTTGTCGCTCTCAGAGTCAGAGAGGCCAGCATGCAGATTTGCGCCATCCTCCCTGACTCAGAGATGTCCAAAAACGCTTTATGGTGTCCCTTGTGCTGGCCAAACTTTGCTGGTTTAGCTTATGCCGGCCTAACCCCAGTTTAGGATTCTGCTCTCAGAGTAAGGTTGATTTTATTTGCCTTATCTCAAGTGGGGTGCCAGCCAGCCCAATGAGGCTACTCGGATCTGCACCCGTTATTTTACAGGTGCAAATCCAAGCAGCCTATATAATGCCAATTGGCCTGGGCCAGGGGTTAGGATCTGGCCTAGATTGTGCAGACCAGTCCCACTCCCCTCCCAGGCCTGATCTGCCTCCCAGACTGCCCTCCTCCACCTTCCCCCTGCCCAGAACTGCCTGTGTAAAGCCCTCCCTCTTCCCTCTCTCAACCCTTGCGCCGGCCTGCCCAGGCTGGTTCAACCCTCCCTGCTCTGGGTCCTGCTGAGTCCGGCTGAGCACTTCTGTGCGCTGGCTCAGCTTCCTTTCAAGTAGCCGCAAACATGCTTTACAGCAAGTTTGTGACACTTGGGAGCAGGCACAAGGGACCTGTGGTGTGTGTGTGTGTGTGTGTGTGTGTGTGTGTGTGTGTGTGTGTGTGT
>JAJKFI010000001.1:51597458-51679331 GCA_029204185.1 Lerista edwardsae | reverse complement strand
CTCTCTCTCTCTCTCTCTCTCTCTCTCTCTCTCTCTCTCTCTCTCTCAAATTATCTATGCAGCCAGATCCTATGCATATTCACTCAAATACAAGTCCCATTCTGGTCTGTGGAGCCCACTCCCAAGTTGCCAGCATTGGATTGCAGCCCAAGTCCAACTACAGGAAGATTTAAAATAAATTGCAAACCTAATGACAGATGTTGTAATTGCGGGGCTAACACTTTCAAATAGACCTGATTGCTTATTCTTCCTCCTATAGAGAACTATTATAAAAACAATAAGATCCAGTAGGAGTTGCATACCCTCACCACACATGAAGCATTAAAAATGTAATGCAAAAGAAACTGGCCAAGGATGGGATTGTCAGAAGCATTCACCACAGTGAGGTGTGCTCAAGGTTGATACCAGTGAAATAAAACACGGCTTCTGGGATTCCTTCTCAGCTGGGTCTTACATAAGCTTGTTAAGCAAGCAAACCACAAATGTGCAGTCAGAGATAGCTGTAGCACTAACTTTTTACACTGAGGCACAGTATGACTTTCAATTTCCTTTTGCCAGGTTGTGTCATTTTACGATTTTCTTGGGCCTCTGTGTTTTTATTGGCAGATGGGTGCAACTCCATCTAGCCGTGTCGCTTCTGCCAAAGAATACATTATGTGCAAAACAAATTCCACGCTGGGGATTGAGATGATGGCTGTAATGTGGGTCCAGGCAGCGGGCCTGGTAACGGGTCTTTCTAGCCGTTGCTGGAATTTGCTGGCTGACCTTGAAAAAGGTGGTTGTTTGCAACCATCCCATGTTGCAAATCCATCCCATTCAACAGTGGGGTTTTGTGAAGGAAAATGCCACAACTTGAAAAGATGTCGTGTGGATCCTACCAGGGATAAGCTCCAGTCACTGAGCCCGAGTCAGGTCATGAGTCAGTGACCCTGCGACTCGACTTGATGTAGCATAGCGCATGCCTGTGACAACTTGACTCGTGGAAAATATTGAGTCATTTTGAGTCGAGTCAAGAATCAAGTCCTTGAGCCATCCAAAAAACTCCAGCCTCCGATCAAATACCTGATCCTAGTCAGTGACCCATCAACTTCTCATCCACCGCTTTCCTTTTGCACTGTCAGCTGTGTTAAATGTAGCTGGTATGGAATCAGGTAGGTGGTTGTACTCAGTGGTGGGATTCAAATAAATTAACAACCGGTTCTATGTCCTTCAGGGCTGCCTTCAGGGCCATCCGCTGCCTTTCTTCCCCCTCCCAACCTAAAATTAGCAACCGGTTCTGCAGAATAGGTGAGAACTGGCTGAATTTCACCACTGGGTGTACCCCTTTTACAGTTTATAATGGGATAGGAGAGTGGTAGATGGTTTGAGTCAAAGTCAAAGGAGCAATCTGATGACCAAGAAAGGCAGTATATAAATACCAAATATTATTACCTGTCTCCTCAGAAGTAAGACCAGTGATGTCATTCAGGGGGAACGGACCAGAACGGGCGTTCTGGATCCTAACGGGCCCCGTGGCTGGTTCTGGGTTCCCGACAAGTGCCAATCAAAAGTGAGTTCCTATTCCTAAATCATTTGAATGACACCACTGAGTAAGACCCATTATAGCTAATGGAGCTTACTCTCAGGAAAGTGTGGATAGGATTGCAGCCTTAGAGATGTGTTGTAAGGATCATTGAAGTCAGGCATATGGAGTATAATATTTAGGGAAAGTGTTACATAATAAATACTAATTATTAACAAATAATAGCGCAAGTATAATATAGTGCCCTTACCATGTCAGTTTAATTTTTTTCTCCCTACTAATTGTCCTTCATTCTCATTCAGAGGTGTTTGCACTTTTTCTTAAGGCCTAGGGACAGAAGAAGAGAGAAGTACGGCCCTTGTTTTGGCCTTAGCAAGCGTATTTTGTTTTGCCTGTCACTTGCTGGGTGGAATTTGCAAAGCTGGGAAGATGTATCATGGCCTTCTTATGAATTTTCTTTGACATGGAAGTGCTGAGGAACTGCATGCTGGCATTCAAAGCAGCCTCATAGCAGCCAGCCATGTGGGCAGACGGGAGGAAAGAAAGAACCTGAGGAGGCTTCTGGAACATTCCAGCTATTTCATAAAGCTCTGAAGAAATGCTGAAAATGTTGCAATTAGCAAACTGGGGCTTCAAAAGGAGGAAAATAAGTTTTTGGCTGATGCTTTCCACAGCCCAGATTTGTGGACATAAGAGTCTTCTACAGTCATGGCCAAACAACGTATAATATTCAGTTCTGGGATTCCCCATTACATTCCCCTGCAATGAAAAGCGCTGGAAGGTGGTCCAACTCTGGTAGAGAACAAGCGCAGGAGGCGGGAATGCTTACCTTTCCCCCTGAGTTCAGTGGGGCTTAATCTTCAATAAGCAGAGCAGGACACCCATTAGGCCAACTGAGACAGCCACCTCGGAGAGCAGATTGGCAAGGGCACCCACCTCCATTTGCCTACTTTCTCCCAGTGTTCTTCCTCCTCCCTCCACTCCACTCCGTGGATTGAAAAAAAAGCTCTCTCACACTCTAGCCTACTGCTCTCATCTCCTCCACGTATCCTCTCCTGCTCCACACCTTCTTTTCCATTTGGGGGTTGGAAAGAGCAGAGGCTGGCCCAGGCTTGGGTAGTTAGGCACTACCAGTTACAGTGCAAGAGAGTGTAGCCTAAGGCCCAAGGGCAGCCCATCTGTTAGGCAAGGGGATGTGGGTTGCAACAGCAGCAGGTTGCAAGGGGAGGCAAGTGAGTGGATTAGGGTTGCCCTTCACTGTCTCCTCCAGCCTGCTATGGATGCAACCAGTGATGTCATGCAGGGGGTACGCGGGGGTACGCGAGTACCGGTTTCTAGGATTACAGTTGGCCCCGCCCATTCGCCCACCCACTCGTTGACTCTGCCCCCTGCAACATTTGAATTTCCTGCATGTTTGAGTTGCCTGCACGTTCTCAGAGCCAGGCAGGCAGGCAGGCAGCGAGTGGAGCCTTGCCTTACCTTGCCACTGAAAAATGAGCTGCTCTGGGGTTTTGGAACTGTTGGGTCACTTTAACATGATGCCAGGCCTCCTTAATGTGTTCTGGGGGTGCTGTGGAATACTGTTGCAACTGTTGGGTCAGTTTAAAATTGTCTGAGGCCTCAAAAAGGGCTTTTTTCATGTCCCTTCCTGCCACGACCTCACTTCCGGCTTATGACATCACTTCCGGTGGGCGGGTCCCGATATGTGCCAATCAAAAGTGAGTACCTGTTGTTAAATCATTTAGATGACACCACTGGATGCAACCCTCAATGATGTGTTTTCTGTTTGCTAAAAGTGAGTAGGATGTGGCTCATCCATCTCCATACCTTGCTCCAGGTGTAGTGTGGTTTCTTCAGAACCGAAGTGCAGGACATCCAGTTTACTGGCACTGCATGAATAAATGCGCTCCTTTAAATAAAATCAGGAATCTGCAATTGCAGAAACTGTGCAAGGAGTGTGGTAAGAGGCTGCTTTTGGGGGGGGGGAATTATGCAGAGGTGCAGACCCAAGGCTGCAGGGCCAAAAAACAATCAGTTTTATAAATGAACTAGCTTTTTGTTACCCAGCGTTGCCCGGGTGTGTATATCTCCCATCCCTGACCCATCCCTGACCCATCTCCGAATTTTGGCCGTTTTCGACCATTTTCACCTGGGGCCCCTGCGCACCCCCACCCCCGGGGGCGCTAGGGAGGCCTGACCCCCAGAGTGTCTGTGGCCAGGCTGGAAGGCACGCGCATGGCGAGTCTGGTGCACATCGCTCCAGGCGCTCCAGGAGGGCATGGCAGATATAGTGTCTTGCACCCCTTCCCGCACCCCATGCCGAGGGGGGGCGAACCCGGACTCCAACGGTGTCAGGAGCATTGCCGCTCGCTCCAGCAACCCCGGAAACTATGGATGCGACGCCGATTTTGGCCGTTTTCGACCATGTTCACTTGGGGCCCCCGTGCACCCCCACCCCTGGGAGTGCCACGGGGGTCTAACCCCCGCAGTGTTTGTCGTCAGGCCACAGGGTGTACGCGTGCCGAGTTTCGTGTCGTTTGGTGCAGGCGTTCCAGGAGGGCATGGCGGATGTTGTGTCTCGCACCCCTTCCTGCCTGCCACGCCGAGGGGGGGGGGTGAACCTGAAGTTGCACAGCATTGGGACTGTCGCCACTCGTCCCGACGACCCTGGAAACTATGGATTCGACACCGATTTTGGCCATTTTTGACCATTTTTGCACGGGGACCCCCACAAACCCCCCTGGGGGTACTAGGGGGCCCCAACCCCCGCAGTGTTTGTGGCCAGGCCACAAGGTGTATGCATGCCAAGTTTCGTGTCGCTCGGTCCAGGCATTCCAGCAGGGCACAGCAGCTGTTGTGTCTTGCACCCCTTCCTGCCCCCCACGCCGAGGGGGGCGAACCGGAACTCGCACAGCGTGGGGAGCGTCGCCATCCGTCCCGGCGACCCCGGAAACTATGGATTTGACACCGATATTGGCCATGTTCGACCGTTTTCAAGTGGGGGCCCCCATGTACCCCCACCCCCGGGGGCACTAGGGGGGCCCGAACCCCGCAGTGTTTGTGGCCAGGGTGCTAGGCTTCCGCATGCCGGGTTTGGTGCCAATCGGTCCAGGCGTTCCAGCAGGGCATGGCGGACGCTGTGTTTCGCACCCCTTCTTGCCCCCCAGGTGGGGGTGGCAAACTGAGACGTCAGCTGCGTCGGGAGCGTCACCACTCATCTCGGTGACCCCGAAAACTGTGGGTTTGACTCCCAGCTTGGCCGTTTTTGACCGTTTTCATGTGGGGACCCCCTCGGACCCCCACCCCCGGGGGGCGGTAGGGGGCCCCGACCCCCGCAGTATTTGCGGCCAGGCCGCTAGGCTTCCGCATGCTGAGTTTCGTGCCAATCGGTCCAGGCGTTCCAGCAGGGCATGGCGGACGCTGTGTTTCGCACCCCTTTTTTCCCCCCACATCAGGGGGGGCTGAACCCGGACTCCAACGGCATCGGGAGGGTCGCCACTCATCTCGGCGACCCTGAAAACTACAGATTCGATGCCGATTTCAGACGTTTCCGACGATGTTCACGCGAAGACCCCCGCGTACCCCCACCCCCGGGGGCGCTAGGGGGGTCTGACCCCCGCAGTGATTCCTTCCAGGCTGCAAGGTACATGTGTGCCAAGTTTCGTGGCCGTGGGTCAAGGCACGGAGATGTGTATAAGGAACATACATACATACCCACACACACACACACACACACGTCCATTTTTATATATATAGATAAATGAAATTTAAATGAATGAACAAGTTTTACTTGAGTCTTTTTTTTTGTAATCAGCATGATATGATTCAGAACAAAATGAGATGATTACAAAGAAACAATGCCATGCTTAAATTGAGAAATGATGTCTAATGGATAAAAATGTCAATCATTAGCAAATTCTCTAACAAAAAAGAGTTGCTGTGGGCTGGATAAAATATTTTGATGGGCTGGATATAGCTCCTAGGCCAGTGATGGTGAACCTATGACACGCATGTCAAAAGTGACACTGCACAATGTTTTAGGTGACACACCAGCATTCACCAATGCCTGACAGAAACTGAGCCTGTTGTACTCATTTTTCATTTTTGTAATTATTTGCAATTTCTTTATATAATACATAGCATCACACTTGATTGGACTGTATTTTTTGTTTAAATAAATGAATATATAGAACTATTTCTCTTTCGTTTGGGAAGGGGATTGACACGCCAGCAGAGTCAAGTTAAGCATTTGCCTAAGTTTTGACATGCCAAGCCGAAAAGGTTCGCCATCACTGTCCTAGGCCATAGTTTGGCTAACCCTAACCCTAACCCTGCACAAAATAAAGGCAGAACCAGTGGCGTTATTCACCCGGTACGTTGGGCGGGACTTACCTTTGAGAGGCAGTCCGCCTGTTGTGTCACGCTGCGTTCCGCCGCTCAAAAGTAAGTCCCGCCCAGCGTACCGGGTGAATAACGCCACTGGGCAGAACCCTCTCAAGCTATAGTTCTCCTGTTGTGTATGCAGGAGGATAGCCTGAGCAAGAGAGAGGTTGAGCTAATCACCCCTCCAATCAGGAGCCCTGAGTATTTGAATCCCGAAGAGTGGGAAAACGGGGGTGGGGTGGGGTGGGGTGGGGTGGTAGAGTTAATATATACAGGGGTTGGGCTGTTGCCCTTCAGCTCAGTTCTAACTGTTGCCTGTTGCAATAAACATTCAGGCTGCACCTGCCTTGTCTGTGTTTCTGTTGCATGGAACCCAACATAGAACACGCCTACGTCCCATGTGAGGCCTGTGCAGCCCCATGACCCTGTCATGCCCCATGACCGTTACCATCCCTGCTTGGAGGCTCCAGGCCTTCTCTTGCGCAGGCCATGTGAACTGGATTGGGCCATGTGCCTTCAGCATTCCTGGCATTGTTTCACTGGCCATTCCCTGATAAACAGCCCTTTCAGACTTATATGACTATTCTTGTCCTTCAGGTTCACTTAGAAAAAGAGAGATACAATCAGTCCTTTTTCTTTGTAGCAAAGCAAGCCAGTTGTGGTTTTTTGGGGTGGAGTGGGGTGGGGGCAGAGAAACTGCCGACCATATAATAAAAAGGTCAAACTGACATAAACCACTTTACAAAGCATGTCAAAAGTCAGTAGAATGACTCCATAATATCAGTTGCATTGGGATAAACAAACAGAAATGCACCCACTGAAATATACTGTGGTCTTCAAAAGTGTGGCTCTAAGATATTTCATAGGCAGTGCTGACCAATGAGAAAAACTCTTGGGAAACTCATAGGAATACATCCTTTGTTCTGGGAAAGGTACCTTCTTTGACATTGGGAACATCATTGTGTAATATAGGTTTTTTGTTAGTATATTCTGGAGTAAATTGTAGTTCAGGTACCAGTATAAGGGCCAAGCCCTACAGTCATCCTGCACTTGTGAACTTGTGGCATGTGCAGTAGCAGTTTCAGGGGCCTCCATCAATGCTGGTAAGTTGCTGGTGGAGGCATGTTGTGGATTGGGAGGGATAGGGAGGAGATGGAACTTGGCCACATAAGCACACGCCAGATCTTATCTCCTCTTTCTCAAACCACCCTGCCTCTTTTCATTCCTCGGACATGGAAAAGCAAAACGGCTGACTTATGTCCAAGGAGACCGATAGGTGATCAGGAAAACTTATTGGGTGATGGGGTTGCAGGAGGAAAGCAACAAGGAGAGCCTTGAAGCCTAGCAAGCTTGCTCACTTCCAAAATTCTGATGCACAACCAAATTTTCCAGCTACATTGCAGTCAGTGGAATGATTCCTGACTCAAAGCGCAATCCTAACCTGGAGTTAGGCCGGCACAGTTAAGCCTGGAAAGTTTGGCTGGCACAAGGGACACCGTAAAAATGCATTTGGACCACTCTCAGAGTCAGGTGCATGTCTGTGTGCTGGCCTCTCTGACTCCGAGAGTGGTCCAGACATGATTTATAGTGGCCCTTCTGCCAACCAAACTTTGCTGGCCTAACTATGCCGGTCTAACTCCAGGTTAGGATTGTGCCCTCATACACTACTTCCAAATACCTGCACACATTTTGCACATATATAACTTCCTTATACAGGGGGCCCGCCTTATCTGCGACCTTGGTTTCCGAATATTTCAGTATCATGGCTGGAGAGTCTCAGAAAACCTCCTGGACATGACCAGAAGGCACTTCGGTGGATTTCATGATCTGAGCTGCAGCTTTATATCTGCACTGTGGATTATCTGCAAATTTATCTGCAAATTCTGGGTAGTATCCCCAGACACCACTGTGTTTTGTTGGACTATTGGTCCTTGTAGCCCAGCATTGTCTTTTCTGATGGACAGCAGCTGCCATCCAACCTTGGGCCCCTTTGCCTCAAAATTCCAGGACTGAACCCGTGCCCTTGAGAAGCGCATGCTGTACCACTCAGCTACCGTCTCTGCAACTGACGATGGCCGTGAAGAACAATCATACCTTAGGAGTCCGCTTCCTCTCCTGTTTCGGCATAATTGCTTGTCGTAACCAAGGTTTAATAACGCTCAACATTCCTTGATGTAAGCTTTTCAATTTCCTTTCAATTAATGTGTCAAACTTCAAAAGGTTCCCTCTGAATGCAGCTGTGTGTGTGTTGGGCTTCCAGCACACTTCCTGCCTTATATAATACCTTTCAGAAGATGTCCTTGTTAGACTCTGGCCTGTTTACATGCAAATGACGGTTCCCCCAGGAGGTTGGCAGATGCCGCCTGCTTTCCTTGGGGGGGGGGGAAGTGATCGTCTTTGCCTAAGACAAAAAGTGGTAACATTTTTCATAGATTTCTGAATTAGGTGCGTTGCCAGAGAACTGTATTCTTTCTGGCTTTTGCGTGACAGTGCCTTAAAAAGCACATGGAAATCTGTCAGAGCACATCATAACCTGAAGGGTTCTGTGTTGATTGGGTAACTGCCTAAAACTGTGCCTTGAACATAGACCATGCTAGAGCGAGAGAAGGCAAGTAGCTAATGGTCACCCTCCTTCCATTGCAGAATCATTTGTTGTCAATTAATGAATTTTTGTTAATGACAAAAATTTTGTTAGGGCTGAATGACATGGTAAGTCATATGCACTATGGAGCTGCTGCCTCAAGCCAGCATTTATCTTTTGAATTAGGAACATAGGAAAAGCCCCACTGGATCAGGCCAAGGCCCATCTAGTCTAGCTTCCTGTATCTTGCAGTGGCCTACCAGATACCTCAGGGAGCACACAAGACAACAAGATACTTGCATCTTGCTGTCACTCCCCTGCATCTGGCATTCTGAGTAACCTATTACCCTCTACCCATACCCCCTGTGAAGAGTTCTCTTCCCCCCACCCAAAATCCCCATACAAGATCCCTTATCCCACATCTTGTCAGTTCCATATTTTACATTTCCTTGCTCTGATTCACATCATTGGCTATTGTAGGTGAGGGTGAGGAAAAGCAAATGTGATGACATCCTGACATGGGGGCCCTTCACATTTTGAGGGAGAGGAGGACAACCACATGGCAAGCACCATTTCTGACAGCAGTCCTGTGTTTCAACATGAGCAACCCTATCCAAAACTCACAGCGCAATCCTAACCTGGAATTAAGCCAGTACAATTAGGCCAGCAAATTGGCCACCGTAAAGCGTGTTTGGACTACTCTCAGGGTCAGGGAGGATGGTGCACATCTGTGTGCTGGCCTCCCTGACTCTGAGAGTGGACTAAATATACTTTACGGTGTCCCTTACGACGGCCAAACTTTGCTGGCCTAACGGTGCTGGCCTAACTCCAGGTTAGGATTGCGCTCGCAGCTTTCACCTCAAGGGAAGAAAAACACAATGGCCCATTCAAATATGGCGTCCCCATGACTATGCATTTACTGGAGCATTTCAGTGGATCACCGTTATGACTGGCAAATATTGCACTGAAAGCAGTGTTACACTTCTCCCTCGGTGACTTTTCCAGAAGCGTGCTAGTTTAGCTCTTAATAAGGCAATAAGCACGAAATGGGTAACATCTAATGCAATATCTTGGGATCTAGGATCTGGCCGTCAATTACACTTAAAGCAGTTTATCAGCCAACAGCCTGACAAATTCCTGTGTCAGGAAACGTAACATGGCTCTAATTTATTACTGGGAATCATATGGCCTACTGGGAATCTGACACGTCTCTACGAGTCAGCAGTTGACATCGTGGCCTTAATTTTAAGATGAGGGGCTTAGGAAACACTTGGTTTCATACTTGTTCAGCCCATTAATAATCCAATGTGTCCAAAAGAGCAGTGCAGGGGAAGTTGTTCCCTTTACACTGGTGCAACGTAAAAGTGTGCTTGGAAGCTGCTTTCCAATAACACCAAAGCAGACCAAGTGGAAGTAGGCCAGCATTGCAGGTCAGTCAATGGTCAGAACCGGAGGGGGCAGGAATGGTGGTCTGGTACAAAGTGTTCCGCCTCCGGAGGCTTATCCGCATGCACGCATGTGCCTCTGCATTTAGCACATGTTGACATCATTTCTTCCAGCTTTATTCTTTATCAGTGAAATCTAGACGCTGACATTAAAGAAGAAAACCAACATCCTCAAACAGGGTTTTACAAATGAGATTCTCCACTAAGGTAGATTAGGATCGCTTCTCTGTACGTGTTGCTGAACTTGGACCAGACTTAAGAAAGGCACATCAGGCAAACGTTAACATCAAACCAAAGTTGAGCACTTTATGGCCCCATTTATTTCAGCTGAGGAAACTTGAAGTTGAACTTTACGTCATTCTCGAAATCAATGGGCCCCACATGTGCTTAACTCTGATTGTGCACATGGGCAGCCCAGGGAAAAGTCTAAGTGCCTCGAGCACATCCCAAACCCTTGTTTTTCTCTCCCACATTTCTTGTCTTGATATCTGTGCAAGAGAGACACTTTGATCAATGTCACCATGATCCCATTTCTGTCAATTCAGCCTGCCACCAGCCCACAGAAGAGGAGCCTTCCTGTGCCCAAATACCACTGGAGCCAGTTTGATTTCTCTTCCCTTTGTATGGACAATGTCTTTCTGTTGACTATTTGTAGGGAGCTGTTGAATGTTTCTCCTCCCAATCTGCTCTGCTGGGCTGCTCTTCCTTGGCATCACTCTAAGGAAAGGATGAGCAAGTCCTGGCAAAGGCTCCAGGTGAGCTCTTGCTGATGAATGACAGCATTGTGGCTTCTGAATACCTCTTTAGTTCCTTTCTGAAAGAGAAGATGAACTTGAGATGTTAATTGTCTCCAGCTAAAGCTGTTTGGGAGTGATTCCTTTGGCTTGGCATTTTTGGCAGGTTTTCAGTATCTTGACAGATACACAGTGAAAGCTGGTTAATTTTCTCATGGATGCGTTGGTGGATGGGACAAAGCGTGCCCAGGGATTTTCTGGATTGCCAGGGAGATGCTCATCACATATTGGGAATGTGTATGCAACTGTAGATATAGATTGTGATTCCAGCTTCTTCTACCTGCCCTCCAACAGATGTTGCCCACATTTTTCCTCAGCCTTCCCCCCCCCGCAGTCCTTAGAATGCCTGCTTCCCTCCTCTCCTTCCTTTGGCCCCACTGCTTTTGTCCACTGCCTCAATGGGGGCCTCCCCCTTTCCCTTGCTTTCTGTTTACTTCTCTTATCCCTGCCCTCATCCTTTTTGGTCCTGCCCTCATCCTTCTTACTTTCCTGCACGCTGCATATCGAGGCCATCTGCCTTTCCCCTGGAAAAACATCTTGCATCCCTTCCTGCTTCTTTTGGTCCGTCCTTACCCTCGGCCCTATTCAACTGTGCCCCAATCCTCTGGCCACATTTCCTCATGCAAAGTACTCTGCAAATTGGTTAAGACAGGAAAGTATAGTCTGGCTGTTTTGATACTCAAGGATATGAATACTCAGCCAGCCCCCCCCCCCCAGTGATGTTTCCTAGGAGGAAGTGGAGAAACATTTTCTATTGCAGCTAGTATCTTCCCATCTCTCTCACTTTTCGAAAAGTACCTGCCTTGTCTAGAGACCAACTGAAAGGAGGAAAAAGTGAACAGATGGATCCACAGGCAAACTGACTGACAGAGGGATAAACAACTGCAAAACAAAGAGATGATAGCTAGGGGTGGGCTTTTGTTGTTGAAAAAAATGCTTTTTGGCGGTTAGAGTATCTGAATAAAAACACAGAACACTGCATTTTGGTGGTGAAGATATTTTCCAGAAATTAAAACTGTCTACTTTTCCAATTAGAAATAAAACTGAGGCTGCATCTGCTGATACTATATACTGGTATCCTCTACTTATTAGTACACTTTGAAAGCATTTAAAATTAAGAAAAATGAGAACTTGGAATAAGAATGTAGAATAAAAACACATAACCGCAATTTGCCATTTTAATCAAGAAATTTTTGGGGAAAAAAATCACCAAAAACACCTCCTCCATGATAGCTCCTTGGCTTGCTGTGACAGGGCCCCTCCCATTTGCTATCCTAGCTATGCACAGACACTCACTGAACCAACTGGTGTGTTGCAGCTCCTGCAGTTCTTACTGCGACACACACACACACACACACACACACACACCCATTACGCCTGACCTGACATGATAAAAAGTAGAGCATGCTGGGGTGGCAGGGGTGGGATTAGGAAGATTCTGGCAACTTCTCTTTGTTTCCAGAAAGTAGAGGCAAGGGCACTCTGATCCAAATTTGGATCATAGGGATGGGTTTAAGGCTTTCCTCAGGCCATTTTCTTGTTAGAAATGTCTCCTCCCTCCCACCATCCTGCATTGATATTTGTAAGGTGACCAACTTTTTTACAATGAAAAGGAGGACACAAATACATTGAAGAAAAAAATGTCGTAAATAGGCGGGGCTTGAAGGAGAGGCGGGGCTTGAAGGAGAGGCGGGGCTTTATCAAGTCTGATTATCTTCTTGGAGGATTAGATGATCTGGAGGAGTCTTGCAGTTTGGAAGGTCTTGATGGTGGTTGTGCGGCCACACCCCCTCAGGCTCAATCAATTAGCCTATCAGGGTAAAGGGGCCATCTCCTGTTTTCAGCACTAGCTACATGTAACCTTTCTGAATAGCTTGCCTTCCTGACCCCAGCTATAACTTCACACCTTTTGCAAATAACCAATGAAATAAGCTCTCTCAATCCTGCTTGTGTTACAATTCTTTCAAAATAAAGTCAAGCCAGGGCCTAGCTTTTTCTTGTTTGCTCTTTACACCGAGCCTTGACGAATCGTCACGTCAAATACAAATACGTCACATCACATGCAACGGATCGGATCGGCATCGATCGAATACGGAGATTTACAGATTAGTCTTCAAATATTGAAAAGGAGGACATGTAGGAGGACACTTTTCGAGGGAGGACAGAACTTTCAAAAGGAGGACTGTCCTCCCTAAAGGAGGACGGTTGGTCACCTTAATATTTGCCCCTGCAGTGGCTATTGCTGCAATCCCCTCTAAACTAAACTGTGAACTAACCCTGAGTCCCGCCAAAGCTGTACAGTCTCCCCCACCTCCTTAGTTTTCTACATCTCACTTCCCATGTCTGCATAGCAATAATGGAATTGATTCCCTTGCAGTGGTGCAGCTGCAGTGCAAATGGGGCACCTTTTTTGGCAGGGAGAACAACAGCAGTGGCAGCTCATGCCCTCAGGGAAGGCAAGTGGCATCTGCATCACAATCATCCATGGGAAGCCTGCCAGAGGCTAGCTATAGATTGCTGTCAGTCCTCCATCACATTCAGTGGGGACAGTTGCCTGGGGAATATTCTGATTAGGGTTATCACAATACTGTCTGGAAAATGTTGATCTGCCTGTATATTTTTGGTGGAAAAGCAAGCCTGAAAGTCATATTGGTAATATTGACCCTTTCCATGTATAGGTGGAGCTGGCCCAAACACCTCCAGTTGCAGTACAAATTTTGTACTGTCTGCTGGCAGTGGCGTTTCTACAGGGATGGCAAAGCTCTAAGTTTTGCAAGAAGCCTTACCTTGCAGTGGAAATCACTCCTCTCCTGCACTGTTTTAGCCAATCTTGGCGTTGCTTACTGGCTACAGCAGCAAGGGAGAGGAGGGATTTACGTGACAGGGTAAGGCTTCTTGCAAAACTTAGAGCTTTGCCATCCCTGTAGAAATGCCTCTGTCTGCTGGTTCACAGTCCAATCTTGTGCATCTCAAGCATGTTTGTTTGGAAGAAAGTCTCATTGTATTCTGTGGGGCTTGTTCCCCTAGTAGGAAATGTGGGGCTTGTTCCCCAGTAGTAGATGCTAGGCAACTGTTTAGAATTGCAGGCTAAGGGCCAAATCCTATCCAACTTTCCAGCACCGATGCAGCTTCAATGCAGCAGTGATCAAAGGGAACAAATGTTCCCTTTTCTCGAGGAGGCCTCCATGACTGCCCCCCCCATTACAGGATGCAGTGCACGGCACACCCCATTAGCACGGCTGCAGCAGCGTTGGAAAGTTGGATAAGATTGGGCCCTTAAATGGCAAAGTATGTTTAAGGTAAAAGTTTCCCCACAACTGAATGGTCTAGTCGTGACCGACTATAGGGGGCGGTGCTCATCTCTGTTTCTAAGCCTGTAGAGCCGGCGTTTGTCCAAGGACAAGCTTCTGTGGTCATGTGCCAAGCATGACTACACGCTGTAGCACACAGAATGCTGTTACCTTCTCACCAAAGTGGTCCCTATTTATCTACTTGCATTTTTAGGTGCTTTCGAACTGCCAGGTTGGCAGGAAGGAGCTGGGAGAAGCAACAGGAGCTCACTCCATCACGTAGTCTTGAACTCTCAACCTTCTGGTCAGGACGCCCAGCAGCAGCGGTTTAACCCACTGCGCCACCACGTCCCAAAATATGTTTACCTTCAAGCAAATTGCAGCAACATTAATGGAACTTGCTTCTGGGTAAAAAATGATTAGGACCAGGATACAATTATGTTGCTGGTTTTTGGCCATAGTGCTGTGTACCAACCTTTGGGACTTTTATTATTATTTCCCCATTTGGCAGCTCCACATTTCAAACGGGAAAAATGAAAACAAAAATTCATGTGATTCCTTGAACGTGTACCGTTTTCTGGAGATAAAAGATTAAGATATTAAATTTGCTTTTTAGTCTCCTGTCTTGACTTTTCAGTTATACATGATCACTTCCATACATTGATGAACCAGCTAGTTAGGCAATGCTATTGGTGATGATGTGAGAATTTTAAAGTGCCACCATTTCCTACACAGTACATGCAATTTCCCTCTCACTGGATAGCTTGCAAATCCAAGTCTTCCACGATAGAGGGTATTACACCCGAAACAAATCCATGAGTATCTGTAAGGCTTTCTGCCTACTATACTTTGTTACCATAAAAGGTAGTAGTAGTCGTAGTCGTAGTCGTAGTCGTAGTCGTAGTCGTAAGGTTGTGCAGACTTCCAAAGGGAAAAAAATCAGACAAGTGGAGACACTGGGAAAGGCTTCAGTGACTATTACTGAATAATGCTTTTGTAACCTCCATTCAGCTGACTCTGGATTATGACACATTCAGGAGTAAAAGAGCAATTAAAAAACCCCAACCTTGTCAAATGGAGACATCTTCAGATCGGCTTGATTGCTTAAAGTAAATGCTTTGGAAATGCAGCAATGTATCTTCTTGCTGCTGGCTGCAATTCGTTTGCATTCCTATGACGTCTCTCCCTGATTTTATACAAACCCATTGGAACACTTCACCAGCTGAGCTGGAAACTCTCTAATAGCTGTTCATTGAAGAGGACTATAATTTATGCTCACTAGCAGTTTCTGAAATCGAAAATGGCTCCCTTTCAGTTGTCTCCCATTCTCAAAGCAGTTCACAC
Organism: Lerista edwardsae; assembly: GCA_029204185.1. NCBI lineage: Eukaryota > Metazoa > Chordata > Lepidosauria > Squamata > Scincidae > Lerista > Lerista edwardsae. The sequence continues at coordinate 51,663,972 of JAJKFI010000001.1, read as the reverse complement.
AAGAAGTCTGAAATGAGTCTCCTATTAGCAAGAAGGACTGCGTTTTCCAAACTGTGCTCACTAAGGCACAGAAGAACCGGGGAGGGGGGGGACTGGGCTCAATATGGGGGTTACACACCACATATCTGAGATGAATGCATCACAGTGATGGAGGGTCTTTGTTCCTGTGTCTACAACTGAAAAGGAATTAATTAGACCTATAATATACCAGTGGAATTAATTATACTACTGATTATACTGATGCAAATAACCACGATCAGAATATTTAATACTGCCAACTAACCAAGTTCACTACTTAAATTGAATTGCATCTCCATCTTTGCTAGTGCAAAGACTACATTCTTTCTCTTTATTTCTGTTCTCTGCCTTGTAAGGAACCTACATGCTCCATCCCTGCCCGAAAGAGGTCTGAATAACTGCTGGATTGTATATTTCAAAATATGGCAGAACAGTTGGTAGCCTTTGGTGCAAGCTGAACTCTGTCTCACATTTAACGGAGGCAACTATAATTAAGTCTGCATAAAATATCCCTTGGTCCATCTGAAGATTTGCAGAACTGCAGACCCTGGGACTCTTCCATCATGTCTCTTGCCTTCCCTTGTTCTGTTTAACAGCCAGCTTGGTAAAGTGTTCTGGGCAAACTCAAAAAACTTCCTCATTATTTTGCGATATTTTAGCGGGCCTTCATAAAAGTATTAACCATTTTTGGCTTTTAGAGACTCAAGGGACACTGTAAAGTATATTTGGACCACTCTCGGAATCAGAGAGGCCAGCACACAGACGTGTGCCATCCTCACTGACTCAGAGCGCAATCCTATACCTGCATTGCGCCAGCGCTAAGCTCTTGCGCTGGCCGAACGCTGTCGAAAACGTGCCGTCAAATGCGTCGGCGCTATGGCACTGGACCGGCACAAGTAGCAGTGCGCTAGTCAAGCAGCCTTGCGCCAGTCAAGCGTTGGCGTCACTCGATCGGCACAGGGCCTCCATGAGGGCATTCCAGAGGTGTTCTGGGGGCGTAACTGGGCGGTGCAGTGGACAGAGATGGGGGCTGTGACTCAAGACAGCCATAGTGCCTTATCCTAAAGCCTGTCCCCAGTCAGGGTGGCCTTGATTCGGGCCTCTCCTGTCCATGTTCCTCTGCACCTGCAAAACAGCAGGCGTAGATCCGAGCAGGCCCATAGAGGTGATTGGGGCTTACGCGGGTGCAAGGGGGAAACCTCCCTTTGTCTTGCACGTTGCTGCTGCCGCCTCCTAATGGGCTTTAGGATACGGCCCTGTCATGTCAGCCTTACTATGTCGGCCTTACTTAGAATTGCGCTGCCCAAGAGTGGTCCAAATGCACTTAACAGTGGCCCTTGTTACGGCCAAATTTTGCTGGCCTAACTGTGCCGGCCTAAATCCAGGTTAGGATTGCTGTCTCAATAGTGTAGCTGGAGAGGCACAGTAAGAACTGCTGGAGCTGCAACACGCCATGTAGGTGGCCCTTCCCACTTGCCATCAGAGCCATTCCTGGCAGTGATGGAACACTGAAAGAGACTCTGTTTGGTCCGGTGTGTGCCTGCGTGTTGCCATCACTGCCTGGAATGGCTCCAATGACGAACAAGAGAGGCTGCTTACATGGCACATTGCAGTGCCTGCAGTACTTACCATGCCATTCCCTCTCTGGCTGCTCTACTGCGTTCACTAGGTCTACTGTCACCCGGAGTGAGTGGTGGATGAGGTGGATGAGTAGATGAGGAGTGGGGGTGGAAGGAAACACTTCCTACAAAGGAGGAGACAAAGCTTTACATCAAGGGGGGTGGCAAAGTTTCTAGCAAGCAGCCTGTGAACATGAAGGTGTAGCTCTATCTCCAAACTGGCCTTCAGCAACCTCTACTGAGGGAGGACGAAGGGGGGCCATGTGACCTTTTCCCTCACACAGTTCATTGATTTCTTTGCTTTATAATTCAGGGCTTTCCATTGGCCTTTGACACCAAATTAAACTTTAATTCAGAGGGAGATGGAAGCATCTCCTGCTTGCAGGTTCACTGCTGAAGCATCAATAAGATCTTCTGGGAGTTAATTACACTGTAATTCTTTTGCTGCTCACACAGCTCATTAAATCCCTTCTCTCGCTCCCCCCTTCATCCTCCTGTTCTGCCTGGTGAAAGGCTGCTCAGCCCAGCCTACCCCCACCCCAGCTCCTCACTGACGGAACTGCTTACCCGGCAATAACAGGCAGCCTTTCTGCTCCTGTTCTACTAACCTTGCTTTCAAAACCAGCAGCGCAAAAACAGCCCCGGCCTTTTTTTCTGCTGATCGTGGATTTGATTTGCATGCTGCCAGGGGGAAAAAAAAAATGTTATCAGCATCCCCAAGGAGGACAGTAAAACAAACCGGCCAATTAGTTATGTGCTGCCAGCCCCTGATTCCTTTTGACTCGCCATTAACATAAGTAAATAGAGAATCCACATCAGACTTGGTGCTTTCAAAAGACAAAATTAACATCCCATTAGTACTCGGGACAAGTAAGGACAAGGAGATCAATGGAGGCTGTGTAATTCATCATGGTAATTAAATGGATGTAAGTACTGTACTAATCTGAAGACAACTGAGGAATTGGGTTGATATCACAAGGAAATAAAGGGAGGCAGGGAAAGAACTTTCATCCCCACTTCAAACTGAAGAGGCAGCATTACAGGAGCCGAATCTGTCCACAACAACTTCCTGCACACACTCTCTCTCTTCCCTGCCCCTCTCTCTGTTCCCAGACTAGGCTAGGGGAGAACTGCTAATGTGCCAGTAGAAATCAATTCATGAAACATCCTGTGAGTCCAAGTGCCCAGTCAGATCCAAAGCTGCCTGTTATATCTCTGCCTGATTTACCGTTCTGGTGTTGAAATACGTCTCTTCTTGGGTCGAGTAATTCTGCCTCCATAGGGGTTGTTCTGGAATCCCTCCATTACTTCCAAAGCAGAGATGCAGCCAAATTACCAGCCCTCAGAGTAGGCTGATGCAGAAGTCACTGCCCTGGGCTTGCCTCTTTCCAGTCAGACAGCACAGCAGATCAGTGACTCATGCAGAGACACAGAAGCCAGGCAGGTCATGTATAGGTTTTACACACTCTGAGAGCCAAACTACACATCATGTTTAACCTGTATACTTACACCTGTGTGAGCTTTTGAAATTACAGTCATCATTCCTGTATGCGCTGGGGACATGTTACCGCTGCTGCCGCAGCTACCCAAAACTGCAGATAGTAATGAGCCAAACTCCCTGCGTTGCTGCAAGGAATTCTGCAAGGCATTCTGGGGTGTGAATGTTAGCAAGGACTGCTGGCTAGAAGCAGAACAGAAATGGGTCCAGAAGTGGTTAGGAGCACATAGTTTGACAGCAAACACCACCAGGAAGCGGGCTGGAGGGCTGCAACAAAAGATGGCCATTTACAGCACCAGAGACAATGCAAGAGGACTGCAAACAGGGATAGACGTAGAAGACAGATGAGGTTGATGAGGGTGATGGAGCGCAACAGAGGATTTGGGAACCACAGATAAGTGAAACTGCAGTTATGGGACCTGCCGATACGGAGGGCTCCTATGTTACTATTTCAGGCACCAGCTGCAGGGAAAGGACCAGGATCAATACTGTGGCATATGGGGAGGGAGTATTTAAAGCTCTAGTATCCTTTCTCCAGCCAGTTGGGAAGACACCAACATTTCAAAGGATAATTCACAAAAACGGAAGTAAAACATCTAGGCAGGAAAATTAGTCACTTTATGAAAATTAGTCAGTTTTGCTCAACTACAGGATGGTTGACTGACAACCATCCTAGTTGACTGACAATTGATATATCAATAGGCAACTTTAGCAGCAATTGTTTCATCAGATTGAATGCGGGATGTATCTACTGCACACAAGAGCAGTGAGGAGCCCCTTCGAGCAGCTACTGGAGTGTAGCAGGAAGAAAAAGAAACTCTAGTTGTCCAGAGCAATGGTGCTTGCTACACCCAGTGACATGTCATGTCTTTTATTTCAGGTAGCATTACACCTAATTGAGAATGGCATGTCTTGGAGGCAAGCGTGCAGGGACTGGCTGCTCTCAGGAGATTAGGGTTAGACAAAACAGATTTGTTCCAAGGAGGTCTCTCTCTGCCTCTTTGGCAGGCTGAGAGTGTAGCTAGCTAACTCAGAAGAATCCTGTGTCATCAGGTAAAGCCTGGAGGGATCACACTATATTTTATTACACGTCAGCTGTGAGCCAGATAAAAAGAGTCCTGACCAGCCCTTCCCAGATTGTATTCATAGGATCGTTAGGAGCCTAATGACAGCTAGGCTCAGGATGCATTTATTTCAGTGGTATCTCACCCTTCCTCCCAGAGGCAGCCCAAGACCTCCTGATGCTGAAGATGGCATGGCAAATGGTGCCCCCTTACTTGGTGATGTGCCGGCCTCAGCTCCTATCGTTCTCCAAAGTTCTACTTTAGCAATCTCCTCTGTCCACATTTCTTCTCTCCCCTACTTCCTTTTCCAGTCCAGGGAATGGAAAGGGAAAGAGGAGCACTGGAGGCAGGCAAGTAGACAGGCAGAGGTGACAGTAAGCAGACTGAAGTAGACAGGGCAACCCCCACCAGTGCTGCCTGAGACAGCAGCTTCAGCTGGCCTCAGGGATAGGCTGGCCCTGCTTCCTTGAAGGAGTTTGGAGCAGCATACATGCTATCGTCTTGCTCCATTGTATGTTCAGAACCACTCTGTGATATTATTTGGGTTGAGAGAGAGGGGTTAGCTCAAAGTCACCCAATGAGGTTCATGATTCAGTGGGGTTTGAAGCCAGGTGTCCCCCATGCTAGCCCCACACACTGACCACTGCACCACACTGACTGTGAAGAACATGCAGTAGCAATCAGGAAGTGTATCTCTGTGTATATACAGACTGTATTCTCTTCAGCACTGATCCACCTCCTACATATCTGGGATTAGAGAACTGGAAGACCAAACAACCACCACCACCACACTTCTCACATGATTAAGGGCGCAATCCTAACCTGGAGTAAAGCCGGCACAGTTAGACCAGCGAAGTTTGGCCTGCACACGGGCCACCGTAAAATGTGTTTGGACTACTCTTGGAGTCAGGGAGGATGGCGCATGCCTGTGTGTTGGCCTGCCTGACTCCAAGAGTGGTTCAAACATACTTTACGGTGGCCCTTGTGCCAGCCAAACTTTGCTGGCCTAATTGTGCTGGCCTAACTCCAGGTTAGGATCACGTCCTAAAACTGCAGTCCTAATTCGGAATAAGTCCCACTGAACTAACTGTAACTTTTTTCTGAGTAGATATAATATGCTTAGGACATTGTACTGTAAGTGATAGAATTCACTGCCCCCCAAAATATGGTGATGGTTTGCAGGCTTAAGTGGCATTAAAACTGTATTGGACAAACTCATGGATAGATGAACCAATGACTGCTTACAACATCTAAAGGAACTTATACGTCCAGAGATGGTATATTTTTTATTGCCAGGTACAGGGGATGGCTGTCACAGATTCACCTTGAACATGAGTTTCCACAAGCCCTTCTCTTGTCACTGCTGGAAACAGGACCTTTCTCTGACGCAGCTTGGTAATTCTTATACAGGTTTAGGCTTTGAAAACAACTCTTCGTAGAAACGAATCCCCAGAAAAGATGGAAAGGAGTATTAACGCCACATTAGCCAAAAATGTTCTAAACCGCAGTTGGATGATTTGGAGTGTGTCTTTACGCAACCTGCTAACCTATAGTCTCTGATATATATTTTAAGGTAATAAAGCAAGTATGCATTCACTTTTGAGGTTCTCATCTCAAAAGTGAAGACATAAGGTCCGAAGCATATAGATATTTTTGGAATGTTGGATGCAACATCGCCTGCAGGACTCTGAAGGGTCCAAACACCTGAGACTCTCTACTGTATGACCCTTGTGGGAGGTGTGGTCCTCGATGCTACTTCCTTCCTGCCCTTTCTCCAGATACTCTTGTTCCCAGACCATCAGAAAAGAAGGATGCAAACCGACCTAGTTGTGGTTCAGAGATGGGCGTAAGATGTTGGCTCCTGAGAAGGCTGTGATAATCATTGGAATTTGTGCTCATTCCCTTCTGCTAGGTGGACAGGAATTACAAGAGGAGGCTTTGATGGAAACTGAAAGTAGCCCAGCCAAATATCAGGGTAGAACCTTTTCTTTTTTTGTGCAAAGTTATGCCTTCCTCTCTCTTAGGTATTTGCTGGCTTCGTTAACTACAGTCATAACTGAAATGGCCCTCAGAGCTTTGCTGGATGGGGGTGGGCCACTGGCCTTTTTTCTATATCGAAAGTGAAGAACAGATAGGAAGGATTTAATGCTGGAAGCCAAGCTAAAGCCTTGTCCCACCCTCCTCTTGCTGGGGTGGGGGGAGAGCTGAGAGGTTCAGGGAGAGGGTAGTTTTCACAAATGGACAATGCAGATCTCCAGGAGTACAAATACTGCCAGGAACATTTCTGAGTTCCTGCCACCAGTCTAGACAGTACATTCAAAGCAGAGCATATTTTAAATTCTTTGGAAGGGCAGCAAAAGGGACTGAACCGTCTCATCTTATCTGTCATTTGTTTTTGCTTTGGGTTGAAATGCCCACTCCAGATTCAACAGGGAAACAGGCTCCTAGCGGCTGCTTAAAAGGAGGAATTAGCTGCTATATTATAGCTGCTATACTATATTATACAGATGATGGAAAACAGGCCTTACACATGCTCCTAATATGCAGCAGGGCAACATCCGCACTCAGATATACATTTCATTGGGCTGTGGTGGTTTAATTGCGACACCACAGGAAGTTGGAGCTTCTGCCCATTGATGAGGCAAAAGGGACACATCCTCCCCACCTGTTGCATCTTCATGTCTTTTTCATGGGGAGGCACTTCTAGAAGGGCTTGAAAAGGTCTGCAAAAACTCTGCCCTCTAGATTTCGCTGGCTGAGATGCTTCATGGTGAACAGGTGAGCTGGCAGGCTCAAGCAGGTGTGGAAGCCAGGCCTAGTCCTATATGCGCGTGCGGGGGGGGAGAGGCTCATTTGGAAAGGAAGAGTCCTTGGACAAGTCCTGATCTCATCTGTAAAATGACTAATTTTACGGTTTAGACTCGTGAAGCCAAAAAAGAGAGAGAGAAGGTTGTAAAGTACTCAGGCATGCACTAGCAAGCTTTATCCTATAAAGAGGCTCAATAATTCATCTCAGCCTCATGGGCGTGTGACTTTAGACCCAATATCTTTTTTCCAGCAGTGTCCCTGTGCACTTAACTGCTAGCTGCATGTCAGAGTAAATCATTGCGTCCCCATGCCTTGATTCATCCAGTTGAATTATTGCACCTCCATGCCAGGGAAAACTGAAATGTGTGAATTTCCGCCTGTCAGGCAGCAGACATTTGCACAGAGATCTCGCTTCTTTTGTTTCTGCGCTGCTTCTTGCTTCATGCGATTTTTAGAGGCACAGATCCTGACCCCCGTCTAGCTGCAGTTAGCTAGTCATCTATCACAATGGATAGCCCTAGATAGAGACGTGTGAGCAAGCGTGGGTATCTAAGGACATGGCCAGCCAGTTCAATGAGTTTCAAATGAGTCGTGCGATGTGGATGGTGATGCACTTAGAGGTGCACATGTGTGCTGGCTGTGTGCATGGAAGGCTGTTTCTATGAATAGAACTCTCTTGCTGGAATAGAGCAATAAATTAGGCTAGCAAGAATTGGCAGCCCTATGTGAAGTGTATAGTAAAGTCTGAACAAAGGCAATTATGGTGCATAAGAATGAGACTTGTATAGATGGGGCAACACTCACTGGGAATCATCTGACTTGCACATTATAATAGTTTTACATATCTAAGACTGGGCCCAACCCCAACCCCCCACAAATAGTTAATTTCTGCATTGTTTTCTCCATGTAATTAAGGGTGCAATCTTAACCAACTTTCCTGCAGCAGGGTAAGAGAAATGCAGCTCCGAGGTAAGGGTACAAACATTCCCTTACCTTGAGGAGGCCTCCATGACTACTACAGGTATGCCCCTGTGTCTTCTGTGCTTCCATTCTGGACCCCCACCCCATGGATATCTGAAACCATGGATACTGGGGATGCCTTTTTAAAGATAGGGGAACATCAGTAGTTTCGCTGAAACAAGGTTAAAAAAAAGAGAGTTGTTTAATATTCCCCTTTCTTTTTAATAGGCTTCCCAGTATCTATGGACAACTGAAACTGTGGATATCAAATCAGTGGATACTGGGGCATGCCTGTACTCCATTGCAGAATGCAGAACATGCCCCACTGGCACAGTGATGTCAGTGTTGGAAAGTTGGTTAGGTTTGCACCCTGTGCTAAATAAATTGGACAGAAATTTCAGGAACTGTTTATATCTAGCAGTTTCTATGGTTTAGGGTGCAATCCTAACCCGGAGTTAGGCCGGCACAGTTAGGCCAGCAAAGGTTGGCCGGCACAAGGGATACTGTAAAGTATGTTTGGACCACTCTCAGAGTCAGAGAGGCCAGCACGCAGACGTGCAACATCCTCCCTGACTCCGAGAGTGGTCCAAATGTGCTTTCCTGTGGCCCTTGTACCTGCCAAACTTTGCTGGCCTAACTGTGCCGGCCTAACTTTAGGTTAGGATTGCACCCTTAATTACATTTCAGCCATTCACTTAAAATCTTTGAAAAACAAATCACTTTCAGAATCTTCTATTTCCCTCTTCATCCACACAGACCTGGCTTTTTCTTAACCCTTCACCCTGTAGGCAGAAAGACAGACAAGAAATTATTTATCTGTCAGAAATTCTATTCTTTGGCAGGCCTGGGAGGTTTGATCAAGCCTGGAAATTTGACTGTTTCCATCTGCAGATTGATCAAAGGCGGAAACTAATGTAGCCTCCTGTATCCAGAACCTATCACTATAAGCTTCCAAAGCCATTGCCACTCAACAAGAAACGTGAAGATTAATGTGTGTGCATGTGTAAAAAAAAAAAGAACGAAAGAAACATTAAGGAGGTAAAGATCCTAGGTCCAAGCTCAAAGGATCCAGGAATGTTTTATTTTTTTTCCCCTTACAGTGTTGTGATCATGTTTGTGACTTTGTCTAACTACTCAGTAGGGGAAGAGATGCCCTTGGCTATGTAAATCACCACAGTGTTTGCAATTTGGACCTGATGGTTTTAGGGTTTGCCAAGCAGGCAATTTAAACAATCAGGGTGAATTCCATATTGGACCTAGAATCTTTCATGTACCATTGCTGTATAATCTCTATTCACTTCAGCTGATCATAATAAAGTGGGTTCCATGCATGCTTTATTTCAATAGGGATTGCCTGGGGTTCATCCGTTTCACTGAAATGAATGGATTTTAGTGGTCTGATTCCTGGTCTGACTGCAGAAATGCTGGTTCTCTAGCAGGGCTGTCAACTGATTGACAACTGGTCTTTTAGCCAATTAATTGATACATTTAAATAGACTGGCATACTACCAACACCTAATTTTGTTTTTGAGTTGCTTCAGTGTGATGTGGCCACACAGGGCTCTGGTAATATTCAGATACAGGAATCGTGGGTGGGGCGAATGATGTAGTTTCTCTCTATGCAAATATCGCCTTGTTCCCAGCCCCTGCAGTGAAGTAATTAAGTCATACCTCCATCAGCGTGTTTCCTGCATTTCAAATGTTATCTATCAGTCATTCTAAAGCACTTTTCAACATTTATAGGTTCCCAAAGTAGGGGGGAGCAACAAACGCACAGTCCACAATTGAAACGAGTAAACCCACATTAAAAATCAGTATCAATAATTGTTAGTGGGCTGGTGTAGGTGTGGGCCACACAGAAGCAGCAACCCTAATGTGGGCCTTAGGGTGCTTTCTCACCGTTCTATTACTTATGTCATGGGCAATGCTGCTCTTTCTCCATGCATTCAGTTAATGCATGGGGCAGGGCAGCAGGCCACATCAATGAACTAAGCGTGTTCACTGAATGCCTGAACAAGGACCTTGCACAGATAGCTGTATGCAGGGAGGACTCTGTCCACAAAAAGGCAGATTTCCCAGTCACGTAGGTAGAGGCTTCCATGCATACAACTGCACAAGTGGGGCCCCTCAATGGAAGTGTATAGATTGAGGGGGCCGATCCTGCTGCTAACTGTCAAGGAATTCATTCAACATTTGGAGGAACAGCTGATTACATAGGAAAAGGACTTTGCTTAACTGAAAGGTTGATCTACTAACTAGGACAGTGATGGCGAACCTTTTGGGTGCAGTGTGTCGAAACTTAGGAAAATGCTTAACTTGACTCTGCTGGTGTGTTAACTCCCCTCCCAAACAGAAGAGAAGCTGTTCTTTATAGGCATTTATTTGAACAAAAAATACAGTCTAAGCAGCAATGGGATCTACAAATGAACAAGGGGAACGCTGGGCGAGACTTACGCGGGGCTTCCGCGTGATTGGCTGCCCATCTGTAGCTGTCCTGGCCTCGGGGGGGGGGGGCTGCCCCTGGTTAGCGTGCCCCCTGCTGCTTGCCCAGGCACCTGGTGTGACCTTCACCTGTCCCCTGCGGTGAGCAGGAGCCCCACAGCATGTATGGTGCTGTGTATTATATAAAGAAGCATCAAATGATTACAAAAATGAAAAATGAGTAAAACAAACTCAGTTTTTGTCAGGCATTGGTGAATGCTTGTGTGTCACCCCAAATGTTGTGGTGTGTCAGTTTTGATACACATGTCATAGGTGTGCCATCACTGAACTAGGATCTCAGTCCTATCTAACTTTCCAACACAGATGCAGCCTCTATGGGCCTCAGAAAGGTTCCAGACACGACTGGAATGAAGTTTCAGTCCTCTTTGGAGGCCCTGCTGGTCTACAATCTGCAGCTTTAATTATCTGCAGTTTTTTGTATCCACAGGAGGTCTGGGAACAGACCCCGCCATGGATACCAGGTCAGATCTGTATTGCTGTATCCAAAAATGCCTTTTTATGGCAGTCACTGTGTCAAGCACACACAAGCTAATCACAGGGCAGGAGGTCTTGGGACTGGGGAAAATCATGGGCAGTACCTTTTCCCTCCTCAAATGCCAATCAGCCTCTCAAGTTGCTTTTCCAGTTTAAAAAAGTGATGGTGATAGAGTGGACTACCATAAGGTGTGTTTGCATGTAATGCATAGTTTGGCTCTGAAGGATTGCCACACCTGTTGCTGTTTTCCTTGATACCCTGTATTTGCAAACGGAATATGTTTCCTGTAGCTATATTTCATTGGCTTTGGCATGCCTGGCACAGGAGCACGTGCTCTGCAATGGAGAACTGCTGTCGTCTTTGCCTCGGTCCTTTCACCACCCATGTTTGAGTTCACTCAGCTGTCCCAGCAGATTTTGCCTGCATTTGTTTGGGCTTGCCTTCCTCCTGTCACTTTGACTTTAAAGTATTGTATAACCCTACCACAAAGAGCTTTGTGGCACTGGAAAGACCAACAGATTTATGGTGGCATTCATTTTTTGAGGCATAAAACCCACCTTGTCAGATGACTTTACGGTATCACCTTTCCTCCTTGACTTAACTCAAGAAGGCTATTTTTAGCCACTGTAGCTGGGTAACTTCTCAGCGGCTCACCTGGCCTAATTTGCTCTGGATTTTCTTCTGCACCCTTTAAAGGTACAGGCAAATGCAATTATATTTAAAAGGCTATGGATCATCTGTAAAGTGAGTTAACTGCCCAGGAATCAAGGGGACTTCCATATCTACCATCATGCAACAGGATTATTCTCCCCGGTCCCTCCAATTGCTTATGTCTGCTCCTTTGCTATCTTTTACCTGTAATGACTTTGTCAGATATCATGCTGGGAAATGGGATAGAAAAAAACACAGAGAGATGGCAAAGGAGATTATAGTGCTGATTGGATGATGAGATAAGGCAGGAGGAAAATTGGAAAGGAAAAAGGAAGCAAAAGAAAGGGTGTGCCTGTAAAGACAGTCGGCCTAATCCTTTCATATTCTTTAATCATTTTTCTTCTATTCTGCATTTCTGGGCAATGACACCATGGGAGAGCAATCCATTTGATCTCTGCAGCCATTGCCAAATAACCTTCCTTGAGGGCAACTATGATTGGCTCTGCCTGCTACTTTTCACAGAACAGTAACAGGCAGGGCCAATCACAGGTGCCCGCAAGGAAGGTTATTTGGCAAAGTTCATTCTTTTCTCATCAGTGTAGAACAGATTCCCAGCTCTACATCAGCACCAAGTATTGAGTGTCTGTCCAATTATTCTGGAAAAACATTGACAAAATCTTTATTTGACTTGACAGGAAGCCCAACCTGAGGAATGTGATGAAGAAAAACAACCTACCCATTGGTGAAACATTTTGGAATTGTTTTTACATGCAAAGGGGGAAGCTTGAACTTCTCTAGTTTATATTAAGCCATGTCTGCCACTACAGCTTACATCACTTCCTGTCTTCTCGGTGAGATTTTGGCTCTCATTGCTGAGGACATATTTAGAGATGATCATCAGCTGCCCCCCTCTTTCCAATCCTCCTCTGAGCCATACTTGAGCACCACTATGGAGGCTCGCATTGCTTTTTGGACCACCTGGAGCAAATTATCCTTCCTTTGCTGAGAACGTTCTGTTCCTCTGTGGTTCACAAGTGTCAAAGTTATTTCAGAATTACAAACAGCATCTGGCCCAAGGGACTTGTAGTCTTTCTTGGTAAGTCGAAAGGCAAAGGATGTGATGTGCCTTAACCTTTTTACTTGCATTTAGTGCCTGTGTTGTTTATTTCCTGATTTGACAAAGGCTATTTGTTATCATCTTGGGTGAGTCACTGAGTCTCAATGCTACACCTGCAAAACTGGGGAAAAAAGCAATAGCCTAGTACAAGAAGTATATTAAACTGACAAAGAGATACAAACAGGTGGTTCTGCTTGTACTGTACTTTGATTGGCATGAATGAGCCCTGCTGATTTTACTTTCTACATGTGCTGTCTATGGATTATTATTACTATTGTTCAATATGCTCCGAAAGAACAGCATGTGTGTGTTCATATGACAAAAACTGGCCACACACTAACCTACATTATGATCAAAGACAGCAGCGGCGTCATGCAGCCGGAACGCTGGGCGGGAGAAACGGGTGAGCGGCAGCCCGCCCATTGCGTACCGCTCTGTTTCGCTGTCTTCCCCTTCCCCGCTTCCCCATAGGGGCGGGGAAGACTGCGAAACTGAGCGGTACGCAACAGGTGGGCTGCCGCTCACCCGTTCCTCCCGCCCAGCGTTCCGGCTGCATGATGCCGCTGAAAGATAGGGTTTTTTCCCCCACCTAGAGCAGTGATTTTCAACCACTGTGCAGTAGCCAACCAACATGAATGGTTGGCAGGTATGCCACAGGAATTTGGGGTGGGGTAATTTTTTTAGTAGGATCATTGGGAGGTGTGAGCCTTCCCCCCCTCCACTAACAGTGCAGTGTGCCTTGTCAATTGTCAAAACACTGATGGTATGCCTTGATAATTTTAGCACCTTGTCAGTGTGCCATGAGATGAAAAAGCTTGAAGATCCCTGGCCTAGATGGCCAATTTATTTGACACGTTAAGTGTATATAGCCGACATGCCTTGAGAAAATAGCATAGAGCCTGCCTGCCCCACCCACTGGCACAGCCTGGCGTTGTGGAGGACTTAATATTTGCATTGATCCCATGCTCCTAAATAAAGTCTAACACACCTAGTCCTAGGCCCAAACTGTGTTATCAGATTCTGGATTTTAAGTGAGCCCATTACCACCCTGTTCATGGCACTTGATACAGGCCCTTTTCCCCATTCTCCAGAACACATGTACAAGTCCCTTTTCCTCAACATCCAGTGCCAGTCCCTTGTGCTAATTATTCTAGTGCTGTCAACAGTCTTTCCAGATGAAAGAAAGATTTTGCCATGCCATCCTTTGTAGTCCAGTGTCATCCCTCGCAGCCAACAGAGCAGCCTGCTCAATACTGAGTCAAGCGCAACCCTTGGCTATCTATATTTTGGAGCTGACTTTTCCTCCTTCTGCAAATGCTGCCCTTGAGATGGGTGGAAATTCAAATCAAGGCCATGCCCCCTGGGCTGGCAGCAATCCAATAGAAGAGCTGCCAATAAAACCTCCAATAAAAGGTGAGTTTTGATGAGAACAAAAATTGATCTGGTGCCCCCAAAGGGATTTAGGCTGGTGCAAGTCAGGATTTAATTTTATCTGATAGATTTCTCCCCCTCGCCCCCCATTTCATCAGATAGCTAGCCTTTCTTTTCCTCTAAGATCAAAGTGCCTTTGGGCGCCACATCTTGATGGTGCTCCATCAGCAAAAGAGATATTATGGGATATTAGGATTACTCTGGCTGTCTAATACGTTGTTTCAAATACTGATGTTCTCAGCAAGATACCAGACACGACTGATTAGCTCCAGCCTGGTAGTGCAATGGATGCAAACAGCACCTTGAAACTCTGAAATGGCCAAAGGCTCAATCCTGCCCAGCCATGCACTTTGCAGTTGTTTCCGCAAACCGTTCCCAGGTGAGCAGATGATTGCCTAACACCTGAAACACAGGGAGGAACGTACTTTCTGTGCTGCTCAATTAGGTACGCATCATGAGTATTTTTGGTAGACTGGTGCAGTTAAATGCCGATCCAGGCAGATTTTTTCCCCTGCCTTGTCACTTTTTTGAGCAGCAAGTTATTAAACTGGCTATCAACAAATATTTCGACAAGTGCCTGGGTGTCTTGACAGGTGCACAATTACTCTGGCATGTGGACCTATTAAATGAAAATGAATCATCTGAAATTCCTTTGGTAGGAAACGCATGTGAATGCACTGAGCTGTAAAATACATTCCACTTATGCACAGTAAATTGGTTCAGGTGTATGTACTTCATAGGATATGTGGCCAGCCTGGAGTGGCCTCTTGATAGAGCACAACATGTTGTGGCAGAAAAAAAAATCAGTACATTAAGTCCAACTAAAACCGTGTGAAGTTTGTTGTAATATCCTGATCCTTCATTTGGCCAAAGGGTACATTTGCGTTCAAATTCTTGCATACACCCAACAGGTGGAGGGGAAGTGAGATCATGTGGGCTGGCTCTACCCCCCCCCCCTTTGAAACTTTGGGTGCAGAATGCATGTGATAATGCTTCAGGAACACACATGATTGGATCCAAAGATGCCATTCCACTTCTGGTGGAGGGAAGGGATGTTTTGCACCCTGTGCTATAACGCTGGGTGAGAACAAGAAAAGTACTACAAATCTAAAAATGATATGCTCATGAAACTTTTAATGTTGATTCACAGCCCTTTGGATTTATTTCTAATCTGTGCTAAGTGCATCGGTTTGCACTTAGGGATTGTTGTGATAAACAAATAAACATGACCATATTCAAGTTGCCTGTAGAATGTGGAAGGTTCTGCCCCCTCCCAGGAGACAGGTGATGGTATCAACAGTGGCCCCTTCTGTATAAGCCTGGGAATTATAGGGGTAACCCCAGAGGCTTTGCTTGCCACACATGCTTCACAGTTGCTGCCTAGTAGGATGATGAGTACCTGGGGAACAAAGGTGGAAGCTTTATTACTAGGTAGCTGTGGGTGTAGGAGCAGAGAGGTTGGAGCATTGGTGAAGAGAGGGGGAAGAGGTGTGAGGCAAGATGAGGAGGAGAGAGGTTGGAAAGGAGTGAGGAAGGAGGGGGAGGAAGTTTGGGGAGTGGCATCTGTGACCATCAGGCGGATAGACCAATTGACTGATGGATGGAACTGTGACTGCTGGAGACGGTTGTGTGGCTGCCCCATTGCAGGGGCTGCGGAGACCCAAGGAGCTATTGACTGAAGTGGCTGGCTGAGGCAAGTGAAGGAGGACCTTTGCAGTGTGAACAGGCACACTGCTCCTTGCCTTTGCACGGGTGGTGGGTTTAGTGGTGCTCTGTGTGAGACTAGGGTAGTTTTGACGCTAGAAAGGAAGCTAATTAGTGGGCATATTCTTCATAAAGGGACTCTGACAGAACATTGCCAAAGGCAGAAACTGCTGCTTAAAAAACCAGGCAGGACCTGCCAATTCTTGATCATATCACTAGAGCCCTTCATTACAATGAGGTACAAAAAGTAAAATGATCACAACAGACGCTCTCACTGCTTGTTTGCAATTTAACCTTGATGTACTTCGAAGCAGCCGTAGACTGGGGGCCATCGTACATCTTGAGGCTGTGCCGGGCAAGGGAAAGGGTATACTGAGTGGGGTGGAGGCCTTAAGGCAATGGTTCCCCAAGGAGGTTGTGAGCCAGTTTTCAGCGGGTTGTGGAGAGCTTGGCACAGCCATCTTGAAAAGCTGGGCACCATCAGCTTGGAAGCTTCTTTTAAATAATCTTCTGTTGCCATATTGAAAGGTGATGAAAGGGGCAGGCAGGTGGGTGGGCCAAACATCGCTCGCCTCTGTGAGAGGCGAGCCACCTCCGCACCACCTGTTCTGCTCCACCAGTGTGATGCCCGGACATAATGTAGGACTGCCACTGGTGGTAGTTGTATCCAGTAGTAGCCACAAGCTACTGATAGCCTTAGAAAGCAGAGCTTAAGAACATGAATGTGAAGTGTGTGAGAGAGAGCACAGTGAGGGCCTGAAAGTTAGCAGTTGTTCTTAAACAGCGATGTCACAGAGAAGCCACAATGCATTCTGTGCAATGTTGTTCTCAGGGCTGAATCATCATTGAACGTACCACTTTGCATGGTCCACCTATCAGAAGTACCACTGGAAGTAATTGGCAATGATATCTCACTAGTTACATCCAGTCTGGGAGGCCAGATGTGAAGCAACAAATACCAGTAAGAGGCTCAGAGTGGGTGAGAGGGCTTTTTCAAGTAGCAAGCCTGCATGCTGGAGCTTTGCCTGCCGAGCCTTCTATCACTGTTTGCTGCACGGTGGTCTTGCTGCCGGGTGGTGGGTTCCAGGGGTGCTATGCATTCCACCATGTTATGCATAGCACTGGTTGAGATACGTCTCCCCAGGGAAGCAAATGGGTCACCTTACAGGTGCAAGCTGTTACTTGCTGGTAATACTGTTCTGGAGCGCCAATCAAGCCATGTGTAATCCAACAGTGGCAAGTCGTACTTAGCCAGCAAGATGACTGTTTGAGCACCTTTCAAGGGAACCATGACCTTGGAGGTTATCTCCTTAAAACATAAGGCCCATACAGATACAGCCCGCAACAGCTCCTTATCTGGCCCACATGATAATTGGGCTCTCCCACCACTGCCCTTTCAGCAGTGCTGCTGCTGCTTCTGTTAAGGCTCTGGTCTCGGAAGGTCTCGGAAGCCAAGGAAAACTATGGGAAAAGGGGCAGACTAAGGAGGAGAGGAGGAGACACTGCCAAGGTGCTGAGAGAGCCCCATTGTCATGCAGGCTGCTCTTTTGGCAGCACCACTTCTGCTAAGGCGTCATTTAGCTGATCACCTCTTAGTTGCAAAGTGATGCCATCGCAGAAATGGCACTGCTGAAAGAGTGGCCTGTGTGATCATTGGCTTCTCTCAGGGTGACATTTGCACATTTTTCTGTCACATTTGCACATTTTTCTCATCTGTCATTTGATGCTAATGAGTTGCTATGTAAGAACAAAGTATTTATTTCTGACCATCATCTGCTTACTGACATCATTTTGTTGTTTATTTGGAGTGTTTATAGCAGAGTTGGGGGCTTGTGGACCCATTCAGCGCTTGCCTAGCGCGATCGGAGCGGAGGAACGAAGCGATCGCTACATTTCAATAACAAAGTCTTTTATTGGTTACAGTAGCGATAGTTAGAAAGTGAGAAGTTCTATTTGCCGGTCAGCGAAAGCCGGCGAAGGCTTGCCGCGTACAAGCGGCTTTTCAACGCATGTTGTTACATTCTCAGTTACAGTCTCAGTCTCAGTCTCAGTGCGCACACAGTAAAAATATAAGTTATATAGGAACAAAGGGGTGTAGCCAGAGCACATCTGGTAGGTGGATACCTGAAGACCCTTGTGCCCCATGTTAACCAATGGGGTGCCCCTTTGAACATCATGATCTCATGAGAAAGTGGATGTTTGCTAGCCAGCGCTTCCCGTGAGAAACATTGCCTGCTTATGTTACACTATCTACAGGGAGTTCAGCTACTGTGTAGCAGGTTGCACTAACAAGCTGGGAAGCTGACCACCTCAAGGACACGCAGGTGCTCTATCTGATCTGGAGACGGAGAGACGGAATGCCAGTTTCCACCAGTTCTGGAGTGTGTGGTGTGAAACTGCAACACATTTCCTGCCCAGATGCAACTTCTGGCCCTCAGCAGGCTCCAGTAATGCTGTTTGCATTATTCTGTATGCATATATGGCATGGCAGGAGGTGTGGACTGATGGCTAAGCTGCTGTTACTGACTGAAGCTAAGCAGGAGACTCTGTGGTTTGTTTTTGGATGGGAGACAGATGCCAGGCTGTGACAAGCTGCAGTACCTGTGGTGGCAGAACAGAGTTGCTGTGGAGCTGATGGAGCTGAAAATTCAAGGGAGAGCGGTCTGCAAGGGAGAGCGGTGCCGTGTGTTAGAAGGCCAGCTGGCAAAGAATGAATAAGACCTTGAGGACCTGTCCAGGCTTGACTTGCGATCACCTGCTGAGACTTGATGGCACACAGCCAGAGAACCACACTGTGAAGGCTATATCTGGGACTGAGGACTGGCGGATCACAATACTGTATATTTGTAAAAAAAAAAAACCCCATTGAAAAAGTGGTGGTTTAGACTAGCCTGCTCATGTAAACCACTTTGGGCATTTGCTTTGGCATGGGAACGGCGGGGTATAAATTATTCAAAATATAAAAAAAAAATTCAGTCCTATATGAAATGGGTTGGACACCCCTGTCTTGGAGGATTTGAGGTTACCTTGTAAGATGCATAGGGACTTCATGTGCAGCACTGACCAAGCTTCCCTATTGCTTCATTCAACTGCCAGTTTCTGGAGAAAGATCAGTAGTATGAGGCAAGATGACTCTCAGGAAGTCTATCATCCATGATTGATCTTCTCATTGAGAAACTCCTGAGAAGCTTTCTAGAAAGCTCCAGGGCATCCTGGAACACAATTTGAAAACCACTGCAGCAGAGAAACAAACAGGTTAGCGATGTGTTTGACAGTGCCGCCCACACAATCAGTTTTGAAATTGAGATTGTATCTGTGTTTCAGGTGTGCTAAATATAAACCCAACAAGTAAGAACCCAGTACGTGTCTAAATATAGATGCAAACGTACGTGTTCAAGACACAGATTGTATATACCTTACTTAGACAGAGATTGCTATGGATTTCCAGGGAACCCACTTCACCGGTAGGAAAGAAGGAAAATGTCATGCTGAAGTTATGTGCAACAAATAATTTCCTGGGAAAGACACACTCCCATTTTCAAATTACACCCCACCCAGCCTAATACAAGCTCTGTGCAAATGTGTTTGGGAAATTCCAAACCTGACATTTAAGTGGCTTATCCTGCTTTGATTTTCCTTATCTAGCTGTGGCTTTTGGGGTCATTCTAAGCAAGTGTGACGAGAGAGAGAAAAAATGCAGGAGGGTAACTTATTAATTTGACACTTTATCTGCCTCCAAAAGGCTCACAGCAGCATACATTATCTCCTTTCCCACATTTACCCTCCACAACAAGCCTCTGAGATGGGCACCCGATTTCTCAGCCTAACCTAATGAAATCTTCTCTTCCTGCTCAAAGATATAGTCCTGATCAGGATTCTAGGTCACATAACCTATCCTATATACATAACCTCTACACTCCAGATAAAGATTCCCATGCAGCAGCCATTTAAGTTTTAAAAAGCACACATGCAGTGCCCTGTTATGCATTTAATATATAGTCCCCCCACCACCACCCAAATTTTGGACCACAAATATTTCATAGAATCATGGAGGGTAGAGAGCTACATTGAGTCCAACCCCCTGCCAATGCAGGTTGTCCACAACTATGTCCTAACAGAGAACACATCTTTTTTTTTTAAAAAAAACTCAAAATAGATACATTTATATTTATGTGTTGGCAAGGAAATTAATATGGTATATGTGAGATGGTTTTGATGGTATTAAAAAATTGTCTGTAGGAAGCAAGTGTAATATTAGCCCTTTTTCACATGTTCAGTGAATTGATGTGGGATAAGGGCAGTCATTCCCAAGCTGTCAGGTGCCACGGTGAACTCACAGGGGCACCACAGGATACACCACAAAGAGGGCCTGTAGATTGTAGGTGACTTGCAGATGAATGCATGGAGTCAGGAATGGGGAGACCTGATTTGCCAATCCTGATTTGTCTCTCTTCACACAGCCACTGAATGAAAAGGGCAGCTGTGAAACAGCATCTCATTAGCCAAAGCGACAGGAGAACTGAAGGGGCCATTTCCTTGTGAGGAGAATGAGAGACTTGCTGTGACTTTAAAATAATTATTTTAAAACCTAGAAGTTGAGAATGGGGGAGCTAGGGGGACAGACAAGCAATCTGTGCTAGTCTGTAAAGCAACATCAGTTCCCAAAAGCAAACAGCTTGCATTAGCACTTCAGGTCTCCAATTGTCCTCCTTCAAGTCTCCAGTTGTCCTCCTTCACACTCAGGCAAAACATTGCTTCCTGCCTCCCCCCCCCGCCCTTGAGTGGTAGGCAGGTGCGGTCCTGGCTGATTCTCCACCCCAGGGCGAGGCCTGTAGATCCCCACAACCTGCGCTGTCCCCCACCACGCCACACCCCCTCTCCACACTCTATTTTGAAGCCGCCCAAGTGCAGGGGCAGGCAGGTGGGTGGGCCAAACATCGCTCGCCTCTGTGAGAGGTGAACCACCTCCGCACCACCTGTCCTGCTCCACCAGTGTGATGCCTGGAGGGCACCTGCCCCCCTAACATAATGTAGGACCGCCACTGGTGGTAGTTGTATCCAGTAGTAGCCACAAGCTACTGATAGTCTTAGAAAGCAACTCCTAGCCACTAGTGGCCACTGACATGCTTAGCTGATAGCTGAGCAAAAGGCTAAGAAAGAATCATCTCCTTATTTGTTGATCATAATAACCTTGTATATGAATTAAATTAGTCTACCATTTTTTATTACTTATTATTCCAGGCACTCAGGGTGCCACATTGGTAATAGTTCCATGTGGGGGTGGGGAGGTTATTCTGAATCGATTTCCCTCTATGGTGAAGCAGTGCCAGATACTAGTTTTGCACTAGTGTTTTGCACAATTATTTGAGCACAAATAATTACTGGTTAAGGCAACTCACTGTGACCCTATGTGGGAAGCTAGAGAGAACGAGGGTTTCAGAGCTAGATCCTGAAGATTGTTAAAATGCTATTTATTGTGACCTGAATCAAGGATTTTTAAAATTAAAATATTTACATTTTTTGCGAAGTGTTTGTCTAACCGAAATGTCATATCATTTCACTGATCACGCTTGTATTTTCCATATTGGAAGGGATATCTAGTGTTGAGCTTTGGCTTTCTTACTGGCTGTCGTGAATAAACATTTATACTGCCCTTCACAACAGTGGTTCTTGTTTTACATGTCAGCATCTGTTTTAGTGGTGCTCTGAAGCTCCCATCCCTTCAGGGAAGCCACAACATTGATGAATCTTTTCCCACAGGATTTGCATGATGCAATCCTCTTGTGAAACCACCCTATTGTGTTACAGGCATGGTAAGCTGGAATCCTTCACTGAAGGTCACTTGGAGGGGAAAAGACACCTCAGGTGTGTCTTTTCTCTGTCTTACTGCAAGAGAGTTGGCAGATGGCACTGGGTTGCTTTATTCAAGGCAGACTCCTGTCTTGCCTGAATTTAATTTCTTCCCCCACATCCAGCCTTTTACAGATCCCAGACCAGCCGCAGTTTCCTCAGTCACATTGCAAAATGACTTCAACTATTTTTCAGTACAGTATATCTTGTCTGTCTTTTCAGTTGTCAATTCTGCCTCTTCCAAGGCTTTGCTTTGGTTTAAAACAGTGGAGTTGGGACCCCCAAGGGGGTTGCAAACTGATTTTCAGGGGGTTGTGAAGAGTTTGAGGCAGCCATCTTCAAAAGCTGGGCACCACCATCCTGGAAGCTTCATTTTTGCTAGAGAAGAGGCTTCCCGAATTAAACTGCCACTACATCAATGTTTGTGGCTGCGAGGGAAATTAGCCTTGCTAAGGGCTTGTCTTGGTGTGTGTGTGTGTGTTCATGTGATGAAGTCTCTCCAGGTAGCGGTGTTATGCTGCCAGAATGCTGGGCGGGACATCCGGGTGATGGACAGCCCACCCATCGCATTCCAGAGCGTTCCGCTGTTTGCGTAACCAATTACGCCGCTTGCGTACGTTACGCAAATGGTGTAATGCTCTGGAACGCAACGGGCGGGCTGTCTATCACCCGGATGTCCCGCCCAGCGTTCCGGCAGCATAACACCGCTGTCTCCAGGGTCTTTTTCCAATCAGGCATGTCATGCCTTTTATGTGCAAGCCTAGGTGAGTCTCAGCACATGGGGAAGAGGAAGGTAAATACTCTGAAGTCTATCTAAAATTTTGCTTAACCATCTTGATCAGCAATGGCATAGAGAAGCCACAATGCTTTCTGTGTAATGTTGTTCTCAGTGCTGAATCCATCACTGAACTGAAATGTCACTTAGAGACATTCAGAACATTCTAAAAAGGATGTGGCATTCTTTTGATTTTGAAAGTCATTTATTAAACACAATGACTTTACTTTGTGCTTAATGACATCACTTCCGGCTCTAGGTCTTGGGGGAGGGGGTCCCCGACAGGCTCTTGTACTTAAAAAGGAGGCCCTGGTGCAAAAATGGTTGGGAACCACTGGTTTAAAACATTCAACCCAAGGAAGGAAAAAAAAACCCACCCTCCTCTGGATCATGTTTTGCCAGCTGCTCAGAGAAGGCACCTACAGCAAACATTTAGACATATGGTTTGGATGGGGATTTTTATCAGAGTGAATTATCTCTGGACAGATCTTTGCATTTTGAAAAACAAATCACCAAACATGATGTCAGAATGTTTATTGTTTCTTTCCTGGGAACATATTCTTGGCATCTGGGTTTGATCTTCTAGGTGTGTCTAATTGTTCTCAAGCCACAGCTGCACAGTTTTCATTTCCTAGGGAATGTAGCCGTAGATATTAATGTTGGTGCAATGCAACTTTCCTCTCATTTCTCACCTTTGAATTTTTTTCCTCTGGAGCTTTTCTAATTGAATTAAGAGCATTGAAGGAGAACAGAAAGTAACATGTCCTCCAAGGCTTAACGATGGAATTCTGCCTTTGGATTCTTGCCAACTCTCCAACGTATCACAGAAGAAAACAGGGGTGTGCTTGTGCAAGACCTCAGTTGCACAAGGCTTCCTGTCCAATGTTTGCAACAAACTGCACTGAACTGTCTTAAGTCAAGGTGTCTGCACTCCAGCCTTCTCAAAAGTTCAAAACAAACCTCACCAGTGCATGAAATAGCAGGTTATACTGCACAACGATGCCCCCATATTAATATATGCGCAACGGAGAAATGACACAACCAGAGCTCAGTGAGTCAGATTTTGCCTGTAAAGATCCTGGAGAGGGAGCTGAACCCCGACGTTCTAAAGCTGCTTGCTCTTCTCGAGGAAAAGGGAAGGCAGAGACTTCCCCTAAGGTTACAGTCATTCTTTCACAATAAACTGCCAGCATGGATATTTAATCCAAGAGTTTGCGGTAGATTAAAGGCTGCAGTCTTAAACACTCTTACTGGGAGGTATGCGGCATTGACAATAGTGATGCTTACTTCTGAGTAAACCAGCCAAGGTTTGTGCTGCTATAATAGTTGTGTATAATGTTCCAAGTGCACAAATTGCTTCATGTGTGTTATCTTGCTATGGCTATACAACAACTCTGTAAGGAAAGGAAAGTATTATTATATTGCATCTGGGGCTGAGAAGGAATGAGGTACAGCCTAATTCTGATCTGCTCTGGTTGTGGGGCAGGGCGAAGGCAGTGGCGTGATTCCTAGGATTGCATTGCTCCCTGGGGGGGGGGGGACAGGGGCTGCAAGTGCCACTGTGCCGGGCTCTGAGAAGTGTGGGGAGCAGGGCAATTAAATAAAAAAAAATAAAAAAGCAATTGTGATCCACTTCTGGTTTTGCTATTGCAACCTGGAAGTGGGTGGGTTGTGATCTTTTTGTTAGTTCTGCAGCCATTTGAAGAGCCCCATGGAGGCTTCTGCAGGGCTCCCCGCACCCCTCAGAGACCAGCACAGTGACAGGTAAGGCACTTGCAGACCCTAGGAATCGCATCACTGCCTTTGCCCTGCCCCCACCCCTTAAAGGCAGAGGCTTTCAGACTGGGGTGTCGCAATGCCCCAGTTTGAAAACCTCTGTAGACTGTACCAGACCCAGGAGTAATTTCCACTTCCAACTAAGACTGAAACACATTAAAGATCAGGTTGGAAGGATGAACAGAGATACAGGAAGACCTCAAATCAAACATAATTGTCAACCAAAGCTAATTGTCACAAATCTTCTTTACTGTCAATTCCAAGGTTTGACTCTTTTAGGACTGCCATCCTAAACAGAAAGTCTCACTTCAGTGACTGGGATTTACATCTGAGCAAACATGGACGTAGTGGCACAGCGGGTTAAACCACTGCTGCTAGGCTTTCTGACCGGAAGGTTGGGAGTTCAAGACTGCGCGACGGAGTGAGCTCCTGTTGCTTGTCCCAGGTCCTGCCAACCTAGCAGTTCAAAAGCACCTAAATGCAAGTAGATCAATAGGGACCACTTCGGTGGGAAGGTAATGGCGTTCCATGTGCTATGGCGTAGAGTCATGCTGGCCACATGACCACGAAAGCTTGTCCTCGGACAAACGCTGGCTCTATAGGCTTAGATGAGCACTGCCCCCTACAGTCAGTCACAACTAAACCATGCGGTCATGGGGAAACCTTTACCTTTTAAAACATGGCTAGATCTGGGCAGGAACGTAATGCTTTGGTTAAAAGCAGGGATGCCTTTGCATGTACAGCTTCAAGCCCTGATCCTTATGGATACATGCATTGAATAGAACACCACAGATGTATTTGTAGGAAGGGAGCAGCTGAAATCCCAACTCAAAAGGCGAATAAAGGACAGATGTGCTTATGATTAGAGTTCCTCCTAGAAAAGCAACTGTATTGTCCCAACATGTAGGTTTTATCTTATTTATAATACAGAAGAAAGCCTCATCCAGCAATGTGGTTCTTCTGCATCCAAAACCATTCCCCAACTAAGTTGCCTGCACAAGACACAAATGTGTTAACACATGAACATTTTAACAACACCGTCAGCCTTACCAACCTTACAGCTGTGGTTAAATAGCAGGAAATCAGCCAGTTGCATTTAAATGGAGCCCCAGGCGCTCAAGTGAAAATGTGTTGCTGTGAACAGAGCTATTACGGTTTGCTCCAAGATAAAAGATGAAAGATTGCATCAGCTTGTCAGTCATTAAAATCAAACAGGATGATGACCTCACCACTCTGCTTGTACTCCTGCCAGCTCACATTTTGCCCTTCATCCAGAGTTCCTGACTGATTAGCATTTTGAGGATCAAACCAGCAGCACTGAAACCTCAGTGCCCGGAACATCAGTCTTCTGAAGAGAAGTAATAACAACATATGAAAAAGAAAGGGTGCTGGGGAGGGATGAAAGCAGTTTGGATCACTGCTGTAACTTAATCAGTACGATGAAGGCAGGCCTCCAACAGCTGAAGCACATCTTACTCAGACTGATATCACCTGAATCAAGCTACACTAGGAAGAAACTTGCTCACTTTGGATCTACTGGGGATAACAATCCCTGAAGACTCTTCAACTTGTCCTGTAGTTTCATAGTAAGGGGTGGCTGAGAGGTAGAAATGAGTTGATAGAGCACTGGCCACCCTTTGGCAAGACTGGGGTTGTTTTATTCCATTGCATTTCTGTCCATGTCCAATTTTATCAGTTGTG
Organism: Lerista edwardsae; assembly: GCA_029204185.1. Lineage (NCBI taxonomy): Eukaryota > Metazoa > Chordata > Lepidosauria > Squamata > Scincidae > Lerista > Lerista edwardsae. The sequence goes on along the minus strand of JAJKFI010000001.1, from coordinate 51,638,023 downwards.
TGGTGTTGAGGTTGGGCTGCTGAATCTGGATTTGAAAGACCTGGGTATCTTTACTAAGCATTTGGCCCAGTGGTGTTATCCTACCGGAACGCTGGGTGGGACATCTGGGTGATCGGCAGCCCGCCCGTCGTGTACCGCAGTGTTACGCCGTTTGCGTAACGTACGCAAGCAGCGTAATTGGTTACGCAAATGGCGTAACGCTGCAGTACGTGATGGGCGGGCTGCCGATCACCCGGATGTCCCGCCCAGCATTCCGGTAGGATAACACCACTGCTTGGGCCTACTTTATAGGTAGGGTTACCAGCTACAAACTAGGACAGAGTGCCTATACTTTTAATTATTGTATAGAAGAGGGAATTTTGGCTGGTGCAACTCAATATGGAAGTGTTTAAAAAACTGCACCTGCCAAAATTCCCTCTTCTATACAATGGTTAAAGATATAGGCACTCTGTCCCAGTTTATATCGGGTAATCCTACTTATAGTGTTATTGGGAGAAAATAATGGGATAACTCCATGTAAGCCAAATGGAGGAAGGGGAAAACAAATGAATAATGATGATAATCAGTGGTGGTATCTAAAGCGGGAGGAACTGGTACGCTGGGCGGGACTTACATGTGATTGGCTGCCTGTCCATTTGGTTCCGCCGCCTGCCTGCCCGCCGTGCGGGCTGCCCTGGCCTCGGAGGGGGCGCCTGCTCGCCGGGGGGGACGGGTGGGGCCTAGGCGAGCAGCGGTGGGGTGCGCCAACTGGGGGCAGCCCACGCGGTGGGCAGGCAGGCAGCGGAACGGAACGGACAGGTTGCCAATCAACCGTACGTCCCACCCAGCGTTTCAGTTCCTCCCACTTTAGATACCACCACTGATGATAATGTTCTCCATCTCTCATAAATGTACATAATTCTCTAGAAAACTATAGTGACTTGCAAATTACCCAGGATTGCTAGAAAGAGCAACTGAAAACACCCTGATATTGGTTGCAATCCTATGCACACTTACCCAGGGGTAAGTTCCATTGACTGTCATGGGATTTACTTGTGACTGGAGATGCGTAATATTGGGCTGATACTTTGTTTAGGGAAATAAGGGTTAGGATCTTGTACTAAAAATATTAGCAATGTATGGCTGTGAGCATTGGACCATAAGGAAGGCGGTGTGCTGAAGAATAGAGGCTTTTGAATTATGGTGTTGGAGAAGACTCTTGAGAGTCCCCTGGAATGCAAGGAGATCCAATCAGTCAATCCTACAGGAAGTCAAGCCTGATTGCTCCCTGGAAGGACAAATACTGAAGCTGAAGCTCAAATACTTTGGCCACCTCATGAGAAGAGAGAACTCTTTAGAAAAGACCCTCAGGCGGGAAAGATCGAAGGCAAAAGGAGAAGGGGGCAGCAAAGAATGAGATGGTTAGACAGTGTCACTGAAGCGATGAACATGAAACTGAGCAAACTCTGGAAGCTAGTGGAAGACAGAGGTCCTGCCATGTTGTTATCCATGGGGTCGTGAAGAGTCGGACACGACTTTGCAACTGAACAACAACAAAGTATAGGGAGCACAACTACCAACTCTTGATTGTGCAAACCTGCCCATTGTGGTCTTCTGTGCAGCCCAAAGTGGTTCTATGAACCAAGTCACAACAGTTTTATGCCTCTTTCCATGGAAACATTCTGACCTTGCCCTAGGGCTATGAATATGCACAACGCAATATCCATGCTCAAAAACTGTTCCTCTGGGCCTGGTTTTAGCCTTAGGAAAGATCCTTTTGATTCAGTAGCTCCCAGCCAGCAGGAGTCACGTAGAATTGTGAAAGAAAGTGTAGCTCCACAAGAAAAAGGAAGGTAAAATGGAATGTTAACATTGATCATTGTCTAAAAAAACGACATTGGTTGTAACACATTTTACTATTCTTTTTATTGCCATTAAACTTTTGGGTGCAATGGCACAGGAATAAATCACTCGAGCTGAGCCAAGGCTGTGCAGTATTTAATCTCTTTCTAGGACTATTTCTCCACAGCCAGAATCCAAACTCAATCCTTTTCTTTTTTTTAACCCCCAAGATCTTTCACCGTGGAAACCAGGTCAGATCTTCATGCCTAGACCAATTAAAGCAGAGCAAGCATTAAAGGCATCAGGCTCTGGAGCTTGGCAACAACACCTCCACAGAGTAACAACATGTATTAGCATTTTAATCTGAGAAACCCAGCAGGGACAGGAAGACTAGACTGAATAGAAACTTGCTTCCTAGGAGAGTCTGGTCAGGAGAAAGGTCTGATGACTGCCATTCACTGCTGCTATAGCCATGCGTAGATTGGTTAAGAAGCTGGTTGTGAATCAGGCTTTCCTGATTCAGATCTCTCAACTGCCATTAATTTATGCGGTGGCCTTAATCAAGCCAATCCCTCTCAATCTCGGCTCCCCACCTGCAAAATAGGGAGACTAACACTTCTTACCTTACAGGATTGTTGTACAAACAACGTTAAGGCATGCAAAGCGCTTGGCACACGCCGAAAAGGCTGTACAACTGTTAAGTGTAGTGCAAAGCAGGATCAAATGAGGAAATGCAACATATGTGCAAACTTACTAAGATTTACTGGCATCATTAGGTGTATGGGGGGGGGGTGCAGAGCTCACCAGGTGACACCATTGAGAGGGGTGACACCAAAGGAAGGGAGCCAGAAATTTCCTGGCTGGGCTGACTAGGAGGCTAAGAGCGCAATCCTAAACTGGAGTTAGGCCGGCATAAGTTAAACCAGCAAAGTTTGGCCAGCAAAAGGGCCACCATAAAGCGTGTTTGGACCCCTCTTGGAGTCAGGGAGGATGGCTAATGTTTGTGTGCTGACCTCTCTGACTCCGAGAGGGGTCTAAACATACTTTACGGTGGCCCTTGTGCTTGCCAAACTTTGCTGGTTTAGCTTATGCCGGCCTAACTCAGTTTAGGATTGTGCCTTGAATCTACTGGGTGAGTAGACTTGGGCTCTGCATTGGAAAGGACTCCAACTGGGACACCAGGTCTATCTAGTTCTAGACCTGGCTTCTGCATTGGGAAGCCCAATAGATCTGTGTGCCGGAGATTTTTCTGGACATTGCTTCTGAGTAGATGCTCCTCGGGTTGCACTGTCTCAAGTTATTATTGTGGTTTGGTCTGTGGCCTTTTCTTATCCCCTGGCTGGCATCCTTCTTTTATATTTTATTTATTTTGAATAATTTATACCCCGCCTTTCCCATGCCGAAGCAAATGCCCAAGGCGGCTTACATGGGCAGGCTAGTCTAAACCACCATTCTTCAATGGGTTTTTACAAATATACAGTATTCTGCGATTCACCAAATCCTCAGTCCCAGATGTAGTCTTCACAGTGTGGTTCTCTCCTCTGGCTGTGTGACATTGAGCTTCAGCAGGTGATTGTAAGTCCAGCCTGGACAGGTCCTCAAGGTTGGACTCCATTCTTTTGCCGGCTGGCCTTCTCACAACATTCCCACATTGGCTAATCAGCTCCACAGTGACTCCGTACTGCCACAACAAATACTGCAGCTTGTCACAGCCTGGCATTCCGTCTCCCATCCAAAAACAGACCACAGATACTCCTACATATCCTCATGAGCTGAAGAACTGTGGAATGAATAAAGTGAAACTGGGGGGGGGGATGAGCACCAACTCAAGAAACACTGCTGCAGTCAAACTGCCAATTTACTTCAGTGGGGTTTTCATATTGTTTCCAGTTTGGTTTGGATCCAACAGCATCTAGTATGAGCAGAAAGGCACTGCCCCAAGCAATGCCCACCACCTTTCCCCCCTCCAGCTTTTTTATATCCCATGTGATTCTGGAGGGTGCCAGGCAGGTGCCAGGAGTGGCAGTGGGATGGAGGAGCAGAACTCTACTTATGGGTTTTAGGATCCAAACCATAGAGTATGCTTCATTCATTTTGTTCCTTGTCAGCTCACAATATCATCCAATATTCTCTGCACACCTGCAAGCATCTGATAGCATCTTAAAAAATTCCTACGAGCAGGGGGAAACTTAAATGGATATTTAATTATGATTCATTTTTAAAGACACTGTCAGATGCTTGCAGGTGTGGGGAGGATTGTGAACCATAATCTGAACTGCCAGATTTTAAAGGAAGAGTTTGTTGTTGTTGTTCAGTCGCTAAGTCGTGTCCGACTCTTCGCGACCCCATGGACCACAGCACGCCAGGCCTCCCTGTCCTCCACTAGCTTCCTGAGTTCGCCCAATTTCATATTCATTGCTTCGGTGACACTATCTAACCATCTCATCCTCTGTCGCCCCCTTCTCCTTTTGCCTTCAATCTTTCCCAGCATGAGGGTCTTTTCTAAAGAGTCCTCTCTTCTCATCAGGTGGCCAAAGTATTGGAGCTTCAGCTTCAGCATTTGTCCTTCCAGGGAGCAATCAGGCTTGACTTCCTGGAGAATTGACCGATTGGATCTCTTTGCAGTCCAGGGGACTCTCAAGAGTCTTCTCCAACACCATAATTCAAAAGCATCGATTCTTCGACGCTCTGCCTTTCTTATGGCCTTTCTTATGGTCCAGCTCTCACAGCCATACATGGCTACTGGGAAAACCATCGCTTTGACTATGTGAACCTTTGTTGGCAGGGTGATGTCTCGGCTTTTGATTAAGCTATCTAGGTTCACCATAGCTTTCTTCCCAAGAAGTAAACGTCTTTTAATTTCATGGCTGCAGTCACCATCTGCGGTGATCTTGGAGCCCAGGAAAATAAAGTCTGTCACTGCTTCCATTTCTTCCCCTCCTATTTGCCAGGAAGTGATGGGAGTGGTTGCCATGATCTTAGTCTTTTTAATGTTGAGCTTCAAACCAATTTTGGCGCTTTCCTCTTTCACCCTCATCAAAAGGTTCTTTAGGTCTTCCTCACTTTCTGCCAGTAGAGTGGTATCGTCTGCATATCTGAGGTTGTTGATGTTTCTCCCAGCAATCTTGATTCCAGCTTGTGAGTCATCCAGCCCTGCCTTCCTCATGATGTACTCTGCGTATAAGTACTCTGCGTATAAGTTAAATAAGCAGGGTGAAGAGGTGAAAAGGAAGAGTTACAATGAACCTTTTTGTGTCCTCCTTGTTTAATCCCATGCAATGTACAAAAACATTTGTCACCTTTCCAAGAAAAAAAACAGACCACACACTCACAATATGCCCTGTGTTTTGAATTCCACACTACTATTTCCAAGCATAATTCATTGGGACCAAGATATAAGACTCCCCCAAGTTTTCTAAATACGAGGTAGTATTCTAAATACGAGGAGTAGTAACATCATTGGATTAGCTGTAGCAGAGACCCAGAGGCAGCCAGTGTCGGATGTGCTGTGACCGTTGCTGGAAGAAGCAGTAATCTTCTTAAATGTTTATATCTTGCCACTGTAAGCATCCTTAATCAGCAAACCATAATAAAAGCACATCATCTTGGAACCTGGCTTGAATACTTGAAGCCAATTATTAGAAGACTATTGGTGAAGAATGTAAAAGATGCTGTTAAGGATCAGGGAATGGGGCAGAAGCGATGACAGCTATGATGTTTTCAATTGGTGGGAGACTGAGTTCAAACTGGCTGCAAGATCAGCTCTATAGTTGCTCGATGGTGAGATCTTGTCAGTATTTCCAAGAAACTAAACGAAACATGACAAGCTGTAGAACCCGGGAGGAGACCCACTGGTACCCTCCCTCTCCCCTTCTTAAGCTTCTTGTTTCCCCTTCTGGATGCAGTGCACATCGTTTGGACACAGCACCATCAGTGGGGGTTGGTGGATGGGATTGGGATGTGAAGAAAGCAAACCTGCCTCCAGTTTGAGTGAAACATTTTAGAAGGCTACCATCTCCAGCCCCCTTTTTGCATCATTGCACCTTGAAGGCCACTGAAGGCCACAAATGTTCCAGTCCTAAAGTTAAAAGGCTGCACTGTGTCTCCTCACACCAGTACTGCTCCAGTTTCCAAGGTGGGTGATACTGGGATGGCCTAGAATTGCCTATCCCAGACTGATGAGGGAGGGCAGGTGTGTCTAGTAGGTTTCATGTTTTTTTTTTAATGATTAGGTAAAGGTAAAGGTTTTCCCACAACCGAATGGTCTAATCGTGACCGACTGTAGGGGCCGGTGCTCATCTCCATTTCAAAGCCTATAGAGCCAGCGTTTTGTCCGAGGACAAGCTTCTGTGGTCATGTGGCCAGCATGACTCTACGCCGTAGCACATGGAACGCCGTAGCACTTCCCACCGAAGTGGTCCCTATTTATCTACTTGCATTTAGGTGCTTTTGAACTGCTAGGTTGGCAGGAGCTGGGACAAGCAACGGGAGCTCACTCCGTCGCGCAGTCTTGAACTCCCAACCTTGTGGTCGGAAAGCCCAGCAACAGCAGATTAACTCGCTGCGCCACCACGTCCCATTATTTTTAATGATTACTTGTGTTTAATAAAGCTAAATCCAACCATAGTCTGGTGTCTTCGCTCGGGGTGGGGTGGGGGTATGAGGGTAATAGGTTACTCAGAAAGCCAGATGCAGGGGCATGGCAGCAGCATGCAAGTATCTTGAGTCTCAATTTGGGCCTGCAACTTGTGGGCCTCTGTGAGATGCAGGAAGCTGGACTAGATGGGCCTTGGCCTGATCCAGTGGGGCTGTTCCTATGTTTCATGAACTCCTGTCACATGTACCTGGGGCCTCCGTCATGAAATAGCCATCATGAAGTGAATTCCATGATGTAGAAAGTAATGAGAGAAGGAGGTTACCATACTGTGTAATTTGAATTCTGTGAATGACTGTGAGTCCATGAATTACTTTGAAATTGTTGGAAAGCAGTTGCGAAGCAATAGAATTTGTTCTAAGGGCTTCTGTGGAGTTCTGAAATGAAAGGTGCACATGATAATCCGCAAAGCTGTGATGATCAAGAATAAGATACGTAAGAGAGAAATCAGGCCAGCAATGCCTTGAAGTTTGCAAAGTTAACAATTGGGCCACAAAGGGAGATGCATTGTGGCTCATCAGGATGTCAGGTTTGAATGAACAAAGCCTTGAGCACCTTTCAATCATGGCTTCATGTTCTCCCATGAAACATGATACTTGAGCTTAAGTAGAAACTTAATGCTAGCCCTTTCTTTCATTGCCTGCCCCGCTCCGTTTAATACCAGAATATGAGAGTAGATGTCAACTGAACATATAGCCAAGCCAGGTGGCATTCGTGGAAACTGTACTGGAGCTATTAAGGTAACAGCCGTCATCTGCAAGGAGTTCTCTTGCTGTAGTTGCCCATTGCTTGGAACGCTCATTGTTCTTATGGACAGTAATACTAGGTTGATTAGCTTACAACTATTAATACTCTCCTTCTGCTCACATTAGCATCACTTAATTTCAATGAAACCCCAGCGGCCATTATTTTTCCACCTGTTTCCTTGATTACAATATTCTCAGAGGTGGAAAGCGGTGGTTTTTAGTGGTTTCAGATTAGGACATCTCAGTCCTAATCTTTCTTGAAAGCTGATCGATCCGAAGGCATCCTAGAAATACCGGTCCATTTTTATATATCGGTTCATAACAATAGTTTCTGCCCAAATATGTGTGTTTTGGATTGAAGGTCAAATACTGAGGAAGCGGCCACATTGGATCAGGCATGGAGTTAGGGGAAGGGCATTGTACAATGACACCTGGGGCTAGGTTGATTGGCTGGCTGTACCAGGCAATGGAGCTTCCTCAGCTCCTTCTCCTTTGACAGATGATACTGACTGATGGTGGGCCGATGTGCAGTTGGTTGAAGCGCCTCCGCAGCAGACTTTCCTGCGTTGCAGCTGGCGGCCGCGCCAGGGGAATGAAGGCTGCAGAGATGGTGGGCAGGTCCTCCTATCTGGTGTCCTCCCAGTGATTCTCCGTATGGTTGGCTGCCGAGAGCACTGAGAATCGCCGCAGGGTGGTGGGCAGGAGGACCTGCCTGCCACCTCCGCCACAGCTGTTCTTGCCGTGCTGGCTTTGGAGTGAAGCTGGCTGACTCCACTCCCAGTGAGCACACTGAGAATCAGGGTGGGGGTGGAGGGCAGGAGGACTTGCCTGCCGCCCCCGGAGCAGTCATTCCTAGCATGGTCACTGGGAGCAACCGTGCTAAGAATAGCCTCAGGGGCAGCAGTTGGGAGGACATGTCGCCCCCTAGGGGAGATCCAAAGTGCCACCTGGTACCAAGTGGTGCTGTACGGTTCAATGGAGCTCCATCACTGATAGTGGGAACCAAAGTATTCCACAGGTGGTTATAGTTGGGGAAACAGTTTAGGGAAACGCAAAGCAAGGAACAGAAACCTCGAATGGCAACCATTAATGTATCACTGTAAGAGCTGCATGGGTCAAATAAAGTTCTTTGTTGTGCACGCCAGGTCCCTCTTTGTAGCGTTTGTAAAGTGTAATTTGTATTCAGTTTCTCTCAGCCTTGATGGGGAAAAAAGGTTTCATGTTATCTTTTGTGTGCTTCCAGTGCGCTCTCACAGGTTCTGGGCAAAATGTCAGAGCAGCACAAGAAAATATCTTTTGGACGCAGACCTGCATATCAAAGGCAAAGCAAAATAATAAATGTATGCATCCAATGTGCCGTGGTGATGCACATGATGGGCTTCCTATGGGCTGAAGAGGCCGGAGCTTGGCAAGAGCGTGGCTTTGCCGCAGCTGCCATGCACAGATCATGACAGGTGCCGTTACATTGAAGTAAATGCATTCAGTGGGTTGTTGCCAACCCTGAAATCCCGCCAGCGTGGTCGAGTTAACAGCAAGCTAAGAGAAGGGAATCTGTCCCAGCTCAGACAGTCAGTCTTTATCTGGCCTTGGGCAAATATTTCCACCTCCGCCTTAGTTCGCCATGTGTAAAATGAAAATAATTAGTCCCACACAGCTAATGCAAAAAGGAAGGTAAAACAACTGGCGCGTTAAGGATGCCACATACATGTTTTATTATGACATTTTAAAAGGTATTTTAAAGCATGCTAAGGAAAACAATACGGAGAACTTGGCACTTGGCTAGTAACGAAGGACCTTGAAGCCGTGTCTTTTGAGTCCCAAGATCCACGGCTGCTGCCAAGATGATATGTAACACCGGGAACATTTAGTTCATATCTGGATGTTTCCCATTTTGGGGCCCCTGATAACACACTGCAATTCATTGAAAGGCCTGGATGAATGAATGGGAGGAAAGGCCAAATGTAAGAAATCTCTGGTATTCAGACCCCCCTGTAGCAGATAAGGCGTCACTCCAAATTCACTTATGACTTTATCAGCCAGGTTCAAGGTTCTGGTGTCAGCAAAGCCACCGCAGTCAACAGAGAATATTTGTTCACATTTTGAACACTGTACAGCATTAAGTGCTGAATCAGTTCAGGTTCCTCACCTTCGCGCATTTACTAGGCCGTAAGAACAATGCCTTATCTCATTCTCATTACTCTCAGGAGCTAAGCTGTCCCGGCACTCATTGGATTATTCAGAGCAGTGTTGCTGAATAGACGGAACCGCAGGAATCAAATTAAATAACCTGTGCGAAAACCGAAAACATTAGCATGAAGGAGATGGAAAAATACCGAAGAGGTGGCTCCCGGGAACACAATCACCTTCTGTGCAGCTTGCCACTGAGAAACACTCAGCCTGCATGGAGCAACATTGTTGGCAGCATGTGCCAAGGAGGGACTGTGATCATGGATTGATTTTCAGTGCCATGACCGAAGGTAAACAAGACTTACAGGGTGTGCTGAAAGGAAGTCCACACTGTAGCTCTATTTGGGTGTTTGCATGCTGGGGGGTAGGCCTGTGCCAGCTAGGCGTGCTGCTACCTGATTGCACTCTTTATCCACAAGTTCCACGTTGGTCTGAGGAGGGCAGTCTGAAGAGAACTAGGAATACTTTCTCCATGTAATTTTGAATGCTGGACTGTGGAGGTATCTTTGGAGTCAGGGTTGTGGCTAAGGATCACTTTGGCATGAAATTGCTGGCACAGGTCCCCAAGTAGGCCCATTCCAGTACCTTAGGCTTCCTTCTGGGTAAGGGAACAAATGTTCCATCCCTGGAGGAGACCTCTGGAACACCACCACCCCCCTCAGGATAAAGTGTGTGCTCTGGCCATGCGGCTCCATCAGCAGGGTTATACTTCAAAGGATTGAGGCCTAATGCCTTTCTGTAAGGGAGCAAGTACTTCCTAGGTTCTTACAAGGAAACGTAGTTCTATCTGCTGCCTGACTTTAAAGAAAGGCGTTAGGCCTCAATCCTATCCTTTCCCTCTCCTGCTGATGGAGTCGCACCACCAGAGCACACATCCTGTGCTTTATCCTGTACAAAGTGTTGTGCCAAACGTTCACCAATGCAAAGTGTCAGGTATAAAAGAGAAATTTCTAGAAGTGAACCATGTGGGAATGCTCCTTTCTTACCTCTTTTTTTCTATGTTGCTTAACCTGTAGCTTCAGAATAATTACAAATAATCCGGGCAATTCATGCTCTGATGCAACTGGTCAGATTTGGCTCTAGCGATGATGTCACAAACCCAGTTCAGAGTCAGGGCAAGGGCAGGTCACCACTCTCGGTCTAAATAAATGACTACATGCAGAGGCGTTTCTACAGGGATGGCAAAGCTCTAAGTTTTGCAAGAAGCCTTACCTTGCAGTGGAAATCACTCCTCTCCTGCACCGTTTTAGCCAATCTTGGCGTTGCTTACTGGCTACAGCAGCAAGGGAGAGGTGGGATTTACATGACAGGGTAAGGCTTCTTGCAACACTTAGAGCTTTGCCATCCCTGTAGAAACGCCTCTGACTACATGACTACAAAGCAAGTTCACCTGCCTCACTCTGAATGGGCAAATATATTTCTGCCTTTCTGAGCCACAAAAACAGGACTTTTGGCAATGGTGCAGTTCATGGCAGATAACATATTTCACAGAATGCAACCCTGCCCCATTCACGTTTCAGTTCCATACGAGAATTTACATTGCCTTCGTTTTTCCAGATTCCTTTTTCCAAATAATCATTTCAAGGTTTTATTTGCTTTTATAAAAAGTAACTCAGAGGTATTCCTTTTCCAGTTGGAAGTCTTTGTTGTTGTCAGAGTTTCTGAATAACTCAGGGCAAAGCAAAATAGCATTTAAATGTATTTTTGTATTTATGTATTTAGGAAAAAGAGAGCACAAATTTAGCCCTGTGTGAAAATAATGGAAGTCTAAACTAGTATACTGATGTTCAAATACTGGAAGAAGAGGAAAATATTTCAGAAATGTACATCCACTGAAAATAACCAGAGCATGCATCTAAAAAGACAATTCAAAATATTCCTATTACTCTGACTTTCTTAAGGGAAAGTTTTTTTTTTAAAGTAACATAATGAATATTTATATAGGCTTCAAAGCTACCAGATTGTAATTTTTAATATATGCATAGTTTTAGCTACTTAGCAGATTATATTATTCACCAGCCTGGAGTCTAAGCTCATTATTTAATTAAAACATCTTTTCATTTCATGCAAACCACAGAGGTTTAGTGTCTGCCTGCACTCCACATATCCCCATCTCCATAACCTTCCTCACAAGATAGATTTTGTAATAAAAGCGGCATGAAAGAATGTTTGTCATTTTGCATTGATGACGGCGCCTTAGCCGGTTAGCAACATGAAGGAAAAATGGCCTTTGGCTGGGTCGGCTTTCAACTCGCCCATTGATATAACAACAACTTGGGTGGCATGAGGTTTCTCTGAGATGTGTATGAACATTTACTCCTCTCTCTCTTGCCAAAACATCTGGAATCAAAAATCCAATAGTCAGACAGCTGTGCATGTTATAGAAACAACTGGACAGAAAAATAGAAGTTTTTTAAAAGTGGACAATGCGTGATTAGATGATCCTGAGAAAAATCAGACATTTCAGGTTATACTTCAAAGCAAGTATTTTGGTTACAGCATATTCAAGCAGTTGGATTTATGATGCACTAAAGACTAAGCTTGCCTGTCAGAAACAGAACAGAAACAACAACAAGAAGAAGAAGTCTGGATGCTAGTATGTAGTATGTAAAGTGAAAGTAGTGTGTAAAGCGAAAAGGGAAGAATCTCTCTTTCTTCTTTACACCAGCTCTTGTAATTCTCTTCCCCATTTCTTTCAGTTTTAATTGAACGTACATAAGCACCTCTATCTCGTTCTCAAGGGCTTGGAGGGACCTATTAGCTGCATTTTCACATAGCCAAAAAGAAAGAAAGAGAGAGCTGGTTAATAAGTTATCCTTTGTGTAGGGCCCCGCCCTGTTGGTTGGGACCAAATACCAGACCTGGGAAATTCCTTGACTTTGAAGGCTTCCCTTAGTGTGGTGATGATTGGCCTTAGCTAACAGCAGGGTGGAGCATCACCGAAAGCTCCCTGCATGAAGTACCACCCATGCTAGGGACTACAGAGGCAAGTTCAGCATAGGCGAATAGGCTCAGAGTTATATTTAAATCATGCGGACAATGATAGGGGGCTGGCTCAGACCGCACCTGGTCCCAAAATAATAATAATAATAATAATAATAATAATAATAATAATAATAATAATGCTAGTATTTATATACCACCTTTCTTTGGCCATTAGATTGCTCCTCTGGCTTTAATTCAAGGCGGTTTACATAGGCAGGATTTATTTTTCTAACCCCCCCCCCCCAAGGGTTTTTTACAAATTACAAATAAGTTCTGTCTTTTCAAGAACTACAACAACATACAGATGGAAATTTCGTGGTCTAGTCCTTCTTTCTGGCCACACGATTGCCTTCCTGCTGGCTGATAGATGGTTTCTCTGCTCCCACCAAAGAAACAGCTGGCCCAGCACAACTCCTCTCTCACAGGCAGCTCACCCTTCTTGCTTACTCACTTGCCCTGCATTCGGCATCCCCAGATGCCCATGTGACATTTGAATAGGATCTGCACATACCATGAAGCAGCCAAGACCTTCAGTCCATTGATCTCAGCACTGTTCATATTGAGGGCGCAATCCTACCCAGTGCTGGAATGGCAAGGCTGGCTGGCCAGCGCCATATCCAACGCTGGGTTGGGGGAGGCTGGTGCCTCCCGTGGCAAGGGAGCGTGTGCTCCCTTATCGTAGGTGAGACTCCAGCCTCCCCTATGCACTCCTTGGATCTGCGCCCGCTAAAGAGATGGCCACCTCACAAGCCTGTCCACATCCTGCCCAAGTCCCGCCCCACCTCCCTGCCTCCCACCAATCCCTGCATCGCCCCATTATGGTGCCTCCCTTGCAGCAGCCAATGCTAGGGAGGCGCTGCGTGGGTGCAATGGGACTGGTGCTGCCAGCACACAGTGTTGTCGCAACCCGTTGTGCCAATGCTGCAGGAATAGTAGGATTGTGCTGTGAGTGGCTGTACGTCCAGGTTATCCACACGGGGCTGCTCCCGGGGGTCGGGGATGGTGGTGTGCCCCCGTCTCGCTCTGGCAGCCTTGCGATGTTGAGCAAAGATGCAGCGGGACGCCTTTTGCGGGTGGCACAATCGGTTTAATCTGGAAAGCAACTTTACATTCATGGGGCTCCCGTAGGCCCGGCCGCCGAATCGGGGCCCTCAGACCCTGTTACCTCACAGGGCCCAGTCACAAAAGTACTTAAATGGAGTCTCGCCGTGAGTGGCGTGCTGGGTTGATCCTCGGCGTTCGTCCTCGTTGGGCGGGGTGGCGGCCCCCCGCTTACGCTCTGGTGCCAGGGTGGTCCCTGGGGGTCATCCCACTCACCCCCTGCTTGGTGTCAGTGGACTCCCTGTTCCTGTGCCTGCTCAGATGGGCCGTGGGCCAGGGACCCGCTGGGGAGGAGGTCTCTCGGGGGGGGCGCTCCTAGGCTCCAGGGGTGTGCCTCAGTGTGTGGCAGCAGTGGGTGGGCATCCCTGCCGCCCCAAGGGTAAAGGGGAGCTGGTGCTCCAGCCGAGCCCCTTGGGAATGCAGTCCCGGGGTTCAGCCTCTCAAGGAGCGGGGCTCGATGGTCCCCGTTCAGGCCACAGTCAGGTGCGAGTCCAGGCGGTCTGCCTGGCTTGTTGGGCGCCTTCCCTCCACTTGCCCTCCAGCTCCAGGAGGAACCTCCCCTCCCTTTGCTGCCTGAGCTCCTTATGAGCTCCTGACCAGTCTCTCTGGGCTCCTCCCCTTCCGGTCTCACTGCCAGGCCCAGTTCTCGTGAGACTGGGCTGGTTCCTTGCAGGATCTCGCTTCTCCTCGGCGAGTCACCCAAGGCTATTTGTACTTTCCCTGAGCCTGGCCAGGTTTCTTTAACCGCCCACCTGTGGCCCCCTGTGGCCGAGTAGGATCCCTATCCTCGGTCTGAAGCCTCGGGGCGGTCGCGGGGGTGGCCGGCTCCCATTCTACCAACCAGTGCGGGCCGCCCCCCTTCGGAGTGGCCCAGGGGGCTCCTAGGCCCCAGGTGACAGTGGCTCTCTGAGGATTCTGGCAGGATCTTTCCCAGTCTTGTTCTTAGATGTCAGAGATTGAGGGTGCAATCCTAACCAACTTTCCAGCACTGACACAGCTGTGCCAATGGGGCATGTTTTGCATTCTGCAGTGAAGTAGTAATAGGGAATGTTTGTTCCCTTACCTTGGAGCTGCATTGTCCTTACCCCAGTGCTGGAAAGTTGGTTAGGATTGCACCCTGAATCTGGAATCTTCTGTGTACAAAGCATGTGCTCTACCACTAAGCTAAGTCAACCGAACATTAGTAAGGCCGTGAAGTATGGTTGGCGTTCCAGTCTGAAGGAATCATCAGTATGTGATTTAAGTATATTCATGCTGATCTCCATGCATAGTCTTTGGACTGGGTCAGGGATGGTCCACCTTAGTCTCTAGAAAAGCAGTAAGTTACAACCCGCTGCTCCTTCTTCCTAGAGCAGAGTCCTAGGCTAGATCAGGTGTTTGGAGAATTTCCTCCCCCTCTGGCTGGCTGTAGTGCTGCTCCATTTTCAAGCAGATCTAGTGTAAGGGATGTTCCAGGCAGTCACGTTTGCCTGGACATCCTGCTGGACAGCCTTCTGAGACACTAGGCAATAGACGCGACTGCCCAGAGCGTCCCTGACACCAGATCAGTTTGAAAATGGAGCAGGAAGTGCTTGTTGCACAAAAAATGGGGTTTTATTCTGCATTGTGAAGGGCCCGGAGAGGGGGCTGCAGGCCTCACAGACCCCCTCAGACCTCAGCACAACCCCTAGGTAAGGGTTGAAGCCACTGCAATTGGTGCGGCAATTGCAGCGGGGTCTTCAGGACACCCCTGCAGCCCCAGACCCTGACCCCACAACCATGTTGAGATTTGGTTAGTGTAGCACTCCCAGACTTGAGGGCTTTGCCTGGCAACGCAAGAAGCCCGGGTCTGGCATCTGTAACCAAAAGCAGCATAAGCAGCTCCCAGCAGTGATGACGGCTGTGCTAGCAGACACGAAGAAGCCATGACACACATTGTTGTGCTGAAGATAAGACTTGTATTTGTTACAGCTCACAGTCAAGGTCCAAGTAAAGGTAAACAGAGGTTGTTGTACATCAAGGCAGCAAAACAGGATACAGCAGTTGGTCCAGCAGAATAAACAGATAGTCAAATGGACAGCATTTCACCCCTCCTCATGTTAAAGACCCACACAGGACCTGGGACGCAGTCCTCTCTTAAATACTTGTTTGGCTGGTCATGCTGCCCAATCAGGAGACTGATGGCAGCTCCATAGCAGACGCGTCCCCACCTTAACACAGGTGTCTTGCATCAGGACTTAATGCTGGCAAGTCAGGCACATGTGCTTGCTGGCCTGTTGCCATCAGCTATCCACGAGGGAACAGAGACTCTAGGCCTGGGTCAGACCTTGACCAGTCCTGACAAACCAGTGGCGTTATTCACCCGGTATGCTGGGTGGGACTTATCTTTGAGCGGCAATCCGCCCGATGCAACGGGCGGATTGCCGCTCAAAGGTAAGTCGCGCCCAGCATACCGGGTGAATAACACCACTGCCCACAACCACTTAGAGTGTTCCCAACATCCGAGTAGGACTTTGGGAACTGCTTCTCTGTAGACTGGGTTCCCCAAGTCTGGCCTGGAAAACTTTTGTCATCCACCAAAGAAAGTAAAAAAAAAAAAGGATAATCCACATTTTTCTTCTTCTTTAAGATCTAATCACTTTACAACTAAAATACTTTTATCATTAATCTTAAACACTATTTTGAAATACGTTTCCAAGCAACTTTCTGAATCCATAGTTTCAATGAAAACATGTTTATGAGATTAGGCAGTGACTAAAACATGCAGAAACATTTGTCGGCTCAAACATTTGTACCTCGAAGATAAACTGTACATGAGAGCAGCAATTTTAACAATCATTTGTATTTTATCTCCACTGAAAACGCAAAGCATTTCTTGCAGATTCCTGTTTGCCAATAAACAGAACAATTGAATTAAAGGAAATAAACTCCCCAGTTCTCCAGGTTCTGAACCGACTCCCCATGGTTGTGTCAGCTTGTTTTCTGTCAGAAACGTCAGAAGCAAGGAAGCTTCCCTGAGGAAAGCATTCCAAAGATGGGACACCACCACAGAAAATCCGTATCACAGACAAACACCACTGCATCTTAGATAGTGGGGGGCGGCACAAAAGGCTTATGAAGACCTCAGTATCTGGGCTTATGTGTGAAATATCCTGCTCCTCAGTGGTTAAAGGTCAAGCGCAGCATGCTGTCTTAGGCCTGGATCTGTTCCAAGAGTCCAGACTATGTTTTAAGAGCACAATCCTAACCTGGAGTTAAAAAGGTAAAGGTTTCCCCATGGTCTAGTCGTGACCGACTGTAGGAGCCGGTGCTCATCTCCGTTTCAAAGCCTGTAGAGCCGGCGTTTTTGTCCAAGGACAAGCTTCCGTGGTCATGTGGCCGGCATGACTCTAAGGAACGCCGTTCCCTTCCCACCGAAGTAGTCCCTTTTTATTTACTTGCATTTACAGTAGGTGCTTTCGAACTGCTAGGTTGGCAGGAGCTGGGACAAGCAACGGGAGCTCACTCCGTCACGCAGTCTCGAACTCCCAACCTTGCGGTCGAAAGCCCAGCAACAGCGGATTAACTCGCTGTGCCACCACGTCCCTTCATTAAAAGCCATTTACTACCATTGGTGAATTCACCCGCCAATTAATTTCAATTAATGTTTTAGAGATTTTCAAAAAGTGGCTGCACCAAATTACCTGAAACTTGCTCTGTAAACAGTGTAAGGATAGACCTTTTTAGAGGTACAGTTGTTTTGACTGTCCACCCATGTCATCATTTAAAAAACAGGGGCAGAATTTGGGTTTTTTTGTTTTATGGGGTGCCGTTTCTGAATCTGATTGGGCCCCCCCCAAATCTGAAATGAAAGTTGCCATTTTAGCTTCCTGTGTTAGGGCAGGGGCTAACCTTTCTCACTGAGTCTACTTTAAAGCTTTCAGGTACAATTAGCACCTGTAATAATTTTTTAAATAATTGGCGCGCAAATCCGCCGATGGTAGGGAACGTGGGTACTTCCATTCAAACTCTGGGCTAACGTGGGGTTTCTTTATAGAGGCTAACTATCTTTTTATTTTGGGGGACAAGTTAGGTGAAAATATAGAGGAGACACATATCTCCTAATTTTCCTGTGTTATTTCTACTGTTCTGATGTCTTCAGAGACAGAATAAATTATTGCATGTGGCAACAGAGAAAATGTTTTTTTTATACTCCACAAGGATTCACATCATTTATTGTGAAAGACAGGCTTGTGATGAGATATCTAGTTGAAGACAATAGGCCAGAAAGCTGCAAATGCTCTTCCTAGAAAAACACTAGCTTTCCATTCATTTTGTAATGACTGAGAATTGCCATTGACAATTGACATTTAGAAAAATCTGCATTTCAATGTAATCACTATTCAATGTGAGGGTCATCCTGTTCTTGCACCATGGCAGGAAACTTTACTGTGCCATAGCTTTACTGTGCCATACTTCCCCACAATCTGTGATGCATCTTTGCTTTCAGTCATAAACTGTAGCTTTACCATTTACCTACTGGCTGAAGGGAAAAAAAAAAACCATGATGGTGCTTCTGTGCACTCATGACCCAGGTTGCAGGCACTGGCATGAGTACCTAGGGCCCAATCCTTCCAGTGGTGATCCAGCTGTACCAGTGAGGCATGTGCTGCATCCTGCAGTGTGGGGACAGTCACAGAAGTCTCCCCAAGGTAAGGGTACAACTATTCTCTTACCTTGGGGTTTCATTGTGGCTGCCTCAGCACTGAAAAATTGAACAGGATTGGGCACTTAGTTGCTTCACTGCCTCAGAGTTCCTCAGGAGGCCTCAGAGTTCCTCAGGCTAGTGACACTCAGTGACACATACTGGTAATAAATTATATTAGTTGTACAATCAGTCTTGTCAATGGTGCAAGAACACAGAAGAAGATTCAAATACGCTTCCTCCAAATCAGCACCTGGACACAGTCCAATGCTGGGAGATGGGACTGATGATTTTGCTTTGTTTCACACAGGAATCATCCTTGTAGCAACTAAAGGGTTATTTCTTGCCTCTGTAGCTGCTAGAGGACAAATCAATGTAATGAGAAAGATTTTTTTTTCTCCACAGCTTGTTCTAGGGCTGGGGTGGGTGAAAGGTTGACCTTATATCAGTATATCAGTTCTGAAGCTGCAAGCTGCAGAAGCCAGCTCTGAAAAAATAGGGTTTTTCCCAACATGTTTATGAGGCAGAGAAGGGTCAAGGAAAGTTTAGAAGACTTCTGTCTCCATCTCATTAGGGGGGTGTAAAACAAGTACCAGAAGTCTGCAAAAGACCTAATTAGCCAAATTGTAGCACTCAAACCTCTGCAAAAAATTCAGTTTTGCAAGAATGAACTTCTTACTTCAGGATTTGTACTCTAGGGCCCCCTTCTGGAAATTCCTGAAGTAAGCAAGCTGTATGCTCAGTGAACAATGAGTTTTTCAGGGATAAAAGTAGCTTTTTTTCAACACGTCCATAGAAATTGATACGCAGTACCTTGGATAGCACACCATTTTTGGACAGTAAACATTAAACTTTCAGTACCATTGGCGGGCAAAAACACCAGTTTCAGTTCAGGTATATGGGAACACTTTGACATGGTTCCAAAAACATAATTGCCCTGAGAAGGGCAGTGGCTGTACATGTTTCAAAAGGCAAAAGACTTTTGCGCAAAAATACCCATGGTAGTTAACCTGGAGTTAGGCCAGCACAGATAGGCCAGCAAAGTTTGGCCAGCACAAGGGCCATCATAAAGCATGGACCACTCTCAAACTCAGGGAGGATGGCGCATGTCTCTGTGCTGGCCTCTCTGACTCTGAGAGTGGTCCAAATATACTTTACGGTGTCCCTTGTGCCAGCCAAACTTTGCTGGCCTAATTGTGCCAGCCTAACCAGGTTAGGATTGCGCCCTAAAACTGGCAAGGTACGTTCCATCTGCCTGTTCCTGCTTAGTGGCCTCGCTGTCTTATTTTGCACTAATTGAAGTTTCTGAACAGTATGCGGAGAAGCAGAGGCATCCGCTCTTCTGGAGTGACATGTGAGTACCAAGACACTTAGGAATGCCCGGAGAGAAAGAATGAGGCCACCCACAATTACATGGCAGAGAAAAATCCACAAGAAACTATTCAAGAATAAAATGTCAGGGCTGCTCCAGCTTCCGTGGGAAAAGGAAGGTAGATGATGCAAGACCACCCCAGTGTGCACAAAGTGCCTAGGGGAGGGCAGGGACTCTCACGGGACACAAACATTATGGCATATTTACATTACAGAACCTCTCTTCTTCCATTTCAGTGCTGGAAGCAGCTATTCTTAGTGCAGGCATCGGGTCGGTGTCTCCCCTGAACAAGATCTGCAAATCATTTTTCTATCCTTTAGTTTATTATCAGAAGCACAAGAAGCCAAAGCGGGCAATTTATCTGAGTAGCAGTTGCTCCGCCTGAGATAAGAGGGCCCTATCTTAACCTCCACATTTCCAGCTAATGAATGAGCCTGGCAAACTGGAGCCAGATCAAAGTTGCTTTCGGACTGAATTGCTGACATTCCTGGAATAGCACCAAATTCCTCTGCTCACACCAAGGCACAATCAAGTTCACTGGCATATAAAAGGGAAGCCACAAAGGTCCCTCCCGTTTTTGTTACCTTGATTTGATGCTTATTGCCTTGGCTAGTCTCCCACAGAAGCAATGAAGAAATGACACGGTCGCTCCACCCATTGTTCTCTTTGTAGAAAGAGGCTTCAAAGGTCAGGATGGGTAGGTTAAAAGAAAGAAAACGACCACCAAAGGCAAGCTGTATAGCAGTGGGATGGAAATATTGAGATCCACTGACCTTTGCACAAAATCTCGGGAAAATAATGTGGAAGAAGTAAATTCGAAAAAGCTTCCACAGAACAGAAATGGCTGAGCTGTTTTCTTTAGCTAAATTGCTGGCTTGAGCAAGAGCAAAACCCCTCTCGCAATGCAGCTTGAGAAAAAGTTGGATTTGCCTATTGTGTACAAAACAAGAAATGAAAGTCCTACAAAGTCAGATTCATTCTGATGAAATCCTAGTCAACTGGGGGACCAGTAGCATAGCAAGTGCAGGGCAGGATGCCCCAGAGCATCCTGTGCTCTTGTGACTACCCGAGAGCATCCTGTGAGGGGTGCCATATGAGGCCAGCCAAGATGGTGGCCGCCACCTAGGAAGAGGCCACTTGGTCCAGCTTGGACAGCAGCTTCTTCGCTTCTCTATGCACCGCACTCTGGCCAAGCCATGCTAGAAGGAGGTGCCAGAAGGGGCCAGAGGATATGCGTGAAGATGCAACAGCCTTGTTGGGCCAAATGGCTTCTTCCTCCCCTTGGGCTTCCTGCAGACTTTTGGCTTCTACCAAGCAGCTACAAACCTCCAAGCACACCGTTGTGCTCGGAGGTTTGCAGCCACTCTGCAGGAGCCAAATGTCAGTGCAACTTTGTGTCTGGATCCTAGCCAGATGCCCACCTTCCCTGGAGAGTTGGGTTGGTGGTAGTCACTTGCCCAACCATCGGCCCTTGGAGCCCCCATGGTGAGTCCTGCAGTCTGGTGGGATGCACTATGGCAGGAGAAAACACAGTGAGGTAGAGGACGCCACAGCTGATGCTTCAGTCGTGGCACCAAGCCACCAGGAGTGGGAGCAGGCCATTCTGCCACAGAGATGGCTGGGACGGCCAGCGACTTCTGGCCCCTTCTGCCTCGTTTGTCGGGGGATGGGGCAGGAACCGTGAAGGCTGCAGCTCCTCTCAGGCCCTGGGCTCGGAGAACCAGCAAGGCCTGGCCAGCATGGTTCAGAAAGCTGACAAGTGGAGCAGCCAGAAAGGGAAAGGGGGGCAGAGTTCTGGGGTGGGCTTTGTCACCACATAGGAGGAGATGGTACTGGAGGGGGGCAGATGGTACAGGACATGCAGGACAGTGATGATGGTCAGTGGTGAAGGCAGATGGGTGTAAGGAAGCTAGCTAGTCTGTGAATCTTCCAGAGTACCACGACTGGGGAGAAGGAGAAGGGTGAGGCTACCCCGTTTTCCCTCACAGATTGCTTGAGGCCTTTAACCAGGGGCCTGGAGGGTGGGAGCCACCTCTTTTGCAGCCCAACCACTACCCCTCATGGACCTCATGGAACATGGCAACCCTGGGCAGGCGGGCGCCATTGCTGGGGCCCAACATCCTTCAAGTGCACCACTGAAACACAAGAAGGTGATGGAGATGGAGGCTGGCCTCCAAAAGAGAAGCTTAATGGCTCAACAGCAACATCCCAAAGCCCTGCCAGCCTCACCTGGTTCTGCAACTTCTCAGAGGCTGCTCATGATCCAGAAGTAATTGGCACGGATGTCATCACAATGCAAGATACATTGCTTCCTTTTTTTCTTTAATTTTCCTCTAACATTTCAGAATATATATTTTATTTGGACTCCTCTTGAGAGTCCCCTGGACTGCAAGGAGATCCAATCAGTCAATCCTACAGGAAGTCAAGCCTGATTGCTCCCTGGAAGGACAAATCCTGAAGCTGAAGCTCAAATACTTTGGCCACCTCATGAGAAGAGAGGACTCTTTAGAAAAAGATCCTCATGCTGGGAAAGATGGAAGGCAAAAGGAGAAGGGGGCGGCAGAGGATGAGATAGTTAGATAGTGTCACCAAAGCGATGAACATGAAATTGGATGAATTCCGGAAGCTAGTGGAGGACAGGGAGGCCTGGCGTGCTGTGGTCCATGGGGTCGCGAAGAGTCGGACACGACTTAGCGACTGAACAACAACAACAAGGATATTGGAGCCAAGGAAGATACGTTTTTGCACTACATGTCATGCCTCAGTATCCACTGATTCCGTATCCACTGATTTGACTCACCGTGGATACTGGGGTCCACCTTCAAACACCTTGTAACAAGGGGGGGGAAAGGGCCAAAATCCCATTTCCTACCTACCATTATTCATCCCATCTAGTGGCTGAATGCGGTATAGCATGTATACCAATGCATTCTAGGGTGACAATGGAGGAGCGAGAAATGGGGAAGTGGGCTTTTAAAGCTACTTTCCCGTTGATTTAGGTATCCATTGATTTTGGTATCACTGGGGGTTCCAGAATGAACCAGTGGATAAAGCATGTATTTACACTTGTATTTATCTTCATGGCTACGGTTGAAAAATCTTAAATAATGATGACAAAAGAGAATTAGAAACTGAACTACTGTTTCACATTCTGATAAATATTGACCATCAGAATGCTGGGTTTTCAATACTGAAATGCTTAATGTCATCTTCAATAGCAATAGTCGCCATCCCTTAATGGGGATTTTGAGGCCTGGCTTGACTACAGTTCATAAAGAAATGAAATGGCAAATGCAAGGCTGCTTGTATTGAGTAAATCCCAGCACTTGAGAAATAACAACCTCAGGCTCAGAGAGTGTGATGATGTTCCTTGCCAGGGAGCATTTTTTTCCCGGGGGGGGGCGCTAAACCTAATTCCTCTTCAACAGGATGTAAAGTGAAGCAACAGATTCATCATCCTACCCCCTACGAGCCCATTGCCACTCACTGAATTCATTACACACATTTAAAATGGCCTTTTCTAATAAGATTGATTGAGTTGCACAGTGAGCCGCAGGAAGATAAATGGCATTAAAAAAAGGAAAGAAAGAAAGTAGCTGCTTAAAGCTTGCCAAACAAAGGATCTGGGGTTCAGCAATGGGTTTTGAACTTCAACCATTATGCAGACCTGCATCCTTCCACACTTTTTGAAAAAGCCATTCTTCTTCTGCTTCTTCTGTTTCTTCTTCTTCGGCTATTTTTTTTTGCCAAGGATTTAACTTGAACCAAAGCTCAGGATCAGGGGCTTGTGAATAGGACCTCAACAGTGCAACCATATACATGTCTACTCCCATGGAAATGTGTAAAGGGTAGACACACGTACCTCGGAGTAAATCTCATTGAACTCAGTGGGTCGTATTTCTGAATAGATGGGTCAAGGATTGCACCGCATAGCAAAAGGATAGAGAGAGAAAAAGGAGGAGACAGAGAAAGAAACATGGACAAAAAGGGAGAAGTGAAAGAGAAAGGCAAGAAGGAAAGAGATGGAAACTCAAGAAAAGGTGAAGGGGAAAGAAGTACATGTGATGGGGAAGGAGGAAAATGTGGGAAGGAAGAGCTCCAGGGGAGGATCAGAGGGAGAAACAGAATGTCCTGGCTCTGTGGGTTTTGGTGAAAGTCACCTGATTAACCTTACCGCAGTTGAAAATGAGCCAGCAGGAAGAGCCCTTGACTTGTCACTGGCCAGAGAGTTGAGGTAGATGTCTTTCCAGGAAGGGGATTCGAACTGCCAGACTTTGACTCGTCACAAAAATGCCAGTTTTTCGTGACTCATGTTGGACTTAAGTCACAGACATCATTTACTTGAGCATGATTTGAGACTCATGGCAGTGACTCGGAAAAGAGTCATGACTCGAATTTGACTCTCTTTAGTGTTTGTGTGCTTGCTTTTTTTCTTTCCTGTCACTTCCACATTGCCCCGGAAGACAATGTGGAGCATCCAGAAGACTGATGGCAGCAGCAGATGTGGTGGGAGGAGGATGTGGTGGTTCCAGGAGGCAGGGATGGAGGGCTTGAGAGGAGGAGGAAGGGTTAACGTGAGTTTTTCTCGAAATGACTCGGGACTCGATTCAAAATGACTTGAAATTTTTCCACAAGTTGAGTTGTGATGGTGTGCGCTGTGACTCAAGACTCAACTCATGAAGCCAACTTGACTCATGAAATGTGACTCTGGCACATGCCTGCCTCTTTCCCAGTAGGGTGAAAGCACCAGTAGGGTGACCCAGAAGGACACCAACAGAGGGGAGACGCAGGCACCAGGGAGTCTCCCCATCAATTGTTCCCATGCAGAGGCTCCCTGTGAATGGCAACTGGAAGAAGCTTCTAAAGGGCTTTGCCTTGCTGTAAGAAACACGCAGAGTAGGAAATATCGAAAAAGCCCCTCCCTGAGCAGGGATGTCTCCTCTGACTGGTCTGTAAGGCCGCATCCAAGGCGCCATTGGGAAGCCGCACAGCCCCAATTCAGGCCACACGGCTTTCTTGGATCTGCGCCTGCTATACAGCAGGTGCAGATCCGAGGAACCCCATGGGGCAGCGAGAGCCTCCCCTGGGGCAATGTGCCCTTGCCCTGGGGAGGCTTCCCAGCACACCTAAGGTGCACTGGATTTGGCGCAGGCCCGCCAGCTTCTCCAATCCAGCACAATTTTGGATTGCGCTGTTAATTATTTCCTTGAAGCCATATAAATAGCCAGCAATGGGAAAAAGAAACGAAGGAGATGCTTTGCCACTGGAGGCAATTGGCCACAACTATGCAAACACAGAGACCCCAAAAAACTCAGAAGTGCCACAGTGAGACTTATGTTATGTTCAAAGCAATAGGGAGCTCTAGGAATTTCTGGTTAAAATGAGCTTTTAGGACTTGGTCCAAAGAGCACTGGTCGATGATGAAAGATGGCAATTAGTTCCAGTGGATCCTGAATGAGATTCATAATGAGAAAATTGCCCTGGCTGGGTGTTTGCCCTTTTTTTTTTTTTTTTTTTTTGGCTTAGAGAATTCAACATGTTGATGGAATGCAATACTTTCCAATAGGCCTAGTGATGGCTTAATGAAACAAAGCACAGAGCAAAGCTTCTGACATTTTCTATTAGCTCACCTCAATAAACTGGCCAGGCATTTTTCCTGTAGCTTCTTCACAATGATCAGAATCAGTTTCTGGCAGCTCTAATGGCATTTCCCACAATTATCTTTTTTACTTGAATTCAAAGCTTATAATCCTCTTTTTTATTAGTCTCGGAGGCAAGTGAAAAAACTGGAGACGCACATCCTATTATAGTGTAAAAAGAAAAACGTAAATCTTAACACACACGAGTGGAATGTCTGCCATGAAATAATGACTTTGAGCAGAAGCCAATGTTTGTCTTCTCAGAAGTAAGCCTCATTGTCTTCAGTTGGGTTTATTCTCAGGTGAGTGTAATAGGAAAGTGTCATTAGGACCCAATCCTATCCAACTTTCCAGTGCTGATATAACCATGCCAGTGGGATGCGTGCTGCATTCTTGGTCAAGAGGCAGTCATGGAGGAAAGTTGCCTTAAGGTAAGGGAATGTTTATTCCCTTATCTTGAATCTGAACTGTGATTGTACTGGCTCTAGAAAGTTGGATAGGATTGGGCTGTTAGTCTTTAAGGGTACAATCCTAACCTGGAGTTAGGCTGGCACAGTTAGGCCAGCAAAGTTTGGTCTGCACAAGGGCCACTGTAAAGTGCGTTTGGACCACTCTCGGAGTCAGGGAGGATGGCGCACGTCTGTGTGCTGGCCTCTCTGACCCTGAGAGTGGTCCAAATGTGCTTTACAGTGTCCCGTGGGCCAGCCAAACTTTGCTGGTCTAACTGCGCCGGCCCCATTCCAGGTTGGGATAGCGCCCTAAAATACAATAATAGTAGTAATTGAACCTTAGAAAAATCCCAAATTTTCTTTAAAAGTCAATGGTGCTAATCCAGACCACCCTAGTATGCAGACTGCTGTGCAAATGTTGATTATTTGTAGTGGGGCAGGGAGAAGGGATGCAATGCAAGAAACATACCCTTTTTAAAGGAAGGACTCTCACAGCCTTATCCTAACTAGGGCTTTATGACAGCAGCACACAGTTCCACTGTTATAAAGGGCTATATTTATTTATTTATTTATTTATTTTATTATTAGATTTTTACCCCGCCTTATTGTGCCCGAAGGCAGGCATTCTGGAGCCACCATTGCAAATGACTCACTTCCAAAGCAAATGCACTGGTGTGGGGAGGGGCAGGTGGGGGGAGGAATGGGGAGGGGGAGTAGGACTGTCTGAGTTGAGAGATAGTGGGCAGGAGATGGAAGGAAGGAGGTGGATCTTCTAATACCTGGAAGAGCCCCTCTACAGAAGTGCAATTCTTTGTGAAGACATCTGAATTCTGCACAACGTATTGGTAACTATTTATTGCATCAAAAAGTGATTATCGAAAAAGCCCCTATATATTTATGGATACAGCAGACCAGGTTTTACACCGTCTTTTTGGAGGTGCTGATTTACCTGGAAACCCACATCTAATCTCCAACTCACATCTGAATAGATAACCCATCTCCTCTGCTTTCACAAGGGATACAGGGGAATCTTCTTACTTTCTGTGGGACCTGCCCAGGTGAAAACCATCTGCCAAGATAGTAGCACTAAGTCTTGCCTAGCGGTGTTTTCAATGGCCCAGGGCTCTAGCAAACAGTCAGTCCAAGTGACCTTTGTTATACTGGCTATCTTAGCTACATTTGAGAAAGCTCATCCACTTGGTCCATGATTAGAGAATCCTTGCTGTGTCAAACATAAAGAACATCTGTTTTCAAGAACACTACTGGCCACTAAAACTTTATGAGCTGAAATCAACTGCGATTTGAAGAGTTCCCAAAACAGTTACTGCTAATGTTTTTGTGCTTTTCCTGCCTTTGTTCCAGAAGGATTGCAAACTGTATTTTGACAGCAGGCCTTTCCATCCAAAATTCATTTGCAGGGCATGGAACATAAAATTGAACACAACAACATTTCTTTAACAGAACACTGGACTTGAAGATAGTGAAAAAGAAAGACCTGTCTTGACCGACAGTGAAAGGCGAGAAAGTATTGCTTTTGTATCTGAAATGGAGAAATGTCTGAGTATTTTGTAGAAAATTAATTTTGCCTGCATGGGTGTGGAATGCAAGGTTTTATTCTGCTTTGATAGGAAGCAAAAGAAATAATAAATTTTCTTTTTGTTGTCCTGTACTTTGTTCTAGTCCTCTTGGCTGATTAATGTGTTATCTCCTCTAGGACGCATCTGCCATTGCTGACAGTGCTACATTTTAACTGGAAAGAGTCGCACTGTCATTGCAAAGACAGCAATTTTCTGAAAACACCTAGCTGACTGAAACATTGGGGGGGGGATACTGAGCGCTCAGGCTTTGAGTGCTGCAGCATGCAGACCACTTTGCCCACATGTTTTGTCTCACGCTAAGGTGTGTGTAAAGCTTCAGCTGGCAAAAGTGTGTTGCCATCAAGAGCCAATGCTCCGCTAGCCGTGCTGCCCTTCCAGATTGCCAGATGCTGTGATCCATTTGCTGCCCTGGTGCAGGACCCCACCCCAGAGCAAGATATGATGTGATGATACAGGTGACATTGCCCTAAGACTGGCCCTGTGCGCACATGCACGCACACAGGGTGCAATTCTAGCCTGGAGTTAGGCCGGCACAGTTAGGCCAGCAAAGTTTGGCCTGCAGAAGGGCCACCGCAAAGCACGTTTGGACCACTCTCTGAGTCAGGAGGGATGGCGCACGTCTGTGTGTTTGCCTCTGACTCTGAGAGTGGTCCAAACATACTTTACAATGTCCTTTGTGTTGGCCAAACTTTGCTGGCCTAACTGAGCTGGCCTAACTCCAGGTTAGGATTGCGCCCACACACTCACACACGCACAGAGGCTAGGCTAATAAATGATATCATTTTGCATATGTATGAAGGGCAAGACATGGTGATGGTTGATGGAGAAAATCCAAATGGCCCCCACCCCATTGAACAACATTTCTTGTTTCATTAGAGAGCTATTCTTTGCAAGCATCATTCAAATGAACCAAAAATGTAACACAGGGTGCAATCCTAACCAACTTTCCAGCATTGGCATAGCTGTGCCAATGGGGCATGTGCTGCATCCTGCAGTGGAGTAGTAGTCATGGAGGCCTCCTCAAGGTAATGAAATGTTTGTTCCCTTTCCTCGGAGCTAGAGTGCCCTGACCCCAGTGCTGGAAAGTTGGTTAGGATTGAGCCCACAAGCATATTTTAGAAGGACTTTTATGAGAAATGTTTCTAGTTGATTTCATAAGAACATAAGAACATAAGAAGAGCCCTGCTGGATCAGGCCAAGGGCCCATCTAGTCCAGCTTCCTGTATCTCACAGCGGCCCACCAGATGCGCCAGGGAGGCACAATATGATGCTTGCATCCTGTTGCCACTCCCTTGCACCTGGTACTCTGAAGTAGCCTACTACTAATGTAAGGAGGTTGCACAATCCATCATGGCCTATAGCCCACAATGGACTTTTCTTCCAGAAATCTGTCCAAACCCCTCTTAAAGGCATCTATATCAGATACCATCACCACCTCCTGTGGCAAAGAGTTCCACAGTCTCCTCCCCCCACCCATTGGTCAGATTTGTTTTTATAGCAATTCATGCAGCCCCCCTGTTCTCTAAATGTGTGGAAGCTGGAATGTGATCACTGCCCCCCTATTCACTTGTGCATTTGTGCATATGGAGCTCTACTTGCATACACTGAACCAGCAAATCAAATTTCGGGTCAGGCACAAGTAGTTTGTTGTGGTTGATACCCATAAAGCATATCCGGGACTGGGATGCTTCCCACATTGATTCTTACTAGTCCAAGCAGCAGACTAGAGACAATTGCTGCAGTCATAAAGAACACTGTATCCCAGTGCTATTTAGTACTTCTTTCAGCACTTTCCCAACAGCCACAGGATGTGGCTGCCTATCTGTTGATGACTATAGCTTAGAGAGAACACGTTGCAACTTCTGTCTTCTCAAACATCTGGATTTGTTATCAGTCTGTCTTCAATTCAGGATGCTATGTTTGAACTTTAAAGTCAGATATGTAGCCTGGGTTGTAAATATCTCAATGAGGTTTTTTTCCCCCTATATTGTGGAAGCAAACCAACATCTAAAGACCTTCTAGTGAGGTCCTGCTCTAAGTTTCTTCCTTTCAGGAAAAAAAAAGTTGTGTTCTATTAGGAGCAGGGCCTTTTTGTTGTGGCTCCTAAATTGCAAAATACGGTCGTCCATACATGTTAATCTCTGCTTTCACAGACAGGTGAAAGTACTTCTTTCATTGGACATCTGGGAATAAGTGGAGAGTCTCCTTTACATAATGTTTCAATATTTGCATTAGGGTGCAATCCTAACCAATTTTCCAACACTGGGGTAAGGGCAATGCAGCTCTCTTACAAACATTCCCTTATCTTGAGGAAGTTTCTGTGACTGACCCCCCCCCCCAACGGCCCCATTGGCACCCGCTATGACCGTGCTGGAAAGTTGGTTAGGGTTGCATCCTTAATGTTTTTATTAGCTTTTGTGTGTTGTATGCATTGTTGGCACGTGTAGTGTTTGTTGTTGTAAACCTTGTGAAATTTGCTTGTTGAATGGCAGCCTACAAATCTGCTTAAATCCTAATGTTAATTTGTGTAGCACTGCATCATTGGGCTTTCCATGGGTTCATGTGTTTGGTATGATTTCCTTACACACAGTTTATAATATCTCGGAAAAAAATGTCAGCAGGAGCTGTGGAGGCTCAATTTACAGATCACCGGCTTTATAATGGATGATCTGTCTAGGCCAGATGCTGCCTTTTATAGGAAAGTAGAGAGAACAAGGCAATTAGAAAGTGCCGTGAACCAAGTCCAAACTGTAGAGCATTCCACAGATAGCTCACTGTTCCCAAATTGGGCTACAGTAAACTTAAACCCTCTTGTAACTGTGCAGGTGTGCTGGTTCATAGACCTGGTGCTTTGGTGCTGCCGTGGGTCTTATTCTTTATTCAGGCCATGATCCCGTAACTGAATATCAGTTAATAACCTTTAATAATATTTCAGCTTGCCCGAGCTGCAAGATTGGACAAAGCTCTTTGTTTGTCGTACTTCATCTCGTCCTCTGGAACACCTGCAAGGACAAGAGTGTCTGTAAGAGGCCCCAAGGTAACAGCCACAACCAGGGCCCAGATATTGACACCTGCAGGTTCAGAAAGTGAAGAGGCCAGGGGCCGGCTTTTTACATTCCTATGAATATTGTATCAAAGACAAATACATAGTACTCTGAAAGAAGGGAAAGCCCTCTTGCTTTTTCTTTAAAAACAATAACACACCACAACTGGATTCTGGGCAGAAAATCTGAGAATGGAACACTATTTAAAAGCTCACTGCTAAATGCTTTTGTAACTCTCCCACCATTTCCCAGGACAAACAGTTGCACACCTGGAGCCTCAGCAGAGATCTGGAGCATCCTTCTGATCTCTCAGGAGACTGCTCCAGCAAAGTCACACATAAAAGGCTAGTGGCATGTGGAAGTCTAACAGATCTATTATGACAGAAGTGTTGAGGACCAGAGGCCATTTCATCAGATACATGTTTAGCCTAATCCTCTCTAGATCTCTGCATGCTGATGCAGTGGTTGCTGTTCCCTTCTCTCTCTTCCAGTGCTGGAAGTGGGAGGAGCAGAGGCTGCCACATCACCAGGTAAGGTGACGACAAGGGAGGCAGCATTGTGTGTTGCCCTCCCATGTTTTTTCCATACCTGATCAATAGTAATTTTCCTTTTAATGAAAAAATGTGGTTGCATCATCAGATCATGAGCAAGCCAGCACTACCGAGTCTTTTCAGGACTTTTGCACCTTTAGTTGAAAATGCCTTGCTAGTCCATTTTACCGCTTTGAATTGAATTGACCCAGCCGCAGCTCTCATATGCACACACAACCGTCACAAATAGCAGACAAAGTGTTCAAATCACCTCGTATCATCACAAGCCTTTTGCTTTTCAAAGGCAGTTGTTCATATACAGAGCATACATGGCTGACAGCATGGAATGCTGAGCTGATAGGCTGATCTGTCACACTGCAGATTGCAGACGAGGAATCACATTAGTTAACATTCTCCTACATTAAAGATAGCTCCTTCTAAATAGAAAAATAGCACAACAGGGAACCTGCTGGGCTGGAAACTTTCTCACTGATGTGCTAGCTTTCTCCATGCTGGTGCTGGAGTTCTCATATGATGAAACGTCTGGAAATCGCATCTCCCTCTCAAGTGATGCAGTCCATCCTAACGCTTTCATCTGCTCCTTGTGTAGAGAATACTTTATTAGCTGGGTGTCATCAAGTGACAAGTCATCAAAGGATAAATATGCATGTGTGAATTGACCCTTAAACTGGCTAAGTAGATTTCATTTTTTTTCATTAACACTGCTTTGAAGCTCTTAGATGAAACAAAGGTGTTTTCAGATAGCTAGATCTATCATGTGATGTGTACATTTATTAACTCAACAATCTTTTGCCAGTTGTTCTTTCACTCTGTGAAAGAGGTAAAACGGGGCTTTGTGAAGCTAGTAAAGCATTTTGCAAGTGGCCCCCAGGGTACCCAAAGGGTTTATTATGTTCCTCCTTCATTTCTGCAATTTGAAATTATTTGAATTAAAGTCCCCCTAACATACATCCAATTTAGATTTAATAAGATAGTGCTCATCTGTTAATAAAATAACAGATATTAAAAGCATATTTCTTGCAGTTCAAATGGCAGTCAATATTTATGGGGAAAGCAGCTGCTGAGCTGCTCCAAATCTGTTTTCCATGACCAGCTGAAATTACTTTTATAGAAAGTAATCGTTTTAATAAGTGGAAAATAAGTTATTTGCAAACTTGAAATTTAGGCAAGAAGGCAAGCTGAATAACCCGTAGGAACCAACCAAACACAGAGCAGCCAATGGTTGTGCATGCATTCAGCAAGACTGCACTGTTGCCCAGTAAGCTCTCCCAGCTCAGGAAAGCAACAACAGTGGAGGTGCCTTCTATAGCAATAGCACCATTGTAGAGGTGTCATTGCCCCATTGAAGAAGGAGCCTCTACTGCTGTCTCTTGTTGCTCAGTAGACTGGTCAGGGCCCAATGAGACAACAGTGGAGATGAGAGCAACGTACCTGGTCAAGCAAGTCACCCTGTTGTAACCTCCTCCCACCCGACATACCTCCAGATGGGATTTTCCCAGAAGCCTCTGCATCATCGTAAGAGCCCTGCAGGAAGCTCATTTGTACATGCAAATGGCAATGCAGTGACCCTCTCAACCATGCTGTCACACAAAGCGGGGTGGAGTGGGGGCTCTAATGAGTGGAGGGGGCCTCAGGCTTCTGCCTAACCAGACCATTCCTGATGCAGGTTTTGCTAGGAATTGGCTCTCTTACGCCTTCCGTGCTCTTTCCAAAGCTCCACTTTCATCAGAAGTTTTGCAATGCCCTACAAAAACAATCCCACTTTGTTCTTTCAGGAGGAAAAGCCAGAAAACGTGAAAGGCCAAAAGACAGAGCTCAATTCAAATCTGTTTGGCAAGGTAGCAGATCTTGGCTTTCATTCAGGATCAAGAGGAAGGGCGTCATTTACTCCTGTTGCCTTCATCATCCCACCGTTCTGCACCAGGAGTAGAGCAGTTTGATGCCCACAGCAGAACAGGATTAAAGGCCAGACAGTTAAAATGAAAACTACTTACATGACATATATGTGTCTGTTTCAAATTGATATAATCTTAAATGCAAAGTTGGAATATTTCTTTTCAACAGGGAGGAGAGCCATTCCTGAGCCCTTGTGTTGTCTGTTAAAACGTGACTGCTATATTCAGGCTCCTAGTGGTCCAGATGTTCTTAACATCTGGTTCAAAACAGTAGCACAGCTCTGTACTACTCTGTACTACTCTGTACACAGCTCTGTACATGGGCAGCGCAGTAAGTACTACAGGCACCCACATGTGCTATGTAAGGAGACCCTCCTACTTCCTGTCTGAGACATTCTGAATGGCTCCGATGGGAAGCGGGGAGGGGCACTATACACAGTGCATTGCAGCACCTGCAATACTTACTGTGTTGCCCCCACTTTAGCTACACCATTGGTCCTAACAGTTTTATTTAACAAGGCTGCGCCCAGATACCTAGCAAGGATTGCAATGCACGTCTGAAGCAGAGTTTTGCCTAATCTAGGGGCAAAGAAAGAGAGCAGGGAATCTGAAGGTTCTTTCTCATGTGGAGTTTAGAGGGTCCACACTATCCTCTCCCCTCACTCTTGCAAACCTTGATCATATTTTCAAGATATGGGAAAGCCCAATTATCATGTGGGCTGCCCTTTCAGCACAGCTCAGCAGCCAAGAGCAGCTGCTGGTGGAGCTGGGACAGCCCGAGGACTGGTCAAACATTTTCCAGGGCTTGCATCTGGCCCATGGACCTTATGTTTGACATCCCTGCTCTAGAACCCTGTATAGATGTTCTTTCATCTTGGACACTGTAAACAGTGACAGTAAACAGTGTTTGTGAAAGCACTAGCAAGCCCTTCCGGCTAATGATAAGCTCCGAAGGCCCACACCTACCCACCCTGCCCACCATAACTGTAGTGTTGTCTGCATGCTATTCTGGAGGAGAAATTCTCCCCATGATTGGGGATGGTGGACACCCACATACTTTCTCCCTGAGTATTGAGTTGGTCAACGCAGAAGAACACTCCATTTGTGGTGGGCTGGTGGGGAGAACTCAAGAGTGTGGCAATGAGGGTGGTGCTTGCCAGAGTGCCCCTGACTGCATTTGTAACCATGGAGATGCTCTATGGTTAAAAATGTCTGTAATTGATGAATTTAAAGTAGGAAAAAGGCCAGAAGCTATGGGGGGCAATTTGATGCTGGAGCATAGTACTATGCCATGAGCAGGAGATTAATGCTCCTCTCTTCCACCATTCTGGTGGCAAAAATAACTTCATGGAGCAGTAATTTGCCAAGAAGTATTTCCTGGTTCCTCCAACAATGCTGAGAGATGTTTGCACAGTATTATAAGCGCTTCTGACTCCTTCCTTGTGCACTGGAAGGGCAGATTATTAGCTGAACTGAACACTCGTGTGTGGCTTAGAGAGAAATTCATCATTTATGTGCTGAAAACTATTGACTATGCAGAACAAGGGGCTTGGAATAGATGAACATAGTACAGAGGGAATTGGTGGACAGGCGCCAGTGTGAATGAATGGTTGGAAGTCAGAAACCGTTTCTCTGCTGTTCGGGATTGCATTGACATGCTGGTGTCAAGAGATTTTATGTGATTTCAGATGAATACAGAAAACCAGTTACGGAGCGGTAACTTAATACACTGTGTATGTATGGACTTGGCAAACTGGTGCTTTCTAAAATCCGACAAAGTGATGAAAAGAATTACATTAGCCCCTTGTTTCTTCTGATTTCTAATTAGCTGTGAATGTCTGATACAATTCTCTTAATCACTTGGCAGATGTCACAGATGACCAACTTACTGTGTGGTTACATATACACATTGGTAAATTATCACTTGTTAAATGGTTGGCTGTATTCACTCCGCATACAAAAGTCATCAATCATAATCACACAGCAATTAATCAGCCACAGCTTTCTGTACTGTAGTCTAGCAGCTTCAGGGCAATCTTCTGTCTCTGCTGTTGCAGCAAACTTGTAGCAAACCTCCAGAGTCAGATTCCATATGCTCTAGCTATCCCTCTTTTACAAGGATAGTTGCTAGTTTCTGAGGCCTTGGAAAAATAACTGTCTCTATTTTCATGTTTTGTGAGAGCCAAACTACATGTTACATGAAGTCCTACTGCCAATTCAGATGGGCTTGAATTTTCCTTCAAAAATACCAGCTGTGGGGGCTTCCCATCTGGACTGGGACCTCAGTGGGGTGAAAGGGGGCCTTAACGCTTTGTTTTCCATCATGATCCGTATCCAGATACCTCCTGCACCTGCTATTGACAAGGAGAAACACTCCCACTGATGTCAAATAGCAACTGTGTGGGGGAGGAATCCAGATAAGGAGCAACTTACATTCCCCTTCTCCCTGCCATGGTCCTGAATCAGACATACTGTGTTGTTTTGAAAGAAACAACCCATCTGTCGGCCCTGATGGGCTTAATGGATCATATCATTTGGCCTGTTGCTCGAATGTTCATTCTTCCGGATTTTGCTCCTCCTTCAGGAGTTCAGTCACTGAGGGTGCAATCCTAACCAAATTTGAAGCACCAGGGTGAGAGCAATGCAGCTCTGAGGAAAGGGAACAAACATCCCCCTACCTCAAGAAGACCTCTGTGACTACCCCCAAACTGCAAGCTGTAACACATACCCCATTGGCACAGTGCTGGGAAGTTGGTTAGGATTGCACCCTGAGTGGGGAATGGATGCTTCTTGTCTTCGTGTGCATTGTGCATTCATGTGCATTAACATGGAGACCCAAACTGCCTGGTCTGTGAACCATGTGAGACAATGATAAAACTGTGCTTTCACTTATGTGGAGCAGCTACCCAAGGCCACAGTTCAGGTTGGAACCACAGTGTAGCAGTGGACTGTGTTTAACCTTTGACTCTTGTGCCATTTTTCCTACCAACAATCATGTCTCCAAAGCAGTGGTGGGATTCAGGGGGTTCGCCCAGGTTCTATAGAACCGGTTGTTAAATGGCCGGGCCCTGCCCACTCGCTTACCTCGGCTGGCTTCGGGTTTTTTTTTTGCTCCGGCTATGACATCATAGAACTGGTTGTTAATTTATTTGAATCCCATCACTGCCCCAAAGTACCTATTTCATTCTTGCGGTACCTTTTCAGCAAATGGTCAACCAGCAGGACAGTACGATGGGAGCAGATGGGGTGGGGTGGGGTGGGGGTCTGCCTAGCCATGCACTGCAACATTTTTATGTTGGATGCTTTGGCCCGTGCATGGGCACAGTGCCTTCCCAGCAGGGGAGTGGCAGTTAAAAAGAAAAAGGATCGACTGATAAGGAAAGGAAAAAAGAGTTGAAAAAGGAAGGAGGCATCGGCATGAGTCTAGAAACAGAATGAAAGCCTAAAGACTGGGCATGTGCCCACCCGTGTGGGCAGTATAGAGTGTCTGATGACTGTAGGAAGCTGGGAATGAAGCAGCTCAAGAGCCTGGGTCATCATGGCAGTGGCCTCAGGATCCTTCACTCAAGCGAGAACCACGGTGGCTGCAACTTTAAAGACTCAGGGCCCAACCCTATCCAATTTTCCAGTGCCGGTGCAGCTGCAGTGCGGTGCTGAGGAAGGAAACAAATGCAAGGGAGGCCTCCCTTACTGTCCCCCTACTGCAGGACGCAATACTTGGTATAGGTGTACCAGTGCTGCAATGCTGGATAGACTTTGGCCCTCAAATAGGTTGCGTATCCTTTACACCAGTGTTTCTCAAACTGTGGGTTGGGACCCACTGGGTGGGTTGCAATCTGATGCCAGGTGGGTTGTGGAATGCTGGGAGCAGCCATCTTGGAAGCTGCAAACTTTATCCTTGCTATATTCCTTTTGGGTCAACAGTTTGAATTTTCAAGTGAGGGTTTTT
This sequence comes from Lerista edwardsae, assembly GCA_029204185.1. Lineage (NCBI taxonomy): Eukaryota > Metazoa > Chordata > Lepidosauria > Squamata > Scincidae > Lerista > Lerista edwardsae. The sequence goes on along the minus strand of JAJKFI010000001.1, from coordinate 51,601,369 downwards.
TCTTTTTTTTCTTTTTCTTTTTTTTAAAAAAATGGTTTTTCATTCAGTGCCTTTACATCATATTTTGTCCTAATCTTGCTTTCTGTCAGGGATGTTTCATGGTTATCCAATTGCTGCAGTCCAAGAATGCCAGTTAATATTCTAGGAGTATCATTTTCTTATGTCACAGTGAGGGCACTTCCTGCTTGATTATGTCACTTCTGCCTATGACAGCACTTCCAGGTTAATGACATCACTTCCAGTGGGTCCCAACATGAGTGCCATTCTAAAAAGTGGGTCTCGGTCTAAAAAGTTTGAGAACCACTTCCTTTGGATTTCATCCTAATCCTGAAATACAACAAACCATGACTTAGACTTCTACCACACAGGTACTGCATATCAGGCCAAGTCATTTCACACAACCAGTTGCTGGAAAAATGTTGTCAGACAGCAATGTTTCTCACAGAGGTCCTTATCCAAAACAACAAAAACCCTCTTTGTAAATCAGTGGTGAGTAAATGAATTCACCATACAGGAAGGCAATGAAGAGCATTCTGCAACATGTAATCATAGAATATGATTCTTGGCATATAAATACTTTTTATTTATTTAAAAGATTTATATACCACTTTTCTAAAACACAAAGCGGTGTGCAACAAAAAGATAAAACATATAGAAGAGCTAACTAAACACAAAGAAGATGTTTAACTAACCTGGAATGCATTTAACCAAAAATATTGAACATTCTAAACACTAAAATACATGCTCATTTTCACCTGTGAAATGTGTAGAGCTTCTTGAGTTTCTCTCTTGGATGGGGCAAAGTTGGAGTCCTTCTCTTCCCTTACTGCAAAGGATGCCATGTTATCTAAACCAGGTTATCCATGATTTTCATCATCTTCATTATCATGAGTTATCTGAGCTAGATTTTGAGACTCCTACACTCTGTTTTACGGAGAAGGGGGTGGTTCCTCAGATCCAGAGAAGAAAAGCTGGAGGAAAACTAAAGGTTAAATCAACCCCACATCTCATGCATATCATTACCTAAACATCAAAAGTCCCAGGGCTTGCAGAGCTTGAGTCATGTATTTTGGACCTCTGATAGGATTGTAAATGTTTAGTACAAGTACAAAGATTACATGCCTGGAAAACATTCCTGTTTGCACAGTGTCATTCATTTCTGCAGCATTGTTCCATGATAATTGTTTTAAGGAACGGTGCTATCAATTGTACTGTCTTTGCCTGTAATCTCTTGTAAGCAAAGCCCGGATTTTTCTTATCTGTTTGTACAGTACCTAGTGCACTGGGTGCCTGGACCATGAACTGGAGCTCCTAGGCAATACCACAACAAACATAAATCACTCAATAATAAAATAACCTGAAGGTTGTCATTGGTCTTAGGATCTGTTCTCCTGAACTTTGGACCCCCTGAAGGTATTGCAAATGCATTTCCAATCACTAAATGCTTTTAAAATCAAGTTTTCTCACAACACTTTCATGCAGCTATACAGAGGGTTTATAACAGTGCAATACTAATCCTATGCTGGAATAGGCAGGCTGACTGGTCTGCCCCCCCCCCCCATATCCAGTGCAGGGAAGGGACTGGCTGCAGCACAACCCAATTCCCCTTATCCCAGAAAACACAGCAGTGACCCGAATGGGGATACTGAGATCTGCACTGCCAAAATCGGCAGAGGAAATCCAAGCAGCCTAGAGCAAGCCCTGGGCGCCTAGGAAGGGTGTTAGAATCTGGCCTAAGTGCCAAACTCTGGCACCACCACCGATCCCTGGACGGTCCACCATAGGCCCTCCCTCCCCCCACCTTCCCCATCCCTGTGCTGGCTGAATTTGGCCAGGGCATATTTACTGGTCCTTGGCAGCACAGAGGCCAGAGAGTGGGGGTCAATGGGCAATTTTCACAATGGAGAGAGGTGAAAAGCGGAGTGCCCCAGGGATCTGTCTTGGGGCTGGTGCTTTTCAACTTGTTCATAAATGACCTGGAGACAGGGATAAGCAGCGAGGTGGCCAAGTTGCAGATGACACAAAACTTTTCCAGGTGGTGAAAACCAGAGGGGATTGTGAAGAGCTCTAGAAGGATCTCTCCAAGTTGCGGGAATGGGCGGCAAAATGGCAGATGCGTTTCAATGTAGACAAATGTAAAGTGATGCACATTGGGACAAAAAAAAAAATCAAAACTTCACCTATAGGCTAATGGGTTCTGAGCTGTCTGTGACAGCTCAGGAGAGAGATCTAGGGGTGCTGGTGGACAATTCAATGAAGGTGTCGACCCAGTGTGCGGCAGCAATTAAGAAGGCCATTTCCATGCTTGGGGTAATTAAAAAAGGGGTTGAGAATAAAACGGCCAACATTATTATGCCATTGTACAAATCGATGGTAAGGCCACATCTGGAGTATTGCATACAGTTCTGGTCGCTGCATCTGTAAAAGGACATAGTGGAGCTGGAAAAGGTGCAGAAGAGAGCGATGAAAATGATTACGGGGCTGGGGCACCTCCCTTATGCAGAAAGACTCTTCAGTCTAGAAAAAAGGTGCCTGAGGGGGGACATGATTGAGACATACAAAATTATGCACAGAAGGGATAGAGTCAATAGAGGGATATTCTTTTCCCTCTCTCACAACACCAGAACCAAATCCGCTAAAATTGAGTGTTGGGAGAGTTAAAACAGATAAAAGGAAATACTTTTTTACCCAGTGGGTAATTAATCTATGGAGCTCCTTGCCACAGGAGGTGGTAATGGCTTTAAAAGGGGATTGGATAGATTTCTGGAGGAAAAGTCCACTGTGGGCTATAGGCCATGATGATGGGTTGTGCAACCTCCTTACATTAGTAGTAGGCTACTTCAGAGTACCAGGTGCAAGGGAGTGGCAACAGGATGCAATCATCTTGTTGTCTCGTGCACTCCCTAGGGCACCTGGTGGGCCGCTGTGAGATACAGGAAGCTGGACTAGATGGGCCTTTGGCCTGATCCAGCAGGGCTCTTCTTATGTTCTTATGAATCGGCATCAAAGCTGTTGTTGTTTGAGTGATGCACAGTTTTTAGCAGCAGGGGAAAACCTTTGAAATCTAACTTTGCTACTAATGTTTATGCAGGTTTATTATACTTTTTCATAAAAAGAAATGCATTTCTAAACTGAGCAGAGCTACCGGAAACTCTTCCCACCCTGCAGTTTTCAGTCATGGGGTGATGTCTGTATGTCAGCCCAGTGAGTTGGCTCTTTTTAAGCCTCTGTGAGGCTGCAAAGCCACCTCTCTTCTCACCGCACCCTGTCAGTGTGTCAGTTTTTTGTCAACTGGAATGTACTGATTGCCAGGGTTGATGTGGTCCTCTACATGTGTGAGGCCTGAGGCAATTGTCCCCAGGGTTGTCATCCCCTCCAGGACTGCCATGTTCACACATGACTATTTTTCACACACAGGTATTTTTTACGTATAGCTCTCACCCTGTCTCCAAGGAGTACAGGGCAACGTACATGGTTCCTCTCCCCCATTGTATCCTAACGATAACATTGTGCAGTAGGTTAGAACAGACTGACCCTGTGGGCATGATCCTCCCCTTCCCCTTCCCCGTTCCGCCCCCCTCCCTCCCTGCCTGCCTGCCCTACTCTGAATCACCTTACCATTGGCTGGTGCTGCAGAACTACTGGACAGCTGCCCACTCAGTTCTGAGGCTCTGGGCTGACTACCGCTGGTCAAGTGTCGGCACTGATGACTCACGCAGCACCACGAACATGCTTAATGGCATGCTCATGACTCTTTTAGCTGGTGGTATGCAAATATCACCAGCATTCGGCCCTCCAGATTGGCCCTCCAGATTGCGCCCTCAATCATACTGGCTCGTATTCATAAGCAAAACATAAATACCCATCAATCAATCAATCAATCAATCAATCAATCAATCAATCAATCAATC
>JAJKFI010000001.1:51579876-51597448 GCA_029204185.1 Lerista edwardsae | reverse complement strand
ATCAATCAATCAATCAATCAATCAATCAATCAATCAATCAATCAATCAATCAATCAATCACTAGTATTTATATACCGCTTTTCAACACAAAGTTCACAAAGCGGTTTACAGGCAAATAATAACATTAAAGTTAAATGGCTCCCTGTCCCAAAAGGGCTCACAATCTAAAAGAATGGAGAACACCACCAGCAACAGCCACGAGAAAGACACTGTGCTGGGGTGAAGAGGGACAATTGCTCTCCCCCTGCTAAATATGACACCACTTGAAAAAGTGCCTCTTCAACCCACTGCTACACTGGGTATTATACATATTTAGCAGGGGGAGAGCAACTATCCCGCTTCACCCCTGCATGGCATCTTTCCAGTAGTTGATGCTGGTGTCTATTTTTTTCTTGTTTAGATTGTGAGCCCTTTGGGGGTCAGACCAGGAACCATTTGATTTATTTTACTATGTAAACCAGTTTGTGAACTACTCTTGCTGAAAAGCGCTATATAAATATTCTTGATGATGTTGATGATTTGCAAAGAAGACTTTGCAAAGAAAAAGACGAGACCATGTGATTATGTGAATGCAATAAAACTGCACAGATTACAAAGTCAGACATGACCGAGTTGCAAAATTAATCCACTGATCATGTAAAAAGTACAATTTACCGGCATTGAAAAAACGTTTGGGAACATCAGGTTGAGAAACTATTGGAGAATGAGCAAAACAAGATCCTGTGGGACTTTAAAATGCCAATGGACTGACACCTCGAACATACATAACACACCTGATATAACTATAGAAAATGGAAATGTCTGGATAATTTGCGTTGCAATTCTTGGAGATGCCAGAGTTGGTGAAAAAGAACTAGAAAAAATGACAAAGTACCAAGACCTGGCCATTGAAATCACACAGCTATGGATAAAACACACCAAAGTGGTCCCCATTGTCATTGGGGTACTTGGAACAATTTCAAAAAGTTTTGTGAACTGCAGCTCACTGAAATAACACCATCAGATCTGCAAAAAAACGGCCCTTTTGGGAACATCATCACGCTGATATCTAGTTGGTTCTTTGGGCTCAAGGTTGAGATTTGTATCAATTAATCAGTTTCAGGGTGCAATCCTAACCTGGAGTTAGGCTGGCACAGTTACGCCAGCAAAGGGACTGGCACAAGGGACACCATAAAGTATGTTTGGACCACTCTGAGAGTCAGAGAGGCCAGCACATAGACATGCGCCATCCTCCCTGACTCTGAGTGTGGTCCAAATGCGCTTTACAGTGGTCCTGGTGCCAGCCAAACTTTGTTGGCTTAACTGTGCAAGCCTAACTCCAGGTTAAGATTGCGCCCTCAGTCAATGACTGTTTCATGTAGTTTGGATGATGATGATGATGATGATGATGATGATGATGATGATGATGATGGATGATAGGATAGCTCCTGGATATTTCTGTCCTTTTTTCTAAGTAGGCACATGGATAAATCCCCTAGGACTGCAGTGACTTATAGGAGTTTCCTGATTGAATTCCTGATTTTTTTAAGTTCCAGGAGAATTCTGGTGTAACTTAAAACTGTGATGTGAAAGTGGCTCCCTGACCTTTGTAAGTGCTAGATGGAACCAGAACTCAAAGCAATATAAATACACAGATCAAAGCCTATAGCTGAGACAAGAAACATGTTTGTGTAGGCAGAGTTCCACTGAAGTCATACCAGTTAAATGTGTTTTAGGATCAAAGTAATACAGAAGGAAAAGAGAGAGAATAAACCTATTTTAAGTACAGGAATGAAAGAAATGTGAAGATCTCCTAGAATCAAAGGGTCTTGTTCTCAAAAGAAATGACATGAAAAAATCCTCAACCCTTTACTGTTGTGTTCTGTCATTGAAACGGAGTACTAGTTGCAAGTAAGTGTTTTGAGGTCTGAAGTCTGAGGCTTTCATGTTAACAATACTGTGAAAGAGGGCATTATGGTTGCAATCCTTAATCTGGGAGAAAGCCACACTGAATACAGTGAAACTTTCTTCTGAAGTGCACTGCAAATACATTGGAAGCACAAGAGAAAAAATGCAAACGTGCAATTCATTGACAGATACTTTCAGTAGCAGGCCAATAAACACATTTCCTGGTTCACCCATTGCATTTGACCATATTAATACATGCACATGTGCAATGTGTGAACCACCCAAGGAACAGTTATTTGAAAAACAAAATGAATACATTTTGTTCCGGTATCCGCTGATTCAGTATCCACGGATACCATGGATAATGGGATGCCCATTAACAAGATAGGGGAACATTAGACTAATCTCTTTCTTACCTTGTTGCAACAAAAGCACTGATGCTCCCCTATCTTTAAAAAGGTGTCCCGAGTATCCACAGTTTCAGGTATCCACAGCGGGGCCCGGAACGGAACTCCTTTGGATACCGGGGCATGCTTGTACTAGAATCTTTTCATGGTTATGGAAGAAAAGCCGTTTCCATTTCACAAATTATGAGTTTGCTTGGCTAAAATTAAACACTGCAATGATTAACATGTAAATCATTTGAACAACTTCAGAACTGTCACTCAAGCTTTTCTACAGGTCTGGGAGCATCACCTGACCTGTCCCATTCTATCCATGCAAGGCAACTTCCTTGACTGGGGTGACTTGTCTTCCTGCAGGTCCAACCTTTGGCAAGAGCTAATAGCCCAATCCCACTGATGATGGCTGCTGCACCAGTGCTGGGTGTCATGAAAGTGCTGTAAAGTGCCTTTTGACACCTGGACAGTAAACAACGCTCCAACACTGGGGGGAAGCTGGGGAGGAGGGCAGTTCAGGTCAGGGAGGGGGTGGGAATGGTGAAGGAGGCCTGGACAGTATCCTAACCCCTGTCTCAGGCTTGAAAGCCATACATGTGGCTACTCTGTGCTGTGCCAATGATTTATCTTGTGCAGACCTGAGAATTCCAATTGAGTCGGTGGAATCTACACGAGGTAAGGAAACAGAACCTATCCTCAGTGTGCTTTTTTATTTATTTTTATTTATTTGACGAATTTATACCCCGCCTTTCCCATGCTGAAGCAAATGCCCAAAGCAGCTTACATGGGCACAATTTTTCAATACTTAAAAAACACCACCACCACAAATACACAATATTCTTTGATTCACCAAATCCTCAGTCCCTGATGTAGCCTTCACAGTGTGGTTCTCTCCTCTGGTGTATGCCATGGAGCTTCAGCAGGCAATCAATCGTAAGTCCAGCCTGGACAGGTCCTCAAGGTCGTACTCTGTTCTTTGCCGGCTGGCTTTCTCACACTTTCCCACACTGGCTAATCAGCTCCACAGCGACTCCATTTGCCAGAACAGATACTACAGCTTGTCACAGCCTGGCATTCCGGCTCCCATCCAAAACAAGATGACAAATTCTCCTGCCTAGCTTCAGGCAGTACCAGCAGCTCAATCATCAGCACATACCTCCTGCCCATTTTGGGGGGTAGGGATAAGAACTCTACTAAGTCCTACACACGAGCAACACAAAATATTAGGCCAGCATATTAGATTCATGTGGATATGGCATTACCTTGTGCTGCCATTGCTCAAAGCCAGTATTACCACTATGCCCGTGGTATCCTGCCAGCTCAGGGGCAGAAAACAAGCAAGTTGGGGGATGTGTGAGGGGAGCAGAGTTTAAATGAAATCCTATGTTTGCTCAAAGGTTGGTGCCTCCCACCCACTGACAACAGCATACTGTTACAGTTACACCCACAAAAACAAGGACGAAATCTAAAAACTCTCACTGGAGCCCAAAGCAACTGTCCCTAGGACTCCCATCCCAACCATATCAAAGGCCAGAATTTTAGTAGATTCAACATTTTAACCAACTCAGAGCGGAATCCCAAAGGAGCACTTCACCAGCCAGAGTGTTGCAAACGTGCTGTACCAAGGCATGTTCATGACAACTCATGAGAGAGTCCGCCACGCTGTGTGTGTGAATGTGGGGGGGCTTGCACCACCTTGCCAACACTGCATCCTAACCCAGGGCTGCTGGTGAAGGTAGGATTGGTGCTGATTGGTGCGGGGTCATGGGGCGTTTCAGGGTGGGGGAAGGTGGAACTATTATAAAATCTCTGCTGCAAATTCTGCACCTGTTTCAGGTATGCCCAGAAAAGATGCCCCTCTCATTTTTGACTGATTGATTTTATTTAAAATATTTATATCCCATTTCTCCCTATTTGAACAAGGCATCCGAGCTGGCATACATACCTTATAGAATAGTGGCATACATACAAAATAATCAACCAACACTACAACAGCAGATTAAAAAAAAGGCAGGACAGCATAGCTCCATTGCTAATATTCACTTGTTTCCAAAGTGTCCGCAAAAGACTCAAATCCACAGCAACTCTTGTAGATTTTAAAACTGCCAAACCAGTCACATCTGAGCACAACTTGGTCCCAGGATTACATCCGACTTAATTAGGAAAATACTTATGCCCAGCAGAGGTTTCCAACAGCATCTGTTATTTGATTTTGAGGACTGCCAAATTGGAACAGGCTCCTGGTCAGATTCCAAATGGAATAAAATTACATTCTTCTTACCTGAAATATTTCCTATAATTTTGCATAACTAATAAGAAATGTGTATAAAATAAACACGTCTATTTAAAGATGGCTTGGATAAATTCATCACCCTTCGAATAATTCAGGAACAATGGCAAAGAAAAATTGTTTCTCATTATGTTCCTATCTTCTAACCCATAAACACTTGAATGAATACAAAGCAGCTCCTAATCAGTCATTAAATGAGATTTACTAACACAGCCAAAGGCAAACTGTGGGAAAGGCAAGCCCTGTAAAGTCCTAGGGTAGTGGAGAAAAGAGTGCAGCTAGAAGCAGAGAAGCTTAAGCTTTGAATGGAGGTGCCAGGCAGACTTGCAAGACTATGAAAACTTTCAAATGCGGTGATATATTCCAACTTTCTAGTACCCTGGAAAGATTATAGGAGGCACCGTTTGGCTTGTTTCACACCGTTTTACCTTAAACAAGCCATCATGCTTGAAAAATTATCACATAACTTTCAAGCACAACAGATAAACGGCAAAGGTTGAACTGAAATGTTGATTCTAATATGGCCTCAACCCTAATAATGTTTAATCATTGGTAAAGCTAGACTAGAATCTTGTCATTAACTCATTTGACTTCAGTGCTTGAACTGTAGGAGGCAAAATGAAGTTGATAAGCCTCACCTACTGACTCTCCTCACTTTTTGCTGTATCAAAGCTATGGTGAACCCAGACAACTTAACAAAAAGCTGAGACATCACCCTGCCAACAAAGGTTCACATCATCAAAGCTATGGTTTTCCCAGTATGTATGGCTGTGTAAGGCTGTGAGAGCTGGACCATAAGGAAGGCGGAGAGCCGAAGAATAGATGCTTTTGAATTATGGTCTTGGAGAAGACTCTTGAGAGTCCCCTGGACTGCAAGGAGATCAAATTGGGCAATCCTACAGGAAGTCAAGCCTGATTGCTCCCTGGAAGGACAAATCCTGAAGCTGAAGCTCAAATACTTTGGCCACCTCGTGAGAAGAGAGGACTCTTTAGAAAAGGCCCTCATGCTGGGAAAGATAGAAGGCAAAAGGAGAAGGGGGCGGCAGAGGATGAGATGGTTAGACAGTGTCACCGAAGTGATGAACATGAAATTGGGCGAACTCCGGAAGCTAGTGGGGGACAGGGAGGCCAGGCATGCTGTGGTCCGTGGGGTAGCAAAGAGTCGGACATGACTTAGGGACTGAACAACAAAGCCTCGTAAGAGCCTCCTTGTTGTAGCCATCTAAAAACAGGAGAGGAGACGCAGCCAGTGGTGTTCCTGGGGGTTCCAAAACCTCAAAATGCGAGGTTTTGCAGGAGCCTGAGCTCCTGGGTAAAGCAGCCCCTCCACTTCACCTTCACACCATTTGTGGCTGGGAGAGCAAAGCTCCTGCAGGCTCCTTCAAAATTTAGCATTCCCCACCACCACCACCCCTGGAGATTGGCCGATTTGCCTAAACGGGGCCCTCCAAAATTTGCCTCTCAGGCCAAAAACCTTGAGATCAGGCAATAGAGGCATCCGTGTTGCATGGATAAATTACATTCTGGAAAACGCATTCAGTCAGGAGTTGGCATCATTAGGGTCTTAAATCACATCCAGTCTTCCCTCCATGCTGGGCAAATTATCCCGGGCCAAGAAGGAATACAATTTTTCAGTGAAAGCAGTCCTATTTGGTCAAATATGGCCTGCAGGCCTTACAATGCACCACCCCACTTTCAAGTAAAGGCTGTTCCTCATTGGAGATTATTGCACTTGTGGAATTTGGGGCTCTAAGGATGTTTTTAAGCAGGCTGAGAACTTTTTCATCTTGGTCATGTTTTTACTAGTTACTGGAGCATATGTCAGTACTGAACAGATAAAACAAATGTTTCTAATGAAACCAGAGATAAAGAAGAAAAGAAGTCTTTGGGGGCTTTCTCTCCCCACGCAAGGGAACAAAGAAGGCAAACTCAGTTTTTTCCTTATCCCTATCAGGCCCCCTCTTAGAAGTTTAAGACACAAGCGAGAAGTAACAATGGAAGAACTATTTAAAAATACATACACTAGGCACAGTTTCATCCACCACTTCCTTCTGGAAGGTCTTTGTAATCGGAGAACGGAAAAGGGAGTGCCGAGAGAGAAACACTCTAAATAAAAGATTACTAATCAAACACCTGAGACAAGTGGAAATGTACTATTTCTTGTGCAGGTTCTAGCGGAGAAAGGACTCGGGGAAATGCCCCTTTCAGATTGCAAACATATTTCTCATCAGCTGTGTTTCCCTCCCTGTTGGCAAACTTCCTTTACAAAGCCTCCCTTCCTTTATCAGTACATAACCACTGCCAACTTGACAGTGAAGTCAGCTGGATTCAAGAATCCTAGCTGTGTGTAGAATTGCAGCTACATTCATTAGACAGACTGATTGAGTGCCCATTCTTGCATTTTGTTTTGTCTTAAATGTACAGTTAAGCTCTTGCAGAAACCATGCAGACAATTAGATCCCATCTGCTGTCAGATTCATGTACGTTAAGAATTAATTTTATTGCACCCATCTGAGACTTCTGGTGAGATCTAAGTACTGTAATACAACTATAAATGTTATTGTTGTTCCAGGGGTGCAGATGTTAAAGTGACGTCCACAGCTGCGTATCCCTAAAAACATACCATGAGATTTATTCCTGTGTATATCACAATGAGTTATATTCAAGGGAAGTTAGTCATGACTAATTGCCCAATCCTATCTCCCACCATTATAGCATGCAGTTATACCATGTGCTGTTTGTTGGGATATGTGCAACTCCGTCTGCTGTCCAGAGGGGGCAGTATATAGAGACGATAAGGAAATGAATAACCTGTGTGTGTTTTTTCCCCTCTATATGTTCCTCTCTGTGATTTCTAAGCAGAAGGCGTGGCCTTAACCAACAGCTTATCCCCCTGTCTCCTGGATACATTGTACCTCTCTTTCCAGCTTGTCCTCGTAGCAGTGAGATGTGCCAACTAAGAAGCTCTGAGGCAGAGCGGCCATTTTGACTCACATACTAGCATGCAAGATCATGCAGCTATCTAGGGCATGATTAATACTAAGTTACAGGCATACCTCTGACCAGATTGTCAGAAGCTGTAAAATATGTTTCAAGTTATATACTGTAAGTAAACTGTTACAAGTTTGAAACAAAGCTTTACCAGTGCCTGCGTATTTATTTCCTAGCAAACAGCCTGAGACTGAGTGAGAGTGAGAGAGAGAGATCCTGAGGTAATTCTCTGAGGGGAACACGCTGCACCAAAGACTCTGCTTTCCCCCATTACCAGTCAGGATTTATTAAACATCCCATCAGGTTACGGGCCCAGACCAGACCAGTTGGCCAGACTTCACACTAAGAAAAGAAGTTTTAATTAACCTGAAATTTTTTTTCCTCACTCAAAATTTTTTAAAGGCTGACTTTACTTGCTAGTGAAAGATGGCAGAAGGGTCAGATATGAGAGCTTTAATCTTTCAACCAATGATAAAGCTAGACCCCAAAACGTTTAATGACTGGCTTTACAGAATGAAGACAGAGATACAAATGTATGATGCTTTGCCTGCTTTAAATGAATCCCGCCCAACAACAGGGGAAGATGAAATAAGGAAATGGGATTGTGCAGATGGAAAAGCTAGATGTCTTATTCTGAGATCATTAACAGATATTCAGTTGCCCTATGTGAGAGACTGCTGTACCGCAAAAGAGATGATAGAGATTCTGACAGAGAATTATGCCAGAACAGGACTAAAAGCCCAATTCAGTCTAATTAATGATTTGTGTCAACTCAGATTGGAAAGAAAAGAAGATTGTGACCAATATTGTAGCAAATTAACTCAGATTTTTAATGACCTTGCACTCACTGATATGAAATTTACTGAGCACCAACGAATGGGATATTTAGTAGGGTGTTTGTCTGACAAAACATTTTCAAGTTTTAAAACAGCAATGGACTCTAAAGAAAATAAAACTTATAAAAGTGTTTTAAAGGAACTAAGATCAGAATGTTTTCCTCACAGAAATGAAGATTTTTCTGAGTCTAGCTCAAATTACAAGGTACAGGGAAAAACAAACAAAAGAATTACCTGTTTTAAATGTAAAAAGATTGGTCATTTTGCAAGTGACTGTTATACCAATTGGTCAGACAATAAGACACATTCAAGCTCAGAAAGAAAAAGGAGTCAAGGAGAAAGTCAGAGAAACAGGAATGGTCATTTTCAAAGTAGCAAAGGAAAGCAGAAACAGAAAAAGGACCTTAATTGTTGCATCAATGAACCGAAGCTAGGGAGTCAGACTTGGATAATTGACTCAGGCTGTTCAACCCACACATGTTCAAACAAAAGTTATTTTCAAGAACTGAATGAAAACATAGGAGGGCAAATAACTGTAGCCAATGGGAAAGAAACTCAAATTTATGGGAAAGGCATAGTAAAACTAAACTGTGTGGCAGATGATGAAATAAACAAAGTTACTGTAAATGACGTATTATATTCTCCAGACATTAATGGGAATATGTTAAGTGTAGCAAAGTTAACTGAACGTGGTTTTGAAGTTAATTTCATAAAACGCAAATGTACCATAACAAGAGTACAAGATAATGTATTAATGGCTCAAGGCTTTAGAAAGGATGGAGTGTTTTTCTTAGATCTGCATCAGGAGGAAGAACAGCTAAACTATGCAAACCAAACCTGCACAAACGACTGTTTGGACCTCTGGCATCGCAGATTGGGACACCGAAGTACTGAAGCTATTCTAGAAATGCAGCACAAGAACCTTGCAAAGGGATTAAAGGTAAAACCCTGTGACAATCACGCAGAAAGATGTGAATGTTGTATAAAAGCGAAAGCAGTCAGTCCTTCCTTCCCAAAGAGGACTGAGCAACGCACCAGAAAAATATTAGAAATTGTTCACACCGATCTGATGGGACCCATGCCCAATCCCTATCTAGGAAGATATAAATATGTGTTGACATTTATAGATGACTTTTCAAAGTATACCGTGCTTTATCTTTTAAAGGAGAAAAGTGAAGTGCACGAGATGATCAAAAAGTATATAGCTACAGTAAATACAAAGTTTGGTAGAAATCCTGAGGCATTACAAACAGACAATGGAGGTGAATACACGTCTTATCACACAAAGGAGTTGTTAGAAAGCAAAGGAATTGTACACAGAGTCACTGTACCATATACTCCACAACAAAATGGTATAGCTGAACGCAAGAATAGAAGTCTTTTAGACATGGTTAGGTCTATGCTAACAGACGCAAAGCTACCCACAAGTTTTTGGGACTTAGCAATAGTAACAGCCAACTATTTGCAAAACAGATTAACCACTAAAGGTACACCAAACCATAAGACACCTTTTGAACTCTGGCATGGTAGAGCACCAAATATGGAACATCTACGTGTATTTGGATGCAAAGTATATGCTTATATTCCAAAAGAAAGAAGGTCCAAGCTGGACGCCAGAGCTGAAGAAGGCATTTTTGTGGGTTATGCTCCAGGTACAAAAGGTTACAAAGTAATGAATATGAAAACAAGAAAAGTAACCATAAGGCATGGATTGCATTTTGCAGAGAATGAAAGAGCAGATAAAGATAAAAATTTGTTAGATGGTCTATCACAGACAGATGTGGAACTGTTGTATGTACCAGTTTATCTTGGCAGCACATCAGAAGCCTCATCACCAGAGTCTGAAACCAGTGCAGCAGCAGAAGCGGAAATGGAAGAAGAAGGGGAAATGCCAGAGCTGGAAGTCACCACCACAACAGACCAGGTAATGGCAGAACCCAGACGTTCACTTAGAGAAAACAAAGGCATACCACCTCCACGACTTGGAATGTCATGCATTGCAAGGACATCATCAGAACGAGAACCAGAGTCTTGGGAGGAAGTGGAAGCAATGTCTGCAAGTGAATCTAGTAAATGGAGAAAAGCTGCACAAGAAGAGATAGATGCACTACACAAAAATAAAACATGGACACTGATACAATTGCCTGCAGGGAAAAAGGCAATAGATTGTAAGTGGGTATTTAAAGCCAAAACAGGTGCAAAAGGAGAAGTAGAGCGCTACAAAGCCAGACTCGTAGCGAAAGGTTTTTCTCAGAAATATGGAGAAGACTTCGATGAAGTTTTCGCGCCAGTAGTAAAGCACACCACTATTAGACTACTACTGAGCATAGCAGCTTCAAAGAAATTACATGTAAAACATCTAGATGTGAAAACTGCTTTTCTTCATGGAGAAATTAAAGAAGAGCTGTACATGAAGCAACCACCAGGGTTTACAAATAGTAAAAAGGCTCACCTGGTGTGTAAACTCCAAAAAGGACTGTATGGTTTAAAACAAGCAGCTAGATCTTGGAACGAAAAACTGCACCAGTTGTTAACACAACAACACTATACACAAGGAACAGGAGATCAATGCGTGTATACAAAGTTCAAAGATGGAAATTGGACATTTGTTCTAACATACGTGGATGATTTATTGTGTATTTATGGAAGAGAAAAAGATTATCAAGAACTAGTGAAGAATCTGAATAAAGAAGTAGAGATAAAGGAACTAGGAGAAGCGAGTTATTACCTGGGTATGCAGATTGACAGAGAAAAAGATGGAAGTTTTCTACTGAGTCAGAAGACAAAGATTTGTGACTTAATAGAATCACTAGGACTCAGAGAAGCACACCCAAAGGCAACACCGATGGAGACCAATTTTCTTAAACAAAAAGAGGAAAGTATACTGTTACCAGATAACACTAAATACAGGGAAGCAGTAGGAAAGTTACTTTATTTGTCAAATACAACCAGACCAGATATTGCCACCGCTGTAGGTATATTAAGTAGGAAAACCAATGCTCCCACAGAATGGGACTGGCTTGGGGTTAAAAGGGTCGTAAGATACTTAAAGGGAACTATAGAATTTAAGTTAAAATTACCAGCCAGTGAAAAACCTAGACTAATCGTATATACCGATGCAGATTGGGGAGAAGATCGAACAGATCATAAGTCCACCAGTGGATTCTTGATCTTGTATGGAGGTGGGGCAATATGCTGGGCAAGTAGGAAACAATCTACTGTTGCTCTTTCCTCTACAGAGGCAGAGTACATTTCAGCATCTGAAACATGTAGAGAAATAATGTGGATTTCTCAATTGTTAAATGATTTAGGAATAAAAGAACAACAGCCAATTCAAATATTTGAAGATAACCAAAGTTGCATGAAATTGGCATATTCTGAAAACTATAATGCACGCACAAAGCATATAGATATACGAAATCATTTTGTGCGTGACATGATTAAGAATGGAATTGTCAGAATGGACTACTGTCCAACGCAAGAGATGCTGGCTGACATTCTAACGAAACCATTGACGAGAGACAGATTCCAAAATTTTCGAAAAGGTATGAATCTGTTGGACTAATGCATCCGGAGTTGAGAAGGGGTGTTGGGATATGTGCAACTCCGTCTGCTGTCCAGAGGGGGCAGTATATAGAGACGATAAGGAAATGAATAACCTGTGTGTGTTTTTTCCCCTCTATATGTTCCTCTCTGTGATTTCTAAGCAGAAGGCGTGGCCTTAACCAACAGCTTATCCCCCTGTCTCCTGGATACATTGTACCTCTCTTTCCAGCTTGTCCTCGTAGCAGTGAGATGTGCCAACTAAGAAGCTCTGAGGCAGAGCGGCCATTTTGACTCACATACTAGCATGCAAGATCATGCAGCTATCTAGGGCATGATTAATACTAAGTTACAGGCATACCTCTGACCAGATTGTCAGAAGCTGTAAAATATGTTTCAAGTTATATACTGTAAGTAAACTGTTACAAGTTTGAAACAAAGCTTTACCAGTGCCTGCGTATTTATTTCCTAGCAAACAGCCTGAGACTGAGTGAGAGTGAGAGAGAGAGATCCTGAGGTAATTCTCTGAGGGGAACACGCTGCACCAAAGACTCTGCTTTCCCCCATTACCAGTCAGGATTTATTAAACATCCCATCACTGTTCAATTGCCTATGGGTTTCTTTGGACATAATGCCAGCTATATAGCTGGCACGAAGGCAGGCAGAAAAGCAAGGGATTGGGTCTGGCATGTGCAACTGCCCCGAGATCCACCCCCCTCCTTTCTCCAACAAACCCCCATTCTTCTCCCAACATGTCCCATTACTCCCTCTCCTCATCCATGACCAGCCCCCACCTTCAACTGACCAGTACCTATGGAGCTTCCTGGAGCTCTTGATGGGTGCAATGCGCCTCTTACTCCCAGCAGTGTGTGACAACTGCCCTCTTTTGCACCACCATAAAGGACCTTGTGCTCCTGAAACTTCAGTTTCAGCACCTCAAGGTCCAAAAGAATTGGGGCATAAATCCCATGGAAGCTCATGGGATTTAGGGCATAATCCTAATCTGGAGTTAGGCTGGCAAAGTTTGGCCAGCATGAGGGACACTGCTGTGCGCCATCCTCCCTGACTTTGAGAGTGGTTCAAATGCACTTTATGGTGGCCCTTCTGCCGGCCTAACTTCAGGTTAGGATTGCACCCTTGTGAGTCATGATTAATTTGTCTCTTTGATTTCAATGATGCTTAGTCATGACTAACTTTCTTTGCATACAACCCAGTATAGATCTTTTAATTTGCAGTGAAACAGGAACTGTCAGTTAACACACATTCTTCCGATCGCCATGTTAATCAAGGCATTTACGGTGGCTTGAACTATGTATTATCATTTTAATTATGCCAGTTTTCTGAAAAAACCAGGGTGGGTACATAGTGTGGCACGGGTAGGTAATATGGATCACCTGTTCCCCATTGAACTGACATCTCCCTAAACCAGTGATGGCAAACCTTTTGGGCTCGGTGTGTCAAAACTTTGGAAAATGCTTAACTTGAGTCTGCTGGTGTGTCAACCCCTGCTCCCAAACAAAAGAGAAAATTCTTTATAATAATTTATTTAACGAAGGAATACAATCCAATTCATGTGTCCAATCCTCCCCTTCCTTTATGTATTACATACAGAACATAAGAACATAAGAAGAGCCCTGCTGGATCAGGCCAAAGGCCCATCTAGTCCAGCTTCCTGTATCTCACAGCGGCCCACCAGGTGCCCCAGGGAGGCATGAGACAACAAGATGCTTGCATCCTGTTGCCACTCCCTTGCACCCGGTAACAGTAGCCCTCCACCTTTGTAAGGAGGTTGCACAATCCATCATTGCCTATAGCCCACGATGGATCTTTCCTCCAGAAATCCGTCCAATCCCCAACTTCAAATAACTACAAAAATGAAAAATGAGTTAAATAAACTCAGTTAGGTGTTGGTGAACGCTGGTGTGTCACCCCAAACATAGTGGTGTGTCACCTTTGACACGTGTGTCATAGGTTCGCCATCACTGCCCTAGACAATTTTCTCTTGGTACTTTTTTTCCTGGTCTCAGTACCTGCATTCATGACCCTTCTGTCTACGTCTGGTCTCAGGGAGAGACCTCTCACAAGCCAGGAAGCTGTGCATGTGGCTGCCACTGAAATCCTCTCCCTCCCACCCCAGCCAACTCCCAACCCAGAACTGACTTGCCCCTGTTGCCAACTTACCAGCAATGCTGGAAATTCTGCAGGCCGCTGTCTCTCATGTTCAGCCTCTGTGGCTTTGTACTGAATGCAGCAACCTACAGAACAGAGTGCTTGTGGTGACAGATTACAAGATCTACCCACATAAGACCAGTGGTGGGATTCAAATAAATTAACAACCGGTTCTATGACGTCATAGCCGAAGCAAAAAAAACCCGGAAGCCAGCCGAGGTAAGCGAGTGGGTGGGGCCCGGCCATTTAACAACCGGTTCTATAGAACCTGGGCAAACCCCCTGAATCCTACCACTGCATAAGACCCAGATAGGCGGTGATTTGATTTGGCCCTCAGTGTTAATTTCCACATTTCACTCTGCACAGTCAACAGAGCATACAGCGGATCTACTCGAGTGAGGCACTCCCCAGCTCAACACAAGTGATAAGGAAGTCTTTTAAGTGCCTTTCGTTCTGTTGACTCAGGCTAGATATGTTTTGATGAGGTTGTTAAGTTAACTACTGTTTCATCTTGTTGTAGTGATGACTTTAGTTCGGATAGCTTTATTCTGATGATGCAAGAAAGCTTACAAAACCTTTGATGTGACATTCCAAAGCCATGGCTAACACTGACCAAGCAGTTTAGGCTTGCCTTCAGACAGAATTCTTGTTCTCCTGTCCCTCAGATTTGCAAAGCTCCCTTTGTGACATGCAGAAAATGTCTGTAGACGGTTTTGATGCGCTGGAAAACAGCAAACACAAGATTTCTTCATCCTTATGGCCCCTGCTGGCTTCCCAGCCTATGACTCATTTGAGGGTGTCTGACATCTTGTATCTTTCACATTCACTCTGTCTAGGTTGCTCAGAAATTCAAGCCATGATTGTCCTTATCAGCCTGTGGCTCTCAATTAATAACTAAACATACCACAGATTATTGAGACAATTGGGCTCTTTCCTTTGATAGACACCCATTAACTCAGCATTTAAACGAAATTCCTTGAGCTACATTCTTCTCCCATGACTGTATGGTCCATATTGTTCATTTACTGATAATAAGGCAGCAGTTAGGCAGAACTTTGTGGCGTGGTTTTTGAGGCTTCCACCTGGAGTGTTGGATCAGGACTCAAATCACATGGTTTATTCTGAACGTTGAGCCCTATGATGTCCAACAAGGACTCATTCTGTGCACTAACTCCAAGTTCTGGACAAACAAGAGAACTCTAGGAAAGCCAGCCAACAAACTTCCTAAATCACAGCAGATTATGTCGTCAGAGGCTGACCCCTATCACTGTATGGTTTATTTATTACATGTATATCCTGCTTTCTTCCATAACGGAATTCAAGATAGCATACGTGGGTTAGGGATTCCCAGGCTGTCTCCCACCCAAGCATTGACCAGCCCTAGACCTGTCTAGTTTCAGCAGGTGATTGCAGCACATGTTCTCCAACCATATCCTGGGATTAAAGATTCCAGATCATGCCAGACCAGGCTGCTAGAATTGCATAAATTCATATAGGCTGGTGTAAGTTTTTCTGTCCTCCATCCCCAGCAAGATTGCTGCAAAAGGGGTGCATTCCAGTTAATATCCAAGTGCTTCTTGGCCCCAGGTAAAAAGAGGGGTTGCTAACCCAGTGACCAGGATCCCCCAACCAAGCAGAATTCAGCCATGGGGGAGTTCAGCTCCTTTACTGGGGTTGCCCCAGGAGACACAGAGTAACCTATCCAAAGACTTCTCATCATCATCCAAGTGCAAGGGAGTGGCAACAGGATGCAGTCATCTTGTTGTCTCATATGCTCACTGAGGCACCTGGTGGGCCACTGTGAGATACAGGAAACTGGACTAGATGGGCCTTTGGCCTGATCCAATGTGGCTCTTCTTATGTTCTTATCCCTGAGTGCCCTATGAAGCCCTGGGCTGTCTCTCTCCCACCCACAGCTTTACCTCCTCCAGTCCTGTGGTTAAAGGGCCAGCATCACCCCAGAGTAGGGAGGCCCTCAACCTGTGAGGAGCAGCCAACCCTGTGCCTTGATGGTCCTGTGGATGGTGGGAGGACCAGATGTGCAGCCATTTGTTGGTCATACAGTGCTGTTTCCCCCACCCTGGGGCAGCTGGTGTCCCCGAGATGGTGAGGCAAGTTTGGAAGCAGAGATTGTATGAAAATTAAGAACTGTTAATATCTTTTACACAAGGATGTGAGAACCCTGCATATTCAGTGCGGTCTAATTTTGGCAGCCCAGTAGCAGTTCCTAGCAGGGACAATGAATCTCATGGAAAAGCATGTGATTGGCTGGAATTTCTCTGCTTCATGCTGTGCCAAGGAATGTTCTGGTCATTTTATTATCTTCCCTCACAGAATTCAGGGTAGCAAACATGGACTTGCTAGACTGGCAGTCATTAAACCTAGACCTTAGCTTCTGTAGGGGGGTTGTAGCATGTGCCCTGAGCAGTGGTGTTCCTGGGGGGGGGGCAAAATACTAAGTGTTGCAGGAGCTTGAGCTCTTGTGTAAAGTAGCCTCTCCACCTTGCCTCCAGAGCCATTCGCGGCCCCCTGAGAAGAAAGCCTCTGAGCAGGCTCTTAGAGCAGCGAATGGCTATGGAGGCAAGGGGCCACTTACACAGGAGCTCAGGCAGGAAACTTAGTGTTTTGCCTCCCCATAGGAACACCACTGGCCCTGAGACTACACTATGCAATTATTTTCCTTTTAGCAGCATTGGGATGAGGAGGATGGGATGATTCTTTCCCTCAGTCTGTCTACTTTTTTCAGGATGGAATAGGAAAGGTGTGGTGGACACTCTGCCACTTTAAACTGGGTGAAATGTGAGGGTCAGCAGACATGCTGGAGGATTATTGCTCTTGCCTGAAGTGAGAAAGGGAACTAGCTGAAGAATGTGACTGCTGAGTACCCTCTAGGCATCCTGCTGGATGAAGTGGCTGACGCTGTGAGAGAAAAGCAGGATGGCTAAAACGGGACATAACAGTGGAGTGAGGATGCCTGACTGAAAATCTGGTAAGGTCAGGCTTGCTCACCCAGCCAGAGCAAATAGGAGTTGCATTGACTGCTGTATTTCCAAGTGACTGTGCCCCTTCCCCACCGTTCACTTCAATGAGCGTATTAATCTTCTGTGGTTTTTGTTTAGGACAGTCACTGAAAGGCCGAGGCAGTCCTTGGAAAGTGAAAAAATGCATTTTGAGTAGCGTCATGACTGGGTCTGTGACCTTTTCAACTTGCTGGGGAATCTGCTGGAAAAACAGCTGTGAAGTTTTTCAGTTGGGAAATGATATAAAAAGGAAAATCCTTGCCTTGATTTAGCTTTTTAGGAGCAGTGCAGTAAACTTGGTTGGGGCTTTTTGTACAGGAGTCAAGAGCTGTGAAATGCTGATTTATTTGTCATTCACAGGGTTACCTCAGGGTTAGCCAAACTTCAGTAGAGTTAACTCTGCTCAGGCGCACAGGCTTAAGGTTTTTCTCCCTCCTG